>CM053515.1:56360616-56394334 GCA_028627145.1 Eidolon dupreanum
TATCTTAACTTGAAGAGAAATCCAGATATTAAATCTAGGCAAAGTTTGCTTTAGTCATCCAAGTGATTTGATTTACTTTTGAAGGACTCTGCTTTAGGGTTGGCATGGCAAAAGAGTAGAAGAGTGATGGTATTGGTCTTAAGAGTTTTTGTGTCTTCCCTCAGAACACTTCAGATTCTTTCCTGACTAAAAAGAGACTTATAGGCTGAGGCCTCGACCCTTCCCTCCATCTCTGAGGGTTTCTAGAGGACAACATCAGTCTTGAGAAGCAGCCCTTCTCCTGTGACCATGAGGATCAAGCCAAGCAAGCAAATGAAAGATGTAACCCTGAGCCTTGGCCCTGTTCATCTGCTAAAATGGCCCAAGTTCATGTGAGCAAAACAAACCCTTCTTGTATAAATGACTTACTTCTGTTTGGGTATTCTATTACTTTAAGTCAAAAATCTTCACTAATATGACAATGGAAACTGCTTAGGATTAGCCTTGGTGACCTTGCTTATCCACTATGATGAAAGCACCACACAAACAAGAACTGGATTTACAGAGTTTAAAGGAGCAAGGTGCACTGATAAACACTTATGGAGATAACTAGAAGTTAGAAAAAAAGAGTGAGGGAAAAAAACAAAGTTTCTTTGACAATACAGCTTTAGTGGAGAGTCTTCTCAATGCAAATTTTCTAATATCAGAAATATCATATTTTCATTCCCTAGTCTTCTCTACATCTTAACAATAAATAAAATATCACAAAAGGCTCCTCTTGATAAGAAAAGCATCACTTTAGGCATATATTAGAGAATTCATTCCCAGTAAGCATGACCCACGTAACATAGGCAGGTAAAATATATGTCTTTCTAGCTAAAACTTAAATGTCTTTTACTGATTCCTTTTTAATGACCAGTTTTTAATTTCATCCATTATGATCTTTCAAGTTTCAAAGAAAAACCATGAACTATTCTTATTTATAAGTTTGCCCTCTGAATGCTTCTTTCCCATACATAATAATTCATATTGTTCTAAAACATTTTGTCACTTCTTTCACTTACTCTTTACTAACAACTTTGTTATTAAATGCTCTGATGTTCCCTAACAAAGCTTAAATCTCAACCATTCTACTTCATTTACCCACATTCCTCTTTATTTCTTTTCAAAAATCTATTTGAAAAATAGCTATTAAATTTCTTTGCTTTTTCAATTTTCTTTCATCATCAAAAGTGATGATGTTGAAGATGATTTTCTCCAAGTCTGCAGATGACTGAAAATACACAGTCATTGTACATCCTTTTTACTCTGAGAATTGTCAAACTTGCAATTTACTGGGAACTTCTTAAAAATGCTAGTGTTGGTGGCTTCTTTTGTTTGTTTACATGACGCGATGGTGCAAAATGATTGCTCCTGTTTCTGATTACTGAATATCGCGTTGTTCTTAATTGATTTTTACTCTCTAGAATTCTGTAAAATTACTACATTGTGTGAAGTTCTAATTATGTGTCAGAATCACAGAACTGGAAGTCTTTAAGGCAACCCGGGCTGAACAAAGACACAATCTGTCTATCTCTGTCTCAGAGGAGTATCAGCAACTCCCAGGAGAAGTGGTGTATCAGGTGTATGTAGCCTGTACCAGTAACAGACAACAAGAGTCCATGTAAGTAAGTTTCCTCAACTAAAATCAAAGGCAGAGAAAAATTCTGGAAATGAGAAACTTAAGTAACAGAATTCAAGAGCATGAAATTATGAGTCTAGCTACTCCAAATATTCTAGAAAATACCTACTACATAGTTTCTCAGTTTCCTAAGCCACCCACATGTAGATCTTAAAGCAATTATTTTGCTTCAAGTAAGAAGGAACTGCAGGATAATATATAGAAAATATATTATAGTCTCATTTTTAAAAACTCAAGTGATTCCCCAAAAGTTACAAGTTTATTAGCATAAAGTAAAAACAAAGACCTTCTGCTATACACACCTCCTGTAGAATACCTCCCTTGAACTTCCTGTGCCCTTGCTTATGACATCTCCAATTCATGGGATACAATTTGTATCCAATACATCATCTTATCTACACAACTATGTTTCATAAAAAAAAGAAAAATTACCATGAACAAATTCACTGAATTCTAGTGTCTCTCCATAGTTGTTTATGGAACACAGTAAGGAGATTAAAATGAGAAATAAGACCCATGCATTAGGAAATTGGGAGAAGTGACAGTCATCAGGGCCTGGGTTTTAGTTAAGAATCCATCTCTACAGATGGGGTCCAAAAATACACGGAGTTATAAGACATGTCTGTGGAGAGAGAAAGCATATTAAACAGAGTGAAGCAAACCTACCAAGGCATAAAAAAGGTTAGGAATGGAATGATCACACTCCACTACAGGTGCTTTTACAAGAAAAATGGAATTATAATTGCAATTCATAGTACTTACTTCAAGAATAATGTATATAAACTATCAGTCCTAAACTGTGATAAAAAAGACATTTCTGTAGAATACCTGGGAATAAATATAGCCAGGAGGTGAAAGACTGGTACACTGAAAACTATAAGACAATGATGAAAGAAAGGCACAAATAAATGGAAGGATATTCTGTGCTCATGAATTAGAAGAATTAATATTGTTAAAATGTTCATACTACCTAAAGCAATCTACAGATTCAATGCATTCCCTGTTAAAATACCCATGGCATTTTTCAAAAAAAATAGAACAATCTTAAAGTTCTTATGGAACCACAAAAAGCCCCGAATAGTCAAAGCAATCTTGAGAAAGAGAAACAAAGCCATAGGCATCAGGCTTCCTAATTTGGAACTATAATAGAAAGCTATAGTAATCGAATCAGTATGGTATTAGCATAAAAAGAGACGCACAGATAAATGGAACAATAAAGAGAGCTCAGAAATAAAGCCATGCATATATGCTCAATTAATTTATGACAAAGGAGTCAAGAACATTCAATGGGAAAAGAACAGGCTCTTTAACAAATGGTATTATAAAAACTGTAGAGCCCCATGCAAAAGAATGAAATTAGAAAACTATCTTACATCATACACAGAAATTAACTCAAAATGGATTAAAGACTTCAATGTAACACCTGAAACCATAAAACTCATAGCAGAAAACAGGCAGTAAGCTTCTTGACATCAATCTTTATAATGATTCTTTTTGGATGTGACACCAAAAGCAAAGGTAAAACAAGCAAAAGTAAGTTAAGTGGGACTACATCAAACTGAAAAGCTTCTACACAGCAAAGGAAACTATCAACAAAATGAAAAGGCAACCTACGAAATGGAAGAAAGTATTTGTAAATTATATATCTGATAAAGGATTAATATCCAAAATATATAAAGAATTTCTATAACTTGATAGCAAAAAAAATCCAATTATAATGGCCAGAGGACCTGAATAAACATATTTCCAAAGAAGACATACAGATGGCCAACAGGTACATGAAAAGATGCTCAACATCACAAAATCATCAAGGAAATGCAAATCAAATCACAAGATATCACCTCACATCTATTAGAATGACTATTATCAAAAAGAGAAGAAATTACATGTGGTGGTGAGAATGTGGAGAAAAGGAAACTCTTGTGTATTGTTGGTGTGAATGTAAATTGGTACAGCCACTATAGAAAACAGTATGGACGGTCCTCAAAAAAAAAAAAAATGGAATTACCATATCATCCAGCAATTTCACTTGTGGAATACAAAAGAACTGAAAACACTAACTTGAAAGATATATGCACCCCATGTTCACTATAACATTATTCAAAATAGCCAAGACATGGAAGCAATCTAAACGTTCATCAGTGGATGAATAAATATAAAAGATGTTGTATATATAGATAAGGGAATATTATCAAGCCATAATAAAGAATGAAATCTTGCCATTTGTGACAACATGGAAGAACGCTGAAGGCATTATGCTAAGTGAAATAAGTCAGACAGAGAAAGTCAAATACCATTTGATCTCACTTAAATGTAGAATCTTAAAAAAAAAAAAATTAATCCAAAGAGAGAACAGATCAGTGGTTGCCAGAGGCAGTGGGTCGGGGGTGGGTGAATGGGTGAAAAGGGTCAAAAGATACAAACTTTCAGTTATAAAACAAATAAGTTATGGGACATAATGTCCAGTGGTGACTATAGTTGATAATACTGCACTGTATATTTGAAAGCTGCTGAGAGTAGATCTTAAAAGTTTTCATAATAAGAAAAAAAAATGTAACTGTGTGGTAATGAATGTTAGATAGACTTATTATGGTGACCATTTCACAAAATATATAAATATCAAATCATTATGGATACCTGAAGCTAATATAATGTTATATATCAATTATATCTTCAATAAAATAATAACATTTCTCCAGTAAAAGACGAGGGTCATCAAACCACCAGAGAACACTAAAGAAAATATATACCTAAAACCCTTTCCTAAACTAAACCCAGGTGTAGAGCAAACGTCCACCCCTCTCCTTTATATTCTCACAGCATTTCTGTTCTACCAGTCTTAAGCTACTGATCACTTTATCACCTTCAGATGCTTTACAAATATCTGTAGAATGGAAGAATTAAAGGGACAGTCTTTTTTTAGCACTCAAACTTAAGCAGCTTGAATCTAAGGTGGCCAAAATACAGAGTTTAATCCTGAAAGATTGAAATTTTGCACTCTCTTCTTCTTTGGGGTTTGAATTATATGAAATTAATAAATAACCTTAATAGAAAAAAGTAAGTATGGCCTTAGACTGGACCCTGAAAAAACAATTCTCACCTTCAATCCATCTCAACATTGCTTCAGCTAGGTTTAGGAGGTGGGTGAACTTGTAGAGGGAAACCACAAGAATAATGTGTTTTTACAGGTTGTAAGTTGTTTCTGATCTGGGCCAAATAATTCTCCTCACGTGCTTTGAGAAAGGCTTTTAAACTCTATGGTCATGTTTTCTGTCAGTATAGAGTCACAACTGGGTCACTAACAATCTCAATATGGCAGCAAGACCTAAACTAAATAGTCATAAAGTTGATGTGGACAATGAAGTACTGCTAACTGATAAAATGTGCCTTTGTCCTTGAGTGGACAAGGAGAAAAGCCTGGTTCCATCCATTCACTGGTGGTGGAGTCCTCAGATATGCACCAAAGGTTAATATCAAGAATATGTGCAACAGAGATTGCTAGTAGCACCACAATACCCATTCTGCCATTCCTCCTTGCAGTAATAGAACCACCAAGTTTATACCTTTCTTACAGCTAGGTGTAGCTCTGTGGCTATATTCTCACCAATATGATGAGAGTGGAAGGGATGTATGTAATACTCAAACCTTACCTTTAAAAGATAGGGAAATACTTTATATTATTTTTCCTCTTTGAGTAGCTGAGATTTCGATATGATAGTGTTCAGTGACTTGAAACCACAAAGGGAAAACCATGGAATAACGGATGGCAAGACGTGTGTGCAATATAATAAAACCCTGAATTCCTTTGCTATTTTGTGAATTGGGGTAACCCACTCCCTGGGTGGACCACTTTGGACTTTTACATAAATATGAAGTAAATTTCTACCTTAAATAAGAGAGTATTACTCTGGTTTACATTATAGTGCCAAAGAAGTTAGGATAGCTCATGCTAGCTGCTATAAAAAGTATACTACAAATTTTGTTGTATTAACTAACACTATAAAATTTTGGAGAAAGTCAAAAAATGAAATGTCTCTTCCTGTTTTATATGTAGGTCTATCTACCATTTGGAGTGGATACTCAAAAAGGCGATTCAGAATTCCAGGATCCTTCCATTTTCTGGCTCTACCATCTTCCCCATGTGGTTTCTATCATCACTGTACTCATCTCCACCATGTCTTGGAAAGAGGAAAAGCCATGGAGACAAGTGAGAGGCTTTACTGGACCAGGACTGGGAGTGGCATATGTCTTCTCCACTCATACTTCATGTCGGCACCTAATTACTTGCCCAGGGAGGCTGAGGAGAGTAGTCAAGCTCTGAGCATAGAGAGAAGAAAAAGGTGTGTAAACAGTTCCCTGAGACCTGCCACTGAATTCAAATCAGACTAGAGCAATTCTAGAGACGCACTTCACAAAGTAAATCTTTTCATATAGCACTTATCTAGTTTTCCTTATTCTTGAAGTTACTTCCTGTCTGGCCATATCTTTGCATACCATTATCTGCTATCGTGCTACCCAGCTCAGTCTTAATGTAAAGAATTCTGAAGTAACATTTGAAAATCTCCTGTATCAGCAGTTATTAAGTATCATCCATATGTGTGTGGTTAATCAGAAATGACTTGCTAAATAGTGATGATAACCCCTGGAATCCACACAAAATACAACAACCAGATGCTCACAGTTAATGGGTATCTGAAGAGTAAAAAACTGATAATGAAAAGAATGAAGAAGAAAAACACAAATGAGAATACTAACAGTCCCAAGTCAAACTCAGTCACTAGTTCTGCTATTAACAAACTACCTACATATAGAGAGTACTTTAAAAAGAAAATAAACTAAAATTGCATCCTTTTAGTATCTATCTACCAAATTGGTCTGATATTAGTCACACTGAATAAGAAAACATTTTGCCCAATTAAATTTCAATTTTCAATAATGTTTAGCTATTTTAAATTTCTGAATACTTCATTAAACTACAGTGCTTTTTCTTTCTAGGAAACATGCTCATATGAAGGATAAAGTTTGGAAACCATTTAAATATATGTGAGCTACCAAAATATTCTGAAATTTTTAAGAGTTGGGTAAAAATCATTTTTGCCATGTTTCAATAAGTCAGCTAAAGGGATTTTTTTCTCATCTCTTTATAAAATTCCCCTTGGGGATGAAAACAAGCTTGAAAAGTTTCAGTCAACAGTGTGAATTGGGAGTTCATGTTAAATAAGCCATTGAAAAGTGCAGTTTAGAATAAAATTACCATCTCAGCTGTTACCACAGGGCTCCATAGTGCATTACAATAATAGCTATATTTTATAATAACATCATATTCAAGTAGTTTATATATCTTTTTCATTTTTAAACTTAACTAACATGCTGCAGGAAATCTTTAAAAAATTAATCATATTTTCTATTCTCCCTTTCATTTTTCTAGCCTAGATAATAATATCACAACAATTATCCATGCTCAGAATGATAAAGCACAAAATTACTAGTAAAAAAAATTGACCGGTAGAAATGACATTCTCCTAAACACCATTAATTTTTTAAAATATATTTTTAAAATGCTGTATAACCTAATAAGTAATTACAATTGAGTTGTTCCAAAACTGTATCTTAGCTCTGCTTAGCTTAGAGCCTTGCCTCTGAGAAGAGCAAGAACAAGAGAGATTTGCATTAAGAGAGGTAAATCTGGGGGAAAAGACATGGAAGAGAATTCCTGGTTGTGAGAATGCTGCTCAGTGAAAAGATGGGGGCTGAAGATACAAATTTGAGTGTTTTCTGCATATTGTTAAGGCCACAGGGATAGTAAAATCACCTGGAGGAAAAAATGCAGAAGAAAGAAAAGACATGTCTCAAGACTAAGCCCTGAAAAGCGGGAACAGTTAAAGCCAAGGTAGGGAAACAAGGTAAAGCAAAGAATAAGAAGGCACAGCCATAAAGCCAAGATATCTGTGTTACAGAAAGACTGAAAATTATGTCAGAATGAAAGAAAAGTAACTGATTAGATTCTCCATTACTTTTCCTGGCCTTCCTTCCTTCTTGATTGTGTGAAAACAAAGATACCTTTTGTACTTTCTACAGGATGACAAGAAACAGAAAAGCAGGTGTGTTGACATGCCCCAATCCTTTATCTCAGATCTCTGACAAGCTTTAATTAGTCTGCTAGTCAAGGGCTTCCTGAGTAAATGTAATTCTGTCACTTCCTAAACATTCTCATGCTTTATAGAATGGATCTTTTAGTTGCAGGCTCAGATAACATTTCTATATTGTCCAAAATAGCTATAAGCAATTTTGTTAGCTAATACTTTCTAATAATTTCTCCCTTGAAATTTTTGAATTAAGATGCATAATATTTTATTCATTGTTCTGTTTCGAACTCATTAACAAATCATTCTTCTTGACATTAATTTTTAAATTTAGTTTTAATTTCCATTTTTCCTATTTAAAGTAGTTGCTATATATTCACTGAAATAGAAAGTGCAAGAGGAAAAAATACATTTAAGGCTTAAGTTTATTGCCAAACAGTATAAAACAAAGAGTTATGCTAAATTTAGATATTCACAGGCATTCGCCATCTAATAGGGAAAATGGATTTTTTTATTTTAACTTATTCATTTGAATATTAAGGAATTTGTTTAGGCCATGTTTGCATTTCAGTAAACAGCTGGTTTGGACAAGAATTAGGTGATGCAAACAAGAAAAGGAACTAAATGCTGACTGTACAAATACTTTGTTATCTTCTGCCTGTTTGTTTTCCTCTTTTTTAATGTGGGGAGTTTACCCCTTCCCACACCTTCAATTTAATACTTTACTCTCTTTCATTTCACTTTATATGATCAATGTACTTAGCAACTGACCATTTCAGTATTTTCAGCCCACCTTTCTCTTACAAGCTGCAGACCTACTATTCAATTTGTCTTGGGTCTTTTATTATGTATTATATGTAAGTCTCTCTTTTTTCATCTGTAAAATGGAGGAAACGATATTGATTCTACCAGGTTGATGAAAGAAGTAATGAAAACTCCTAGAAATACCGAGAATGTTATCAGACACACAGTAAGTACTCAGCAAACACTAGCACTTGTCCTCTTTTCCCTTTAGAGACTCTAAATCATCCACGGTGAGTTCCATACTACTCGCAAAGAACTCCAACTCTAGAGCAGAAGCATTGTTCAGAGCAAAGACAAGATTCTAATGAAAGGAATTTAAAGAATTTAGGTCAACAGTTTCGACCCACCCCCTTAGGCAAGTCACAAGGCTTTACGTGGAAATAAAGAAAACCAGGATTGGCCAACTTGGCCTTAGTAAACCCACGCTTTTTAATTAAGAACAAGAAATTAATAAATTGAGGTAGTATGTAGAGCACTCATTTTAGTACCTAAGACTTCTATCTTCTACTAAATGGAATTTGTTTTATTAGTATACACAAAATAACCACAGTGTTTAAAGTAGAAATTATTGAAAGAAAACATTTTGATAGAAGATGTTGGTTGTGTCATTGTTAAAATAGTTAGCTTATATTCTGAAACCATAATAATATCTTACTACTTAACTTCCATTGTCCTAAGCTCATGAAAAGAGAACAGAGGCAGATGTCGCCTGATAACTGCGAGTATATTTATGTTACACAAAGGTGAACTGATGTCATAAGCACTCAAAAGTTGTAATTTGCAGTAGTTGTCCCTAAAGGTGGAGGGCGGGGGGAGAACTGGCTCATCACATGGCCCGTGGTGGTGAATGTTTGCCAAACACAAAAGACCCAGAGCTAAAGCAGTCACCACCACATTTACATCATATGAAATTATTTAATTTTAGCAAAATAACATTATCCATCAAATTAATGTTAATTTCAATTTTTTTGTTTTTGTGATTTCTTTGGTACTTATTATGTAAATTTCTTTATGAATAAAGAAATGTGAATAGCTAATTCCATGTTTATACTACTTTAAGTTCACTCTAGGATTTGGGAGGATTTTTGTTTTGTTTTGTTTTTAATTTTTTGTTGAAAAAGGCTCCATACATTACTCAAATTTCAAAACATGGCCAACACAGCTGGTTTTATAACAAAAAGAGTATCACTACCATCTGGTGGCAGACATCAAAATTTTGAACATAATCCCAAAAGAGAAATTAATTTAACTCCAGACTGTATATACTAGTCACTTAAACTCCTATTTCAGAAGTGGCAAACAAAATAACCACCAAACAGTCTACCATCTCCATTGGAAAGAAACACTTCCAACATGATAACTACTTTAGTTATATGTATCTACTGCAAAAAATAAATAGCCATTTAAGAAATGTAATATTAAAGGAAGAAAACATATTTTTAAAACAATGAAATACTTTATAGTGTCTCAATTAAATATTAATGTATGTGATAAAAGTAAATCCCTAAATCATAACCTCATTACTTATACTTAGATCGTGTTTTTTAAAATATGTTATTCTTTTCTTTAACAAGGAAAGAAGCAGTGGTTTCAAATGAAGTTATGGTATTTTAGGTACTTCATTCAACCACAAAAAGTTTACTAAAGACAGATAAACTAAAACATTTTTCTAGGCAAGAAAAATATCATCCCAAAATTAAAATGGAACTTAGTATAAAAATAATTAATAAAAGTGAGAAAAATACTGAGAAACAGGTTAACTGTGCTATACATAAAATTGGTCAAAGAAATAAATAAACTTAATGGAGTTTACATCATTTGCTTTTATCATATCCTTTTCTTTTTATAGAATTTTAATCCTTTGATAAAGATGTATGAATAACTTATTGTAACATAGTGTCACCATGGAAACCACCCAAGTGTATTAATCTTTGAGCCTCATGAATAAACCAAGAATTAAGGTAGTTCTCAATAATGATAGATAGATTTTTTTTAAAGGGTATAATGAGATTTTATACTTTGATTCTTTTGTTAAATTCATAAATAAGATACTCTACTTGGTGAATTGTATAAGAGAGCATATGGTATAGCATAAAAAGGTACACACTGGTTCATTTCTCACAGGTTATTTACTTATGGAATTATTTTCATCTCTGAATTCCCTGATTTTAAATCTAAATCTCCTGATTTCCTGATTTCAAATGTGTCAAAGGATTTAACCACTGATGTGAATCACACAAAGGTGACTTCTTTTATAAGAAATTACGATCAAAAGGGAAGAAAATCAAGTTTTTTTAAGTATAAAATTGAATTTTTAAATTTTAAAACAACATTTTAGGTAGAAAAGCCAATCATTTTTAGCTTTTGAGATCATTAGTAACTTTTTGAGTAAAATTTAAAAAGATCTAACTACAGAAGTCACTAAAGCCTAACCTAACAGGGCCCTGTGGATATTACTCAAAACAATATTAGAAATGATTAAAGCGAGCTCCTCTTCTTTGGAGATTCCTTCCCCATCAGGCCAATTCAGAAGTTCATTAAGATTTTCAATGCTTTGCTGTTGTTTTGTTGTTTTATTGATTTTATCAGATGCTTAACATTATTAAATTGCAGATTCATCTTTCCATAAAAGGAAACAATGAATAAAATTCCAGCAAATTCCATTCTGTCTTAATGTAATAACCTCAACTTCATTAGCTTACTGAAACGGTGAAAGTTGAATTCTCAATAACTTCAGAGGTTTCTGCTTTAGTTATCTTTGATTAAATGTAAAATGCACTCCATTCTTTTTGTAAATATGCACTAATATTTTTCCTAAGAAAATATCCAATAAATTTCTATTTTATACATGGCACTAATTTTCTGATAACTGAAAAATGGCCACTATGAAATAGTAAAGAACATAGTATTAAGAACAAACCTTTACTATTATAAGAATAGTGTCAGACACTTCTCTAATCATTTTAATGCACATCTCATGTATCCCTTCAATAATCCCTTGAGGTACAAATTATTATTATCTATAATTTACATTTGAGGAGAGATTAAGTAACCTATTCAAGGTATCACTATAAATAATGCACTCACAAGCAAATTTCCATGACTCTGAAGTGTATGCATACATACCCTCTACTTAAATCATGTTAAAATAATTACAATATTGCACATTTCAAAAACTCCAAAATTAATGTGCATCACACATAAAAAATAACTGGCCTTTTTTTTTTCAATAACAAGATAATACAGTTGATCCTTGGACAACATGTGGGTGAGGAACGCTGCCTCCTCCTCCTCCTGCAGTCAAAAATTCAAGTATGGCTTTTGATTCCTCAGAAACTTAAGTTGTCCCTCCGTATCCTCAGGGAATTGGATCCAAAATCACCACCCTCCCCCGCCCCACACACACACAGCTGGGGGGGGGGGAAGCCAAGCATATAAGTGGACTGGTGCAATTCAAACCTGTGTTGTTGAAGGGTCAACTATATTTTCCTGTTTTGACTTTCAGCTGCTGAATAGGTAAAAACTATTTTTATATACTTATCTTATGTCTAGCCACCAAACCCCATTCTCACATTGAATAATGGTATAAAATCATATCATAAAAAGAGGATTTTATCTGTCCTGTTGCCATGTTTTCAGGGTACTTTCCTTTATTTAAAAAGTTTGACTTTGTTCCTACATAGAGTTTGTATTAGAAGTGACTGTACCATTCTTTTAATGGTACAATCTATTGAGCTACTGAAATATTTTCATTTATTTCCTGATAATAGGCTATTATTATATTCCTAAAATATTCTACTTTTTCATAATATATTGCTGCTCTTTTGATAAATGGCTAAATAGTACTTATTATATTTTATGTAGTTTTTTAAAATTTAAATAAAAAATGAGATGGAACCATCACTAACCCTTTTTTTAAAATGTTAAAGTATCTTGAATTATTAATATCAGTTATAATTCTTAAAAAATGAAGAGCTGTGTATCTTTTTCTATGATTGAAACAGTAGTTTAAATAACATTGTGATTATCAGTTCTTTAACTGTCTCACAATTCAGTTATGCATCTGTCTGTTCTGGTGCTTTCCAATAACAGATCTTTAAACAGCCTTCTAATATTTATAAGGCTTATGCCAGTTTTCCACTTCCTCTTGGATAAATTTTGGTAATTTAAATTTTTCTAAGGCATTATTCCCTTCCTCTAAGTTTTCATGTTTCATTGGTGTAGAGTTATATGTTATATTCTACTATGTTTCTTTTAATCTCTTTTGTTCCTAGAATTATTTCTGCTTTCTCATTAGTAATCTTACATATTCTTCCTCTATATATTTTCCACTATTTGCACCTTAAGGAATTTGTATTGGCCATTTCAAAGAACAATCAAATTTTTATTTTATTTAACCATTTCAACATTTGTGTTCTATTTTAGTGATTTTGGTTTTCACTCTCACTAAAATCTGTTTTCCTAGTTTCTATTGATATTCTTTTTCTAATTTTTAGTCTTTAGTTTATTTTTATCTTTTTTCTTAAATAACAAAGGCATTTAAGGCTAAGAGTCTTTACTAAGCATAACTTTTACTGGGTGTGTATATTTTGTTAGAAAGAGATCATGTTTCACATTAACATATACAGTTTATAATTTCCCTTTGGTTCTAAGAGTTATCTAAGAATGTTCATTAATTTCTTATTTTTTTTTAGTTTTATAATAAAGTTGCCCAGTAATTTTTTTTTTTTAGTTTTCTAATAATATAATGGAATGTGGCCTATTAAAAATATTTACTCCTTTCTGAATTTAAGATATTTTGAGGCATCTTTTTCAAAGATTAAACTTCCTAAGATGAATCTCTTCTTGTTTGAAATTTTGTGATTTCTATAATATAAAAATTGTTGAGAAGGAATCTTGCCATTTCAATATAAGATAAAGTTGCAACCTTATATACAGTAAAGTTCTGTTGGATAATTTAAATATTTAACAACAAAAAATTCCTAAATGTCATTTTTCTTAAGACTGAATAAATTTTATTCAAAACTCCTCAACTTCTGGTGTTTATTTATTTCTGCCCTTATCCATTCTTATCAGACACTGCAAGATAGCTACAGGCATTCTGTGTTACTGAATATTGATACAAACTTTATTCAACGAATAAAGATTTTTGTGTGTATGTGTGTGTTTGATACAAATGGGGACTTGGTTTAATTTTCTCTCCTGGTTCCACATTTTGCATTAAAGGTTGAGTATCAAGTTTATATCTACTATTTTCTTATCACTCCCTTCTTATTCATACGTCCTCCAAGGGTTATCACAAAAGTCCTATTATTAAGGTTTCATTTCAGGGGGGGAATGTTTAGTCTTGATAGCACAGCCATAATATTACAGGGAAATAATATATTTAAAAATCTGTATTAAAACAACATTTTTTACAGACTCTTTTTTAAATCAGGGTAGAAACACTAAGAAGAAATATAAACAATCTAGATGTCAGTAGATATGGGAGGGATAATAAAACTAGAATGCTCAGTCACTGTGTGAAAGTCAATTAGAGTTGTAAGCATTCTGCTGTATTAAGTGAACAAATATGAATTAGTTTAGTGTCCTCACTTTTAATAAATAATTTTAATGCATTGTCTTCATCTGAAAAAAGAATTTCAGATAAATGGACTGA
The DNA here is from genome assembly GCA_028627145.1 of Eidolon dupreanum. Taxonomy (NCBI): domain Eukaryota; kingdom Metazoa; phylum Chordata; class Mammalia; order Chiroptera; family Pteropodidae; genus Eidolon; species Eidolon dupreanum. The sequence goes on from CM053515.1 coordinate 56,374,823, forward strand.
AGTATTTATAGAAAAGAACATTTTTAAACTGATATTTGATGTGCTATTCTAGATAAGCCAAGTACAAAAGCAAAGTATATATATGTGAAAATATTAAGAAATAAAATAAAGTTTATAGGCAATGTGCTTGTCCATGCTGTATTCACTTATATCCTTCTAACTGGTTTATGGCTGGTATGAATCTAAATCTATAGGCATCAAAAAAAATGAAAAATGGAAATTATATTTACTCAATATTTACTTTATACCAGGCACTATGTTTTAATTATTGTGTTTCATTAACTCAATGTTAAGGATTAATATATTGATATGTAATCTGAAGTGAAAATACTGAGGCTAGGAAAAGGCAATCTGCTTTCACCTGGACTGATGGAACTACATTTCAGACCAGATCATTCTGACTCTGAAATATCTCCTGAACCAGTCTTTCTCAAGCTATCTATGATGAAAGGCCGTACTTTTGTTATTCCAATAGCCCACAAATCAAACTTTTGTAAAATATAACAAAATAAATAATTTAAAATTTTAGAAAGATATAAAACTATAGGTCCACATTCTGTTATTAGATTCAACAGACATAAAATTATTTTGTAAAATTGTTATAAAATTTTCAAAGCACTTACTCTCAACTTCTATCTTATTTCAGACCAGTAACAAACATTTCACAGATCGGGCTTAGTCCAAAAATTACAACCCGAGTAGCCAACATACTCCCAAATCTAAGAGCCTATCAATATTAGCTGTTTCTATTCTTAAACAATCTTATAGAGCTTACAAAAATCATAACAAAATGAAAAATGTGCATAGATCTAATGAAATGTTTCAACAATGTTACACACAAAGATGTCCTCTCCTAATCCTTAGAACTTGTGACTGTATTATCTTAAGTAGCAAAAGGGATTTTGCAGATGTGATTAAAAATCTCAAGATGGAGAGATTATTTTAGAATATCTGGGTGGCCCCAATTTTATCAAAAGGGTCCTCATAAGAGAGAAGTAGGAGGGTCAGAGTCAGAGAGGAGATGTGATGGTAGTAGCTAAAGTCTGAAAGATAAATTGAGGGTGTTTTGCTGCTGGCTGCAAAGATGGAGGAAAGTATCACAGCCAAAGAATGCAGGAACACTCCAGATGCTGAAAATGATAAGGAGCATCCTCCTTAAAGAATACAGCCCTACTAATACCTTGATTTTAGATCTTCTGACTTCCAGAACTGTGTAATAAATTTCTGTTGTTTTAAACTATTAAAATTATGGTAATTTGTTATAATAGCTATTGGAAAATACAGATTTTGGTCCTAGGAAGCAGGGTGCTGCCATAACAAATACCTAAAACGTAGAAGTGGTTTTGGAATTGATGATGGGCAGAGGCTGGAAAAATTTTGAGAATCATGGTAGAAAAATCCCAGATTGCCTTGAGTAGATTGTTAATAAAAATATGGATATGAAATGCCCTGCTGGAGAGGAACATGGTAGAGAAAGCCTATATTATCTTAGAGAATATCTAACTCATTATAAATGGTCTAGTATTAGAAATACAAATGTTAAAGGAGATGCTGGTGAGGAACTGGTGGAAAAGAAATGAGGAAAATGTTTCAGGCATACCTTGAAGATATTACAGGTTTGGTTCCAGAACATTCCAATAAAGTGATTCACACAGAGTTTTTGGTTTCCCAGTGCATTTAAAAGTTATGTTTACACTATTCTGTAATCTAATCTAATCTATAGAATTCTGTCTATAAAAACAATACATAAACCTTAATTAAAAAGTACTTTATTGCTAAAAAAATGCTAACAATCATCTGAGCCTCAGTTAATTATAATCTTCTTGCGATGGAGGGTATTACTTCCAATTTGTAAAAAACACAATATCTGCCAAGTACAATAAAGTTAAGTGCAATAAAATGAAGAATGCTAGTATTGGAAGCTGGAGGAAAGGAAATCTTTATCATATAGAGTGGCAAAAAGCTTAACTAAATTGTTTCCTACAGTTAGGTGGAAATCAGAAAATTATGGGATGAACTTGGATATTCAGCCAAGGAGATTTCGAAGCAAAATGTTGAAAGAGTGGTCTGGTTGCTTCTTCCTGTTCATAGTAAAATATGAAAGAGAATGGCATAGATGGAGGGAAGAACTGTTAAGCTAAAAGGGACCAAGAATTGATAATTGAGACAATTATCAGCCTATGCAGATTGCAAAAGGCACTAAAATTTAGAAGACTCACTTTTAGGAAAGCAATGTCTATAGAGAAAGCCAATCATGTATCTGATTAATGTCTGGCTAATGCCTCAGAAGGTTTAAAGCTCAGAATACTCTGTCGTACAGAAAGCCCTTTAAGGAGATCAGAAATGTGATTCAGGGATCCTCTCAGCCATTTCATCAAAGATGAAAAAGGAGTTGAGATCATGCAAGAAAGTTCTGAGAAATAGCCTGTTTCTAATAGAGTGAATACCAGAGACATACAGTGGAGAAACACACGTGTTTTAAGAATATTCTATCAGTAGATAGAAATAATGCCAGTTTGGAGTGAAAGAGACAAAGAAAGAATAAAATTCAAAAAAGGCTGCTGGTCTCTCAAAATTCTACTGACAAGAAATGGAGCTGATAAAAATACTCACCTGAAAATATATGCTACCCTTTCTGAAAAAGGAATAACAATTTTTAGGATGGAGAACCAAGCCCAGAGGGCAGAGCCTCAAGCCACAGAGAATTATTCTTAAGCTTTGAATCTAACTGAGTTTGCCCAATTGGATTTCTAAATTTCTTAATACTGGTATCCTTTTTTTTTTTTTTTTGCTTCTACTTTCTCCCTTTTTAAATGGAAATGACTATAACTATTATCCTATGCCTGTCCCGCTAATGCATTTTGGGAGTCTATAATTTGTTTCCTAGTTTCACAGATAAACAGATAAGAGAGGAATTTTGCTGGAGGATGGATTATAACTAAAACCTTACCCATACCTAATTTAGATGATTTAAATGAGATTGGAACTTTTAAGCTGATGAAATTTAGATGAGATTTTTGGACTTGAAATGATGCTATAGTGTATTTAGACTTCTGGGGATCTGAGAATGTGGTGAATATTTTTTGCATGTGGAAAGAATATAAATTAGGGGGGCAGAGAGAGGACAGAATATAGTAAACTGAATAATGACCCCCAAAGATGCTTATGTCCTAATTCCTGGAAACTGTGAACATGTCACCTTAAATGGGAAAAGAAACTTTTCAGAGGTGATTTGTTTAAGGATCTTGAGATAAGCCAATTATTCCAGAGTGTCTAAGTGGATCCAAAATAATCATGAAGGTCCTTATAAGAGGGAGGCAGGAGGAAATATGAGGACAGAAGCAGGGATCAGAATCAGAGAAAGATATGAACATGCTACATTGCCGGCTTTGAATATGGAGGAAGTGGCCAATGAAGGCCCGTGGCCTCTAGAAGCTAGAAAAGAGAAAAAAAATCTTCTGCAAGAGCCTCCACAGGAATTGCAGCTCTGTCAATACCCTGACTTTAGGACTTCTGATCCCCAGGCCCATAAGAAAATAAACTTGTAAAGCTTTAAGCCACTAAGTTTATGACACTGTGTTATGGCAGCTATCAAAAACCAATATGAAGGGCCTCTACTTAATTTGGTATAATATTTATTTACAAATATACCATAAAAATCTTTCATTTTCACATTCCATGAATTTCTAAATTAATATAGAAAAGAATATGCTTCACAAGACACTGAAATAAACTTTTAAAACTTAAAAATCCTGAGAATATTTTTTCTATTGAGTCACCTTATGGAAATGTGACAACTGTGACAACACAAAAATGGAACATTTCATCATTCCAACATGATGAATTCTCCCTTGTAAAATCAATAAAAAGTAATTCAATAAGTAATTTTTGTTCTTCAATAGTCAATGCAGTTCTTCAGAACCATGCATTAGCATCTGAAAGTATGCTAGGAATGGTTTATTTAGACTTTGAATCTATTACCGCAAATGAGAGGCCCCTTCACCAAGTCCCCCTCTTTAATTATCTCATCAACTTAATTTCAAAAATCACATGAAGAGTTTTTTAAAAGGCACTTGAAATCTTATTGGGCAATAAAATTGTCCATAGTTCAGGCAGTAATATACATTAAGTAATCAGCATTTTAGCTGATTTATTCACCCTTAAGCATTTTTAAGTTCTATGGGGAGTGATGATAAGAATGTGCACATCACAATAGAAACACACAAGTGTAACAAAGTGTTTTGATACATCCCTTACCTGTGTGACAAGTGGCTCCAGAAGCCTCTCCACTGTTAGTGTCCGGATTTCCAAACTTTTGGGGTCCCATTTTAAGATGATAGGTGAAGTTGCCGAAGTCATGCTCCCTGTAGAAACACATATTGTCAGCTAGCAATAACGATTACTGAAATAATCCATTACCTCGGTGGTTCAAAATGAATAAGTCACCAAAACTTAGAACATACTCAAGATTACCTGTGTGGTCCAAACTCGTCAAGCTAGAGATGGGGAAATCAAAATCAGAGATGCGTGAGATGGTAATGCTGGCATCAGATTAGAAACTAAGGGTACTTGAAGTCATCTTATACATTGGACAGACTTTTGGAACACAGTTGACACTGGAATATTTCACTCCCCAAATATTTAGTGCACATACTCATCTATATCTACATGCTGGAGAAGACCTGGACCTTTTCCTGGAGTAGTTTATGGTTTCAAGGTAGAGACAAACCAAACTGGGTCACAACTATGCCTCAGTGTGACCCGTGTTGTAATCAAGGAATGCAGAAAGGGCCATGGGAGAAGTGAGAAAAGGATACTAAAGTCACCCTGGGGAGACCAAGGATGACTTTCAGGAAGGACTGTAAATCCACCATGACCACCAGATGAAGGACTCATGTCATAACAGAGATCTACTTTGTTTTTTGGGGTTTTTTTTTTTCACATCCTAACTGATCACTGATGAATTATACTCCCTGTGGCAGCTGTTTCATTCTCTTAAATAGGAAAGATATCTTGCCAACTGAGTGGCAACGGTTCTGAAAATTAGCTTGTGGCTATTTACTTGCACTCTGATTACTCACTGCATTTAAATTCTTGTCCCATAAAATTAGTGTCTGATAAGGTTATTTATTTTATTCTAAAGCAATCCTCTCCTAAGAACCACTGATGTGCAGGTAGCAGCCTCCTACATATAAAGCACAAAATATGGCTCTGGCCTCAACAGAATAAATTATACATCCTGTGGCGGGGGTAGGTGTTTCTCACCAAGAAATTGATTGCTCTTTGCTGAATATATTCCAACAACTAACCACTGGACAAGCAACCTCAGATTGTACAAACTGAATTTGGATCATCTGCTTTAATACCACCATAAATCAAACTGTTCATAGCTGTTCTCTTCTGAATCAATGTCTGCATTCAATTCCATCCTTATAAACAAATGTAGATAACTATTTCTATTAAAATTATCACTACGAAGAAGGCCTATCAGAACAGGCACATATCTCTTTACTGCCCTGCTACAGCTAACCTTTTTGCAAATAAACCCAACAAATTTGCTTCAGGGAAAAAGAAAAAGGCAAAGACGCAGTATGCTGGTATTTTATCTCCCTCCAAATGCCATCTTTTAAATAAACTAAGGGTAGTGATCCAACCATACAGACTGATTTAGATGTGGGTTCCTTCACAACAACAATACTTGGCACTGATATGCTGCCTGCCCTCCAAAAACCTAAAAATACTTTATATATTCCCCATTCACACTACCAACTGCTATATAGCAGCTCTGACATGCACGCAATTCTGCTGCTGGCCAGCACACCTTCCTGGGCTGTGGCAGAATGAAAATGCCAGACGCTTTCTACATACACAAAATATCTTCGTCCTTGCTGAAGCCAGATCTGCTTAAGTAATTTGAGTCCAGTATTTATGACACAGTTATTGCAAATTTCTGGAGAAGTTCCACGAAAACTTTTTTCAAGCCCTGATGGAATAATGAGTAGCATATGATGATGCACAAGGAAGTCCTGTAGGAAAGGTAGATCACTAGTAGTGAAGTCATTTTAACATAATAGTGAAAGATACTGGGTAAGACACTGTAGACAACTGTCATTATTATGGATATGCTATGCGTAAAAGCTGCTGGATCAAGGAAGGTACACAAAACCTTTTACGGATGCTCCAATTCATAACTGAAGAGATGACACTCAGAAAATGCTGAGGAAAGTAACAAAAATGCTAGGACAAACACATGTAAAACACTAACCTAGCACGTATCAAGCAGAAATGGGAGACACTGAACAAAGACCTCTAGCCAACTGCGAGCCAAGAAGCAGAGTTAGAACATTGAGTCCTGAAGGTCACAGAGGTCTTATAAGTCTAAAAGTAAAAGGGCAAGAGTTACCAGGCCAATCACTTGACTTAACTTATTCCTATGGGGATCAATCTTTTCAGCTACTTCTTGTGACACGGGTAAAATTCAATAACAAAAGGCAAGGAAAGGTTATATGGTATTACTTTGTTGAAGGGGAAACTTTAAATTCACTTTTTCCAGCCACGGTTTTCAATATGGTTTGGACTAAAACTATCTCTATCCCATTTATTTTTACAATTTTGTATACAACCCATATGTGCAAAGACCAAAACTATGGGGTAGAAGAGGGACTGCAAAATTTCTACCTCTAAACCCAAAAGGTTGATATTTAATATTCTTATTGAACTGCCTCTGAGTTGCATCTCAGCTTCATGTCACTTATTGAGCATGAGGCAGAGGAAGGTAAGAAGCTCTTTTGGTTGCAATATTTGAGCTGGTATAATACTTGCGATCTGTTGTTTCTAGAAGTGTTTATGTCCTGCTGTTTTGGGAACACAACTGATTTCTACCTGTATGTATTAGTCCTTATATTAGAAACATTTCCCCATCAAAGCCCTCAGCCAAGTGAAATTGTATAAAAACAGAATAAAATTGATTCTGTTCCAGATTAGTGATCATAACCATAGTCTTCTAGATTCACCTATTGATAACTTCTGCCTCCATAGTGCAAATATGGACAAATGATGACAGAAAAGAGGAAAAGTGTCAAATATTCTCTAAATATCATCTAGAGCAAAGACATAGGGCAACTGGAGTCAGTAAGTAGAAATGACCGTTCAGTATACTGCCCCCCACAACAAACACACATGATGGCTGACTCCAAACCAAGAATGTCATTCATTTGTTCTTTCAATATTTATAAATTATGAAAGTCAAGAAAACTATGTGGGCTTTTAAGGTATATTATTATTAGTAGTATTATTATTATTCAGTAAATAGTCACTCCCTCCCTTATCCCTCACTTCCATGAGAAGAGCATATTTCCCTACCCCATTGATATTGAGCTCTGGCCAATGGAATGTTAGGAAATAGACATTTGAAAGGTACTTGCTTAGTTAGACTTGCCCTCTTGTGCTACTGCCTTCTGCCATGACAGTCGTGGATAGCCCACTGATCCAAAAACGAAGAAAGACACATGAAGTGAACCCAAATCCAAGCTAAAGCTGGAGCCAAGCCCAGCTGAGCCAAGTCTGTTCAGCCAATTCTCAAACAAACTAGACACAGGATCAAGAAATAAATGCTCGCTGTTGCATGTCACTGAGATTTTGTCATTATCTGCTATTCAGCAACAGACACACAATGCTGTCAAACAGACTTTTGTTTGAATTGAAGCCCTAAAATTTATCAACTCTGTGTGTGATGTTGTCCAGATTACCTACCCTCTCTGAGCCTGTTTCTTCAAATGAAAAATCATGATGACTGTTCTAAGTCTAAATAACTTAGTGGATAGAAAATGTTTATTGAAATATTAGTTATTATTTTTATTATTATTCTCTAAAATTTAAGTATCTTTTTGCATGATGTTTTATTTCTAGGCATAATAAGTAAACACACATTAAAAACAGATATCCAGATTTACACTCATCTGTGTGGAACAACCAAACTGATTCAATTGAGAAGGCAAGAGAACAAATGAAGTGTGTAGTCACACACACACCAGGCTTTCATCTTTCTAAGGATGGAATGACACTGAAGGGGACTGAACTTTTGCCTTTCCAAAATGGGCCTTTTAGGACACTGATGTTAAGCTGGTTATTAAGAAATACAGGACGCAGAATTTTTGACCTCGCTTTCTGCCTAAGAGATAAAGATTGAAAGGTCCACTCCAGGAAGGGAATCTTAGCATATTCACCTTAGCGTTAGATAGGAAGTTTCCAAAGAGGAGTCTGTTAACCGGATTGCCCCTGTATCTCATTGTTTCTGGGTTGCCCAGCAACAATTTGCTTGCCACATGTGTTCCATGTATTCTGTTCTTTTTCCCTGCCTGCTAATTGCCTAATATTCCTCTTCCAAAAGCCCAACACTGCCCTCTTTCTCCTTTGTCCATAATGGCATATAAACCCCAACTGCCCAATGCCTTTTCATGTCTCATTATGGCACTCCCAAATGTGCATTCATATAATAAACTTTGGACATTTTCTCCTGTTAATCAGTCTCTGTTAATTTGATTATTAGCCCAGAAAGAAGAACTTAAAATAATGAGAAGAAAATTAATTTTTTTAGCCCCCACAACATGTTGTTTGAAATCAACACTACACATCTGTACAAGTAATGCACTCTGTTTTGCATCCGAAAACAATTCTATGTAAAGCAAATACATTTTTTTCACAATTATTTAATTTTTTTAAAGCACATATTTGCTTGCTTTTGGTAAGGAGACTTGGAATATTGGCTAGACAGAATGAAAAAGTAAAAAACTTCAGTAACAAACCCATACATCACAATTTTATAAGAGTAAGAACAAGCTTTTAGCAATTTATTTAACCTCTGAGATTTTCTTCTTGAAAAGTGTCAAATTGCATAAATACGAAAGGTGGTAACATAGATTATATGGTAATACCTTACTTAATTTCAGACTCTCCATAGGGTTAGGGAAAAGTTAAGATGCTAGCAGCCACTTGTCACTCACGACATAAAAAAGAAAACCTTACAAAAAGATGAGCCAGAGTAAAACAAGCTCCCTTACAAGTGGCCAATGATCAAGTGCCTTGTTTCTTGGACAATGTCCGATACACAGAAAATCTTTCAAGGATGGTCATCCCAAGGAACACCTTCAAATGACAAATCTATTAATGCAGAGCATAATTCACTGCAGACATTCCTCTGTCAAGACATTCTTGGAAAAGGCCTTTTGAACCATCTGCCTCACCTTTCTGAGGTCTCACTACTCCTTCCACTGTTCTTTTTGCAAAGAGATGGTCCAGGATAATTTCCCATTGCCAAATGGACCACCCCAACCCACCTTCTTTCCATGTGGCTTTAACTTTCTCTTCACCCACATAGAGCACTATTACCAACAAATTCTGTGAGGTTTTATTAGATGACAGGTTAGCTTCTGTTGACAGGCAAATAACGAAGTTGATGACTGATAGTGAATTTTTCATGTATCTCCATACATGTGTTGAGTCAGTTTATTTAACCTAAGCTTCAGTTTCATCATATGTAAAACAAGGATGATAATAACCTTATGTAATTCATAGATCTATCCTCAGAATTGATAAAATAACTGCATATGCAAAAAGTGATGTTTTTTTTCTTCTATGCACTGATGACTACCTAAGTACCACCCTTGCTAATTCAAGATACCATTGGGGTGGCAGTCAATGGAACTCCCACCTGGAAAGATGCTTGAATAGAAAGCTTTGTTGAAAAAGTGAGAGATATGAAAAAAAAGATAATTTTCTAAATTTCTTTACCATTTCAAGAATCAAGTATGGAAAACGTGAATCATACTGTTTCTTCCATGAGAAATAATAATACTGGCTAATGACGTAGCATTATTATTATCTCCCATGTACAGACACAGAAGCTGAGGTATAAAACAATTAAAAGTTGCCCAAGGTCACAAAATTTGAATCACAATGTTTGCTTTGCTGCTTCTAAAGAAGAATCTCAGGCTTAGGTTTATGATAGCATTGCCATGTGGCTCTGAACCATGGAGGAAGAAAGGGACAGATAGTAATAGAAAAACCAGGAGCCAGTCCCTCCTAGAGAATGAGAGAGGGGGGAAAAGAAGAGGGACACAAAGGAATGCTAATTAAGAGAGACACAAATGGCAGGTTCCCTGATACACATGTGGAGCTAATAGGAAATGTGGCTTCACTTCCTAGTGAGACAGGACAAGTCCCAAATTCAGTTTCCTCCAGCCACCTTTGGTCATATGTGGTGAAAACAGGATGCTGGCAGTGGTGCTGGGCCCACAAGCAACAGAGCACCTTGGCAAAGCCAATAGAAAGATCCTTTGATGAGTAATTCTAGGTAAACAAAATTTTGTCCCCCTTGTGTTACACTTGTGAATATATTACATTACATGGTAAAGGGGATTTTGCAGATTAATTAAGGTTACTAATGACTGGATCTTAAAACAGGGAGATGATCCTGGATTATCCAGGTGGGCCCAATGTAAAGCTGAGGTTTTAAATACAGCTTTCTCCTGTATACAGGTAGAAGAAGAGATGAAAAAGATGCATCAAACTAGGATGTCAGATGAAGCAGAAGAAGAAGGCAGAGGGACTTGAAGCGTGAGAAGAACTTGACCCACTATTGCTATAAGGAGCCACATGGAAAGCATGAAAAGGAACATGGGTAGATTCTGGGAGTTATGAGCAGGCCGTGGCTGACAGTCAGCAAAGAAATGGGGACCTGAGCTCTACAATCACCAGGTACTGAATTTGGCCAAAAGCCTGAATGAGGTTGGAAGTAGATTCTCCCCCAGATCCACCAGTAAAAAGACAGCCCCATCAACACCTTGGTTTCAGCTTGTGAGATGCTAAGCAGAGGACAAATACTAAGCCCACCAGGGTTTCTGAACCTCAGAGACCATGTGCTAATAAGATTACATTGTTTTTGGCTGCTAGTTTGTGGTAAATTTTTACAGCAGAAATAGAAAACAAAAAAAATAGAAAGGAAATTTGCATATGCATCACGAGCTTGAGGGCATATCCACGCATCAACAATTGGGACCCATTCTGGAAGTTTCTAACAATTTAGGTCTGGAGTGGGTGTGAAAATTTGCTTCATTTTTGTTTTTTGTTTTGTCCAGGAACCACACTTCGAGAATCACTGTTGCAAGCACAGACCACCAAGGCCACATGTGCTGGCAAGGCACCAGTGACCAGGAGAATGCAGAGTATCTCTGTGTAGACCCCAGGACCAGTGACAGTAATATCCTTCGTATTATTACAGTTATCACTGTAACTGTTGTTATTATACTTTCTGAAAGGTACCTATGCTTTTCTGGGGTCCAATGCCTTGAAGTGTTTCTCAATGGGGAAGTAGAATGCCATTTCAAAATCACATGTGATTTTTAAACCCCACAATGCACCAGTTCCCAATATTCCTGAAAGTTCTAATAGCTCCCCCAAGACACCTTTTCTTGTCAGAATTACTGCCATAGTAGTGATCGATGTGAAGAATGTAAAGTAACAGTGAGAGAGAGTCACACCCCTCAGTTCACCAAAGGCAGAAATGGTCAAGAAATACTTGCTAAATAGAAAATAAATGTTTTCCAAAAAACTATGTTCCTAAAATATCTGAAATTTTTTGAGAGCTACAAAAATTTGTCTTCCAAATATTTTATCTAAAATACAAGAGCATTTCTAATTTTTGTTGTTGAAAAAGGAAGTTATCTCTAATATCCAGGTACCATATTGTAAGAGGGGCTTTTTACTGGAGTTGAGGAGAGTATATGTGAATGTAGGCATCAGAGGCAGGAGTAAAAGATGAGAAACAAAAACAGAGAAATAAGCATTTGATTATTCTTCAGATATCTTTAGGGAGCAAAGGGCACCCTGATTCCCACCAGAATATACTTCCCTGCAACAGAACCAGGTGTAAATGAAGGCAGGGGAGAGGGGTATTGGGCAATATTCCTGATGGCACCCTGAGTATAGAAAAGGTCTGGCCTACTGGCCTATTTACAAGTCCTGCTTCTTACTTTCCTCCATAATTTTGCTGAATTTAAGCTCATTTCCTCTCACTTTGATTTTAAAGAAGCAGTGTATTGCCCATCACTGTCCTCTACAAAATAACCATTCAAAGCTACAGCTCAGTGAACTGAGGGGTGATCTAAATGTAAGTCACACTGCAATTATAGGAACGTTCACCATTTTTGAACAAAATTGAAGTGATGTGTAATTTCCAACTGTTTTGTGCTATTTGCAAAGAAAGGGGCGGAGCAATTATCTCTGCTACTATGAAAGCAAAGTTTAACACTACCTTCAGGTATTAAAATATCTGCAAGACCTCTATGTATGGTAAACTCATACCTTTAATAAAATACCCAAAGCAACACTGCTGAACAAAATGTTATTCTAATAATTTCAAAAGGCTATAATAACACTTCATGTCTAAGCATAAACACCTACCAGAAATTACCTTAATTTTTTTAAAAAGCACATATTAAATAACTATAAAACTTACATATCTTCTTCGGAGCCTCTTATTCCTTCTATCCAAATGACAAAACTTCAACAAAAAAAGTATACAAAGAAGCATCCACAGCCTCAAGACTTTCAGGATGACAAGTTTAGACTAATAATATACAGCCTAGAGCATTCTGATTAAAAAAGAAATAACTATGTCTATATCTTACTGAAATGGGTTTTTATACTTACAATAGCATAATCATAAAATTTAAAACTATGTGCTAACTTAATAGAAATTCACTACTCCTAGAGAATGCTAATACAAACTCAGTAATTTGAAATTCAGAATGAAAGGTAATATCTGTCAAATTCATTTCCTTGCTTTTCACTACATTCATAGCCTCATCATTTAAATTCATTTTGGAGCATAAACAGCCTCAATCTACTCCTAAATTATGGCTTGTTTTCCACTTGAGTATGAATATAAGTGATAACCAGGTAGGCAGCGTTTACATGTAACTTTAGAGGTCCAAAGTTCCACAAAGATTCAGTTTTTCTAAACAAAATATACTTGACTAAAAGTTAACATTGTTTTACCTGTTTGTTATCCTTCATCAACACTACAATTCAAATTTGGGCAGTAGATTTCAAAAACTGAAAATAAGAACCATTAATATTTCAGACAACATATTATGAGGAATTATCTTCTATAGTCCAAAAGTAACTTCAAATTATTTAATAGGAACACAGCTTCTTTGGCAATTAATTTATTTTGTGTCCTTCTAACCTCCTATAAATTAGAATTCCACATGCAACGACTCTAATGAACTCTAATCTTCACCAGAATTTCACATTTCTTATTCAGATTACAGGAAAATAACCACCAAATTGCTCCCTTATCTTTAACTCTTTAGTATAATTCAGTCCAAACTACTCATCTGAAACAATCTTTTTCTAGCTAAACAACTATTTAACTCTCTTCTCCTCTCCAAGTCTCAAGCCCTCTTGCAGTAAGGCCACTTTCTGACTGCAGTCTATTGAATCTTATTTCTTTACATTAAGTCTTCTGCTTCAGTCAGATTTGGATCACATTATAATACACAGTTCATGCCACCTCCCAAAGTCCCCAGCAGGAACACCCTCCTTTCCCTCCTCCAATATCCAAATACTGACATTCTCACTCTGTCTTCTCCATAATCCCTAAATTGCTACTGGATTACAGTCAGTAACAGAAGATCTTACTGTATTCTTAACTGGCTCACTGTTAAGAAATTGACATTCATTTTACATAATTTACTAGATTATAAACTCATTTGGCAAAAATCAAGTTTTAACTTCTTTTCTATCATCTATAGAATAAAATAGAGTGCCAGGTTCTTCATAAATGTTTAAGTATGCACATGTAAAATATGATTCAAATATTTATCTAATTCAAGTATCAATTTTTTCATCTTTTCAATAATGGGATCCATTTCCTAGAGAATAATAGTTTAAAAAATAACTTTCAGAGACATTTTAGATGTACTGTTTGTTCAGTACTTACTAGATACCTAAAACAAATGATATCTTGGTATAGTTTAGAGAACTAATATATAGTCAGGCTTCTTTTTATTTTTACATTTTTAAAAATATATAGTTTCACTACATATTTTAAGTGGATCGCTAGTTTTTATTTATTATGTTTTAAAATTAAGCATCAATTTTGTTCAGGAAAAAGTAACCTTGGGGCTTCCTTTAGCAAACTAGCGAGGTCTGCTTTGATATTTGATTCACTGCTGAGTTAGGTCCACATGACGAACATTTTGCAAAGGATGGTACAAGCTTTGCAAGTTGGCCCACAGTACCTCTTAGAACATCTTCTGTCACCTCATTGACCCGAATTGCCTTTTGTCCCAAAGGCCCAGTGACTTTTCTTTTCTCTGAATTCCATCAGCACAGCATTCTGTCTAATTAAAATGACTATCACATAATATTTAATTTAAATACAAATGGCCTGTGTTGCTTTCTATTTGTTTTATAGAAGTTTCGTCCTCTCTAATACACTCAGGGGCAGGGACTCTGCCCCCTTCACAATGACTACCACACTGTGCAGATTTAATAAAAATGTTATGAGCACGCGTGGACTTGATTCTTTGCCAAGTTCAAGTCTCACAATCACACACACACACACACACACACACACACACACACACACACACGACTATAATTAAAATTCACTACCAATCCTCTTATGCAGAAAGGAGATTTTCAACTCAGAATGCACCCCTTTAGATGCCACTTATCAGAAAAACGAAACAAAAAAGGGATTTTCCTCCCTCAGCGTACCTTCAATGAGCAGAGAAGTTAACCCCATATGCTCCAACTCCTTCTTAGTTCACTTACCCACCCATTCATTCATCTAGTGCATGTGTACTAACCACCCATTGGTTAGTACTGTTGGAAATATCAGGGTGTATCAGACTGGCGTAATGCTGATTCATGAGTTAAGACTTGCTCTCGCTCATCAATTTGTAAAAGCAGGAACCATCCACCAAGACAGGAGTGCTCAGAGGGTGAGTTCAGCTAGGAATGGGCATCTATAGGACCATTATCCTTCCATTTCAACAAGGCACTTAGGTCAGGTGATAGAGAAGTAACCAACAGCACCAAATTTTGCATGTATTGTGCAAGAGAATAATCAGTGCCCTTTGAATTGCTGTCAGAAAAATACTGAAAACAAAAATAAGCAAGATTGTGAAAAAGCATTCAAGTAACCCCAGGATGGGAAGTCAAGAGGACAAAGTAATCATAATACCAGAATATGATATAAATAAAAACAGATATTTAGGTAAGAGCTATTTAAACTTGTTAAGTGATTATAATAATACTTAGTACTTTAGAACTTGTATTTTTTAAGTAAGCTCTAGTGGGTTATCGTATTTTATTTTCAAAGTCAACATTAAATCCACATATGTGCTGGTGATTTAATAAGGAATTAAGTTGCGGAGACTCATAGAGAAATAATATAAACTTAATACCCCTGCCTCTTTCAGTTTCCCATCTTAAAGTGGTTTATCCATCCACCTGGTCTAACACAAACAAGTACTGCTGTGTGTCTGGTGACAGCTACAGTGAATAGGAGATGATTCGCCTTCCTTGTGCTATCCTTGCTCCTTTCAATCGAAATACAAGACTTGAAAGGTCATAACACATTATAGCAATTATATCTGCTTAGGAGTCTTCTATAGTGAGAATTGATAGTGCAGCACCATTGGTACTCAGAAATACAATGTCCCCTAGTAAATCACCTTATTAAGCTTGTTGATATAAAAAATCATATGCGAAAAAAGGAAACAATAACCCAGGTTTTCTTTGCTTATCTATGGCATTTATTTTAGGCTTATAGGCCAAAAAAAAAATCCCCCAGCTGATAGTCTTTTGTAAATACAAATATAAAATGCACCAAAGCATTTAGAAATTGCAAATGGAGCTCTATTAAATCTGTACATTTCAAGGTAGTAGTCCTTTCCATTTAGTTCATAATATTTACATTCACAACAAAGATTTCATTGAATACTCCTGATCACTGGCCAAAGTTTATTATCATTATCATTTTACAGATAAAGAAACTAAAGTGTAAGCATGTTACGTCACTTTGCTAAGGTTAACGGAATTCAACCAAGATTTGTGCAAAGCTGTGTTTTTCCCAACATAGAATGCAACTTGCCTAAGTTAAATACTCTATTTTGCAGGTAGTGAGTCTCAGGGGGCACACAAGTTAAGGAAACACACAGCTTCAAGTAGCTGCACAGAAATATGTGGATAATAAATCGCTAATGGATTATTTAAGGTAATTAAAGCATTTGGGGACCATTCTTGATTTTTCAGTTTGTCAGAGAATATGAGACCTTTCTAAAATACATCTCTTGGCACCATTCTCAGGATAAAAATGGACAGATAATGAATCTAATCTAATATGGCAATTCTCTGTTTCATACAAAGTCAAAAAACTTTCATTAGATAATTGAATACATGAGGGTATCAGTCATCTTCCTTCTGAGGTGACCTATATGAAACTCATCAGCATCTTCTTCCACCCTCACCTCCTTTCCTTTGCCTTGTTTCCTCTGTCCTACACCCCATCCTTTTCTGCCTCCTAAAGCATCAATAACAACCTCTACTTTGTATCCTCAATTTATACCCCTTTTCTGGTTCCTTCCAGTCAAAGGAGAGTCTTGTCCAACTAAAAATGCAATACAAAACAAAACAAAACAAAACAAAACAATCCTCTCTTGATGACCTATACCTCCCATCCTCTTCACAGCCCAGCTGCTTGAAAGAGTAGCCTATAATGCTTGCTCTATTTCCTCACTTCCTAACCATTCTCTACCCCTCAACAATCTAGCTACTGCCCTCATCGTTCCACTGAAATCAGCCTTGCAAAGTTACAAATGAACTCCTTGTTGTTTAATTCAATGGATGCCGTATGCATCACCAGCTTATGTACTAAAACTGGAAAGATGTGGAGAAAATTATCATGGTCTCTGGGCAAGAATGACAAGCAAATGCATGCAGAGTCTCATATTTTTATAGCAGGAACTCATTTTGTTATATATAGATATATATCTACATATAGAGAATACATTTGCATATAGAAAAATTCTGGAAAGATATATATCAAAATTTTAACAATAGTTGTACTGAGTGGTGGGATTTAAGGCAATTCTTAATTTATACATAATTATATATATATACATATATATGTTTTTCACCTTATGTATTTACATATGTGTGCACATATATATATACATATACATATATATATATATTCAACTTACATAATCCTCACATATTCTTTATCTAAATAAAAATAAATATATCACCTCAAAATATCCAGCAGTTCCTTTTCACTTATCTTATTTGACCTCTCAGTGGTATTTGACAACATTAATATCGTTCTATATTTTTGGCTTTAAAGATATCACTTCTTCCTGGTCTTTCTTTACCCTCTTGGCATCCTGCTCTTAGTCATTGTGATGGTTTTCTTTTGCCCTCTTTGTTGGTGCCCCAACTCCATCATTGTCCCTTGTCCCTCTCTGCACTACACACAGTCTGGGTGGTCTCATTCACGTCAATGGCTTACCTTATGCTGAAAACTTCCAAATATATTTCTCTAGCTCAGAGCTCCTACTTTGATTCCAGCCTCCTATATGCAACCATTTACTAGGTTTCTGAACACCTCAAGACAACATGCTCAAAAATGAATTCATCATCTTTCATCCCAAACTGTCCAACTTTTGTATTTACAGGTTAATAAACAGACCACTATCTATCAAGCCCTGCCAGAAATGTAGGTGTCATTTTTTTTTTCTTTCTCTTACTTCCAGTACCAAAAAGCTCATCAAGTTTAATAAATTTATCTCCAATTTTTCACAAATACCACTTCTTTTTTTCTCTATCAACACTGCCTTAATCAAGGCTCTCATCATTTCTTCCTTAGATTACTGAAACATCCTCCTAATTGGTCATTTTCCTTCTCAGCCCTCTCTGTACCCTCTTCTGTTCTGCAGCCTTAGTGGGTTTTCTAAAATATGAATAACATTATGTCACTCTCTGTTGAAAAGTCTATGATGAGTCCTATTGCCTAAGGATAAAGCTGCAATTATACTTACAATCCTCCAGTATAGACTTATTGCTCACCATTCACCCACTTTGCATTTGAAGTCTTTGTGAACTCTGGGTTTAGTGAACTGCTAGCTATTCTCCAAACATTTATTCTCCAACACCTATAAGCCTTTGCCCTTGTCACTCCATCTACAGGAAGCTCCTTCCCTGTTTTCTGTGATTGATTTACTCTCAGTTACCATTTGAGACTCAACTCATGCATGATTTCTTAACCTACTCAGACCTACCCTTGCTCTCAGAGCACACCATAATTCCTCTACTGTGCTATAAATCACACATTATTTTAATAGTTCATTCATTTGCCTCTTTCTCACTAGAATGCTGAGATCCTTGAGAACAAGACTGGAAATTAAATATTTTTGAATAAACACATAATTATATGATTGGCCTAAAAGCAGCAGCTGATCTGATGTGAGAGAGATGTAAAACAAGGTCTCTTGAATAAATTTAACCACAAAACACTGCAGTCATTCTTCAGAAGTCACTAAAGTAAATATAGGTGCATCTCAGGGTATTTTTGCAACCCCAATACTGACAGTTAAAGAGCTCAAAATTCAGGAAGAGCTCCAGGAAAAAAATTTAGAACTTGAATTAGAGCCATTCCCACTGACAAGCATAAGGCCTTCTGTGCAGGAACTTTGCTGTAGGAATGCCATGATGCAATGCAGGGGACAGAGCACATGAAGTGGGAAAAAGAGTTTCTGTGTATATCTTTACTTCCCAGCCACCTAAATGATTCTTTTGGTAAATCACCTGTTTCATCTGAAATTGTAGGGCAGCACCTTTATGAGCCTTAAAAAACCAAGGATCTTTTGTACCCCCTTTAGTACTTAAATAAATAATTATAAAATTTCAGTGCAAATGCTTTTCAACAGATTACTTTCGGTTTTTACAATACAAAACAGATGATATACTAATTATATATGATTCTCTTGGTGCTTATTTAAGTGGTTCCTGAAGGACTACCAAGTAATCCTTGTTAACCAAATTTAAATACTGTCCATCACACACTAGCATTACTGACCTCACAAAGCAGGGCAGGGCTCTATACTGGCTCTTCAATACTGAAAAGAGATTTTTTTAGTAGTGGAATCAATGTGTAGAACCTTGGTCCACACTTCTTCCTCTCCTCTGACCAAAGACAGGTGTGCATGAAATTCTCCGTTTGACTAGATGACAAACAGAGGAAAACAAATGGCCTCAAATAACATTGAAGACAAAATTATATTTAAAGTGTGACATAATTAATAAGGAAAATACGGCACCACACTGACATCTTCCTCCACTAACCCCTCAAAGCCTGCTGTTCTTTCTCTTAAACACAACTTAAACAGGCTAAATCTGCCCACCTCCTGTCGATTAATTCAAATATTGTGTTTCCACAGGTTT
>CM053515.1:56394834-56771148 GCA_028627145.1 Eidolon dupreanum
ATGCTTACAAACTAGAAAATGATGCAAGTTAAAACATCTATTGGAAAATGAGAGCATTTCCTACTTGGTTACTTTCACAGCAAATAAGGGACAATCCTCATGCTTAACATTTACATGTTAAGATACTTAAAAGAGAAAAAGAAAAGTAGAAAACTACATTCCTCTTACATTATTAGTTGTACAATAATATTGGGAAAATATTGAAAATCTTAGAGTTTTAAGCAAAGGTGTAATCTTTGTGTAATTTTAGTTTTAGGTATATCTTAATTTTTTATTATGATTTTATTTTTAGAGCAGCTTTAGGTGTACAATGAAATCGAGAAGGAGGTACAGAGATTTCTTATATATCTCTTGTCCCCGTATACATAGAACCTCCCCCATTATCCACATAATTCACCAGAATATTCTTTTTTTTACCAAGAATAAAAACTATTTTGACTCATGACAATAACTCAAAGTCCATAGTTTACCTTTAGGTTCACTCTTGGTGTTGTATATTCTATTGGTTTGGACAAACATATAATGACATACAACCATCATTATAATAACATACAGAGTATTTTTAATTCCCTAAAAACCCTGTGCTCTGTCTATTCATCTCTTCCCTACCTACCTCTCCTATGCCTGGCAACCACTGATCTTTTTACTGTCTCAATAGATTTGCCTTTTCCACAATGTCATATAGTTGGAATCATACAATATGTAGCCTTTTCATACAGGCTTCTTTCACATTACTATATGCATTTAAGGTTCTTCCACATCTTTTCATGGCTTGATAGCTCATTTCTTTTAGCACTGAATAATATTCCATTGTCTGGATATATCCAGTTTATTAAATCATTCAAACACCAAAGGACACCTTGGTTACTTTCACGATTTGGCAATTAGGAATAAAGCTGCTGGCAAGTCTTTGAACTGAAATGTGGTTCTTTCTATAGTTGCTGAAGTAATGAAGCAGCACAATTATGTAAAATCTATTTTCTGTCAGTTCTCCAGATCCTTCTGGGTTGGTGGTGGAATACCTATGGAATTCTGACTAGTGTGGCAAAACAGAACAGTTCTAATTCACTCAAATTTGGGTGTTTACTGGTTGCATGACTCAATGGTTCTTTTTCATTTAGTTTTTGGTCCAAAACTCCAGGAGGTATATCAGTTTCAAACTTCAATCAAAACATATTTTTAATTAGCATTCTCATCACAGAAATTAAAAAGATGGTGTTCATCATGGAAATTGAAAAGATGGTATAAAAACCAAAAGAAACATTGTTATTTGAATGATTCAATTTATACACTTTCCTTTAACATTATTTCCCTGGCATAATGATGAAATGACACTACAATTAGAATCACAGTAAATATTTTAGTCAAATGTTGTATGAGCTCTTGTCTAGAAAACAAACAAACAAATAAATAAATAATAAAGCTGCTATAAACATTCAAGTTTTTGTGTAGATACAAGTTTTCAGCTCCTTTGGGTAAATACCAAGGAATAAGATCGCTGGATCGTAAGGTGAGAATATGTTTAGTTTTATAAAAAAAAAAAAAAAAAAAAAAAAACCTGCCAACTGTTTTCCAAAGTGGCTGTACTATTTTGCATTCCCACCCACAACAAATGAGAGTTCCTACTGCTCCCACAACCTCACTAGCATTAGATGCTGTCAGTGTTTCAGATTTTGGCCATTATAATAGGTATATACTGCTACCACATTGTTGTTTTAATTTGCAACTTTCTGCTGACATATGGTGTGGAATATCTTTTCATATGCCCATTTGTCATCTGTATGTCTTCTTAGGTGAGGTATCTGTTAAGGTCTTTGGCCCATTTTTTAATTGGATTTTTCAATTTCTTATTGTTGAGTTTTAGGGGCTCTTTGAATATTTTGTATAATGGTTCTTCAACAGATGTATCTTCTGCAAATATTTTCTTCCAGTCTGTGGCTTATTTTCTAATTTTCTTGACAAATTTCAGAACAGAAATCTGTAATTCTAATGAAGCCCAGGTTATTTCTTTCTCTCATGGATTGTACCTTTTGTATCATATCTAAAAATGTATCACTATACCCAACGTCATCTAGGTTTACTCATGTTATCTTCCAGCAGTTTTATAGCTTGTTTTAAATTTAAGTCTATAATTCACTTAAAGTTATTTTTGTAAAAGGTATAAAATCTGTGTCTAGATTCATTTTTTTGAGTGTGGATGTCCAGATGTCCCAGAATAATTTGTTGAAGAGCCTAACTTTGCTCCATTGTATTGCTTCTGCTCCTTTGCCAAGTATCAGTTGACTATATTTATGTGGATTTATTTCTGGGTTCTCTATTCTGTTCCATTAACCTACTTGTCGAGTCTTTCACCAATCTCACGTTGTCTTGGTTACTGTAGCTTTATAATAAATCTTAAAGTTGTATAGTGTCAGTCTTCCAACTTTTCTGCTCCTTCAATATTGTGTAAGCTATTCTGGGCCCTTTGCCTCTCCATACAAACTT
The DNA here is from genome assembly GCA_028627145.1 of Eidolon dupreanum. Taxonomy (NCBI): domain Eukaryota; kingdom Metazoa; phylum Chordata; class Mammalia; order Chiroptera; family Pteropodidae; genus Eidolon; species Eidolon dupreanum. The sequence continues at coordinate 56,397,319 of CM053515.1, forward strand.
TAGAATCAGTTGGTTGATAGCCTTAAAATAATTTGCTGGGATTTTTACTGCAATTGCATTGACGTATAGATTAAGTTGGGAAGAACTGACATCTTGACAATATTGAGTCTTCTTATCCGTAAATTTAGCATATTTCTCCATTTATTTAGTTCTTTGATTTTATTCATCACATTTCTACCCTAGTTCTCAGTATTTCTTTTCTTCTGCTTGCTTTGGATTTAATTTGGTCTTCTAGTTTCCTAAGGTGGAAACCTAAATAATTGATCTTAGATCAATTTTTTTTTCTAACATACACACTCAATGCTACAAATCCCTCTAAGCACTGGTTTTCCTCCATCCCACAGCTTTTTATAACTTGTGTTTGTATTTTAATTTACTTGAAAATATTTTTAAATTTCTCTTGTGATTTCTTCTTTGACCCATAGATCATTTAGAAGTGTGTTGTTTAATCTTCACATATTTGGAGGATTTTTCCAATTATCTTCCTGTTATTGATTTCTTCTTTAATTCCATTGTGGTCTTAGAGCAGATATTGTATGATTTCTCTTGTTTTAAATTTGTTAAGTCATGTTTTATGGAACAGAATGTGGTCTATCTTGATGAATGTTCCACGTAAGCTGAGAAAAATTTGTATTCTGCTATTGTTGGATAAAGTAGTCTATAGATGTCAATTATATCCAGTTAATTGATAGTGTTGTTAAATTCAACTATGTTCTCACTGATTTTCTGCCTGCTGGATCTGTCCATTTCTGAAAGAGGGGTGATGACATCTCCAACTATGTTAGATTAATCTATATCTCCTTCTAGTTCTTTCAGTTTTTGCCTTGCACAACTTGATGCTGTTATTAGCCAAATACATGTTAAGAATTGTTGTCTTCTTGGAGAACAGACCCCTTTATCATTCTATAAAGCCTTTCTTTAGCCCTGATAACTTTCCTTATTTTGAAGTCTGCTCTATATGAAGTTAATATAGCTACTCCTGTTGTCGTTTGATTAGTGCTAGCATGGTTTATTTTTATCCATCCACTTGTTTTTAATCTATATGTGTCTTTATAATTAAAGTTGGTGTCTTGTAGACAACATAGAGTTGGATAGTGCTTTTCGATCCACTCTGACAATCTTTGTCTTTTAAATGGTACATTTAGACACTGACATCAAAAGTGATTACTGATATGGATTAATATCTACCATATTCATTAATGTTTTCTACTTGTTTCCTTTATTCTTTGTCCCCATTGTTGTTGGGTTCCACTCTTTTTCTGTCTTTTGTGGTTTTAACTGAGCATTTTATATAATTACAGTTTACCTCCCTTCTTAGCATGTCAGTTTTATATTTGACCTTTGAATAATGTGGAGGTTAGAGGTGCTGACCCCACACCCATCCAGTTGAAAACCTACATGTAAGTACTAGTCGGCCTTCCACATATACAGATTCCTAGTCATAGACTGAAAATACAATTGACCCTTGACCTACACAGGTTTGACCTGTGCAGATCCACTTATATGTGGATCAACTGTATTATTATTATTTTTTTATTAATTCATTTTTACTTTTTTTGTGGTTTCCCTGGAATTTGCAATTACAATTTTTTGCTATTTTAAAAATTAAAAATCAATCCCTGTTTTTTGTAAGTAGTGAAAATGCATAAATGTGTAAAGAAAAAGTGAATAATTTTAGCCTACACTCATTCTATCATTGTCTCATATAGAAAATGTACAGAAACTATCTCAATCACACTGTTCCACTGTCTTTCCCAGCACGTACAAACATAAACCATGTGTACTTATTGATATAATTTTGGTTTTGCATATTTATAAAAATGAGATCACACTGTATTAAGTACTCTGCAATTTAATGATATATAATGGGCACCTCTTCGGGTCAATAGATAAAGACCTAGATAGTTCTTTTTTATAACTATGTGGTGGACAGACTCCTGTCGCCTGGTATTCATACATTATGCAATCACTGTGTTTGCATGTAGGCAGGATGTGACTTGCTTCTAGGTATCAGAATACAACCAAGATAATAAGTGTATGTGATTATGGACATGTGATTATGTATATAAGATTGTAAATAAAGGTCTTGCTATGACCAACACTCCTTTTTGTTGGCTTTGAAGAAGCAAGCTGCCATGTCGAGAGCTGCCCTATAGAGAGGGCCATGCTGCAAGGAGCTGAATGCAACCTTTGATTGACATCCCGAGGCCCTCCATCTGGCAGCATTCAAGGATTATTATGCTGCCAACAAACACATGAGTCTGGAATTAAATCCTTCCCCACCTAAAGAGAAAAAGATTCAGGTGACACTTAGGAGCCTTGTGAGACCCTGAAGCAGAGGATCCAACTAAGCCATGACTGGACTCCTGATGCACAGAAACCATTAGATAATAAATGTTTATGGTTTTGAAACACCATGTTTATAACAATGTTATTACACATCAACAGAAAACCAATGTGCTACATAATATTCTATAGTTTGGCTGTGACACAGTGTATCTAAACATTCTGCCGATAGAAGTTCTGGTTTCCAGGTTTTGCTACCACAAACGATGCTATAATAAGCATCGCTGAAGGTCTTTCCTATTCCTATGGGATACACTCCCAGAAGTAAGGCTGTACATCAAAAATATGTGAAAATAAAGATAATCTTCATTTAAAAATACGTTCATTATTCCTGTTACCATTACTGGTGTACTCCTCTATTCTCCTGTGCACTGATTTCTTCCAAAATCCTCCGACAGGTCTTTTATTCCAATCAACACCCTACAGCTAGAGTGAGCTTTATAGAATTCAAATATGATTATCTCATTTTGCTTCTTAAAACATTTTTTTAATTTATTTATTTTTTATGGTGACATTGGTTAACAAAATCCAATAAGTTTCAGCTGTACACTTTAACAGTAAGGCACATATAAATTTACAGTTAGATTTCTTTCTGTCACCACATATGTGAGCCTCTTCACCCCATCTACTTCCCTCCGCCCTACTTTCTGGTGACCACTAGTCTTTAGTCCATGTCCACGAGTCTCTGTTTGCTTAAAACATTTTAATGACTTTTCATCGTTCTTAAGATAAAGTCAAAACTCCTTACCATTGCTCAGATGCCTCTGATGACTGGCCCCTAATTTATACTATCAGCCAAGTGTCTCACTTACATCTTCAGTCAGATATCTTCACTGTAATTGTAAAACCATTCTCAACTTCTTGAACTTACCATGTGCAAATTTTACCAGTCCTGTGCATATGTAGTTCTTTTTCCCAAAAACATGTATTTTTCACTTCCCCATTTTATTCTCCACTCCTTGGCCTAACTTCTAATTAAGGCTGAACATCAAATTTACATATTGCTTGTCCTATAAAGCCTCACCTGAAGTCCCTGTTCTGGGACTGCTGCTTCCCCTATGTGGTTTCCTGTATTTAAGTACAAAGCATATCCTATTACGACTGTAGATATGAGGGCCACCTCAGAAGGACCACTTGCTGTCTTGTATGAAATACTTCTTGAAGCACTGATTGCTGAGATAAATCTTCTGGCAAACAGATATAAAAAAGGATGTAGCTCTCATAGGAAATCTGTTTTTCTCACCATTTAATCAAAACAGATGAAGCAGAGGAGTTGTCAAATGCCCCTCCTAACACACGTACCAATGGTTATTCCCTAATTCTAACTGGGCCAGTAAAAATAAAGATCTAATCCAAGAAGCCCAGAAATCTCCAAACCTGCCAGAGAGCCAATGAGCATCACTGAAAGTTTCATTACTGGGGAATTTAGCTCATTAATTAACCATTTTAAAAGGGCAAATACTTACAATGAGCTAACCATTACTCTTAATTTAACTATATCACAGCACCAAGGAAGTATCTGGAGAATTTGAGATGGCTGTCACCTTGGGACTGAAGACAAGGTATTAGCATTGCCGCTATCATCATCAGCTTGGCCCTGATGCCAGTGGTTTTTCATTCAGGTTCAGGAGCAAGAGAGCCTTATGTTTTCAGGTCTTGGACTCTTTATGTTTCTCCAGGTTCTTCCGCAGCATTTAAATATGCCCAGAAACCAGCACTCTCCATCATGATAAATTTCAGAAGTCTTTGACACCAACCCACAGTAAGACATACACTTTCCATCTCCAACACATATCTATATATTCAAAATAAAAGTTTTCCCGTACCTACTTTTTATATTCTCTTTTCTATTTTGTTCTTTTTTTTTTTTTTGATGATTAGGCATCAATATATTGATTTCATAGCCTACTAATATAGATCTACCCCCATCAGAAAAAAACACTGATATGGTTTTCAAGAGGTATAAGTATCTTATTTACAACTATTAAGAGCTATAATTTTCCAGTTCTCAATTACAGAATTATCATATCACAACTCATTACTCATTCATCAAATACTAATTAGTTGAGCCTCTATTATATAATCCAGAGGATCCTTTGTTGATCAGCCTCTCTCCATGCATTTTATTTTATAATTCCACCAATGGTTAAATTCTAGCAATGCTGAATTTACCTAAAATTCTTTCGTACCTTTACTATTCTATTCTAAAAAACTGCGAATTGTCTCCTCAAATATACCAATTTTCAGACTCTTGCAAACTCTTCTGGAGTTGGTTCGTACTTCTCTTTTTGAGTGCTTTCCCTGACACATCCATCTAGAATGAACTGGGAATTCCTACTATACCCTCAGTGCAGCTAGCACATGTTGCCATAAGAGCAATAATTATGCTTCACTGTAATTGCTTATGTACCCAGCTCCTGAAGCAAGAACAGGTTCGATTATTGCTAACTCCATGCACATACACATATCCACACGGTAATACTCCATAATACGCCACACTTCTCACCATAACTGTAGTTAATTATGGTTTATTTATATATAAATAAATATATATCTCCCCTTCTATAGTATAAGCTCTTTGAGTACAGAAACTGTGTTCCTGTACAGGAATTATTCTCCCACGATCTGGTGCAGAAGCCAAGGCACAATAGTCTTTCAATCAATATTGATAGAATGGATTCATTAAAGCTCACCACCTAAAACATCCTGGTGACACAGCTTCTACAGGCTTGTCCTGAACCAGCAGCATCTACTTGACTGAAATCCTTCCCACACTAACCTTCCTAAAATATCTTCTAAATCGTGGTGTGTTCCCTGAGCTTGTCTTCTTTTCACATTTTCCAACCCCTTCTCCTGGCTCATTTCATCAACTTCTCTCACCTGGTAAACATTCTTCAATTTTAATTACATGCTTATTGTGGTGAATCACAATAGAAGTAATTTTAAAAGGTGAGATATTTGCTAACTGTAAAAGAAAAACTCCTGATGAAATTCAAATATCTTTCCTTGCTTATTATCCAAATTTACAGCTGTTTGCATAGCTCCACTTAATGAATGTAGCTATTTTCATCTCCAGTTGAATCATCAATCTCTTTCTTGTTTCTTTTTAAAACTGTCTATCCTCCCCCAGAAATCAGGGAATAATCTTTTTCTTTTTTTAAACTAGACTTGTTTAGAGCTTCCCTCACATTTGCTATGGAAAAAAATTAAAACATACTTTGGGAGTTCCCCTGAAAAGTAGAAAGGAAAACAGGTAGGGGGTTGGGGGAGATGACATACACATAGGTAGAGGTAGAGAGTCAGAGACAGAGAGAGATGGAGAGACAGAAACAGGGAGAGAGAGAAAGAGAGAGAGAGAGAATGATAGGGAGAGAAAGAACAATCTTCCATATGGCTCAAGAATTCCTTCTTAGGTAATAAAAGTCAAATTATGGAGATATGACCAAGAATGTGCCTGTGACAACAGGCTGTATAATTTTTGTTAAAGCTCTAATATTCTTTATTGCACAATTTGGAACAAGTAAAAACACAGGGAAATTAATCTTCCAGTCCTTTCATATATATTTTCAATCTAAACTGATTTTCCTTTCCTTGCATTTAGTGTCAATCAGAAAAATTCAACTTCTTGAATGTTTATTTATAAGCTGTATACATGCATCGCATTTTTTGCATACCTGTCTACAAGTGGAAATGAGTTACTTTAAGATTAAAGGTCTATATTCTAATAATTTAAATTATTTCCCAGATCTAAGAAGCACATACAAAAGAACTTGATAAGTCTGTACTGATTGTTAAGACTTTTTATGTCTGGATTCATGCAAATTTCTGACAATATTTCAGAATGATATTTTCATTAGCACTGACTTGGAAAGGAAGGAATGGATGGGGTGGGGTGGGAGAGTCTCTTAAGATGCACAAGAGGGTAATGAGTCTGGCATACTGTTTTCATTTCTAAGTCATTGGTTTAAGCTTTTCATGAGCTACTTGCTTTTGTAGGTGTATATGCTCCAGTCTGTATGAATCACCCTGGCAAGCCTCCCACGTAATGCAATAGTCACAACTGCACAGGAAATGGATGAGCACAATTTCTCACTACCATCAGAAAAATGTCAAGTACACACACAAGGTTCAGAACATCCTCTTTGTATACAAATAGCTAACATACCATTATTAGCTCTAGAACAACCAGAGGCTTTTCTTGTAACAATAAAATGTTGACAGACTATGATTCATGGACATCTCCTACAATCACTCTTAAAAGGCTTGTTTTAAAACAATAAAACCATTAAAATGGTTTTGCAACACTATTTATTGAATTCAAGTGTTAGTCCTAGCTTAGTCAAACATCGATCAGTTACAGAATTAGTGAGCAGAAAAAAAGAGATGCTATTCTATGAAAGAATAATGCCCCACTAAAAATTACTTTCCTTCAGTATTCAAGGAATTGTTTTTGTTTTGGGTTTTTGGTTTTGTTTTGTTTTAGTTTATATATGAGTGTGAGTGAGGTGTCCTCTACAGCCTTGGCTACCAAATCCTCCATCACGTCCCTCCCCACCTCTACCACCTCAATCCTTTGGTCTGGCTCTTCATCTAGGAGGCTGGAAAGGAAGGACTCCAGGGGCCTGGAGGATGTCTGAGCCCTGAAATAGAAAGTATCTAGGTCTCTAAGTCATCTTGATAAATAGTCATCCAAAGAGAAATGTCCAGGTTGAATTCAGCTTGCATTGAAATAAACTGAAATGAGAGGTAAAGGAATATTTATTAAGTATTTAGCTTCCCTAATATAGCAATTGAAAACTAATGTTTTCTTATCATTAACATTTGATGAATGTTTGGTTTTGTTTCTTTGCTAGAAGGGATATTAAAAATGCCATTTACCAAACATTCACATTTTCATCACAGTTTAAAACATCATTAAATAAATTCTTTCTTTTAAGAGTTGTTACTTTATTCCAAGAAGTTATTTTCTTGCTGTATGCTATTTTCAGAATCTAATGCAACCAGCCTGGGAAGATCAAAAGTTTCAGAAAATAAAGAAAATAGAATATGCAGAGGGATTTCATGAACAACAGAAAATTTTAAAAAATAAAAAATTCTAAACACTGAATCAGTAATTATTTATTAAAGACTGAAGTATACTCATTCTTCAAATTCATATTGTACATACATAGGTGAAGACTGGAGAGGATTGAAACAGACTTTGTAATTCTTAAGGAGACTTTTTTTGTTTGTTTTAACCAAAGTGCATACTTTATGCAGACTTTCTCAGTTTTTACCTAATGTCCTGATTTTTCAGTTCCAGGATCCCATCCAGGATACCACATAACACTGTCTCCTTAGGCTCCTCTGGGCTGTAACAGCTTCTCAGACTTTCCTTGTTTTTGATGATCTTAACAGTTTTAAGGAGCACTGGTCAGGTGTTTTGTAGAATGCCCTAATTTAATATTTGTCTGATGTTTACTCATGATTAGACTGGGATTACAGATTTTTGCGAAGACAACCACTGATATCAAGTGCCATTCTCAACCCATAAACTATTTATATGACTTGTCATTACTGGTGTTAACCTTGATTAACTGAGAAAGTGTTGGCAAGTTTCTCTTCTGTAAAGTTACTCACCCCTTCCATACCATAGTCTTTAGGAGAAACTCACTATGTGCAGCCCATGCTTAAAAAGTAAGGAGTTGTCTATGGCCATGCTACCCTGAACATACCCAATCCCGTCTGATCTCGGAAGCTAAGCAGGGTCGGGCCTGGTTAGTATTTGAATGGGAGACTACTTAGTAAGACCAGGTACTGTAAGTGTGAAAAATAAACATAAAAATAAAAATAAAAAATAAGGGATTGTAAGCTGACAAGGTCCTTGCAGTCTGTGAGGTCAACTCAGGGTTGCCTTGCCTGAAAAAAAAAAAAAAAAAAAAAAAAAAAAGTAGGGAGTTATGCTACATACACTACTGGAAATTTTTCTGCATCAGAAATTTGCCTATTCTCTCCCATTGGTTTATTTATTCTATCATGTATTTATATTGGTATGTACCTATAGGTAAGTAGTATTGGATTATAATGTGAAGTATAATATTTTATATTTTATACTTCATGTTATAATCTGATACTAATTTATTTTGTTGCTCAAATTGTCCCAGCTTTTGCCACAGGGAGCTCTTCCAATTGGCTCTTGTGTCCCTTTGACATGTGTCCCCATTAGTGAGTTATTACTTGATTATTTCCTTACTTTCTGGCACTACAAGATGTTCTAAGCCCCTGTTGTATATGTCCAGCTCAGATCTAAAAATCAACGATTGCTCCAAGGAATCATAGTTCTTTTACTGGAAAGCAGTACTGGAGATTAAGTACTGAATGCTAGATGTGCTCGTGGCTTCTAAGCCCTCCCAGCTATCAGAGCATGGACACATATATGTGTATACTAACTCATGCATGTACACATATCTATAAGCATTTCTATAGGCAACCACCTATATATACATTAACTAAACATGATTTTATACTGATTCTTATCCATGTTTGGTCTTCCTCACCGAAACTCATAACCTCAGTCTAATCATTAGACAAAAACTTAGTGAATCGAATATCCCATGCTCCTCCCACAGTCTGTAATGCAACAGGTAGACAAAGCTTTTGGTAGGCACTGCCGACAACGCTGTACTCTGGTGGCCTCGTGGAGCCTCTACAGCCATAGCCTTCAAGGAGGGCCTGAGTCAGCAACAAAGACATAACCATCCCCTTGGTTTAATGTAGGTGATTCTATCACTCAGTAGCCTCTGACAGGCCTTCCTTTCACTCTTCCCTCAACTTTTTTTCCCTTTTCCCTTATCCTCCTTTTAAAAATTTCTGATATTATGCTGTCCAAACAGCATTAAAGGATGGAGCATAACATTCTTTATGAAAATAAAATGAGTCTTTTTCTTAAATACAATCGTCTTCCCATAGGGGAACTTCACAAAAGTCACAACGACCCACAAATCTAGAAAACATAAGGCATTTATTGAGTGTCACCAAAGGGACTTGCATTACATTCATTGTTTTAAGAAAAGAAGGTTATAGGGAGGGGGCTTTCCAGATGCACTCCTTGCAAAGGCTGCAGACTAGTTATTTGTCAGTCAGTGTTAATCAAATGACCTGCTTGCTGCACCATTTCATGTGCACAAAATTTAATTTTTAACACTCTACTCAACTTTTTATAACCCAATTTTGATATTGTCCAATTCTGGTTCCCAATGTGATACCCTCAACTTCCCCCATGTGAGTGCCTTCCTCTGTCACCAGTCTCCAGGGCTGTCCATGGGCACCAAGACTGTAGAATCTAACCTTTAGATAATTCAAATAGATTTTGCCACTGGGTCTATCCTTGGGGGTACACAGTACCTTCCTCAGCCAGGCCCATTGCTACAGAAGTAGTCTTGACTCAAGAGTTCTTAGTAATCAGCCCAGTATTTCTGTCCCATTTGATATTTACTGGGCATGTCTGCTTATCAGGAGCCTTACTGGGGGATAATTGGGCGTTTTGGTGCTTAACCCCAACTCAGCACCTGGGGGTGACAGGCACATAAATGCATAAGTGGAGGGGGTGGGATGTGGAAGGTTTCACTTATAAGGTGACATCTGCACTATCTTGATAGGCATGTAGGACTGTCCTAAGTGAAAAGTGAGCAGGACAAGGAGTTTCCAGAGAGCAAAGGGCATTCCAAAGAAGCAGCAGTAGGCACACTGTGTTTAAGGACAAATGGGGCCCACAAGGTAAGTAGAGGGAATGGAAGCTGGAGAGCTGGAAGGGGCTAGAATAAATAGGCTGTATAGGCTGTGATCAGGAGTTTGTAAATTATCAGTAAGTGATGAAAACTATTTAAAGATACTGTCACACATAAATTTTCTGCAAATCTTGGCTACGGACATTTTGCTGGCTATGGCTATAGCCTCATAGACCACAACAAAGCCAACTTAGAACTCATCAGACAGAAAATATTTTTGCTTACTAAAAAAAAAAAAATCAGGTAGCATAGCATCTTACTCGTGTTACTTATTGTAGATTGTTATAACAACTTGAAAAAAAAGCTTCAAAAAATCTGAAAATCAAATGAGTCAGTAAAAAAGAGAATATCATGTTCCTTTCTTTATAAGCAGACCTCCTATCTGCAATGAAGAAAACGTTAAAGTCTGACTTTAAGAGTTGTATTGCTATGGAAATTTTCTGGTTCTCACTTAAGATGCATCTGCTTTTAGGGCAGTGAGATTATGAGAGGCAGAATCTGTCTGAGCCATTTAACATGAGGTGAAGGGCAATAGCAGCAGGGGTATTTTTATGATAAACCTATTGAAATATGATGCTATATCCAAACACTTTCTTAATGACAACCATTCACCAACAATATTAAGAAACCTTAAATAAGGTGTTTTAAAATCTTGAGATTCAAATTTCATGTCAAAACAACTGAAGGTGTAAAGTAAAAATCACTGCTGGGAAAATAGAAAAGTAGTATAATTAGAAAACTGCAATAAATAATGTCAGCAGGGCCCACAACAACCAAGGTTAAACAATCTGTTCTCCAAGAATGAAGGCGGTGGGATCCGATGTCATGCCAGCATTGCTATTGTAGGCACAACCTTGGACAGCTGGAGCTAAGAGCCAATTATCACTCTTGGAATAGGATCTGGCACTGCAGTGACCTTCTTTTTATTTTCAATTTTCATCGCCAGGTAAAGAGAGAATATGATCATTCCCTTCAAAGCTGATGGAGCACAGTGGTCAGCACTCATAATTTGATACTCATGTGCATATATCTGTGTGCACATCCCTTCCCTCCAACTGCAAACTGAGCCTCTGGAAGTGTGGCCGATGACTGAGGCATTCGGGAACACTTGTTTTATCACAGAAGTGGCGCATTATATGTACACTTGCTCCAATTTACTTCACAGCTTAATTTGCTGAATGGAAATTTTGATTTCCAGAAATAAGAAGGGAATAGAGGGAGATGTACCAGAGATTTGGGGAAGAAAAACGAGAATGCAAGACGAGGAACCCACTCAAGGAACATATGTTACAGAAGTTACATTAAAGAACTCTTAAGAGCATACACTATCTTCAGTGTTTAAGGGGCTTATCTCAGGCATTTTTTTCCTATTTTCCTGCTCAGCAAATTAAACCTCCTACTGGCATAGGAATTAAGTTCTAATACCTCAAAAGTAACTGCAAACCATCAACCTAAGAACTGGTACTATACATTGGGCCAGATGGAGGCAACCCTATAACTATCAAAGAAAAAGAACACTTTTACAGAAAAGAAAGGGGAAAAGAATAATGACAAAATTAAAAACAAAAATTTAATATTAATTGGGAAAACTCACTTCTGAAGAAATTCAAACAAAATAGCATCTTCTAAAAAAGATCTTAAAACAAGCACAAGGCAGATGTAGTTGGTCGCTGCCCCAAAGACACGCCCCCTTCTTCTATGCCCCAAGCATTAGGTGACCAGCCTTGGCACAACCCTCAAGGATTAAGGATTACCTAACCCATTCCTATCTGTCAATCATTGGTCTAAGGCTGTGTGTGTGTGTGTGTGTGTGTGTGTGTGTGTGAGTGTGAATGTGTGTGCCTGTGCATGGCCCAGCTCTGTTCAAAGGAATATGAGAAGGGATTTACCGAGGCATAATTGAAGAAGTTTTCCCCTCTAATTGGAGAGGAAATTCTTTTTGACATCATCCTCCTTGCTGCTTTGAAATGAACTCTTATAACAGTAGAGGAGTTGAGACGAGCACTTTTTGACCCATAAGAGAACCAACACTCTGAAGTGAGATGACAAGAGGAAGCAGGGCCCCCGATGGCCTCATGGAGCCCCTAACTAAACCTAGCCTCCTTTCCTACAGATTTCTCATCATAAACAATAAATCTTTATGATTTTATCACAATTGGTCAAGTTCTCTACTCTTTGTATGTATTCAAACTTACATGATATGTTTAAAACCCTTAGAAATATAAAGAAATAACAGTAATAAAGGAAAAACAATGAATTATGAAAAAATGGAGAATATGAATCAGATAAAATTGTACATTACACATAAGCAAATAGAAATCTGAAAATGAAAAATGTAATCATTAAGGAAGCAGACTGGATAAACCCCAAACTAAAGAGGATATGAACAAAAACATCATAAGAAGATCAACCTATGGACAATAAGAAAAAGAAGTCAAAAGACAATACATTAAGGACTTCAAATATAAGCCTAACAAGAATTCCAAAACTAAGAAAGAAATATTGGTGAGAAACTTCCTCAAGAGATAAAGACTGAGAATTTTACTGACTCAGTATGACATATGAGAATGAAAATATTTCCATTCCTAGATAGAGGATGTGGGGACATTAGAGTATCAAGAAAAAAAGAAAAATAACATACTATTTAGAAGGTAGCTGGGAGAAATGACAGATTCAACAAGACAACAGAACAATTATTACAAATTGCATAGGGGACATAACCATCAATCTAGAACTCTATTAATCAGTTAAATTTTCATTCAAGAGTGAGTGAGAATAAACATAAGGACTTTTTGGAAATAAAAAGACTGTTACTGATATATCTATTAGGTAACAAGAAAAGTGAACCAAGGGGAAGGTTTGGGATACAAGAAACTATGAAATGTGGACAGATATAAATAAGTGGATAAGTAGATCATGAATAGACAGATGGTAGAAGGGCACTGTCTGTTGTTGTTTTACAATGGTAAAATTTACCCTCTTTATATTACTCATTTTTATTTTTAATCAACCCTATTTTTAAACTTTAATAGCAATATATGTTCATTGTGACAAAAATAAATATTGAATATGATGAATGTTGCATTCAAAAACTAAAGCAGCTGCCATTGTTTAAATTTCATGGCCACAAAAAAATCACTGTTAATATTTTGTTGTAGAAACAGAGGAAACACGGTGGAGTGAGAGACGGCCCCAGATCTCTCCCCTCGAAACATTCTGTTCTATATCCTTCCAAACTTTGGTTTCCCTGCACAATCATGAATGCACAATGATTTCGGGATGAAGGGGGTATTCCAAAATATTCCCATTATGCATATATTTCAGCTTCTTGCTTCTTAATCTAACAACATATCAAAGCTGTATTTACAAGTCCTCAATGCCATTCTATTTTATTATTTTTAATGAGTGCATCGTTTAGAGCAGAGTGACCCAACTTTTTCTGTAAAGAGCTAAATAGTAAATATTTTTGACTTTTTAGACATAATGTTTCTGTTGCAAGTTCTCAGCTGTGGTTTCATAGTGTTAATGCAGCCACAGCCAGCATGTCTCTTTCTCCTCTCTCCCTCCCTCTCTCTCTCTCTCTCTCTCTCTCTCTCTCTCTCTCTCTCTCTCACACACACACACACACACACACACACACACTTCCCTTCCCTTCATGGCACAGGCATGGCCAAGCCAGGAGGTTTAGGCATGTAGTGAAGGGGAAGTTGACTTATGCGGAGCTTTAGTTTGGATGTCATAGGATTATATACGTAGTTCAGTGACCTGTTTTTATCACTGAGTTACTGTTAGACATTATCCCCCTGTCACATGGTATAGAAATGAAGAATTTCCCACCCACCCACTTATGGAACTCAGTTGGTGCTGCGACAGGAAGGTGTACAGCGAGAGTTCTTACATGATACAGACATGCCTTATTGAAGCATGTATACAGTAGTGTTAAGAAGTGTATATGTGCATGATGGAGAAATGTACATATGTGTATAGTGGTGTAGAACCCAAGTTTGGAATGTATAAAGCCAAAACTTAGGGGGAAATTCTTACTAAAATCAGATATGTAAAACTTTACATGGAGGATGTTATCATTTTCACCTCCTAACACAGTACCCTACAGTCAGGAATATACTCTATAATAAAGCATATATAATTTAAAAGACACTACATTTTCTTACTTTTTTATAGAAATGAAATATTTAATCGAGCTCAAGTATTCCACTGTAAATGAAAAGCAAGAGACTTATGGACTCTCAACTTTTTTATATAGAAAGGTTTTAACCTTTTTAGCCAACTTTAAATGCTATTTTTAGAAAAACTGAGAGAAAATTAAGGTGAAATTTTAAGGTATGAGACAAATATGATAAACATAAGCAATAAAATCAAATTGAAAGTAATTATTCTGACATTAACAAATAAATTATACCAAATTTAGCTGATTATACCAAAAGCTAAACTTATTAAGACAAAAAAATTATTTTTCAAATAAATGTAATTACTAGTACTTTGATTATTTGATAAGCCAATTCAAAAAGAAGTCTGAATTATATGGACATGCTAGAAAAACATTAAATTTCTTGATGATTTTACACAAAATACTGCCATTAGCAAATATTGTCAAAAATACCAAATATGCTTTCTCTTCAGCCACAAACTGGCTAATGAATGTCATAAATTCACAATATTTAGTATTAGTCTCTGCTCAGGAAGCCTTAAGATTCTATGAAATCTAACAGCTCATACATGATCTCTATAGAAGTTTGTCCAAATTTGAAAATAATCTCATAAATTTACATAATATTATCAATAATTAGGTGTAAAGCTACAAGATATTTAAAATGGTAATAAACACACACACATACTTCAATCAACTATGCAAGAGAAAAGACTAAATTATCGACCTATTTTTAATAAAAAATATTATATAATTTTGCATATGAAGATGTGATCAAAGGGTATCCAATCAAAAAATATAAAAAATATATAATTGTGATAAATTAGGTAGTTAATAAGACTATTATTTAGTTTTTTGAATTTTGTGACATTTGTGTTATAAGCTTTTTAAATTTTGCATTTGGTTGTGACTTTTTCTCATTCTTAATAAATATCCACATTCCTACCTATTTCCATATTCCTAATTCTTATTCATTTCCTTAATGAAGACCCCAAATAGAGTATTTTTCCAGGCCCCACAAGACCTGATCTTTCCCTAGTTATAACCATTTAGCTCTTAGGAAAAATGCCTACAAGTATTAAAATGAGATTTTTATATCTTAGATCAATGACTTTTGACAACATTTTAGAACAATGAATATGTATAATATAATCCAAAGTACTTTCCAGTCAGATCAATTAATAAATATGGAAGAAAAAAAAAACCTGAAATTTACAGGGATTTTCCTGGTTTTTTAATACCAGGTTATCCTTATATTGTGACTAAGCAAAAACTAATAACACATAGAAGAGAAATAGAGAAGACACTGCTTTTAAAGTTCAGCTTATTTTTGAATGCTGTACATGCACTATCAGTTTCATAATTACCCAATTATATATTTCATTTTCCATCTCTGTGCATTCTCCCTTTTACCGGGTCCTCCGGAAGAATCTTTAGGTCTCCTGATTTAACATTTCCAAGAGTAGATTGCTTGCTAAATTGAATTTAGTATCTCTCTATTTCTTTCATTCTATTTTCATAAAGTTTAGAGTAAATGGGATTCTCTATCCTGTATTTGCTATGAAAAATGCAAAAATATGAATAGGAAAAAAGTTCAATTTAGCTTATATCTAGCTACCAACTCGTCTTTTACCATAATGTATATTTGATAAAGCTCAGGATATTTTAAAAAGGACATCTCAATTTGCTGAATACTAGAGCTATATAAAACTAAGTTACTGATGAGGTGCAGTATAGCCCATGTTAAGAGGGGAGGCTGTGAAATCAAACTGCCTGCTCTTGTTTGAATCCAGATCCTGCACCTGTAGCTTATTTAACCTGAGTAAATTTCCCAATGATAAAATGAGGATGGCAGTAATAGTGTCAACATGGTGATACTTCTATGGAGATCAAATCAGATAAGTCATGCATATTGCTTAAAAAAGAACATGGTAATAGTAAACCCTTCAAATATGTTACCTTTCCTCATTATCAGTCATCATAATCCTTCTCAATCATCTAGTTTTTTATTGTTATCTTAAGTATTTAAAGTAAAAGCCAACCCCAAGATTACCTGAAATACTGGAAAGCAAGCATAGGAAGTTTGTTTTGAATACAGTAGATTTGATTCAAGCTTTCTATTATTATTATTATTATTATTATTATTTTACATCAAGAATTACAGGCTCTTGACTAAGAGTATAAGAACTCTCTACTTTGTCCCTATCAGTAAAACTTACAGCTGTCTCTTCCCATTAAAATAAACAAACAAAAACAGAAAACAAAAAAAGGACCATGACACCCTACAGAATATGTCTTGTCCACATTCTGAAACTTTGGAAATAGTCTAATTGAAAATAACATGGTGACAACTAATCCCAGAAATGTCTGCGAGGCTGATACGCCTTCCTTAGGTTGAAGCTTGACTACGTGTTTTAGTTTTCACAAGGAAAGATGACTCAGCATGTGTGTAAACAATCATTTATTGCTTTGAATATTAGATGTTAATATAATGTGGTTTTTTTCATCTTAGCAAAACTGGGTGGCCAGCTAAAAGCAAAATTGCTTTCAGAAACTATTTGTGAAGAAACCTATTGAAGTCAATGCCCAGGCAAAAAGAATATTATATCATAATGTTTTAAAGATGTAAAATCGTGCAGCATTAATTCAAATTACTAACAATGTCACTGTATTCCAAAAAAATTTATTAATTTTTACACAAGAACTGTTTCTTAAGTGTCGATATTTTAAATTATTTGGCCATACTTATAAATTATGAAAATAATACTGAACAAATCATATAAATAGAAATCTGCCATTCTCACAAATCTTTAACAAGAATATAAAGATTAACTTCTCTGACAAGGGATTTAAATTTTCATTTTTACAAATCCTAGACCCATGACTTCTTGAATTTAAATGCTTCACAGAAAGCTGAATCACAATTTTCTATGGTAAAAGTTAAAATGGGTAAATGTTAAGATTGTCTTAACATTTTCCAACTTTGATTTATTCTTTAAATTACTAGGTTGTATTTCTATTGATGTTTGTTCTAAATTATTTTTTTAATTATGTCATGGAAATACTCTCTTTTTTCCATGCCCTCATTCCCACTAACTTAGGTCAAGCAACAGAACTTGTTTAAAAGGAATCCGAATTTTTTCCCCAAAACAAATCTTTTCAACATTCAATGTGGCATCTTCATTCATGCAAAAAGAACATTTTTTTAAAGAGTGCAACATATTGTATTCTAATAGTGAATGGCTAGTGCCACAAAATCTGGGTTACTTCTATATTAAAGAGGCAAGATTTACAAAACAGATACTTAAAGTTAATAATTAAAAGTCTACCTGCAATAAAACATTCATACCCCCACAAAAACAAAGTCATGGTTTCTGATTTTAGAAACTATTGTTTAAAAAAGTATTTGAGTTCAGAATTTATTAAAATTCAAACAGCATTCCTTTAAGTTACCAGTAAAGCAAATATGGAATGTGTAATGCTGTATATCGTGGTCTGATTTAGATTATTCAAAAGGTATCCAGGGTAAAACAATCATGTTGGCCAGCCTCTGACACATGTAACATTTTCACTCAGGATTCATTCATTCTACCAGTATCGTCTACTCACCCATAAACGTGTTTTTTTTTTTAATCATCAAACAGTTGCTATGATCACGACATGGACACAGCATAAAATGTGCTGACTATAAAGCATTCCGAAATAACATTTACACTGCAGGAGAAACCTTTACAGATTCTGCAGGGTTCAAGCAACCTAGTTAAACTTTGGTGCCTACGAGAGGTCTATTAGATGAGAGATAGGTAACAGCTTTAAAACAACAGCCTTCTCATGTCACTAGACTGATTTTTAATCCACTCATTAACTCAAAATGGCAAAAATCTGAATTAACCTAATTTAAAAGCAGGAATAGTTATTTATATCATTGACTTGTATAATTCAAAGCAAAAATAGAAAATACATTTTTTTTAATGAATTTATTTCTTTTCATGGTGACATTGGTTAACAAAATCCAGTAAGTTTCAGCTGCACACTTTAACAGAAAGGCATATGAGTGTGTGTGCGTATATATATATATATGTATATATATATTTACACTGTGTGTTCACCTCCCATAGTTAGATTTCTTTCTGTCACCACATATTTGACCCCCTTTACCCTGTCTTCCTCCCCTCTCCCCCTACCCCTTACCCTCTGGTAACCACTAGTCTATAGTCCATGTCCATGAGTCTCTGTTTGTCCTGTTCATTTGTTGCTATTAGTTTTATAACCCACATATAAGGGATATCATGTGATTTTCAACTTTTCCTGTCTGGCTTATTTCGCTTAACATGATTATCTCGAGGTCCATCCATGTTGTTGCAAATGGCAGTCAGTATTTAATCTCTTCTTATGGCTGAGTAATATTTTATTATATATATGTACCACAGCTTCTTTAGGCAATCTATCGTAGGACACTTTGGTTGCTTCCATGTCCTGGCCATCATGAATAATGCTATTATAAACATTGGTGAGCAAATATATTTTTAGATATGGGTTTTCAAGTCTTTGGGGTAAATACCCAGTAGACAGATTGCTGGATCATATGGTAGATCAATTCTTAGTTTTTTGAGGAACCTCCATACTGGTTGTACCAATTTGTAGTCCCACCAGCAGCGTATGAGAGTTCCTTTTTCTCCATATTCTCTCTAACATCTGTTATTACTTGTCCTGTGGATTACAGGTATTCTAACAGGTGTGAGATGGTAACTCATTGTGATTTTGATTTGCATTTCCCTAATAGCTAGTGATGTTGAGCATCTTTTCATATATTTGTTGGCCATTTGTATGTCCTCTAAGGAGAAGTGTCTGTTCAGGTCCTCTGCCCATTTTTTGATTAAATCGTTTGTTTTTGTTGTCGTTGTTGTTGTTATTGAGTTGTATGAGTTCTTTGTATATTTTGGATATTAGGCCATTATCAGAGGCGCTGCTTGCAAATATATTTTCCCATTCAGATGGTAGTCTCTTTACCTTGTTGACAGTTTCTTTTGCTGTGCAGAAGCTTTTCGGTTTGATGTAGTCCTATTCATTTATTTTTGCTTTTACTTCCCTTGCCTTTAGGTTAAATTCATAAAATCCTCTTTAAGTCCAAGGTACTTGAGTTTAGCTCCTATGTTTTCTTCTAAGAAAATACATTCTTAATAACATCAAAGTTTATGCTTCTACAACAGTAATTAAACAATTAAAAAATAATTACTGGGGAAATGGTTATGTAAATGAACACACACTGTGATTCCCTCTTCAAAATCTCCTCAGAACTTCCACAGGACCATCTCTTTATATAGCCACCATTTAGACTCTTCTGCCTTATCTCACTGTAGACATTCTTCCTACTCACAGAAGCTTCTCCTGTTCTCCACCATTAGGTACCTCCACTATATGTTCTCACAAAACATGTACTTGACTTATCTAGCACTTCTCACAAATTTATCTAAGTAGAAGTTTGTTTATCTATGTACGTCTTGTCTTTCTCCTTAGATGAGAGGGTCTGTGAAGGCAAGGCAGAAGCCTCCCTTCTTCACTTATACAAATGGTCTGAGCAATCCAACAATTTATGTTTGTACTCACATAAATCGTTGGATGACTGTGAAATGTGGAACAGCTTTATTTCAAGTGTAAATGCATGTACTTAAATCTAAATCATACATTTTGCTAAGTTGTGATACATATGAAATCATAACCACAAGCAAAATAATAATACATCCATCACTCCCAAACTTTCCTGGAAATTTATATAAATAGAATAATACACTAATTGCTCCTTTTCGTTTGCCTCCTTTCACTGAAAAATTATCTTGAGATTCATGTATGCTGTTTGCATCAGAAGTTCATTCATTATAATTCATTATAATTGCTGAGTAATATTCCATTACAGACATATTATCACAATTTGTTTATCCAATCACCTGATGACGAACATTAGCTATTTCCAATTATGGTTATTATTAAAAAGCTGCTATAAACATTCATCTGCAAGTTTTTCACGGACATATGGTAGGTATATGCTTTTCAAAGTGTTTTTCAAAGTGTTTTTACTATTTCACATTCCCAGCAGCGAGGTATAAGAATTCCAGTGATTCCATATCCCTACAAAAACTTGGCAAGATCAGCCTTCTTAATTTTAGCATCTGAATAGCTCTGAGCACCAGTGCTAATCCAGCTGTATGCATGGGGCACCAGGGAGTGACCGAGAGACATTGTCAGAGTGAGGGCCGAGGCGAGACTCAGTCACTATGGAGGTGCCAGCGGTATCCATTGTTACCTGTTGAGCCCTCACCTATACCAGTGTGCCCTCATCAAACTGGATAACAGAGGTCACTCCGCCCAGAGGATTCCCTGAAACCCTGCCTCCTTCAACTCAGGCCCCACCCAAGCCACATCCAGGTGTATCATCAGCGAGTCAGGTACTTCTTGTTGAGACTCACTCTGGTGGAGGCAGTTAACCTCGGTTTCTGGTGTGGCCTTTTGAGGCAACTATAAGCACAGCATCTGTGGATTGCTTCCTGAATCTTATTAGGTGGCCCTGGAGGGGGTAAAGGCTTGGGCTGAATTTTGCCAGCAGCTGAACCCCTCCCAGGACTGTGCCACTGGATACCTACTTCACAAATCCAAACTAATAAGACTGGGAGACTTAGAAGTTTTGCTTAATACATAGAAACAGACACGGAAAGGCAGCCAAAATGGGAAGACAAAGAAGCAGAAACCATATGACAGAACAGAACAGAGATCCAAATATTATGGAGTCAAATAATCTAACAGATGCAAAGTTCAAAACACTAGTTATAAAGATGCTCAATGAACTTTTGGGAAGTGTAGAGAACTCCAACAAAGAGATAAAAATTGAAATGGAAATTATAAAAAGGAATCAGTCTAAAATGGAGAACACATTATCTGAGATGGGAAATATATCAACTGGAATAAAAAGAAATAAACAAAATGAATAAAGAAGAGGATCAAATGCCCTATCCAGAGGACAGAAAAGCTAATCAGGACACTCAATCAGAATGACAAGAAAAAAGATGCCAAGACTATAAAAATAATTTAAGAAAAATATAGGACACTATTAAGGTTCCAAATATTCTTCTGATCAGTGTAACTGAAGAAAATTGAGATATTGAAAAGACATTTAAAGAAATAATGATGGAAAACTTCCCTAATCTGATGAAAGAAATGGACATAAAACCCCAAGAAGCTCAGAGAATTCCAAAAATCAGGGATCCAAAGAGGCCCACACCAAGATACATCATAATTCAAATGCCAAAGGTTAAATAGAAAGAAAGAATATTAAAAGCAGCAAGAGAAAAATAAATAATTACTTATAAGGGAACACCAATAAGACTGGCAGTTGATTTCTCAAAAGAAACTATGCAAGACAGAAGGGCTTGACAAAAAATATTCAACAGGATGAAGACCCAGGATCTATGACCAAGAATAATTTATCCAGCAAAGCTATTATTTAGAGCTGAAGGACAGATAAAGAGCTTCTCAGCCAAAAATACGCTAAAGGAATTTATCACTACCAAACCAGTACTACAGGAAATGTTGGAGGGACTTCTTTAAGAAGAAAAAATACAAAAGACCCATTTCAAATTAAAAGACACACACAAACTAAAAGGAAGGGGATGGAAAAAGATATTGCTTTGATGGACCTAGAAGGTATTTAAGTCAGACAGAAAAAGATAAACATTATATGATCTCACTTATATGTGGAATCTAAGGAATAAAAAAAAAACAAAACAATTTAATCAAAAACAGACTTACAAATATAGTGGATAATTTGGTGATGGACAGAGAGTAGGGGGTTGGAGGGCTGGGAGAATGGGGTGAAGGGTTAAAGAAGTACAAAGCAGTAGCTGATGGACAGTCATGGGGATGGAGAGCACGGCATAGGGAATGCAGTTAGCATTAACACATTGGCAAGGTGGAGGGTCAGGGGAGGGAGGGAGCAATTGGGGGGGTCATTTTACTAATTATATAGATGTCTAACACCAATGTACTGTACACTTAAAATTAATTAAAATTTTAAAAATTAAAAAATAAATAAATAAATAAATAAATAAATAAATAAATAAATAAATGGAAATTAAAAAGACTATCCAGTCTCTAAAGAGGTGCCTTTACACAGTAAGTTAATCATACCTGTGTTGGTCTATTTCTGGACTTTCTATTATCCTACTTTGATCTATTTGTCTATTGTGATGCCAATATGGCACTGTCATTACTGTAACTTTATAGTTAGACTTGAAGTCACATATTGTAACTCCTGTAACATTGTTTCTTTTATCTTTTCAAGGTTATCTTGGATTTTCTGGATCCTTGGAATCTTCATGTGAATTTTATAATAAGACTGTCAATTTTTGCCAAAAATCTTACTGGGATTTTGATTGGGATTGCATAGAATAAATTTTGAATTAGGATTGACAGATGTAGCAAATAAAAACACAGAAAGGGTTACACTCATTAAAATATTTTAATTTTTACATGAAATTTAAATTTAAGTGAGTGTCCTGTATTTTATCTGGAAACTCTGGTAATTTGAGAATTAACATCCTAATGATACTATTTCAACCCATGAATAGGGCTTTTCTAACTACTTAGATTTCCTTTGATTTCTCTCAGTAATATTTGCGGTTTGTAGTATATAAGTCATGCATATTTTTGTTGGATTTATCTCTAACTAAATCAAATGTTTTTATGATATCACAAAAAATATTAGTTGTGAAATGCTGATTTAATTTTTCATTGCTAGTAAAAATTTTTGTATCCTACAACCTTGCTCAACCTTGTATTATTATCTTAGTAGATTCCTTGCTGAGTCCACCTCATTTTTTTTCAAAATCACATTTTATCCAAATTAATTTCCTTTCCAATCTGAATCATTTTTTATTTTTCTTCCCTGATTACTCTGGTTAGATCCTCCAGTACAATGTTAAATAGAAGTGGTGTGAGCAGACGTACTGTCTTGCCATTGATCTTAAAGAAAAAGTATTCATCAGTCCTTTAACATTAGTTTTTGTTAGCTATAATTTTAATGTAGATGCTCATTATCTGGTTGAGAAATTTCCTTCTATTTATTCCTAGCTTGCTGAGAGTTTTATAAGAACTGAATGTGAATTTTCAAATGCTTTTTCTATATCCATTGGGATAATCATGATATTTATTTAGTAGCTTATTAATATGATAACCCAGATTGATTTCTGAATAGTAAGACACCTTTGCATTCCTGGGCTAAATCCTACTTGGTCATGATGTATTCTCATTTTTATAATTTGGTTGAATTCAATTTGATAAACTTTGTTTAGCATTTTGCACCTATGTTCATAAAAAATATTGTTCTTTTTTCTTATGATATTTTTGTCTGAGAATTTGGTATTACACTAATATTGACCATATAGAATAAGAGAACTGGTATTTTTCTTCTTTACAAGTTTGGTAGATTTCATCAATGAAACAAGAGGGCCTGGAGATTTTGAGGGTAAGATTTTCAACTACAAATTCAATTTTCTAGTAGAGAATGATTTAGGTTATCTATGGCTTCTTAAGTAAACTTTGGTAGTTTGTGTCCTTCAAGGAATTTATCCATTTCATCTAAGTTGTCCAACTTACTGTCATGAAATTGTTCAAAATATTTCCTTAATATAATTTTATACCTATGAACCTGTTAGTGATTTAAGCCACTCTCAGGTCTGCTCAACTATTTTTTATCTTTTATTTTAAGTCTGATTAGAGACTTACCAAATTTTTCAAATATAAACAATTTATATTTGATGTGATTGTTGATATGATTAAACTTAAGTCTATCATCTTGCTATTTGCTTTCCCTTTGTCCTATCCATACTTTGTTCTCTTTTAAACTCTTTTTCTGCCTTTTTTTTTTTTTGGAGTACTTTTTATAATTCAATTTTATTTTTTTGTTAAGTTTTTAGCAAGGCTTGATGATTTTAATGATTGCTTTCGGATTTATAATATTTTTCTTTAACATTTTATAGTCCACATTCAAGTGACAACTATATAATTCCGAATATAGATTAAAAGTTTTACAATAGTATATTTCATTTGTATTCTAATGGCCTTTATGCTGCTGGCATACATTTACTTTCATGTATTTAATAATTAAACAACATTGTTCTTATATTTGGTTAAACAGTCAATGATCTTTTGAAGAGATTTAACAAGAAAAGCTGATAACACATTTATCCTGATAGCTACATTTTCCTTGCCCTTCCTTTATGTTAATAAATATTTTTTTCTGGTATCATTTCTTTCATTCCAAAATACATATTTGACATGCCTTTTAGTGATGGTCCAACTGTTGCTGATTGCTTTGAGCTTTTGAACATATAAAAAAAATGACTTTATTTTGCCTTCACTTTAAACATATTTTTGGCTGGGTACAGAAGTCTAGATTTAATTCATTTTTTTTTTCTTTCAGTACATTACAAATATCATTCTACTATCTTCTCTCTTACTTCGTTTCAAATGAGAAATATGTTGTTATTCTTATCTTTATTATAATGTATGTAAATGTATCTTTTTCCCTCTTTTTTTTCTGTTCCGTTATGAAAAGTTTCTATTGTTAAATCTTCAAGTTCAATAATCTTGTTTTCCCTGTCATGCCTATCTACCATTAATACCATTCAGTGTATTTTTCATTTCAGACATCATGGTTTTTGTCTCTAAAAGTTAGTTTAGGTCTTCTTAAATTTCTTCTATTACTCTATTCAAACATCTGAAATAAGGTTATAATGGCTGTTATAAGGTACTTGTGTGTTACTTGTAACAGCTATGTCAGTTCTGAATCTGTTCTTACTGACTGTTTTGTGTCCTCATTCTCATATCTTCCAGCTTCTTCACTCACCTTGTCATTTGTGACTGGATGCCAATGTGAATTCACCTTGTTGAGTGCTGCTTATTCTGTATTTCTGCATACATCCTTGAGCTTTGTTCTGGAACACAGTTAAGTTACTTGAAACAGTTTCAGTCTTTTGGGTATTGCTTTCAAAATTTATTTGGTGGTACCAAATTCCTGATCAATCAGGGTTAATTATTCCCCAATATCAAGGTAAGTCCAACTTGTGTCCTACAACAAATGTCTCATAATTGACAGGATTTTCATCTAGCTGGTGTAAACAGGTGTTACTCTTAAATATGTGTGAGTATCACATACATTTCCTTCCAATCCTTTGCGTGGTTCTTCTCTCAGCCTCAAGTCTTTTCCTCACATGTCTGCATTCATCAGTACTCAGCTAATTACAAGAGATCTCCCTACAGCTCCCCAGATTCTCTACTCTGTGCCACTCTCTCCACTCTAGTATTACATTCTGTAAACCCTAGATACGTCAGTCTCCCCATAATTTTAGCTTGATTTGCTCAACTCAGGATGTCTATCAAGGTATGACTGCATTCCTCTTCCTTCACTTTGACCTAAAAATTCTGTCAATGTAGTAAGATAGGCAATATTATGGCTCATCTCTTTTACTGCCCATCTCTCAAGGATCATTGTACATTTATGTCTAACAGCCACTGCCTTGAAAACTGCTGTTTCATATTTATTTAAGGCAGGAGCTACATCTGGTCTCTATCACTCCATCTCGACCAGAAGTGGTAATCCCCACTTGATAACCCTCCCTTTCCTCCAAATGAAAATTCAGTTTATTTTCTCTATTATACATGCTGCTGTAATCAAGCCTATATGTGTTTCCCTGGCTCCTGTCTCTAGGATACATGACTAGAAATCAAATTTAGGATCACAAGGTTCACATGTCTTCAGTCCACTAAAAAACTATTCCCCAAGTCATCTGTACCCATCAAAATTGCCACCATCAATAATTTTAGGAAATTGGCATTTCTCCACATCTTTGTCAACACTTAGGTTTTTCAGTCTTAATAGTTTACAGTAATCTGCAATTTGCATTGTGCGGATTATCAGTTAGTTTAATATATATTTAGATTTCTTCCTCTGAAAGTTGCTTGTTCAAAACCTTAGTCCATTTTTTTATTAGATTGCTTCCATAATTACTTTGGAATTCTTCATATAAGTTATAATCTGTTGTGAGCTATATGTTTTTCAAATACCTTCTCCAGTATCTGAGGCTTATTTTTTTTTTTTTTCACTTAGTCTTTGGATTGTAGTTTTTGTCATTCGGAAGTTTTGAATTTTAAAATAGCTGAATACATCAATTTTTCCCTTTATGGTCTCTGTTTGTTTTGTATAGGAAATCCTTCCTTAATTCAGAACTTGAAGGCTATATTCTGTTTTCTCTAAAATGTTTACTTTTAACAATAAGTCTCTAATCCATCTAAAATTAATTTCTGATATGTGGTGGATCTAATTTTATCTTTTTTTCATAAGGACAGCCAAAAGTCCATCATCGTTTACTTAAGTAATTTCCCATAATCTTTTCTATTGCTATATAATGTCACTCATTTATATGTAGGTCCATTTCTTGGCTCTTTTTTTCAGTTGGTCTATTTGACTATTCTTGTATTAATATTCTACTGTCTTAACTTCTAAAGCTGTAAAATACAGTTCCATTACTGGAAAAGCAAACCTTGACTATTCATGGGAATTCTGACTTCTATGTACATATCAAATTAATCTTTCCACATTCTATAGAAAATCTGTTTGGATTTTTATTGAAAAAAATTAAATTTGTGGATTAATCCTTGGAGAACTGATATCTTTACTGATTTCTCCTGTTCACCATAATTGTACAAATTTCTTATTTCTTCAGCTCTTCTTTTATATTTTCCAATTAAGCTTTATATTTTTTCATGAAAGTCTTACAAAACTTTCTCTAGCTTTATATACAAGTTTACAGTCTTCAATTCTTTGCTTCAGGTATACGAGAATGCTACACATATACACATACATTGGTCTAATATCCAGCAACCTTACCTTTTTCTGTAATTAGGTCAAATAACTTGTCTGTGTTTTTTAAAATTAATAAAACTATTATCATTTACTAATGAACAGTTTTGATACCTTGTTTCTAATTCTTATAACTTTAAAATTTTCATGTCTCAATAGGTTAGCCAGACTCTTAAGTACAGCAATAAGTAAATTGAGTGATTGTGTGTATCACTTTCTCCCAATTTCAAAGAAGATGATTCTTGCCTTTATAGTTGTATTATTTGCTATAGATCTTTAGTGGATTCCCTTTATCATGTGATTAGTGTCTTGTTTTATTTTGTTTTAAATGATGAATGGGTGTTGAATTTTATGAGGTGCTTTTTATAGACAGTTAATATAGTGATCACATGTTGTCATTTCAAACAATATGTTACTGTGATGAATTTTGTTAACACCATTTCTAATAGCATACCAACCTTACATTCCTGAGATAAAGCATACATAATCATTATATCCTTTAATTTTCTCTAAAACATGTATGTTTATCTCTATCTGTGGAATATTTTGAATTGGAATCATACCACGCACAATATTTATTAAATGAGATCTTCCATGTCATGGAAGAGTCTTCTGTGTCATACCACCACACAGCTGATGGATTTATATTTAACCAGTATCCTGTTTTTCAATACCCAGTGTTAAATATTTTTGTTCTCTTAAATAATGTAGTATATATCAGGTGGTGAATACTTGCACTAGTCAGTACTAATATTTCTAAAACCACATTTTTCCAACTCTGTGGCTTTAGGAACTTTTGCTTCTAATAGCTGACACTTGCAAGTCTTCTTCGGTGGATTCTTTCTCAGGCTACAGAACTGGGCGTGCACATGAACTCATCCCTTAACTGATGACTGATAGTTGCTGAGTTAGAAGCCTGGCTCCTCACATATTGACAATCTTGAGATATTCGTATTCCAGCATTCCCAAGGATCCCTCTTTCAGGACTTGGCCTGCAGTCATGCCTCCTCAACTGTCTTGATTCCCCTGTTTTCCTATAAGTCACCCAAGGAATGATTCCTTAATAAATCACATGCACATGAAGTCCTAATCTCAGGGTCTGCTTCTGGGAATACAACCTCAAAAAATACTTTTATAAGTACTTTTCCTCTTGGAAAAGTACATTTTGAGCCTTTGACAAATTTCCTCACATAAAAGTTGGTGAATTCATACACATACACACATTTTAATCTTTCCTAATTGAAAGATGAAAATAGTATTTCATTGTTTTATATTTCTATATTTGATCAATGTGAGGTTTAACATAATTTATACATTTTTACTTCCATATATAGTGAAACTTTAACCTATTGCATGTATCAATCCACACAACTCATCATACACTTCCTGTCAATAACCAAATGGTAAGGAGCTCATTCACTACCTTTTGGTGCAGTTTAATTCTGTGTGAAAACCCTACTATTATCATTCCCTCACTATAAAAGGAGAATTATGACTAATTAGTTCATAATCGGCATTCTAAAAGTAACATAAAAGTAGTCTAATCTATCTTCCAAACAATGACTCCTCAGATATGTGGAGAAATTTAGACTTTTTTTCCCAAGCTCTCTGTTCTATTCCCTAAAGTCTTCTTTCCTCCTGGCCAAAACATTCCTAAATCCTTCAACTGTTCTTCACAAGGCATGGTTAGGAACTTAACTAACATCTCTCCAAGATCTGACCAGTTAGGTTATAAAATGAACACTCTTTCAACACTTTCTGTTAGTATCAAGAAAATGCATTGCCTAAATAAATTTTCAAATTTTCTTTGAAATATATTACTTAAAATTTCTCAAATTTTTCTAGATTGATTTTCTGTGTCCTATAAATCCAGATATAGTTTCCATTCCCACTATTTCTGACAATTAGTACATTCTTCCAATTTTATTTAAGAATGCTGGAGAAGGGCATTTGGCTCAAATATATATTTCATTTAGCACTGATGTCCAAAACAGCCTTAATGCAGATAAAATGATATTAAGTATCACAATATTAATAGATCTCAGAAAATCTTCAGGTAATCAGTAATAAAATGAAATTTAAGTGCATTATGTATATATAAAAATATTATCCGTGAGCTGATTTATTTTTGTCAATGTTATAATATACATATAACAGCAAACTAAGTATTTATTCATATTTCTGTTTATATCATTAATATTTACAGTTTTGTTCTGCTCATGATCATAATATACTTTAAAAAATATTTCAGACACAGAAGAGCCAACTCAATATTGAAGAAGAACAAAGTTGGCGGACTACCTGCCTTGTTTCTGTAGTGTAGTGGTTATCATATTCACCTCACAAAGTTAGCAGACTGTCAATACCCAACTTCAAGACTTAATGTAAAACTACAGTAATCGAAATGGTGTGTTTTTAGAGAATGAATAGACAAAGAGACAAATAGATCAATGCAACAGAACAGAGAATCCAGAAATAAACTCACATAAATATAGTAGACTGATCTGTGATAAAGGAGCAAAGGCAAGATAAGGGAACAAAGATGGTCTCTACAACAACCAGGGCTGGAGCAACTGGGCACCCATATGCAAAAAAAATAAATAAACACAGACTTTACACTGCTCGCAAATATTAACACAAAATGGATTACAGGCCTAAATGTAAAATGCAAAACTATAAAACTCCTAGAACAGAACAAAGGAAAAAACTTGAGAACAATGATGACTTTTTAGGTATACCACCAAAGGCATAATCATGAAATAAAGAATTGATAAACTGGATTTCATTAAAATTAATAACATCTGGTCTTTGAAAGACAATATCAAGAGAATGAGAAGACAAGCCACAGACTGGGAGAAAATATTTTCAAAAGACACATTGATAAAAGACTATTATCCAAAATATACAAAGAACACTTAGAATTCAATAATAAGAAAATGAAAAACTCATTTAAAATGCACCAAAGACTTTAACAGGCACCACACCAAAGAAGATATACAGATAATAAATAAGCATATGAAAAGATGTTCCACATCATTTGTCATCAGGGAAATGCAAATTAAAACAATAATGTGATACAAGTACAATAATGTGATACATGTATGAGAATGGCCAAAATCTGGAAGACTGACAATACCAAATGCTGGTGAGGATGGAACAGCAGGAACTCTCATTCACTGCAAAATGCTGCAGTCACTTTGGAAAAGAGTCTGACAGTTTCTTACAAAACTAAACATAATCTTTCCATTTGATTTCAATCATTGCTCCTTGGTATTTATGCAAAAGAGTTGAAAACTTATATCTACTATATTTGTTTGTCTGTTTTCCATAAGAAAAGCAAAACAGAATAACAGAGAAATGGAAGGTTTTTGCACGGAAGACTGATTGTAGGTCAAGAATGTTTTCCATACAGCTAAGAGCAAGTTACAGAGAATGCAGCTTGGGCTCAGAGCTCTTTGATTATCTGTTTTAGGGAGAAATAGGGAAATATGCTTTTAAGCATCATTAGTTATCAGAAACACGCAAAGCAGCTTCAAGGAAAAGTCTCTTCTTTCATCACTAGCTGTTCTCTGATACTTCGGTTATTCAAGGGTTTCACTCTCACAAGGCCACCCCTTTCCTTCAGTTGCCACCCCTTCCCTAAATTCTTGGGGTGCAGTGGTCAGCATTACTTCAATAATATCCCCTTTCTTCCTTTTCTAGAGCTATTCCCCAATGTCCTCCTATACCCAAAGATCTATTCTTTATGCTTTCCTCATTTATTCTCCATTGAAACATATCATTTGATGTACTAAGAGTCTTCTTTCTTCCTTTGATACCCTTCTTACTCTACCTGTTTTCTTGTCTTTAATCTACACTGAGACAATCTATCTCCTACATCTTTCTTAAACACTTAGTTCTAAAATGCATTTAAACATTCATTAAGCACTTACTAAATTGCAGGCAGTGTCCTGGGTGTTAGGAATACAGGAATGCACAGAGCCCTTTGGAAATTTGAATAGTTCCAGGCCAGTGTGATAACTACCATCTACGAAACACTATAAAAAGCAGGAGAGTAAATGAATATTTATAATCTGTGAATGATTTATGAAAGGCTTTCTCAAAGAGAGCAATTGGGCTAGGTCTGGAAGAATAAATATAATTTTTCCAGGGGATGGAAACAGGCAAGGCAAGCATATGCAAAGACAAAGCATGTAAGCATCAAATCAGCATGTGGAAGACTACATCTATGCCATTTTTCATTAAGCAGTTCTGACCAGAACTGATGCTGGGAAAAAAGGTTGGGGCTCCATGGTGAAGAATTATGCATATTACAAGAGTTGTATCATAAAATATAAGCTACGGGGAACTCTTTAAGAAGTTTTAGTAAAACAGCACATGATCAGGCTAATGCTCTAGAAGTATAACTGTCATCTATATATAAGATAGACTGGATAGCAGGTGACGACAGGAGAAAAAGCCATACAAAGATTCTTATAATAGTTCAGCAAAGAAAAATAAAAGCCTAAAGTAAGGCAGTGAGAGTTAAGATTGAGAAGAAGAGAGAGATGTAAGATACAATTTTAAGTATCATGATACAAATAGGGGCTTGTATGTTGAATGTAAGGAAGAGGAAGGACTCTATGATGAACATCTGGTTTCTGGTCCAGACTTTTTAGGTTGAGGTAAAGGCTAAGGTAGAAATACAGGAGCAATGTCAAAATTGGGACTATAAGGAGTTTAATTTGAGATGTACTGAATTTAGAATGCTTATGGGTGTTCACATCTAAGAGTGAAAAAGAGGTCTGAAAACTCAGAAGAGAGTTCGGGGCTAGAAATAGAGGTTTGTGAGTCACAGGCACATCTGGTAAACAGTATATAAATCATGGGAATAGATTAAATTACCCAGGGAACATATATAGAGTAAGGATCAGGGTGAAAAATGGGATGTGGGTGAAAGCATATACTAAGGAAATAGGAGGAAGACCTAGGAAGGAGACAAGGGGAGAGCCAGAGCCTGGAGCAAAACCAGATGAGTGGGATGGTTGAGCCTGAGAACTTCTGTCATGAAAATCAAAACTGGCTAACAGTGTGAAATCCAGAAGAAGGTCAGGGAGGACCAAGGACAGAAAGCAAATCTTTGTATGTGACAAACAGCTAATAGTTGGTTTCCTTGTTCGGTACCAGCAAATTGTAGCTAGAGTCAGAGGGAATGCATTGATCAGGGAAGACTAATCTTTCTTTTCTTTTTTAAAGTTAATCTTAAAAAAAGAAAAACTAAGAAAGGAGAAGAAGAAAGTACTGGGAATGTGTATGAGGAATTATCAGAGGAAAATTCCTTTTCATTCTTTCGTTGTTTAGGATGAGGGTAGTGATGACGATAATGATGTTTTTATTGGTTTTAGAATGGAAGACATTAGCAAGCTTATAGGCTCGAGTATGGAATTCACATCAAGGAATTGATTGAAGATGTAGAAGAGAGATAAACAAAACTAGACTAGAGACTAGAAGAAGGACAATCTTTTAACTCATCATTTCTGAGAATGAAAAAAAAATACAATGAGTAGAAAGATTGTTGACAAAATCATAGGTATGGAGGATGGAAACAGGGATATAAGGCCTAAAAGCCTCAATATTAATCAGTGATTTAAAAAGGAACAATAACTAACACATACATAGTTTCTAATATGTGTCACATGCTATTTTAAGTGCTTTCAACCAACATTAATTCATTTAATCCTTACTGTGTGTGTGTGTGTGTGTGTGTGTGTGTGTATCACATTGATGTCATTATTATCCCCATTTTACAGATGAAGAAACAGAGGCAAAGAGAAGTTAAATTACTTACCCAGGATCATAAAATAACTTGCAGAGCAATGGCGTGAACCCAGTCCACATGGTAGTCACTACTCTTAAGCTTTGTGCTATGCTGCTGCTCTAAACATGACAGTATCCACTAGGACGAGGTGGGAATTAGTAGGGACATTTGGAGGGAAGTGTCATGGGAAATAATCTGGCATAGACCAATAAAGAACAAATAAAAGAAGCAAGAGAAAAATGGATTAAAGATTTAAATGTAACACTTGAAACTGTAAAACTCCAAGAAGAAAACAGAGGAAAACCTTCCTGGCCCTGCTCTTGGTAATGACTTCATGGATATGACACCAGAGTACGAGTAACAAAAACACACAACTGAGACTGCATCAAACAGAAGCGTCTTAATCCTTCCAACAACTTTAAGGGCAAAACTGTATCAAGAGGGTGTTTTCTTTAAACTGATTTAAAAATATCCTCCTAAGTCGTGGATTACACTCAATGTTGGTATTAGCCTTTTATTTGATTGGTCTTCCCTTTTTGAGCATTACTTCTACCTCTCTATGATTGTAGGATTTTAAAATAATTTTAGGTCTACACAGCAAATACAGAGGCACATTTAAAAGAAAAAAAAACACATAATTTCAAATTACTTTTGGGGATTTAAAAAAACTTAGAAGCTTTTGTAGACTAAAGGAAACAATGACAGAACAAACAGGCAATTTACTGAATGAGGGAAAATATTTGCAAATCGTATATCTGATGAGGGGTTAAATATAAAACATACAAAAAAGTCCTACAACTCAATAGTAAAATAAACAAATGAGTGAATGAATGAATGAATGAATGGATGATTGAATACGATGTAAAAAATGAACTAAGGCCTTGAATAAACATTCTCCAAAGAAGACAAACACATGGCCAACAAGTATATAAAGATGTAATCAACATCATTAGTTATCAAGTAAGTGCAAATCAAAAACACAATGAAATATGACATCACACCTCTCAGAATGACTATATCAAAAAAAAAAGCGACAATAACTGTTATCGAGGATGTGGAGAAATTGAAACCTGTGTGCATGGTTGGTGTGGTCTACAAAATGGTACAGCCACTTCAAAAACAGTATGGAGGGTATTCAAAAAAATTAAAACTTAGAACTGCCATATAACCCAGAAATCCCACTGTGGAGTATTCATCCAAAACAACTGAAATTAGGACATCAAAAAGATAGCACTACTATATGTTCATTGCAGCACTGTTCGCAATAGCCAAGATGTGAAAACAACTTAAGTGGCCACTGATAAATGAATGGATAAAGAATATGTCACAAATACACACACAGGAAAACTATTTATCCTTTTTAAAAAAAGGAAATTCTGAAATATGTGACAACATGGATGAAACTCAAGGACATCATGGTAAATAAAATAAACCAGTCACATAAGGACAAATGACACATGATTCCACTCATATGAGGCCCTAAAATAGTCATATTCATAGAATCAAAGAGTAGAATGGTGGTTGTCAGGGGCTGAGCAAAGGAGGAAAATGGAGAGTAACTAATCAATGGGCATAAAGTTTCAGTTAAGAAAGATGAATGAGTTCCAGAAATCTGCTATACGACACTGTACCTACAGTCAACAAAATGTTTATATATATATATATATATATATATATACACACATATATACATATATATAATATATATATATATATATACATATATACATATATATAATATATATATACATATATATATATATAAAATTTTTTAGAAATTTTGGAAAAAGCTGTAAAGACTGTTAAATAG
Organism: Eidolon dupreanum; assembly: GCA_028627145.1. Classification (NCBI taxonomy): domain Eukaryota; kingdom Metazoa; phylum Chordata; class Mammalia; order Chiroptera; family Pteropodidae; genus Eidolon; species Eidolon dupreanum. The sequence continues at coordinate 56,432,116 of CM053515.1, forward strand.
CTTTTTTCCCATTTAAAATTATCTCTCATTTTTATTGATTTTTTAATTTTTCAATTACAACTGACACTCAATATTATTTTATATTAGTTTCAGGTATACAGCATAGTGATTAAGCATTTATATAACTTACAAAGTGATCCCCCATGTAAGTCTAATACCCACCTGCCACCGTACATAGTTTTTACAATATTATTGACTATATTCCCTATGCTGTACTTTACATCCCCGTGACTGTTTTGTAACTACCAATTTGTACTTCTAAATCCCTTCCCCTTTTTTACCCAGCTTACAGATATAATAGGGCATACCTCATTTTGTGTTCTTAACACAATAAAATAAAATTTCTTACAAGTCATTTAAAAATGAAATAAATGGATCTCAAGACTAAAAAAAAAAAAAAGAGTAAAGGAAAAGATAAAGAAGGGCAGTAGTTTGATGATGGTGGATTTGTGTGAAGCGATGACAGTGGATTTGTGTGAAGCCAACCTTCATCGCTGTGTAATATATTTCTTCAGAAGTGTTTGTCATGTGGGTACAAGAAACAAGAAGGTAGAAGAAGTACTGACAGATGTTGGAATTGTGCTGTACAGGTGGGGAACAAAAGTAGAGGAAGTAATGAACAGGAGGAAAATGGTGAGTCAGCAATTCAGCCAAACTGCCAAAGAGAGAGTCAACGGGGAATAGGAAAGAAAAAGAAACCAAGAACAGGATAATAGGGTGGGAAGATTAACAGCTTAGTGATATGTCTTGAGGGAAAAAAGCCTCTGAAATGGAAATCAAGACACCCTGTAAAAGCTGCAGATAAAGAAGGCTGTAATCAGAGTAAGATGCTGTGCTTAAGAATTCTGAAAGTGAACAAAATCTAGTGTTGACAGTTACACATTAACCGAAGAGTGCTCCTTATGTTCTACAATAGTAGCCCAACTGTGTCCATAATGGTCTACAACTACAATAATACACCCCAGGTTCAGGAGAAGGTCAAGTGAAAGACTCTGTTGTTCTAGGGTTGAGGAACACCTAAGTAAAATATAATGAAAAAGGTGACAATGAAATTGAAATACCGGCGAGCGTTCATTAAAGACATTCAACCATGATATCCAGGCACAGTCGGGAAGAAAATGATTTTGGAAGAGTTCCAATGAACTGATATGGCTGGAATTAGAATGTCTCAGTAAGAGTTTAACACAAAGGTGAAAAAATATAATTCCATCTTGTCTAACTATTCTTGTGTTTACTTCCTCTGCCCAGATGAGCCATAATCTCCCTTATGGACAGAAAAGTAGGCACAGTTTGATCTCTCTATATCTTAATATTCTGAAGATGTGTCAGTACTAAATAAATACTTGCTAGACTGAACACACCACTGAATTCACCTCGGAGCAGCTCCTAAGAAAAAGATCCTTTAGGCATCCACCTTTTCCCAAATCAGAAAAGAGACTCAGAAAGGACTTAATCCAGGTAGAAAAATGAGTTAGATGCAGAATCAGATCATCTTAGTGTCTTGAGACTATCACTGATTATCTAACTTTTGTTATATGAGTTATGAACTTTTTCTCTGGATTCATACAAAAATTAACATACCACTACATAGCACAAGTTGTGTATCCCTTCAGGATAAACAGCAAATTTTAGCAGTAGCCATCATCTCCTCCTCTCCCCCAACATTTAATCACTGGACCTAAAAGTTCCCCCAAGATCTCAAAAGCTATATCTGGTTCTCTTGACAACTCCAAGCAGCTCCTGGCCCGAGTCTGAGATAGTAAATTCCTAAGAAGTCTCAAATGAAATATGTGGAGCCCCAAATGACATTTACATATTTAAAAATCTAGAATTTGAACGTCATTTCTAACAAGAACAACAGAAATGACTACCATTGTTTCTCCTGTTGGTAACTGTGCCTGGGGAATTCTGCTACTCCACCTTCAATCATCATGGTTCTGAGTAGGCTCAGGCCAACTCAATGCCATGTGACAAAGCATTGACAATTAGACCATCACAGCCTGGGAGCCACAGTGATAGGTTCAAAAATAGCACATGACCCAGCTAACAACAATCAGAGCCAATGAGATTGGCTGTAATATTGTTGGAAATTTTAGAAAGGAAGCATTCTCTCTCTGCTGGAGCTGCCAGGGGTGATCAGGAGAAAAAGGACCTAGAACCTGAGAATGAAGGTAATAGGGAAGAAAGTTAGGCCAAGAGGTGGAGAGAGACCGAGATTCAGCCATGTCTAAAGCCACACAACCTTCAGTCTTTGTGGCTATACAAGCAAATAAGGTCCTTTTTCTACACTTAAAAAAAAAGGATTTTTAACTTACAAAGGCAAGAGTTTATACATGCTGTTTATGTCTCTGTGTGTGTTTGTATGTGTGAGTGTGAGTGATACGCTGTTTTTTTTTAATTTGAAAGATCAGGACAAACTAAACAAGCTGTTAAAAAAAAAAGTCAATATCAGAAACAGTTTCTCACACACATACAAAAAGGAATTTTCCCATGTACATGATCAACTGTTCATCTGGCACAGCTGCCAAAAGCACCTCATCAAGAGTTCACACTCTTTCAAGAGAGAGAAAGAGAGAGAGAGAGAGAGAGAGAGAGAGAGAGATGATTTAACTTTCTAACCCCAAGAAGAAATATATTAAAACTTTGGCAGGGGAGGGGAGGAGATGAAAAGAAAGTTTAAAAAAAAAAAGGCAACAGCAAAAGGAACAATCAATATAATAAAACTCTATAAGAAGATACTGTAAGAACAGGCTACTTATACATAAAATGCAGATGAATTTTCATAAAGCAGTACCAGCATATCGCCCATCCCTCCCTCCCTCTCCCTCTCCCTCTCTCACTCCTTCCTTTGCCCCCTCTCTGCCTTTCCCTCACTTAAAATATAAGACCTTACAGGAATCCCCTCAGAACTGTTGGTCTTTGAGGCATGGAAACGTGATCCACTTTCAACTAGTCAGCGGCAGAATTCTATTTTAATGGGAAGGAATTCAATATAAGAAATGTCACTGAAATATTTTTGTATATAAAGCAAAGCAATGATGTGAAGTTTAAATAAATTACAGTTGAATCTCATGACCCACTCTGCTGTTTTGCTCCCTGTAGGATGAGTCTTTCTCCGTAAATGTGTCTAACATATGGTCAATCAAGTCATTACGGGTGATAACACATTAATGCCAGAAACATTCCAACATACTATTCATTTCAATGTGTTTTCCTAATCGTGGTTAAAAATTCTTCAAAATAACATTTATTTATAAATACATTCTATTGAAAACTCACTTTCATGTAAATTGTTTCATTTGACCCAGTCATTCCCAAGTGGTGCTCTGGTACAAACCAGAATGATCCAATATGAGGTAATTCAAATTAAAATTTCACAGGAAAAATTCAAATTATCATATTTATTGATGGTAGCATTTTATAATAGTTTGCATCTTATAAAAAATAAAAGCCTTATTTATTTATTAACTTACATTCCATTTTTCTGCTGAATTTTTGAATTTATATACCAACATAAATATAATAAATATATGTCCTATGTCTCCCAAAGTAATATAAATACACTGTAAGAGAACAGAGAAGGAGCAGGAGATAAGGCAACACATTATTACATTCAGTACTTGTGCTTAGAGTGAAACAAAATGATGAAATTGATTATTCAGGAAGAGTCACTTTCATCTGACATGACGAAAAATTAAGGCGAGCTATTTTTATACATTAAAAGGTTCAGATAAGATCTCATTTTCCATTCAATTTTCAAATAATATACAGTTTTTCTCCCTCATCTGATAAGTGTTTAAAAAAAAAAAAAAGCAAACTGCTGATACCACAAGACAATAATGTTTACTGCAGCTCTTTATCAAGAAAAAAGTGAAAGGGTCACATATTCCAGATAAACAGGTCTCTATCAGAAATAGAAAGGTCTTATCTAGAAAGAGCAAATATATGATGCTGTGGGTTTTTTTAAAAAAAGAATAAAAGATTAAAGTTTAAAATATGAGTATAATGTATTTATGGAAATATCTCAAATTGAGAAAATGATAGAAAAATATAAAGGAAGTATACTTTCCACTGGCGAAGGGGTGGGGGTAGGTATGTGAAGAGTTAAGTACTCAGACATCATCTAGCAAAGCATCATCTACAGTGGAAATACTTACTTTGATTGTGTATACCTACAAGTAGGAGTTTTGAGCTTTGCTTTCTAATTAAATTTGAAGACTGAACACATTTTTTGTTCTTTCCAAGATCCATCGTCAAATTCCTAGAGAGCCGTTATAAAACACCAGCAGCTCAGTAAGACAGTGAACTTCGACGATTTGACTGAAGCCTTCAACAGACACTGTATGATTTGCCACTCCTTCCTGATACTTGTAGGAGTAAATTGGTACCTCAGGTGGAAAAAATCTGAGAATTGCCTCAGTAAAACAACTGCAACTCAGGATGAACATCATTCTTTCCTTAATCAACGAGTGCTATTTAGAACATATGTTGCATTCTTCCTTATAATGTTCAATCTAGTTCCCAACTTTTTTTTTCTTTTTCTTTTTTCTTTTTTTTTGCCTAAGCCTAATCTAGAAAAAGTCTTAAACACAGTTCTTCCCAATAATCTACCTCCTACATTCTAAACGGCAATGGGGATTAATGAACTTTAAGAAGAAAAAAAAATAGACAGTAGTGGAGATAATTCAAATCATTTTACTGAGTACAGAAAAATAAGAGTTAGGAAACAAAACATACACTTCCAAAAAAAACTGGACAACTATTTCTTTTAAAATAATAAAATAAATAACTTTTATAGGCTAAACTTATAGAATATATATTTTATTACTCTGACTCTCTAATCACCATCTAAGCAGTGGCACAGGCCCCAAACTACTTTTGGAGAATGGCCTTGGCTTACTGGAGGCTCACCATGTATCTGCCTTAGATTCCTGTTTTTAGGAAAGAATGTCATTCTTCTCAGCCAACAGTTTAAAGTGTACAGCTAATAACACAGCTAAAACAAAAAGGATTTCAAACACATTGCTCATTAGTAATACCAACTACTAAAATTTATTGAGCATCTACTATATATCGAGCATTTTGCTGATCCCTTTCACCCATTGCCCATTTAGCCCTCCACATAATCTATGAGGAAAGCTATTATTTTTCTCAATTAATCTTCCCTTCAGTAATTTATCTGAATCAGCAAAGTTTAAAGGACTTATATCTTCCTGACTATAGGTTATTCTCTGTACCTCCCATGTGATACTTATCCTAGATAAGTACCAATATTGTTTCTCAATATTTTATTTCAATCTTAACTCTACTGCTGCCCAAAGAGCCTTTGATTCTTTTATATTCAGAGTGTTCCAGAAGTACAGGAAACTCTAAATATTTGTTGAATGAATGGTGCTTTCCATCTCTTTTTCTCTCAGGGTATTTATCTGATTTTTTTTCTCAGTACATTTTCTGTACAATTTCTTATTGCATAAAATCAATAAACCTATCAGAAAACATTTTTTCCCATTCTATAAGAGGCTATGCTTTTATCAATTTCTGGGAAGGATTATCAACTGCAAAGACTTCATTTAATTGCAAGACAACTGAGAACAAGAGGAACTCAAGATATATTTTATGATACAAACAAATACAAAAGTGCTAAAATAATTGCAAATATATCTTTAGCAAGAAAGCTCAATCCAAAGCTAAAGATTTGCTCTTACAAGAATTCAGTGGTATGATTAAAATATAAAAGATGATGAACAAGGTAATGAAGACTTGTCCAAGTTAACTTTCACACTTAAAACACAAAAATAACAACGAAAAAAAAGGAAATTGCTAAAAAAAAAAAATAAAAAAACCTAAATGACTAAAAAGAGAAAGCCTTTGTGGAAAAGAAAAAGAAAAACTACAAACAAAATAGGGAACTTGCCAGAGGCTGAATAGGGGAATAGGAAGCAGTGAGCTAAACTCCAAAATATAACATCTGACCACAAGACTGACAGCTCTGACAATAATAAATAAGAAGGGTGGACAGGGGTTTAGAAGGTGACATTCTCAACAGAAAATAATCAAAAGAATGCTACACTCTTGACAGTTTGCTAACATTTGAAGATTTACTACACAGCATAGAAGCAGAGAAAGCAGTGTTGTGCTTAGGGCTATGGGGACCTCAGCACCCTATGCAGACAGCAAATGAGAAAGTGGAGACACAGGATGCCGAGGGGGCCAACAATCACTTCGAGAGTTCCATTTCCTACTAGGGGTTTGTTTCACTTTAAAACTGATACTTTTGTTTTTGAAAGAGTTTTAGGTCACAAATGTACTTAAATACACTATTTTCTGAATCTCCTTTGGGGAAGGAGGACCAGAAAGTGGTCTGAGAACCAGGAGGGAAAAATGAGTACTAACTCTTAACGCAGGTCAGGCCATGTTGCCTGACAGACGATGGGGTCAGGGTGGGGGTGAGAAGCAGGCACAGTCAGCCAGAGTGCAAACAAGATCACGCAAGTATGCTCAACTGTGCAAGTACATTCATTGCTGCACCACAAATTAAAAGGGAACAAACCATATCATGAATAAAGTTTCTCATTAAATGCCACTTGCATCTGTCAGCCAGCTCTGAGACAGAGTACCAAATATTAAACCAGTCTATGTTTCTATGCTTTACATATTACAGCAATGGCAAAATAGGAGCCAAGCCTTATTCAGTGGGGAAGGCCAGAAGCATTGGCAGAAAATTCAGGAATAAGAAATGTATGTCCACTATTGTCATCACTTTCTATTTAACATCTTCTTGGAAGTGTTATGGAACACAGTTAAGACAAAGCAATTGGAGACATAAAGATTAGAAAGGAAAAGGCAGGATTCTCTCTCATTGCAAATAAATATCTCAACCACCAAAAAAATCAATTGAAATCAAGTACTGCAAACAATAAAAGATACCAGAAAAATAGCAACTCCATGAATTAACATGCAGAAAATAAGAGCTTTCATACATACAATCAAAAAATATGCTTAAAAGATATATTTTTAAATCTAATAGAACAAAATACATGACTTATAAAAACAACAAAAAAGAGGAACAACTTAGAAATGTGAGAAATTTACAGGAGGAAAATAAACACTCCTGAGAAATACAAAAATAGAATTGAAAGAATATAAAGAAATGGCGTGTTCTTAGATAGAGACATACTATATCATAATAATGTCATTTCTTCCTAACTTATAAATTTTTATCAATCCCCAGGAAATACTACTAGGTAATTTTTTTTCTGGAACTAGACAATTTTATGAATGTGAGAACGGTTTATGGACAGACCAAAGCAGAAAAAGATGTTCAGAAACCAGGTCCAAGTACTTATGAAAATCTATGCACTTCTACAATTTTCTTTTCTTTTTAATCTCAATAATACAACCTAAATTTGAACTAATCAAGAATCACTGGAACACTGAATATGTAAAAGCCATGAATTCATAATGACACTCAAAGTGTTAGATAGCAATAGGAAAGAGAAAAAAAAAAATTCCTACCACCACCACTACTACCAATTAATTATACTGAAAATTTCAAGGAAACTACCACCTTACTCTAAAAGTTAGCAATTCCTACTTTTCTATATAAACTTTCTGGTAAACAAGTAGCCCTAGTAAGTGAGGAAAAGCCTTTCTTTACAGAAGATATCCCATTGATAAATCCAGAGAAAGAGGAAAATTTGAAAATATAACTATTTTGTACCACCTAATAAAATAACTGATTCGAGAAAAGGTGAATGGATGAAACCATTAGCTGAAATTTTGATGGGCAACTTTACAATGGACAGACAACCCTGCCAGCATCTGAACCCAGTGCCAATCAGATGGTATATGCCTCCTGAAGGGATACAGTATGAAGTAGATAGCCTATAAAACATTCCATAAAAAAAAATAAATAAACTTGACATCTAATCAAGTTTGGCAAGCTAATTTCTAGCTTATAGAATGAGGGAGAATCAAGGATCAAGTTAAACAACAACAAAAAAAAAAAAACAGACATTTTTAGTTTCCTCATCTAGTCAGTAGAGTAGAAAAACAATGTGTGAGAGAGAGGCCAGTCTTAATGAAAAGATGGGTAAGAAAACAAACACATTTAAAGATTCTCACGGTCATCAGTAATCAGGAAATGCAAATTAAAACCACGATGAAATACCATTCTATATATTTTTGAATGGTTAAAAAATAATTTTAAAATACTAAAAACAGGCGGGGGAGCTGGCAAAGATGTGGAACCACTGGAATTTTCACATAGGCTTTGGAAAATGAACAATGGTGCAGTCACTCTGGAAAAGTTTGTAGTTTTATATAAAGCTAAACATACACTTACCACATGATCCAGCAAACCTAGGTAAATACTACTAGACATTTCCCTAAAAGAAATGACATATAGCCATATAAAAACTATATGTGAAAGTAGAATCAAATTTATTCATAATCACCCTAAACAACCCAAATAACAAAATATTCCAAATGTCCACCAGCTTGTGACTGGATAAACAAATTGTGGCAACATCTACATGGTGAAATAATACTCAGCAATGAAAAAGCAACAAGTTTCTGATAATGGGAAAATATGGCAAATTTCATATAATTATGTTAAGTGAAAGAAGCTCGACTCAAAAGGCTACATACTGCATGATTCCACTTACATGATATTTTGGAAAAGAGAAAGCTATAGGGATCGGGGAAAAAAAGATCAGTTTCTGGAAGAACCTAGGGTAATGGGAAGAGAATACACTAAAAGGATCATGAGAGAGTTTTCTGATTATGATGGTGGTTATACAATTGTAGACATTTATCAAATTCCATGAGGCCGCACACCTTTTAAAAGTAAAATTTACCGAATGTAAACTATACGTTAATAAAGCTGACTGAAAAAGAGAGAGAGAGAGAGGCCTAGGAGACATAAAAACAAATGCAATATATGGAACTTGTGCAGATTCTGAGTCAAACAAATAACTAAAAAAATTTATTTGAGGTCTGATTATTAGCTGCAACCAAGGAATTATTTTGTTAGGTGGAATGATACCATGGTTCCATTTTTGTTTTTGTTTTTGTTTTCTCAAAAGTCCATATTCCTTATTTTTCAGATATGCACATTGTAGCATGTAGGGGTGAAATAATGTGCCTTAAAGCATTTAGACGAAAACTAGAAGACAAAAAAAAAAAAAAAGGAGACGTTTAAAAACGGGCAGTTTGTACAATTCTAGCACTTAAGTACTAGATGTAACCCAGTAAATTACGAAAAAGGAACCAGCCAGTTATACAAGAACTCTGTTTTGCGTATGTTGGAAATATTTATAATTAAAAATTAAAATAAGAGCAAACCTTTGTTAAGCATTTATCCCATGCCTGGTAATGTTTTTAGTACTTTACATGTTAACACATTCAATGCTCATGACAAAGCTAAGTAAGCACAATTACAATTCCCATTTACACATGAGAAAACTGAGGCACTCAAAAATTTGAAAATTTTGCCAATATCAAGTCACCAGTAACAGACGAGCAGGCTCAAACTACATTCTTAACCATTCCTAAATTGTACTATAGGTTACAAGGTTTACTTATAGTCAGTCTATGTTATTTCTCTTAATTTGGTTATCGTGCTGATACATTCAACTATGTATCTCCACTCCACTAATTTTTTTTAATTCTGTAATTTCATACCAAAGTAGAGACAACATACTGTCAGCAATTTTCTAGATCATAAGAGACCTGGTTAGATTATGAAAGAAAAAAATGTGAAAGTTAATTATATATAATTTAGAATAAGATAATAAATCCATTTGAACTACTATATTTAGTAAATGATAAAATTGATTCCTCCACTGGCTCCTTTTTAATTTCATGTGCATACCTTCAATTCCGTTTTTCCATTTGCCTTCTCTTCTTGTTACTGATAGTGAAGAGGTGCTCATGAATATTCACTAAGGTGTTTTATATAAAAATGGCAAATCACTATCAGGTGAAAAATTGGGAAATGGCAAAGAACTTGTCAACACATGGACTTTCATTTTTCCCTGTTGTTTTTTTCCCTGGGAAAAATTATAAAATCCAAAATGTAGCAAAATCAAAATCATGGTAGAGACTAATGTTTCTTTCTTTCTTTTTTTTTTTTAAATTGTCTTCACTGACAGGAAATTAGAATAAGCACAGGGCTGTACATGTGATCCTTCTCCAAGGTACATCTCCAAAAGGAATATGTAACAACAAGATTATGGAGGGATTTAAAATTTTTGCACATGAAAGGTCGGCCAGGATATATTCATCTAGGGACTAATGTGAGGTGATCCTAGTAGCAGTTTGCTTCTCAGAATGGCTATCAAGAAGTTCATAAACACTTTTGAGAAGTTAAATACAGCTCCTTTTTGACAGAAAAAGGAAACAGTGGTAAAATCATTCACTTCACATCAAAACTCAAAGCTACAAATGAATTTTTATCTGAATCTAGGGTTCTGATTTTTTTTCCCTTATGCTTACCAGGTAGCAATTTGTCAGTATTACCCATTTATCGAGAAATATACCCTAAGAACAATATTATTTAGTTCAGATAACGTAGGTCAGCCAAAACTTTGTTCTGTTTCACGTAAGAAAACTGTTTTTTCTTAAGAACCAGATGTCTTCATAAATTTGATATTTCTGTTTCCTTGTCCATGTAAAAAATAATAATCAGTTATTCTCTGTATTGGTTTTGTATTACTGCTATAACAAACTACCATAAATTTAGTGAGTTAAGCGATGCAAATTTGTAACCTTAAACTCTTGTAGTTCAGAAGTTCAATGTGAGTCTCAACAGACAAAAATTGGGGGTGTTCACAGAGGTGCATCCTTTCTAGAGGCTCTAGGGGAGAACCTATTTCCTTGCTCATTTGGATTGTTGCCCAAATTCAGTTCTTAGAGGTTGCAGAACTGTCTGCATTTCCCCTTGACTATCAGTTGCAGGTGATTTCCAGTTTTTAGAGTCCACTACACTCCTTGGCCCGTGGCCTCTTTCCTGGATTTTCAAAGCCAGAACTGGCAGGTGGAGTCCTTTTCACATTGCACTCTTGACTCTTCTTCTATCATTACATCTCTGATAACCTGGAAAGGCTTGCTAATTCTAAGGATACAGGTGACTGAATTGGGCCTAGCCACGTAATCCAGAATTATTTCTCAATTCATATCTGCAAGTCTCCCTTGCAATGTGAAAAAAAAAATATACACAAGTTCTGGAGATTAGACCGTGGACATCTTTGAGGTACAATTATGCTACCTACTACGCCCTTCGACAGTATAATCAGATTTTGAATTAAATTTCTGTCCTCAATATGAATTTCTAGACATTCTTGCCTTAGCCACATTCATTAAGCAACTGGTAACAAGCAGGTAACCAGCACATAACCAGCAGGTAATGAGACAATGATAGTGGGACCAATTTCAACCAGTGAATTTTTTCCAAACCTTCTCACCAACAAGGATCATAAAGAAGCCATTAAAGAACCTGCATTACTTAACAAATTATTTTTCTTTAAAAAGTATTCTAAGGCATAGGTGATTGTGGTGAATTCCAAACCTCTGATCACCACCAACTCCTATGTTAGTGCCACACTACGCTTATAAATTTCATGCACACATGCAGAAGACTGTTGCTTTAATTGGTTCTCAGAAGTGTATTCTATATAAAGGTACAGCAGCCAGTAGCTCTGCTGAAATATTGAAATTATCACTCAATTTACTGACCATGAAGATTCTCTTGAACATATGGAAGATATTTCACAGCTGCCAGGGTACAGTCCCCCTCTGGCATCCTTGAAAATCAAAATATCAGTTTCTAAGTGTACTCCTTCCACAAGAGTAATAGAAGCCAACAATTAAATTAGGTGTGTGTTCCTCCATTAACATCACTTGGAAATTGCCAAAGTTGTACATCAATTCCATCATCATGGTGGTATTTTTTTCTTCCTCTAGAGGTGAGAAGGTAGAACTATTTTCAATTCTGCCTGATTTTTGTCACTGGGATGTCCTCTAGTTAGCACTCCATTCCACCTCTCTTCTTACTATTTCAATATACATTTAGCTAATGACTCCTGGGAGCTAGGCATAGCTCTGAATACTGGGACTTAATAAACTCAGTAATAAAGACATTTCTTGAGTGCTTAGAAAACAGTAACAGAGGAACTAGTGTATTTCTGAAATTTTTCCATCTTTGACAACAAGAAGCAGACCCTAAAAAACATGGGTTTCCAAAATCTAATTAGGAGATAGGGTTACTACAGTGGGCATCTCTCCACCAATAGTCCAGTTCAGACCCACTTTCCTTTCCAGAAACAGCAGTGAATTCTGTAGTAACATCTGAGAGCATAGCATTTACCACTACATTTTCTGTTTCCAGTGTCAGATGGCCCAAAAGCTTGTGACAACTTTGTTCAGAAGAAATATCCTTCCTCTCTGCTGAAATATCCTTCCTCTGTACTGAACAGCCAAAAATTTGGAGGTAAAACTGTCCTGACTTCACTCCAAACAAACAGGCTTCTGTTATAAAAGTTGGTCATTACAAATATTCGATTTAAATGACAAAGAGTGGGAAGAAAGATCTGGACACTTCCACTGCCACTGCCATGCCTACATGTGGCAGAGACTGTGGCCTAACACCCAATTATAAAATGAATAGAATTTTAAGAAGAATATATACAGCAGGGCACATTTAAAACACAGAAAGACCGACAGAAAGGAAATTGTGCACTAGGTGGGAAGACTTAATACCTAGATAGATACTAAGGCTTAAGACAAAACATACTGAATCGAAGGCTGTCACACAGACCAGGACAGAACAAAGAGCCTAGGAACAGATCTGTGTTGTATGAAAAGTCAATACCAGGCAGAGGGCACATTGCAGATGAGCTGAGAGAAGGCATACTACAAATGCTACTGGGGTAACCGGCTATCCACACCATAAAAAACAAAAGTACATTTCTACTTCACCCATACGTAAAAACATATATTCTAGATGAATGACAGATTTGAACATAACTTTAAAAATTTAACCTTAAAGAAGAAAATATAAAATATTGTTCTGTCTTTAAGCTTAGAAAATAATTTCTAAACAAGATTCTTTCCCCTGAAAAAGAATCCCACAAAATGTACGTTTAAACGATGAATTAACTATCTTTTAAGTGTTATTTTCAAAAGACCCCATTAAATAATAAAATGGCAGGTTATACACTGAGCAAAAATATTTAAATCTTGCATAAAAAAGGAGTATTATCTTGAAAATATAATGAAATTCTACATATTGTAAGAAAAAGACAAGTGGTCTAAAAGAAAAAAGGCCAAAATAGCTAAACAGGAAATTTATAAAGCAAAATAAGTAATGAAATATGCACTTTTTGTTATGGGGTCACTGAGATGTTGCTGAGTACTGGGCTTTGTTCTTGCATTTTTTCTTGCATTTACAATCTCTATTCAGACACTGGGCTGTCTGTGCCCACTATTCCACAGAAGAATTTCCACATAATAGCTATCCACACCTCAGTGACTACCCCTTATTGAAGGAGGTGATGTTAGTATGTCTGAACTTTGTTTAAATAATCTGTCCAAACATTTTTCACTTATGTTTTAAAATCAAATGAATTTATAAAATTATTTACATTACAGTATCAGATAAAAAGGGCACAATATCACCTTCCTAAACATAGGGACTGAATTAAACTTAGATTCTCCCATTTTTAGAACAGCAACTGTATACAGCTCGAAATTATTACATGAAGCAAAAACTGTCATAAACACATGCAAACTGCCAGCACTATTAAATTAATAACATCTTAAAATAGCACTTACTTTTATATACCTGACCTAATTGGATTTCAAAATCATGGGGGAAAGTCAATGTTATGTTAAAGCACCAAATTAATTAAGTTTTAAAAATAGTTTTTTGGCTATCTACAATAAATGATTTAGAATGAAGGAAAGTAATTCTTCCACTAATTAAAATATTACATAACTTATTTTCTGTAACTTTCTCAAGCCTGAAATAATTTGTAATAATAGCCTTCCACCACCTTGAAGGACAAATGTCTATTACTTTCCAATATTTCATGTCATTGCTGAATGACCTAAAATAACATTTCTAAATGAAAACTACATCTTTGTCTGATATTAATCAATATTTTTATAAAACTTGACTAAAAAAATCTATATTTTTAATTCTTAAATATCTTTTGATGTAATACTGGAAAATTTTATCTGAAAAAATAAATAAAATTAAACTAAAAATACATCATTACTTCAAAGAATGTAAAAAGCATTAAACATTTAAAAACAACTTGGAGGTGGTAAGCAATAATCTTACAATGAAGTCCAATTCCAAGAACTTCCAGGTGACCATAATATCTTAATACTATCTAAAACACATGCCTTAAGCAAGAGAACTATGCCTCTCACATGAACATTTTAAATTCAGCTGTACTAAGATCAAAGAGGAAAATAATGAACTCATAAAAGCTTAAGGAAAGCTTAAAATATAAAATCTACATGAAGAATGCAGCTGCAAACTTGTACACTCACATTTTTACTAATTTAAGTAAAATGAGTTTAAGTGGAAGCTATGTTTTAATAGTTTTTAGTAGGAATTTCTTTCTTAAATGATGCATAATAAAGTAACTGCATTAAGACTACAAGGACATTTTTGACCTTCTTCATTTATGAATGAAATACTATAATTTGTTTTAACAGCAAGTGTAAATGCCTAAGACTTTTCATTTAAATTCTATAAATAACTAACCTACATAGTTGACAACAGGCTCAATGCCCAGTGAAGTTGTAAGTTTGAACATAAAAGGAAAGCAAACACTAAGAATGAATTAAATCACCTATCAATGAGCATGCACATCCCATAAATTTAATGTCAGATATACTAATACCTAGTCATATGAACAACACATAAACATAGGAGCACTAACAAAGTAATGAGATTTTTGTTCTGGACTCTCTACATGGAGTCAAATTATATCAGAAGGTATAAACTTTTTTAATAATAAAGTAATGTGGGTGCTTTTTAAAATTAAGGTATAAGTGACAAAAAGCACAGATATTTAGTATGTTGAGTTTTGAAAACTGTATAAACGGATGTAACAGCCACACAAAACAAAATATAAAAAATAGAGAAAGTGTTCATTCCCCATAAAGTCCCCTTTATTCCTTTCTAATAAATTCCTCTCCTCTCTCCCAGATAAATGTGGTTGGTTTTTTAACACAGCAGATAGAAACAGACATCTAAATATCATTATTGGCAATTCATTGCATTGAAATTGTCACTACTAACAAATTATGAATCTCATTTGAAAATGTTTTCAGAGACTGAATAGTGACAAATTTTCATCTTTCAAGTGCATGATTAAAAAAAAATAGTCAAAAGTCATTCATAAGTAAGTGTTTTAAAAAACGGGTAATTATAGAGAAGAAAAAGAAGGTGACATAGTCCAGAAATCGAAGTGCCAAGCCCTGGGCTAACCACATTAAACGAATGTTCTTTGATGCTGTTCACAGCAGTCCAGAGAGATAGTTATGGTAATCTTTATTTCGGAAATGAGGAAATTAAGATTCAATAAATTTAAGTAAAGTAATTAGGCTAGGAGTCCTCATTTGTTGAGCCAGGATTCAAGTCCAGATCTTTTGCTCCAAAATAGATGCTCCAAGTAGACTTTACAGTGGTTAATACTGTTTGGAATAAAAAATAAAGCATCGGGACTTTATATCTCTCTGTCCATGCTGCCAGTACACTTATTCAGCTGTGTGGACATGGGAGGCAACACTGAGCAGCAGCAGAAATCCAAGGAGATGGACAAATGTCCGTCCTGGGAAAAGTCAGACCTGTTGAAGCAGCTTGTGAAACCCCTGCGGCCGAGCGCAGGCAAGAGAGGCAAGTGCACCTTCCTGAAGCAGGTGTGGCTCGTCCATGGGCAAGACTTGAGCACCTGTGAGGTGTCCCACCCCACTATGACATGATCAAAGATGTGAACGTATTGGTACATTTCAAAAGAAGCTTCATATTTTTTTGAAGGAAATAATTCAAACTAACTCAATGGAGACAAGATGATGACATCTGGCACCTGGTCTCTCATGGCAGCCCACAGAATGGTGAAAATGCCAGGTTTGAGGTTTTGTTTATCAATATCTTTCTTCTCTGAGAACATTATGGGCAGATGGAATAATAGAGAATCCCAACGAATAGTGTGGAAAAATTCAGCTAGATGAATCAGTAAAAATGTTTCCTTGATAACAGATAAGTTTGGAGAGCAAGCTTACACTCCATAAGAAGATATTCTACTTGCCAGAAGACCTTCCAAAATATTCATAAGTACAACTTTGAAACTTAATATGTTCTTTTTGAAATGTCTCAGATAAATGGTCAAGGATCAAAAAAGAAACACTGATTGGAATACTTCTTTCCAGAGGATGACATCAACGATTCCATGTTTCATCAATTCAATTTGGCCTGAACGTTTATGGAAGACAAACTGGCCAATCACCTTACAGAAACAGTGAGCATTTTTTGAAACTATCATCAATAACCAGGATTTTAGCAGTCTCCATAATTTTCTTCTTAAACAAGACAAACCTGCTTGAGGAGAAAGTTTAAATGGTGAGCATCAAAGATTACTTCCCAGAATCTAAAGGAGATCCACACTGCTTAGGAGACATCCAAAAACTCCTGCTGGAATGTTACTTTAACATATAACCTGCACCAGCAGCAGAAGCCCTTATACTACCAAGTCACATTACTATAGGCAGAGAAAACACCCGCCTTGTTGTCTGTGATGTGAAGGACAACTTTAAACTTCTTATGTTATAGCAATGCACAAAAGACTTGCTAGTCTAGTATTTTCTTGTGTCGTTAATAGTTTCTATTTGTTTTATTTCTTAAAATAGAAGTTTAAAACCGGAGTTAGAAAAATTCTGATTCTACCTTTAACTTCTTGGAAATCTCCCTCCTTGTCCTTGCAGACTTTGGTTTGTGGCTGAAACCCGCTGAAATACACACTGCCAATATATCTGTTGAAGTTCAGGCTTTGATCTGCTTCACTATGGCTACAGTTTGAGCCAAGTTGTAATTTCCTGGCATACCTTAGACTAGGTATATTTCTGGCTTTCAATTCTTCCACTCTTCAAGCTGAATACTCTGTTGGTGCCAACTATTGGTGTCCTTAAAATACTTGTAGGTCTGAGGTTAAGGACACGTAAAACAAAAAAAGATATCTCTTGTCTGCTTTACACATAGCAGTAACAAACACAGTATACCTATCTTTACAGTTGCCTCCTACTTTGAAAGGAATATTAGAAAAAAGTTTGACCTAAGGAATGACATTCCATAGATTTATACAGAATTAGCCTTCATGTTTTCGAAACTGCTTATATACCCAGCAGTAATTTTGTTTTTAAACTCTGAAGTTCTAGGAGATAATTTTCCTAGTATTTTAAAGTTAACATACGGATTTCTGGTTTGATGCTAATGAAGATTCCAAGTGGCACAGAGGAGCAAAAGACAAACAAATGCCATATATAATATTTGGATCAAAAGCAAAGAGTAAAACATAACTTGCCTTTTACATTTAATTATCATGTAATTGATGTGCCATATGTGAAACATTCTGGCCACAGCAACCGAAAACTGCAAGCAACTTCATAATAGAACTGTCTAAATAAATATATCCTTTCCATAAACATTTTTCAAAAGTTAAAAATAAAATAAAATGTCATTCTATTTCAATGAAGCTACTTTTCTTAGCATCAGAGACTTTTACAGAAGGGATGAAGGTGATATATTTTGACCTTATAATTTTTTAAATGAGGAAACTACTGTGGTAGACAGGAATGAGTTAAAACTGAACAAAAAATCCCAGTCTCTTTACTCCAAGTCTGGGTTCCTCTTCTCTACATCCATAGTTTTCAAATACCTTTAGACTCAAAGCTATTCTCAAAAATAATCAAATGCAGAAATTTAGTATAAAAAACAGATCAAAGCAGAGATGTTCAGGTGGAAGCTGCTAGCAACCACAAGTCCCATGTGCTCACTCTCTCTCCCCAGTCGTCTTTTCAGGAATCCCTTAGGTTTGGTAAAATCCAGTTTCAAAACCATCTGCTCTACACCATGTCATCTCATAAGTGTGGAAGAAAGCCAATTTTAAAAATGTGAAAAAATCAAACATCAATACAAAAGACAAATTACGGTTCAACCGAACAACATGAGAACTGTCACAAGTTAGCTCATGACTAAGCACCAAATGAAGGAGGCTGAAAATGGGCACCCTAGGATTTCAGAAAAGGAAACAGCACACAACACTGACAGTGGTCTGGAGTGAGTTACCAACAAGAGTTGGGTCTTAAAATATGGGTAGTACTGAACTGAGAAGAGGATAGTAATGAAGGAGGAAGAGGTAAAGGAAAGAACATCAGAAACAGCACTGGAACAAGAACGATATAATTTCAATAAAGGGTGGGTTGTGAAAGCTGAAAAGGGGAAAGTTAAACTCAGAAATATATGATGGGGCCAGATTATTTCAAGTTAAAGAGTTCCAACTTTATCCCGCAGGCTATAAGGAATTACTGAAGGTTTCTGAGTCAGGTAGCAATATGATCAAAGTGTTTTAGGAATTTTATTCAGACAGTGGTATAAAGATACTCTAGGAAAGAAAAATTAGAAGATAAAGAGCAGTTAGGAAGCTATTCACGGACATCTAGGCATGATGATGATCAAAACTAGGTTAAAAGCTGAAAGGACAAAAAAAAAGGGACAGATAAAATACCAGGAAGAAAGACCTGAAAGGATTTAGCAAGTTACCTGTCATTTCAGGTATTGGAAACACATTCTGGAAATTCGACATCTTGTAAATGGGATTCATCTCTCAGATGATAATTGAACTACATCACCTCCAAGGTTCATTTTCAGTTCTGAAATTAAAATTCTATGTAACAGACTGAACATGTTGAAAGGGGTGGGGATGAAGAGAGCCAAACACAAAAGTTTAAAGCTTGCATGACTATGAGAATGACAGATATAATTTCCAAGGTAAGACCTCTTTTATTGACCATTTCCAAACAAAAATAAACAGCAGGCCCAATTCCTTTTAAAATGCTAAAATAATTAAAGCCAAAAAATCAAGTAGTACATGATGGTAATCCTCTAGAGTCAAGTGCTTCTGATGATTTAATGACCCACATTTTCCCACACTATACATCAGAGAGATAGCTCAGAGGAAAGCATACTGGGTTATTATCAGTGCCAATATAAAACAGTACAAAATCATTTAACATGTGGTTCTTTCAACCCGTCACACAGACACTCAACAGTAGGCGAACTACCTCTGAGTATGAATCAGAACAACATATACACTTTACAGTTTGGATCTTTTATATTTCTATTTTTTTTTTCATTAATTCATTGGTCTCCTGAGAGCAGCATTATATTGTTTCATTTTCTTTGTACCTCTGCATAGCACTTAATCTTCGCAGTGTATGCAAAAGAGCTGACTAATTCATGTTCAATTTTAAGTTCACTACTACCTCTAGATCTTTTCTCACTTATTAAACTTATAGTGAGTCATTCTCATTTTATATATTTATAGCTATTTATTATTCTGAAGTGTATTTCCATGAACATGTTCTCAGTGAAATTTATCGCCAAAATTTCTCATCATGCTTCCAATTTATAGAAGTGGTTTGAATCCTAATCATCCCACAGCAAGTACTTCCAGAGTGATCTACAAGTACTCTCATATTTTCCTACACTGACAGTTCACAATCAGTAAATTTCATCCATGTTCTTAATTCCATTATCCAAATTGGATGACACAATTTTTAAACAGCAATTATTTGTAAGAAATTTTTTTTCATGTTTATAAAGGCTCCAACAAGGGTAACTCATCATATGTCCCAGAAATGTTTAAAGGAAAATTTATTTCTGGGTACCTGCTAAACACCTAGGATTGTGATATTAAGATCTTATTTAAAAGATACTTAAGAGATATTTGATATCTCATCAAAAGGAAAACTGACTGCTAGTGGAATAAAGCACTGAATTCATCCACTGAAGACAGTGATGGAGCTATGTTCCTAAAGATCTTTCAAGAAATAATACATTAGGACAAATAGCTATCTGGATCATTTAGAGACATCTATCTGCCATAACTTAAAGCAAACATATTAAGATTTCTTATATAATTCTAAACCGTTAAAAATTTCTGAAGAATAAAATCTCAAGAAAGCAATGAATGTTAAAGTAAGTCTACCATTCTTTAGATTTCAGGAGCAAATGACAACTGTGAAAACCCTTAAGTTCTGTCCTTAATTATAAATAGCAATATCATTAACACATGTGAATATAAATTTATCCATCACATGAAAGTCCTGGTTTAACATCTTTAGGAATCAAGATATAGAATAAATTATCTAAGTTTTATAAGCTAATGCTGTTATAATGTGAGGACTATACATAATGATTTCACATTACTGTGTTCAGGAGATTACTGAAATTTAACTAATCATAAACCACAGTCACATTTAAGCTGTCTTAATTTAGAAACTAATAAAATGTTTCTGAATTAAGAAACATTTAGGTAGCCCCACAATAAATATCAATACATTCAAATCCAAAAGAGCTTGGCATGAGAAGTAATTATGTTTTATTTTTATCCTAATAGATTAAAAAAGAAGTCTCAGCATACATATGTTGCTTAAGCCTGATACTGCATTAAATATGCCAAAGGAGGTATTAAATAGGGAAATGGCATTTCCAGTGCAGATGCAGCCATTAATTCACTTTGGTGATTATACCTGTGGCAGTGGTATCAAGTCTTCCATTAATTCCTGGAAGGCTGAATGCCATAAGACCTAAGAGAATTCCTGAAAGCAGATGTGAGATAGCACATCGAAAATTAGGCGAAAAAGCAGAGAAGAACAAAAGAAATACACTTGAAATCGCTTCATAAATTCTTCAGTGCTTCTCAAGACAAAGAATAAAATTCGAATTATTTCCTATGGCATGCTGTCAGGATCTGACTTCTCTCTGCGTTGGCACTCTCCAACCATTTCTCAGTCCCCAGTACATTCACTTACTAAGCTATCTTGCCCACACTCACAAGCATTTATACCCCATGACTTTCCTGACAGACCTCTGCTCATTCTTCCACTCAGCTAAAATAGACTCTTAACTTCTCCCCGAAAGTATAGCTACTCCCATAAGGGCTCCATAATGCACTGCACAGAAACCTGTCACTGTACCAAAGGCAACTGTAGTAACCACTGACTGTTTTTCTTCTCCAGATGGTAAAATGAACAATAATTTTGTTTCCTGTATATTTCCCAAGACACAGTAAGTGGGGTTTTTTTAAATAAATGAATGAATGATTAAATGAATTTTAGTATAAAATTAGAAATGTCATACTTAAATATAAAATGGATAAACATTTACTTAATAAATTGAATATTTATTTAGCACTTATGTGCCAGACATTATATTAAGTGAGAAACAGATACATAGGCTACAACAAAAACATAACTATAGACATTTACAATTTATCAGGTGTGATAAGCATTTACCAACCTACTATATGTAAATGGAATATTATAATGTTTTATATGATGATCAAAAAAAAGATCTGGTGTCTTCTCTGAGGTCAGGGTCTTTAATGCATACCTTCCCTTCTGCCCCACCAAGTCTGCAGGCATTTTCTAGGAATAGCCCAGTCGTTGCTGGCTCAGTGATTGTGTTCAGTTGCTATCCCTCTCAATGGCAAATTATTTGTCCTGTCCTGATTGGAGCCTCCAGTTTTCACTGTCTCTCAAAGTGTAATCATTTGGGGCCGGATTCTGACTTCTTCCCAGGGTCCTGCATTGTTGAACACATCACTTTCCTGGCTCTGTCTCTTCTGGCCTTACCTTAAGCAGCAGCCACTAGGCCCCAGGCTGCAATTTTAAGGAATTTGTCCAACATCTCTCTCTGCCTCCAGTTGACTAGGAAGAGGGAACTATCAAGCCAGAATTAAGAGGAAGATTTAACTCACTCTGACTGGGATGAAAAGTAGGAGGATATATAGGGAACAACAACATTTGAGATGTTCTTTACCTTTTGGGGCACGTGGAAATAATACGGAGAAGGAACTCGAGTTAGAGAGGCCTTCCTGCTTGACCAATGGAATAAAATGTGGAACTGAAAGGCCTGTTCAGGTAAAGTTAAGTAGATTAGCCTGCTTCAGTCACACTTAAGTATAAAGACAGTAAGTGTGGAAACATATTAAGTGTGTTGTAAAACACCTACAAGTACGAGATTAAGGTGTATAAGAAAATCAAGGTAAATTCCATCTTTTAGAGAAGAAAAGAAATCCATTTGGCAAAGAGAATGAGTAACAAATGACAACTTTAAAAAAAAAAAAAAGAGCAGCAGGACTTCATGAAATTGGCCTCATGGAATCTCAAAGGTATTTGAGTTGTTTATCAAGGCACTTTAGACAAATAAATTTTCTTCTCCAACTGTTTTCTTGGCTACAAAAGAATAACTTTCTACCTTGATTGTAGTTTAAAAAGTAACTACCGTATTGAATTTGTTATGACTTTTCTATATATTTATCCAAATGTGTATTTATTAGGTCTAGTATCGTCTTTTCATTTAAATTCTTGTCAGTGTTGAGCATTCGACATTTTATCATGTGTTTCATTGATTAGAGCAAATCGTAAAGATGTTCTTTCTGTTTTTAACATGTCATTTTACTAAGAACTTTAAGTACAGAAGGAATTCTAATGGCAAGTTAAAAAAGGATTTAATTTCCAAATATAATATAACTTAAAAGCATTTCATTTCATCACAATGGACAGGTATAAATTATACGCTGAGTATCAAACTAAAGAAAATAATACTAGGATTGGATTTCCATTTTTCCTACAGTTTTTCCAGTTACATTTTCTCATCGTTTTATGCAAAATATTATATTTTCTTTCATCCAAATAATCATAACTATCTCATAAGACTGTCTCCCTGTCTGTGCATAGACAACATAAAGTAAAATGAAAGAAATCATTTAAGTGTGTCAGCATTTCATCTTTTGGGTCTCTGTGTATCAAGAATAAATGACAATTTCAATATGCAGCACATTTAGCTTCCCTGAAAAGTGGAGAACCGCTTTGGTTAGCAACATTATGAAAATATCCACCTTTCTCTTAATGAAATAATTTTCATAGGAAAGATTATGTTTTCCTGTGAATTATGAATTTAGGCCTGAATAAAGAAAAGATGGTCTTTCATTTATCTTTTTTCTTTTCTGCAACATGAGAAAGGTCTTTCTTTGCAGTTTCAAATTTTAGATGATGGAAATGGTCAGAAGGCGCAACCTATACTGGGTTATCAGAAATTAACTGTGATGATAGTTTCTTTTTTATGAAATATTTTGAAAGCTGGTGGCTAACGTTAACTGAGACTGTCTGAAAACCACACTCACACAAGTGACCCCTAATAAATGCTGGTTCAATAAGAGTCTAATAGAGTTTCCTTCTCCTTGCTTCCTCTGCATCACCTTATGCCGTTAGCCACACACTTCCAAAAATGTTCTCATGGCACCCCACTTGCCTAGTTCTCTGCCTACCTCTCTCTGGCTGCTCGTCATTTTGTCTTCTTGAGCTCTATTTCATCTGCTTATTCCATAAATATCAGAAATCCTCAGGGCCCGTCCCTCAGTCCTCTGTTCTTCTCTTGGCATCTTTTTCTTTTTTCTGGAAAATCTTCTTCAATGGTCATCTATGTGTGCTTTGATAAACAAACTCTGTTATTCCCAGCACATATCTCTCTCCTGAGTTACAGATTCTTATCTTCTACAATCTAGGGGATATTTCTTCTTGACAGCCTTCAAGCACATCACATGAAACAAACACTGAATTAACTCAGTGTGTTTTATAAAATAACATGTTTCTCCCCATGCGTGACTCCACCACTGCACAAAAAGAAACCCAAGGCTGGTCCTCGACTCTTCCTTTCACACTCACCACTTATGTCAGTAAAGCACCAACTTGCATGAATCTACCACCTTAGTGTCGCTTAAATTCTTCCATGACTTTCAGAACTACCATCAATATCTTAAATCAGGCTGTCATCATTTCTTACTGTATTAGCTTTCTAAGTTTCCCTACCCCCAGACATGCTCCTACCAGCAGACCACCAAGATCCTTCTCCCAACTCTAGCTGTGTTTTAAACTAAAATGTATATCTGATCAAGTCATTCCTCCACTTAAATCTTTGCTCTTCCCCACTGCCCACAAGATAAAGGTTTATGTCTTAGTGTGGCCAGCCAGGTCCTTCTTTATGATCACTACGAGTTCCTGTCCTTATGGAATTTACTGTTGTAGTTGGAGAGGCAAACAATAAACAAAAACAAGTAAATAAAATAGTGCTTGATTAAAATAGTCCAACTGAAATAAATACATGAAGAAAGTATAAGAAAGACCTTTTAGCTGTCAATATCACTAGCATAATGCTTGAACTCCAGAGCAAAAAAGAAGAAATTCAGGATACGTTCTAAGGAATGGAGCAGCATTGACAGGGTGTTCTTTCTACTCTTTGTCACACATATTAATCCAAATTTAGGCACTCCTGAGAAAAAAACAGTGTGAGCTCTCCATTTCAAAAATCTTTAATGTACAATAAAAAGTGTTATAAACTAGACTACTATGGTGAGGTGTGAATTAATTTCACGTTCATCCCATGAAAACAAATGCAAATGTGCATGGTCCACAGAGTAGGATTTTTAAAATAAGCTAAAAATATGTAAGTTCCTCCATTGAAAAAGAAAAACCCAGTCATCTTCATCTCTCCCAGCTAAAAATATTCTGTCTGTCTCCTAAGAAACCTCTATTAAAATGTGTCACTGAGCAGTTATTATTGTTAATTCACTTTTTGAGAACTGTCTTCTACTAACACACATATTATAAAATATTAAGTAGCACAGTTAGAACCTTAGTTTCTCATATAAAAATAAAAGTTGAATCTTCAAAACTACATAATAAAAACAATAAAATGAAATTTAATAAGATATTTTTTACAACAGCTCAGCATGCATTTTTTATCAACTCCCTATAACAAAGGTGGCTGTGTTCCTATTTTGGGTGATGGTTAAAAGTAGGTGATAGATATACCTGTAGCAGAGCCAAACTGGGGTGGAGGGAAAGGAATGCTTCTTGCACCATCGCCAAAGGTGCACTCCAGTCGGACTGAGGTCCAGGAATGCCTCCAGGAGATGGTCCCCATTATGATGATGGAAAGAGCACTGACCATGTCCTATATCAACAAACACACTAACCTGGGGGCAGAAACATACCTAGATATTCTATCTAGCTTCTGATTGCATCTGATATGATGACTTTGAATGACCAATGTATAATTTAGCAAATCATGCTGTTTGCAAATTAATGAAAAGTAAATACATGTTGCATCAGCATACTTAGCAAGTTCCACATCGCATAATTGTGAGTTGGCTTAAAGGACAATGTGATTCAAAGACTTGTTCACACTTTGCACAGGATTTTAAAACAGAAAATCATAAATATGTGGAAATAACTATTTGCATAATTTGTGCCAAATTTTGTATGCCTATTTTCCCCACAGAGTAAAATAAGGTCATTTTGACCAAGTATGGACCCTCTCCCACAACTTACTCCTGGATTATAGAACACAACCCACTGGATACCAGCAATGATTTTGACAGAAAGTGTATCTACACCTTTCCCTACACAGTAATTTTAAAACAGAACCAATTACCTGTAGCGTGTGGTCTTGATAGTTACATGTACAATACAACTTTCATTTTTAAAAAATCAATTTTTGTCCTAAGGAGACAAAAGGGCATGTTATCACCTAGAGCTTCATGGGTGTCTATCCAGACCAAACAACTCCAAATCATATCATAAATTACATAATAATAATGAATATATTTTTCATACAAATATACATATATAAATGTGTGATACACATTCAGAAAACGATATTGAGAGAAGGGAAGAATATATAGATCTTTATTATCAGATGAGATTCTTCTCCAAATTCATAACAAAGCAATGTCTGCAAAATATGCTGAATCACATACCTGATCACGTCAGCTAGATTTGCACTTCACTCATCAAACTCAATATACTATGCCATGAATAAACATATTCTTGGTATATGAGTACATATGCTATTTGTATATTTGTTACATTCTTATCTTAGAAACAAGCAAGGTCTTGGAAAATAAGTGTATTAGTATTCTCTTTCTCTGTGTGTCACATACAGACACAACACAATTTTAGCATCAAATGAGGATTCTAGCTTTTTTAACATCTGACTCCAATTTATCGAGATGCACTCTCTCAAATTAATAAAAAGTAAAGTGATATCATGCTGCTCAATAGTAAGTTTCATATATGCATAACTGCATGAGTAAAACTTTACTTTTCATGCTACACATGTATTTCCAAAAGGAAATCCAAAAATGTTAAGGTTAAAATAAATTTTAAAGTACAATTACTAACAAACTATATTCAAATTGTAGGCAGTAATGCTGGCTAACACCTTATTTTTTCTCAAATTTCTTTGACCATAACCATCAATTTGTTTACACTAGTAATCTCTAGATAGGCACTTTTCCTCTGTCTCCGTTCAGAGAAATTAGGAGCTATAAAGCCTTCTCAAGATTTTAGCCAGGAAGACTGAAAAAAATCAACTTTTCAAATTAAGTGACTAGAATATAAACCAGCAGATGATTCTATCTTACTATATTATTCAAAAAATAAACTTCAAATTAGAATCACAAATGTTAATATTAAAAGGTAATATTATTTCAATACAAACTACAAAACTACTGCACTCAAAACAATGTGGTGCTGGCATAACGATAGACATATGGATGAATGAAATAGAATTGAGAGTCCAGAAATAACCCTTATGCTAATGGTCAACTGACTTTTGAAGACAGACCGTACTGAAAAAACTGGTAATGCACATGTAAAAGAATGCAATTGGCCCCTTTCTCACAATAAATACAAAAATTAAAAATGGATCAAAGATTTAAATATAAAAATTAAAACTATGAAACTTTTGTAAGAAAACATGTAAATCTTTGTGTTTTGGGATTAGGTTATTGTTTCTTAGATATGACACAAAAAGGGCACAAGAACATAGGAAAAATAGATAAATCTGACTTCATCAAACTTAAAAACTTCTGTGCTTCAAAGAATACCATCAAAAAGTAAAAGATAATCTACAGAATGGAAGAAAAAAATTGCAAATCCTATATCTGATAAGGGTCTAATATCGAGAATATATAAAGAACTATTACAACTCAATAATAAAAACATAAATAGCTCAATTAAAAATGGGCAAATCAGAAAAGACACTTCTCCAAAGAAAACATATAATAGCTAATAAGTACATGAAAAGATTGCTTGATATCATTAGTCAGTAGGAAAATGCAAATCAAAACCACAATGAGATACCTCTTCACATCTACTAGGATGGCTGTAGTTAGAAAGATAGAAAATAACTGTTGTTAGCAAGGTTGTGGAGAAACTGGAACCTTTAGACAGTGGTAGAAGGAATGTAAAATAGCACATTGGATTTAGAAAATAGTTAGGCAATTATTCAAAAAGACACATAATTATAGAATCACCACATGACCAAAGTTCTACTACAAGGTTTATTTCCAAGAGAAATGACAGCATATATTCACAAAAAACTTGTACACTAATGTTCACAGCAGCATTATTCATAATAGTCAAAAAGTAGAAACAACCCAAATGTCTATCAACTGAAGAATGGATAAAGTGTTGTGTGTCCATCCATATACCAGAATAGCACTCAGCCATAAAATATGAAGTGCTGATAAATGCTACAACATGCATGAACCTTGAAAACAGTATGGTAAAGAAAAGAAGCCAGCCATGAAAGGTCACATTATTCCATGATTCCATTTACATAAAATGTCTCAAATAGGTAAATCTATAGAAACACTATACAGACAATGAGGCTGGTTAGAGAGGGGGATGGAGAGTGATTATTAATGAGTATGGGGTCTCTTTTCGGAGTTAGGAAAATGATTTGGATTTGACAGTGGTGATGGTTCCACAACTTTGTAAATATTCTAAAAACTACTGTACTGTACACTGAAAAGGGTGAGTTTTATGGTATTTTAATTATATTTCAATAAAAATGAAAATAGTATGGAACAAAATACAAGGTGAATCTGGGGTGTTTCTCCACAAATGTCCAACTCTAAGGTTGAGTAAATAGCTCATTTTGAACATTTCCTAGTTAAAGCACTTCTAGAATATAGTCACAAATCAGCTTCAGTCCGTGGCTCTTTAGATAATTTTGTGCTTACTACTATTTTCTACCATATTCGCACACTTATTCTCTGGAACTGAGAGGCTAAAGAGATCTGCCTCCTTTCACCTTTCCAATATCCATCCTCTTTTCTTCATACTAACAAGAGTATTAGGAGACAGAGTCACATCACTGTCCATCCAGCCATTCACATTCTCCAACTGTTTTTCCCACCAATTTCAATAAGACTTTGGGAGGTATGTAACAACCAGATTCTTCCAAGTCTATTTCTGTATTTTAAAATTGTGTTGACGTTTTCACCCCAAAACCTGCACAGATAAGCCCTCCTTTTTTCTTTTCCATAACCACCAACCTGCTGATAGAGCTGCTACATTCAACCTCTCACTGTCTCTGAAGACAAACTTCTAATATCTATAATCTGTCTTCTTCCATCTCCATTATACTGAAATTCTAATCTCAAAGGTTGCTAATGACCTCCAAATTGCTGAAGCCACTCGATTTTCCCAAGATCTGATACAAATGTACTTCTCCGAAGCTTTCGATGCTGTTAAAAAAAGAAAAAAAAGCTTTCTTCAAATTACCATTTTCTCTTTCATCTAAGTAAAAAGTTCTGTAGCTGATCTTTATCCACCGTCCCCAAGGCACAAAGGTTTTCTCAGAGTAGTGAGCCATGCATTACTCTGTCATCAAAACATACATACTGCACATTCACAAGTAATTTTTTTATTCACAGGCAAACTAACTTCTGAGAGTCCCATTTCTTTTTATGTAAATTGGGAATCTCCCAGGGTTTTTGTAAAGATGGTATCAGATATTGTATGTAAATTTCTTAGCAGTGGCCTGCCACTTAAATGGTAGCTTTATGATGATGAATATTATTTATTTTTCATTATCATCAAAATCACTATTATTATACACTTTTATAATAATCAGCTTTAAACTCTATCCCCAGTTCTGCCTTGTTCTTACTTCTGAGCAACTTTGGAATCCCCTGGGGCAGAGGTCCCCAACCTTGGGCCGAGGGACCAGTACTGGTCCGGCCACACAGTGGGAGATGAGTGGCAGGCAAACGAGCAAAGCTTCATCTGTATTTGCAGCTTCTCCCTAATGCTAGCATCACGGCATCACAGCCTCAGCTCCACCTCAGATTATCAGGCACTAGATTGTCATAGGAATACCAGTTCCTGGTGCCAAAAAGATTGGGGACTGTTGCTCTGGGGGATTGAGACATTGGATGTGCTCCTACTCCTGCCCGCTCCCTCAGTCTATCCAAAGTGTAATTTATCATCTCTCACAACAATCCTTACACACCACTATTTTATGAAGACATCACCATTCTCTCAGCCTCAGGCTTAAAAGCCTGGCATCAGCTTTTATTATTTGGAAAGAATTTGTTCCCAAGTTTACTCAACTGTATCTCTGTAACATTTCCTGAGTGCATCCTCTGTCCTCAATTTCCATAAGAAAATGAGGCCAGTCCCTCATTATATCTCACTTACATCAATGGTTACCAGACCTAGCAAAATATCACAATCAAAATCCAGGTCTTTGGCACTACAGCACACCTACCAAATCATCACCTCCAAAGAAGAAAGCCTAGAAATCAGTCAGATTGAAAACTTTCCAGGTAACCAGCATAACCTGCTAGATGTAGAAATCAACGGCATACTAGGGAAACAACCTCTGACAGTGTAACTCCAATATCAGCTCTTTTCAATGTTTCTTTTTACCCAATAATGCCAGGTGTACTATCTCAGATTTCAGCTCCCTGAGTACTACCCTAAAACATGCTCTACCTCTCCAGTACCTACAGAGTAAAATCTGATCTTAATTACTCAACATTCATTCAACAAAATCTGTTCCAACATCAGTAGTAATAAGTGCTGAGTGTATGGAAACTAAGGATTAAACCTTGGTGGAGCTAACAATCTAAAGATGGCAAGAGAGCATGAAAGGGTTGGGGGCGGGGGTGATGAATATAGGCATCTATCTATTCAAAACTTCTATCATGCTAAGCAAAGGACCTACAGTTAGAACTAATTTTCTCCTCAGCTTGACATTCAAAGCCTCCCGTCAGGCTTCATCCTTATTTACCATCATTTACCCAAGCTCCAGTCAAAATGAACAATCCCCACAGTTTCCATAAAAACTCTTGAGTTTTTCTGCACATAAATTTTGGCTTATAGTTTGCTCTCTACTTAGAATGTCACCCCATACTATCTCATTAGCTTGGCTCCATCCTTGTCATCCTTCCCGTCCCAACTAGCCCAAAATCCCAAATAGGAAATTAGTTCTTCCTGGCACTCTGAGCTTCTACAGCTCTATGTGGAACTGAATGCCTTCTACTCTATATAATATCTTATTATTGTTATAGTTCCTATTACATCACAAGCCCCTGTAGGAGAAGATTCATAATGGATATTAAATCTCATAGCACCTACTATATGCCATAAACATATGTTTAATTAATGGATATAAACAGGTAACAAATACTTTCATGAAACCTGAATTCTGGTACCTCTTTGGGGCTTTATCAGATGAGAAAAAAGTTCTCTAAGATGAAATTATCAATATAAAAGGATAGCTGATTAAGTTATAGTTAATAATGGGACTTTATTCATCGTTAAATGGCTAAATCAGTCTATACAGCAGTGCCATGTTTAGTGGCAAGTTAGCAAATTATGGGCATGTTTAGCTGTGAAGTAAGCTTTTACTAGCTAGGAAGCTACCTAAATTTCTCAAGAAATACCTAAATTTCTCAAGAAAAACATACACAACTAAAATATGCTAACAACTATATTCTGGTCTGAAATGTGGGAGTGTCTCTGTGACTGATTATATATGTGTACACAGAGATGTAAACACTCTGGAGACTCTGTGCAATGGTGTAAATTGAGCTTCATATTAAGAACCAAAACAAAATCAAGCCCAGGTCTCACCAGGAACACCCTATGCACAGCTAAACAGGTAATTTTACTGAACTGAAAGTTTTCACTTAATTAGGTTTAGTACCACAGGAGTACACTGACAAAATAATAGGTGTGAACACCACTTCAGGAAGCCGACCCGGTGTAGACACAGAGCAGCCACTTAATCTACATATTTGAACATAGGGATAAAAAGAAATAAATTATACTGGATTTCATAGTCATATTAGTTCATATGGAATAATGCCACCAGAAGCAGAACCATTATTTTGAAAACATAAAGACAGTGAGAACTCAAAAACTTAACATAATTTGCCAAGGGCTTAATATGTTTTATAAGAGCCTTTCATAACCAGGAAGTAAGACGTTCAAATTTTAGGCAACAGAATGCAAATAAGACCACTAGAGAAAAGCAATGAGTTTAAAAGTAAACAGGCAAATTATAGTCATTTTTTTTAAACTAAGAAAACCTAAAAAGTGAATTAACATTTAATTTCCAAATGTGCACTGCTACTAGCTCCTTCAAGTGCCTCTCACGGATACTGGGTTAAACTGCAGCACCTGGAGCTCCCCCAATGTCTCTGTTCCCAGTTTCTGAAACAAAGTTCTTCTCACTGAAATCACCAAGGACACAGCAAGAAAATAAATGCATACATCACCATTAAGAGGGATATCGGTTTTGGGTTATGAAGAGAGGAAAACTCAAGAATAACTCAGTCATTATTTAAATTTATGTATCAAGGGTTATTATGAGCATAATAAACATAAATATGACTCACTTTCTATTTCCACCCAGAATGGTGCAAGGAAAAATGAACTTAAATTTCTGCAGCAGCAGAGACTTAGGTTAGATTGAGAAAGAGTTCCCTGGCTGAGGGCTGTTAGGTTTTAGGACAGTCTGCCAAAAGGCTGTAGAGTTTTCCTTTCTGAGTATCGTTAAGAATCAGGCAGACTGTATCAATGGTGGGTGATTTATCCAGAAAATGAAAGTAAAATCAGTGACTCACAGAGGTCCTTCTAATTTTATTTTATATACTTAAAATTAGGTAAGTCAAGAAAATTTTATTTACTGCCTCCAATAAAGATGAACATTTCCAAACACTGCTTTATCATTTAATCCTCAAAACCAATATATATGTATATATTAACTTAATATATTAAATATATATTGCTTAATATATATTAATTCAATATATATTAATATATTATATAGAATTCATTTTATATAGATAATTTTTATATATATATATATATATATATAAAATTAATTCCAGTTTCCAGATTTAAAAACTGAAACTTGAAGAGAGGTGACATAGTTAACATAATTAGGGGAGTCAGTATTTTTTATTTACAATATTATTGACTATATTCCTTATGCCATATTTTACATACTTTACATCCAATTATTTTGTAACTACCAATTTGTACTTCTTAATTCCTTCCCCTTTTTCATCAATCTCCCTGGGCAATCAGTATTTAAAGCTAGGTTTACAGGGTTTTGAATCCCATTTCACTGTACCATTTTACATTAAAAAAAAAAAGAAAAAAAAAACACAAGATCTTTGCACTTGGCTTACTTTACATTGGTGAATAGCTGGGGTATCTGGGCTACATTTTAGAGAGGTGGGAGGTGGGTTTGAGCACGAGAGAACTTCGGAACAGACACATCATTTGAGTGCCCAGTTTGTACGCAGCAATGTAACTAGGAATGTATCAGAGGACGGTTTTAATTCAAGCACAACGAGAAACCAACATTATCACGTATGTTCAAAGATACACTAGACCAAAATATCAGCCATGCCTTCCACTTTACGTATGCATGGTGAATCAAAAATAAAAGTGCTAGTGGTGTCAATACACATAGTGTACATTCTTGCAGGGAGGTCAGGGTTGCAACTCTAAATCCTCTGTGAACCAAAGAAAATTCTGTGGAGGAGTATTTCTGATCCTGACTTGGGCTCATCTATAACCCTGCTCAGTTTCTAAGCAAATGCATTAAACTTTGTCAATGGTGGCAGGTCACATTAAATGAGAGAATCAAGATAGCTCAATATAAACCTATTGTTTAGTCCATTGAGGCTGCTATGGCAAAATACCACATAGTAGGTAACTTATAAACAAGAAAAATTTATTTCTCACAGTTCTGGAGGCTAGAAGTCCAAGATCAGGGTGTGAGCATGGTGAGGTTCTGGTGAAAGCCTTCTTTCAGGTCAGAGACTGCTGACTTCTCCCTATGTTTGTGGACATGATAGAAGGTACAAGCCAGTTCTCTGGAGCCTCAGTCTATAAGGGCGTTAATCTCATTCATGAGGGCTCTGCTCTTGTGACCTAATTATTCCCTGAACACCTCACTTTCTAACACCATCACACTGGGCATCAGGATTTCAGTGTATGAATTTGGGGGTGACACAAACATTCAGACCATAGTATCTATCATTAATATCAGAAAAATAACTCCTGGAACCTGTTCTATTAATGATGAGTCAGTAGAATCATCTATTTATATAAAGGAAAATGCACTACTTAATCAGAAAAATAAGGTAATGGTAAATTAAAATACAAGCAAGGACTATACACTATTATTCTCTCTGAAACTTGAGGTTAAAGTGTCTTGACAATAATTGGATTTGAAAAAGAGACAGTTGCAAAAATTGTAATAGACCAATTTATAGAACCAGAAAGGTATCAAAGCAAATGAATTTCTGAAATTTCAATGAGAAATTAAATTCACAAAAACACCAATGAAAAGATTTACATTTTTCACTTTAGTTTATTTATCGAGCTCAGTCTTTGAAAGGAACTGCATGAACTCTTTAGTCAAGGTCAGTGGGTAACACAGTGAGTTGTGTTTGAAATATGAGCATTTCTCTTATCTTCTGAGTAATTATTATAATAGTTGACCTTGGCAAACCTAATGTGAAATACTGTTGCCAAGTTGAAACAATATATAACTAAGAATAAGAAAGTGGATGTTGTAGTCAGAATTCCGTCCATAATATAGAGTACGGATAGATATAAATCTGTTTCTTACGTAAAAAAAATGTTTGCTAGTATGAGAATAAAATTGTATATTCAGACCCAATTCAAATAAACGAAAGCAGCTGAAATATTAAAACAAAACAAGTAATTTCTTAAATGAGGTAGCTGATTGCCTCTGCTAAATTAGTAATAAACTCATATTAATTATTAAAACATACAACATGAATGGAAGCTTTTGAAGTAAAACTCTCATTTATTGCTTAATGTGATGCCAATTTCACTCTCACTTTTCACTCCCAGCACTCAACATACCTCCCCGCCCAGAAGGACACACCTGAGGGACAGGCCCATAGTACAGACTGCTATGTATGCCCTTAGACAACAGTTTTCAGACTTTGCTTTGAAAAAAAATAAAAGTAACTTTTCTAAAAAAAAATAAAAAACATAAGAAAATGTTTTAGGTCACCTATATAGTTTAAAGGACCACGTCGCTTACAGTCTAATTTGCATACAAAAACAATTCACAAAGGAATGGGCGCTAAGGCAAAAAAGTGCTACACTCGGTGGCTATTAACCTGCCTGTGACTCTGGCCTCTGCCTCTCCAGGACTCTTTGGTTTTCATCTCTAAAACGAGGAAATGCAATTATATAATTTTATGTGGTCTTAAAAATACCCTGATACTGAATATCAATAGGTTTAATATTCATTTTGCTTACTGAATTTTCTGTTTCATGCCTTTTTTAGACCGTACAAGGGAAAGCCACCAGGAAAAACAGAACACTAAGACCATGAAAGCATATCATTTTCCTCAGTTACAAAATAAGAATAATTTTTGTGGGACTGCTTTGAGCAGAGGATTAATTAAATAAATACAGTGTCTAGTACAATCTGGTGCTCTGCATGAGGGGACTTGAGTCTCCTTTACTAACAACTTATGTTTTACATTTTACAGAGGCATTCATATAGGAATCCTGACAACTGAAAATAAGTTGGATCCAGAATCAGTGGGCTATTGGATATATCCATGATCTGGCAATGGGAATGACAAAATTACCTTAATAATTAAATCAATCAGTCCCACTAGAAAGTCCTACCTCTATGCCTGTGCTGATGCAAGTGTTCTCTACAGTAGAGTGTACAAAGTTATATTTTAAATCATGCACCATATGTCCTCTCATAATGTTAAGGATCTCCATACATACTTTTTCCCCTAAAGAATCTCAAAGGAGATATTACCATCAATTAATGCAAACTAATACTGAGTGCTGTTCTTCAAATGATGCTGCAATGTCATTTCACTTTAATATATAGGAAGCTATTAACATTATTGCCAATATATATTCTCAACCACTCAAACAAATTTTCATGTACTATCAGGCACTAATGTTAACAAAGAAGGGTCAGCATATGAGTGACAAACAACTCCATCCACCTTTGCTAAATGGAGCAAAAGCTTTAGATTAAGTGTATGACACAATGAAGAATAAGATAACAAATCAAGTATAACCATTTCAACAACCAAAATCTATTTGCAGATATATATAGACACAGTATGAAATACTAAAACAGGTATAACTGTAAGAACAAGTTGCAAAGTTCTCTTATTTCCTAAAGTAATAATTATTTCTATTCACCTAAATTTTCTATTCAACAATTATTTATATTCATTCGCACATACACACAAACACACACAACAATTTCAGTAAACAAATATATCAGATTTTCTCTTTTTCAAAAATTCCATAAATTCCAAAAAAAGTTATTGGCTTGGAATCACCTTGATCTTAAGGCTTAAATCTGAGAAGGAACCATTAAGTAGGCAAATAGTTGAGAGATGGCCAAACTTCATTTTCTTCTCCAGAAAGATAAATAAAAATGCTACTGTAAGGAAGTTTGTTGCTGAGAACATTAAAAACTGTATACAGTTTTTAAAACATAAGCTGGTATATATTCCAGTGAGTTAATATGCAATTATTACTTGACTGCTCCCCTTTTGGGACATGTAATAGGTCTCAATCTGTTTGTTACGTGTGCCTGTTCTAAACTGCATCTCAGTAAGCAGAAGAAAAATGTAAAGCAATCAAAGGAAACACAATTACACGAATCTTAGTATACATTCCCAATATATTTGCATAAGGATAGGAATTGAAAGGGCATCTATAGACACATGAACAGAAGTAACATAGTAGATAAAAGGAGTATAAGGAAGTTTCTTTCTAAATTAATTCAGAACTATTGAATAATACTTTGAATAAAATTTTAAATATTTTTCAAAGGATATTTATTTTCTCTATTTTATCAGCACAGAAACTTGGACACAATTTGCTAGGAAAACTTCGCATGAATCTAAGTTGTTATAGGTCAGAGTTCTACTTTTTGAGACGTGATTTTAAAAGCTGCTGAGAATTTAAGAACACAGTAATTCCCTGTATTTGGGGACCTAGGGAAAACGCTGGACAGTTCAAGGAAAGGTCCCATTTGAGCACCTGTTCAATATTAATTGTGCTCATGTGATAAACACGACACTGCATCAGCTGCCCCTCCTTTCCCAATTAGTCTTTTATCATCAAAAAGAAATAGTTAAGAGCAGAGACTTCAGCTGGACAGCCCAGGTTGAAACTCCATTTCTTTCTCTAACTAGCTGGGAGATCTTGAATGTTATTTATTTTCCCTGGGCCTGAATTACACATATCCTCCTTTCTTACATAGAAATAATAGTAATACCCCACAGAACTGCTATGAGTACTGAATGAGAAAATATATAAATAGCTTAGACTAGTTTCTAACACATATTAAGTGCTTTATGATTACTATTTTATTATTAATTAATATTATGATTGTCCTAGCCTGACTTAAACCTGCTTGAGTATTTATAAAATCTCAATGAGTTTTTACTTCACTTCCAGCCACACATGTTTTCCCCCTTTGCCTAAATCAGGAGTTAGTAGATCCCTGAGACTCCTAGTGGGTTTGTGGATTCACTTCTGATAAACTACTTTTAATATTATTTTTTAAATGAAAAAGATATTCCCCAACCATACAAAAGTGTTTCTTTCCATCATTTTATCACTTTAGTGTATTGATATTTAAGATGTTCAATGTAGTGTAGATATACCAGGTCAGCTGTTGTTATAAATGCCAACAGAATAAGGGATTAAATAAGGTTTTTCTCTTTCATATAACTTTTGGTATGTAAGCAGCCATACTTGATATGGTTATTCCATATCATGGATGACATGTTCCTTCTATTTTATTGCTCTGGTATCCTGGAAAGGCAGCTAGGTCACCTTACCATAACTCAGCCTGTGGGTAATGGAGAAGGGGGAGTGGAGGCATGCCTCTTTTTTCTGAGCAAAGGGCCTATAAGTTGCCCACATCACTCAGTTTGCACTTTATTGGGCATAGCTTAACCAAGACTACATCTAGCTGCAAGGAAGGTGGTGACATATCCTGATCTATGTCCAATTCAGGAGCCTTGTTACTAAAGAAAGAATGTGAGAATGGATATGAGGACTAATATGCTGTCTCTGTGACAATGCTATTCCATGAAGCTCAGTTTAAATATCATGCAGATATCTGGAAATACAAAACACCTGAGTCTACATGGTCTGAGATTCATACTGACACTATATACTTTAAACAAAAATGTATAATGGAAACTGAGCTATACTTTTGTATATAAGAAATTATAATATTCATCTAGATATGTATGATATTACTAGTCTCCTAGCACTGAGAGGACTGTGATATACTGTATCTAAAGCAACCATTCACAAATATGCGCTCAATAAAGGTTCATTCTCTTTCCTTTTATCTTCTTTCTTGATAGCCCTGGCCTGTTGCTGCTCCCAGGTTATAATAAAACAGAATAATTATATGTCCAACTGAAGTATACTGGGCTCCTCCCTGCAGAGCAAGCTGGACATCCTACAAATGGAGTCTTATTATTGACAGTTGCTTGCTTCTTATACCAAAGTCTACCTATCTGAGCTTAGGAGTCTACCCAAAACTCAAGCAAGAGATGTCAAGAAAATTTATCTTTGTAAGGCCACTTGGACTCTGAATACCTGCTGAGCATTTTCCTAATGTGATTCACAGAATTTAAGAAGTGATCCATCTCTATCCTAGGCCCCATGAAAAATCCATCCTCTCAGTGTCAATATGAAATAGCTCTGAGACTATATATATTCCTACCAGGTCACTAAAACCTACTCTAGTTATATTCCTGAGCTCCTAAAAACCACTTATCAGCAAAGCCACGTGAACCTTGCATATCTTCTATCCCATAGAATCTCTTCATAGTAGCATCCAATGTAGGAACTAGTAAAGTTATCTTCTAATCCCACTTGATGGAACTATTAAATTCAACTTTGACCCATTCCCTTTACCCCCCCAAAAAACTAGTTTCAACTGCTTCACTTACAGAAAACAAAGTCATATTTATAGGTTTTCATACCAAAAAGTCCCTGTGTTCTACAGGTTATGGACTGACTTTTCTGGACTTACCCTATGACTTAACTGATGTGTTGCAACTACTAGCCCATCCATAGAAAAATTCCCAAAGCTGGATCTTCTTGACTAGTTTTGTCTAATTCTGTCCTGGTCCAAAAATAACAGTTGCCTTTTTCTGCTTTAATATTTTTATAAAAGGGATTAAAATTAAGCAATCTTTTTTATTCCTTAATATTTCCACAATGATGCTAACAAAATTTTTATTTCATGACAAAGGTATAGTGTACCTGCTAAAACAGGCACAATATGTTATTTCCTAATGGTTCTGCAATATTGTGTGCTTATTAAATCCATTATAAAATCACATTTTCACATGTGGTCATCAATAAAGCAATTGTTCATTTGCTAATCAAGAATAAAACTAATGAATTAAAAAAGGTCCAACCAAGTGGATAGAAGCAACTGAGTTATTGCAAACAAGTAGGCAGGTTGAAAGTGGTCAAAAAAAAGTAATGAAAATAATAAATGAGTTAGAAATCTTCATTTCCATTGATGATTTTAGAACTAGCCAGCTACAGATGCCTACTTTATCTTTCTAAACAATAAATATTCAAATTAAGCAATGAACACTAAAATTTGCATAGTATTCTTCTTAAGAAGAAACGTACAATAATGCTTGGTTTTTGGATGACAATTTGATTTCACATTGCAAAGTAAAAAAAAAAAAATCTTACTGATCTTTTAGAGGATACCCAACCCATAATGATCTCTTCTTTGTCCTTTTTGGATAACATAGTTTGTTTTTATTTTCATTTTTTAATGAACCCTTGCAAATATTTTATCAAAGTTTCACAAATATGTTTTAATGAAAAAATATGAATGTGACTAAATAGTAAAATTAGATATCAAAGATTTAATATAATTTTTTAAAATATAAAATCAATTTAAAAAGTGAAAACAACTTTCTTCAATTGTACAACATATAACAGTCAGGTTTGTTACAGGCAGTTTATTTAGTACTGTAAGCTAAAGTCTGTGAAAATATTGCCCAAAAAAGAAAGACAGAACATTTATAAATGCTTTAAAAGGAATTAGAAAAAAATTTAAACACAAGAATTCTATTTTTAAAAATGGTAAAATATTCATTAAAAACTATTCTGATATTCATTAAATTTACTAAATTCCATATTCTGATTTTAAGGTAAAATTTCTTAACAGCACAGTAAGGACACAAATGTATCATGATGAAAAAAACAAGATGTTAAAATATTTTTAAAAGTTTGTTTTTTATAGTTTTGACCAATTAACTAGGAGATAGTGAATTTGTCTTATTAGAATAAAGAAATAAATACAAGATTTCCAAAATTAAAATTGTACTCTGTTTGTAAGCTAATAATTTATTGATAGTGTTTCCAGTACTGTGCCATGAATTTTATATGCATTATCTCTGACTCTTGTGAGAACTCTGCAGGTTGGTATAATTACTTCATTTTACAGATAAGTAAATTAGGGCTCAGAAATTCTCATTAAACCTCCCCATTGCAATGGAGCGAAATTTGAATCTAGAACTTCTGCTCTGAACCTCGAGGCATTAAAAAAATAAGAAATTATTTTTAAAAGTTTACAACTTAATTTCAATACTTTAGAACAAAAAAGTCAAATAAAAAATACAAAATGGAAAAGTAAGTTCTGTACTTAAATAAAACTCTTAACATTAAGAATCCTAAACAAAATTTTAGGATGAATCTTTTTCTTTGTATGTCAGATAACATACAGTTCATTTCTATTACAAAATTTCTTCCTTTCGACATTGAAAAGCTGATGACAATAGCCCATACACAGGGATGAAAAATGGGGTCTAATACTGGCAGTAGGAAATTGTAGCAAGCAGACAAAACCCTTCAGGTCATCATGGCAAGTCTAACCTGAGAACATTCACACAGTATATTGTACTTTTATTCTAAAAAAGTTAGGCGTGTTTCAGTTGTAGAAATGTAAAGCATAGCTTTTTAAACACTAAGGAATAAATTTTTAAGCTTTAGTTGAATAGTATTTTTAGTTTTCTCACATTATGAAAATTTATCACAAGTAACAGGTGAAATATTCCATAAAAAATTATGAAGATTGGGGAAATGCAAATTGCACATATTCTTAAAGGTACCATTCTAGTAAACTGAGGACTAGGCACTATATTATCTATTTAATCAGCTCCTAAGCCATAAGAATTTGGGCTAAATGGTGAATATGTCCACTCTGTTAACTAAGCACATTCTCCAGTATATAAATTTATTCTTGCCCTAAGCTTATAAGGCTGACAAAACACATATAGATAAGCGTAGTTACAATTTTAGACCAAAAAAAAAAAATGCAACAAAGAAATGTTCCTTGAGGCCATATCTCATGGACATTTTACCAGATACAAAATACCAAAGCACAAGTAAACAAACCAAAACCTTTTGATCAATATAGCATTAAAATTAAACATTTAATTATACCGATCAGAAAGCCACCAACTCTCCAGACAGTATTAAGGTGCTTGAAGCAGCTTCTTTGGTCAAACCTGTGGTAAGTCAGTAAAACTGTCAATACTAAAAAGTATTCAGGAAAAAAAAAAATCATTGACAAGTTAAATGGTCTCCAGAAACTACCAACACAAAGGAAATACAGAATCAAACATCTTCTGTTTAAATTTATAAGTGACTTCATTAATATTTAAGAAAATTGAATCACATTTGATTCATGTATATAATCTACCACAAAAATACTTACTTCAGCTTCTTTGTAATAAAATCATCTATTTAGTTTGAGTTATAAATACATAACTATTATTTTAAAATCCATTTATCTTGTGAATCAGCTAAAAAAATGGCAAGCCACCCTGTGTAAAGCAAGTAGCATTCATGCCACATTTTAGACCCAGTAAGATTAAAAGAATGCAATGAAGATTAGGGTACTTTTGGCCAGAGAGACTTATAGGGAGGATAGTCCAAACAGAGCTGGAGTCAGCTCAAGTAGCAAAACTTTGCTTCTGTTCTATATCTTTTAAGGGTTTGTATTATAGTTACTCTGTGCCAGGCACTATTTAATGCACTTTACAAATATCAAGCTCTTGATTCTCATAACAACCCTAAGAGGTAATACTATCATCTCCATTTTATAGGTGAGATAGGTGAGGCATAGAGAAGTTCAGTAACTTGCTCAAGCTAATAGAATTTGGACCTGAAAAGTCTACATC
Organism: Eidolon dupreanum; assembly: GCA_028627145.1. Lineage (NCBI taxonomy): Eukaryota > Metazoa > Chordata > Mammalia > Chiroptera > Pteropodidae > Eidolon > Eidolon dupreanum. The sequence continues at coordinate 56,474,058 of CM053515.1, forward strand.
CCTAACCACTAAGAGTGCTGTCTCCCTCTGCAAGGTCCAAACCTGACCCACAGATCTGACTGCCATTCCTGCAGTCTTTCTTTATCTTATTTATTCCCTTTTGAGATAACAATTATTATTTCATGCAACAAATATTTATGTAGACTCTTGGCAAACAAGAGCAAGTAAAAGCAGACACAATTTCTCTTCTCATGGAGGCTGCAGTCTGGCGTGGCAGGCAGGCATTCTGGAATTAATGACACAAATGAGTGTATAATTGCTAATTATAAGTGCTATGAGAAAGACAGGTGCTCTCAAAGTATATGACAAAGAACCAGGCCTGGCCTGTGCAGTCATGGAAAGCTTCCTAGAAAAGCAGCACCAAGCTGGACTTCTAAACCTGTTGTCATTGACCAGAAGGAGTGGAAATCCTGGACACTTATGGTCCCCTAATTTCCAAGCAGTTATATAAGGCAAGTAATACTCATTGATGTAGACTAAGAGGACAGACAGCTTTAACCCATATCTCAGGGACTTTCAAATCCTGCCTGGCTTGAGGGGTCCATGAAAGTACAATGAGATCACAGGATTAGACAACTGAGGGCAAGCAGAGCCCAGTTGTGGGAATAAAGTAAGGGTTTCTTGGCCTCCTTGGTTCTGTCTCTCCTACTTCTTATTATAAGCCCCCCACTACTTATTATGATACGGATAAAAATGGAACTTTGAATAATGCTGTATCCTGAAGAAGGGCTTTTGTGAAAGCTTAATTCTTTTGGTTAGAATTCACATTAACTACTTCCATGGCCCCGATGGGCCTCAGAAGGTCAAAAAAAGTTTTCTGTAAATTAGCCTTGACTTTATCGCAAGACCCAGGACCACAAATTCACCTGTTCCCTCTAGCACTTGAACAGGCTTTCTCTAGGACTCTCTGAACTTCTTAAACACTCTTTTTGAAATGTGAAGGCCAACAGAGTCCATAGGCAAAGTAAAAGTTTGAACAATTATGAACAGAGCAGAAAGGATACTTTCTGCCTTCTGCATGCCTCGCTCCTATTAATATATTTTCCCATAGTGTTAGCTCTGTTTTTTAATAACACAACACTGGTGACTCACAGTCACCATATGGTCCTCTTGGACTCCCAGGTCTCTGTCTGCTGTACATGTGCCTGCCTAGCTAGTCTTTTCTTAACCATTATCTGTGTAATTATTTGGATGTTTCCACACCTAACGAAAACTTGCATTTTTCCTTATTGATCTTGATTTTGATTTTAGCAGATCACTTCTCCAAGTTATTCCACTCTCAAGCATGCTACCCTCATTCAGGTCCTCGTAATACATCACCTGACTTACAGCTAGAGCCTCCTAATTGATTTCTCTGTCACCACCTTTCCCAATTATGAGCCTCTTTTTGCACAGTCACCATGTCATGCTTCAGACATTGGAACAGATTAAACAGCTTCCCCTTGAATAGAAATGAAGCCCAAATCTTTAGAATATCATTCAAAAACCTCTATATTCTGTTCCCATAATTTCCCCCAGCAAACTCTGACTCATGTGATCCAAGTTATCAACCACACAAGATTCCTCACCTTTCTACAACCCTCTGAGTGACTCTGGTTTTGCTCATGATCTCTGTTCCCCTAGAATAACACCATTTCCAGCTCTGCCCATAATTTCTACTCTCAAAATCTTCTTGACATTAAGGCCATATTCTGTATTTTCCCATTCACCCCACTCAACATGTCTCTCCATCTATTGTGCTTCCACAATATTTTGCATCACTCTTCCAATCCAGTAGTTCTTAAATAATTCTAAGGATAACTAAATACCATGGCTAAATAACAAAGATGGGCCTGCTCAAGTTCTCAAAAATAAACAAATAGATTAGGAAAAATATAATAGTTTTAGACTCTAAAAGTATAGGAAGTATAAGGTACTCAGACACCTCTGCTTGACACATTATGGTTACATTTACACTCTGCAGAGTTTTTTTTTTTTTTTTTTTTCAAATAATCTTGTTATATTGATTACTGCTGTAGCATCATCCTACCAGAATCTAATATAGTCATAATTTTTAGGTTATAGAGTTTGAAAATAATTTTAATTTGTGTTCTCCCTTATTTGGTTTTTAAAAATCATCTTTGTATTTGAAAGCAAGTTTTTGTGACCCTGATTTTATACCTATTTGTTGAGTAAATGAAGTATAAACAGCAATTGTCTCTCTTGGCATGACCATGGTCACCCATTTTTTCTACCAAAAGTTGAATTAATAATTGTTACATTCTCTTATTGAAAAAAAAAAAACTGAACTAAACCATGCATACGTAAATAATCCTAGATTTTAAATTTGGAGTACAAAATTATAAGATTCTATTATCCAAAACCTTACTGATATCAAAGTAAGTTGTATACATAACTTCCTCTTGAGAGGAAAAGGGAAACACAGAGGTTAATTCAATAAATCTGTGTCAAAAACAATTACAATATTCTTCTAGGATATAAATTTAACAAGCATGGTGAGTATCTACGGTATAAAAGTAAAAGTGGTTCCTAAGTTCTATTTTCATGTGGCTGGGCAGCAAATAGCCTGTGCTGCAGGAGGAACCCTTTAATTTGAACAAGAATGAAGTGTGACTACCAAGACTGATTTGGTTCCTAAGGGACAAATACCTTAATATCCTGCCAGGAAGCTATTCCACTTCTGCTTAAATTGGGTTTAAGGTCAGATAGATGATTCTTCTCACCATCATTAGAAAATATAAGAAAAAAGTCCAAACATAGACACTGGCATCACAAAAGTAAAAGGATAAAGGGGTTACATGTGATGTAAGGGCATGAGAAAGAGCATGAATTGATAGGAAGGCAGGAACAGAGCATGGACAGAGCATTCTAACAGATGACAAAGTCCAAGAACATCAGAAGTCTGGAGGAAAGCATCAAGAAACAAACTAGGCATATAAGTATCTGGTGCAAGGGATTGATGATTTGCTAGAAAAGGTGGACATTTCATGACAAGGCAGATTGGTGGAACAAACAGGTCAAACTACTTGGTCAAAAAGCTATTTCCTCAATTCACCAACAGAATTAGTTTCAGTGTTTTGTTTTTGGTTAGCCCTCCACATTCATATAAAAAGAGTAGAGACACTGCAGAAAAAAATGGTCAATTCATCCAACCATGACAAAGTGAGGTAGGCATCATGAGAATCTCAGGTGAAGAACAAAAGGTAAATAGAAAGACCGAGAGACACAGATGTAACTACCACTAAAATCCATGGGGTCGATGACGGCAGGAAAGGATGAGATGAAAGCAAATGTGGGCACACACACACACACACACACACACACACACACAAGCAAATGTGAGCATATGTGTGTGTGTGCGCACGCGCACACACACCCACACACAATGTTTCCTAGAGATACTTAGGTGCGTATGTTAATTTAATCACTCAGAAAACTTTGCTATAATTTATGTCAATATTAAACAATATTAGCAAAAAATATTTGTCACAACTTTGGAATTTTAAAATGGTACTATAGTATCAGGAATATCTGAATCTCTTTAGATCTTACCATTTCACTATGAGGCTGTATTAGCAGCTAGGATGGCCTATTGAGAAATTAGATTGACTAAATCTGCCCACATTTCCTACCAATGTGGATAGTGAAAGTCTATAGAGTTTGCATCTTAATATGAATGAATGCGTAATCAAAATCAACAGAACACTGATCATGCTCTCACTTGATTAAAACAACCACTCGGTTTATGACAAACTACAAAAAACCTAGCTACTCAGGAAAGTGAGGCTAGAGATGTGAATTCGAGTAGAGTTTTTCTTTGTATCTCTGACTTTCTGGCAATTCCTCTTCCCCTTTTGGCAGACACGGCTTAGTGCCCTATCAGCTCAGGCCATTCATGCCAGGTTTGGCTCTATGAAAACTGTCTATCCACACTGCCTCTCCTCAAGAAGGCTGGGTATTATCTAGTTAACATGATAAATGCCTACATCAGGAGAGTACTTGAGAGCTGTTCACTTATGTGTCCTTTGAGACATTTCAACAACATTAGTGATATTTTACGGCAAGGCAGGTCTAATCATGATAATTGTGTGGGCATTTTCTCAACTTTTCAACAGAGCTGACAATGTGCCTGCAAGAAAGAGGAAGAGTCTTAACTAACTTACTGTCACTATCTTTAATTCTGGTAATATCTTTTCAGGGCCTTGTTTTTCTCTCTCTTTGTGAATGATCCTTCTCTTGAATCTCAAACTCTGCTAGTATTTATAACTGATAATTACTATTTATTAAAAAATAAATATATATAAGATTATATCATTGTATAGTAAGGACAAATCTAAGAATAAATGACCTTAGAGAGAAGCATAACTGCAAAATGCCCAATTTTATGTTCTATTTATCACAACTTCTTCCTGATTATAAATTTTCTTTTTTCCTGATTATAAAAGCAAAATTCGTCCATTTAAAATTATAGTTTATTTTTTTTCTGAAAGAAGTTTTAGGATTTTTTTATTTACTGATATATGAGTTCATTAACTATGAAATAGGTTGACTTTATGAATCATATTTCAATTTTTTGCATATATAATTTACTACTTTATCTTGTCTTTTTTTTTACTTTTTTAAATGTGTGTCATACTTAATCTTTCAGTCATTTACTTTTAAATTTCTTCCTTTTTCATGTTTAGAAAGGCCTTCCCTATTTGATATCAAATTATATAATCGTGTATATTTCTTCTAGGTTGTTTCTGCAGTTTTCTATAAGTTCGATTCTCAATTATTTTTTAATCAATTAAATATTGGTTAAATATTTTTACCAAACTGTGTATATTTTAATATAGTCTGATTGATAAAATGCAAAGGTTATGATCTTAGAAAAATTATGTAAGACTATGCAATATAATAACTCATGGAACTCACTGAGGTTTTTTTCTCAAAGAACTGTCTTAACACACTTTCATATATTGAAAAATTGACATTTCCAAATACCTCAAAATTTATAATACCTTCTGTTCACACCGCATCTTAAAAAGGGTTATTATATTAAATTAAGTTTACTAAATTACTCCTGTATTTACTAAACATATACAAGATTCTGTGTCATATATTGAAAGAATACTTACATGAATAAAGCTTATCCTGGCTTTAAAGACATTCCTAGTCAAGTGTTAGGCCATGTAGTGGGATATGGAGCCAGGGCAACGATGTATCAATAACTCTAAGACAAGGAATAACATCAATGGGGAACAAAGAAAAGGATTGTTAGGAGGAGACTGAGATGGACTCATTTTAAAGACTTAGATACAGATTTACCAAAAAGGGAGGATGGACACTGGATGTACTTAAAGGACACGCAGAATATCTCCTAGGTAGACAGGAGAATATGAGTTCCAGGTGTCCGTGAAGGAGAAAAAGAGTATATTGAGAGAGCAATATTTTATGCTTGCCAGGTCACAGGGGTCCACACAGAGGAGCATGAACATATCTTTTTTGGAATATGAGCTTGAGTTTGGAACATGGGAGCTCTGAGTGGCAGGCGAGGGCATTGAGATTTAATTTGGTAGCTGCAGAAGCACACCAAATGGTTTTCAGCAAGGAAAATTAGAACGATGAAAAACTAATCTGGTGTAGGTGCACAGCGTATGTCAAGATCAGGGGATGTAACACTGAAGAAATGACACATGCGAAGAGAGTGAAGGGGGGGCATTAAATTATGTGACAAGAGGACAGTACAGAATTAAGCAGCAGCCTGGAGGTTTCTGAATGGTTCAAAACTGTCATCAGAAACCATTAAGAGAAAGGAGTTGAGAAAGCTCATATGTCAAGAATAGTCAATGATGGTTTAAAAAAAAAAATCAATTACTTAACAAGAGAAATATAGTCAAGAAAAGACTTCAAAAGTATTAAACTACATTCAATGAATCCATCCAGAACCATCTTTAAATTTTCATTCTGTCACAGGAGTAGCATTGCAAAATAACACAATTATAATATACATTTGGGACAAAGGCTGGAAGGAAGACAAGAGCATTCTTTCTCACTCTCCGAAATTCACTGGAGATAGACAGCTCATGAAGTCACTCCCTTATTCCCTAGAACAGAATTACTCTGCAGGGATTTGAGTCCATCTCTGTTTTAAATCCTAAGATGAAGCAGGTTAAGAGGTCTACATTTATCCATTAACCTTGTCCATTTCAAAAGAAGTGGAACAGAAATTGGTTAGTTCAGAATCTTCAAGCAAACCATGACATGGTGTTAGAACTCTTTAGACTGCAGAAGACATTTGCCAAATTCAGTGTATGATACAGGTTTCAGGAAAGTCCTTTAGGTCTTTTTAATGGCATTATTCATTTTGAGGATTTTTATTAAAATATTTACTAATATAAAAATAATAAAATTATTAATATGATATTAATGACTCAAATATAATTTTTAGAAATCCAATAATACTTCTATGTACACATTCATGTGTCAACACTTACACACGTTGCCTGTCTTGGACCTTAGGCTAAGATGTTCTTGGACCCCCTGTTGTGTATTATTACAGGCATAAAGCAAGTGTGCAAGAAGACTGCTTCTGTTGCTATGGAAATATCGTTTAATTTCCTAATTAGTAGATATATAAATGCAAAACCTTAACACTTTGTTATTTCCAAGTTTGGCAACCAAGTCACTGTTCACGTCTGAGGACAAATTCTTCATGCTTTCAACGCTTTTGTTCAACATACGAATTAAGAATATAACCTGTCTCAAATTTTAATGCTTTATAAATTGATTTGTTGTATACAAGCAAAATGAAAGAATGGAATAAGGAACATATATGTAAGTCATTTATTCTCCTTAAGCAAGATATATGAAAATATCTATTTACTAACAAATAAAAACAAGTCACAATTACAAAAGGATTTCTTTAAATCATAACTTCACTAACTGTTATGATTTACAAAGGATGATTACGATCACAAAACTGGACTTAAGCAAGCCATCTGTTATAAAAAGCAAAGCATAACTGACTTCTTCTTTCCTCTCTTTCACCAAGTTTTGTCTAACCTGGGATTTGCAATAAAGTAGAAATATCAGAAATTATATAGACAGAGCACGAAATTTTTTAAAGTGGTAAAATTTGAAAACTCACTGTTTTCTACCTACTTTAGGACACTGATTTGCTAATGAATTCCCTACCCAGGATGTTTCTCCACTCAAATGATTCCACTTGAAAAAAAACAAACTAAAGGAAACCTTCCCTTTGTACTCTGCCTCCCTTGACTTTCTGCATCTAACTCTGCCAAATGACTTTGGACAATCCTAACTTCTAGTTTCTTCCTTCCTGGTCATTCTTGAGTCAATACTATTTCAGAATTCTGAGCCCGTCACTAGCCTGAAGCTATTTTGGCAAAGATCAACAAGGAATCTACTTCTTAAGTAACAGATACAGTCAGTGGCCTCCAGTGATCACCTTTCCCCTCCGGAAACACAAGACACTTTGGCAAACTGTCTTCTCACCTTAGAAAAAGTTGAGGAAAATCGACAGATGGAATACTCACTCCTCCTTCCCCAGTCCCTGCAATAAAATCATGATTGGTCTGCCTGTGCACAGAACACTGGTGTGAAAACTCTTTGGCAAGGGCCAGATATATTGAGATATGTTTCCTCTTTCCTGGGAAACTATTTCTGCTAGTTGTATGAGTACCATTAGTAAAATACCTTGTTTTTGCTGGAGATGTGAGGCACACTGTTAACTAGAGATACAGCTTTTTCCCCGTTTACTAAATGTGTATTCTGCACAAACTAGTAACTCACAAGAGTTACAGTTCAGTTTAGCAAGCTTCATTTTTAAAATGTCATCCATGCCAATAATCGATTACTGCAGTAAGATGAAGAATGTAGCTAGAAGGGAAATTCTGCTGGCTTAAATATCAGACATCAGGATGAACAGACACCAAATCTAACCCCCAACCACCACCACAGACAGCCTAAGCAGAACATGCATTGGTCATGGGGTCATTTTTGGCCACTGATCTTTTCATCACCAACTGGGCTCCAAGGACTCCTGGGACCAGACTGCATGACTGCTCCAACAGCAGAGGGTTGGCCACAGAAGAGCCTCCAGGCTTCAGAACCCAGAGATCTCATGTGTGGTAGCAACGAACAATGAGGCTTTGATCTTACAATCTACCTCTTGTTGTCTGTTGTGTTCTGGGTTAAAATGTGAACCAATGATTTGAAATGAGAATAATACTTTTCATTCTGCCATGTTTTGTTGTTGTTTTACACTTTACCGATTTCCTTGAGTTCATATTATTCCTCACTTTCTTTCCCATCAAGTGTTTTTATTCTTTGTCTTTTAAGTGTTGGTATTCTTGAGGATGCAGATCCTATACTTCTGACAGTGCTTTATGCAACCTCTGGACACTTCATCTACTTCCATGGTTTTAACTCTCACCTCCATCTTTGCTCCAAATTTCCTAATTTGAATACAAACAACTCAGAAGTCCAGGCCTGATACAAAAATGTCTATTGAAGATCTGAATCTGGAAGTCCTTTAAGCTCTTCAAATTTAACATCTCTAAACCAAACATCAACTTACACCTAAACTACGATTCACACCAGAAGGAAAAGTAATAAAAATCAGTTACCCTGGTCTTTGCCTTCGTCCTAGGTCTCTCACAACCAGATGGTTCCTAAGTCCCCTAATTCTTATTTAATCAGTGCTGTTTTCTCCATCCCTTTTGCCTCCACATGCATCATCCCTCCTCTCAGCATCTGGCAACATATATTATTTGTTGGTTCCTAAACTGACAGTGACATCCCTACATAAATGCCTTCTTAGCCTGGAATGCTATTTCTTCATTTGTGTTAATGAAAAACTTATACATGTTCTTCAAGTTCCCATTCAAATATGAATCTTCTTGACCTGTTTATAATTTTGTTTGACCTTAAATACTTCTTCATTACTGCTATCTGAAATTCTGTCTATGCCTCTACTTCCCACCATATTCTTTCATTATTTGTTTCTGGTCAGCATTTCCTACTATACACCATTAGAGGTAATAAGGGTAGAAACCACATCTCATTCACCATGGTATTCTAAATAGGGTACCTTACCTAAGAAAGGCAACTAAAAAATCTTTCCCAATATCTTATGCTAGATGTGAGCACAATACATATTATTTTCAAAGTAAAATATTCATTTTCATGATTACATAAACACAATACAATTCTTCTGTACAATGTGTATTAGCTTTCGGTTTATCTCTTATGAAAACTATGATTTAAAATTATAAAGAGAATTTCTACTTTTTTAAAAAATGATTTTTTAAATTCTCGATCACAGTTGACATATCATTTTAGTTTCAGGTGCACAACATAGTGATTAGGCGTTTATATAGCTTACGAAGTGATCACCCCGATAAATTTAGTATATATTTGACACCATAGTTATTACAATATTACTGACTGTATTCCCTATGCTACACTTAACATTTCCATAACCATTATGTAACTACAATTTGCAACTCTTTATTCTTCCCCTCCCCTCACCCAGTCCCCCAATGCCCCTTCCATCTGGCAACCATCAAAATGTTCTCTGTATCTATGAGTTTGTTTCTATTTTGTTTGTTCATTTATTTTTCCACATATACGTGAAATCATATAGTATTTGCCTTTCTCTGTCTGACTCATTTCACTCAACATGATACCCTCAAGGTCCATCCATGTTGTTGCAGGTGGCAAGATTTCATTCTTTTTAATGGCTGAGTAATATTCCATTGTACATATGTACCACCTCTCCTTTATCCATTTATCCATTGATTGACACTCAGGTTGCCTTCAGGTCTTGGTTATTGTAAACAATGTTTCAATGAACATACGGATACATATGTCTTTCTGAATTAGTGTTTTGGATCTCTTTGGATAAATGCTCAGTGGAATTAAATACTCTTCTTTGTCTCTTGTTATAGCCTTTAAGATCTATTTTGTCTAGTATAAGTATTTCTACCTCAGCTTTTATTTACTTCCATTTTCATAAAATACCTTTTTCCATCCCTTTACTTTAAATCTGTGTGTCTTTGGATCTGAAGCAAGTCTCTTATAGACAGTAAATATAAGGGTCTTGTTTTATACTCCATTTAACCACAGCATGGATTGGAATATTTAATCCATTTACATTTAAAGTAATGGTTGCTAGATATGTAGTTATTGCCATTTTATTATTCATAAATAATTTCTATTTTCCAAATGGAAAAATAAAACCACAAATAATTATTTTATTTACTTGCCCTTAATTTTTGTTGAGATATAATTCACATACCATAATTCACCATTTTAAAGTATAAAATTCAGTGATCTTTTTAGTATACGTGCAACCAACACCACTACCTAGTTCCAGACCTTTCGTCACCCCCCGCCAAAAAAATTCATACCTATTAACCTTCACTCACCACTCCTCCCTTCCCCTAACCCCTGGTAACCTCTCTTTATTTTTTGTCTGTATAGGTTTGTCTGTTCTGGGCATTTTATTTAGATGAAATCACACAATGTGTGATGTGTTGTGCCAGAACTTTTTCACTTAACATAATGTTTTCAAGGTTATCCATGTTCTCACATGTATCAGTATTTATTCCTATTTATGGCTGAATATTACCTCAATATATGGATATTCCTATTTTGTTTACCCATTCTTCAATTGATGGTTCCACTATTTGACTATAATGAGCAATGAATATAAGTGTACAGGGTTTGTGTGAATAGATGTTTTCAGTTCTCTTGAGAATATACCTAGGAATAGAATTGCTGGGTCATAAGGTAACTCTGTATTTAACTTTTTGACAAAGTGCTAAAATGTTTTCCAAAGTGGCTGGACCATTTTTACAATCTTACTACCAATTTACAAGGATTCTAATTTCTCCCCAGCTCCCCCATATGTGATAGCATCCCCCTTTCTTTGAGAGCCAGCACATGAGTATGAATAGGTATCTATTTCTGTTTTGGATCTGCATTTACCTAATGATTAATGATGCTGAGCATCTTTTCATATGCTTATTTGCCATCTGTATATATTCTTAGGAGAAATATCTATTCAAGTTCTTTGCTTATTTTTTATTTAAGTATTTGTATTTTTGTTATTAAGTTGTAATAATTATTTATATATTCTGAATTCTAGACTCCTATCGGATATATGATTGTAAATATTTTCTACCACTCTACAGGCTCTCTTTCACTTTCTTAGTGGTGTCTTTTGATATACAAAAGTTCAATTTTGATGGAGTCCAATTTATCTTTTCCTTTTTTTTGCTATTTTGCTCTTGCTGTGACAAATAAGAAACAATTGGCTTGATCCAAAATCACAAGCATTACACCAATTTTTCTTATAAGAGGCTAACAGTTCCTACATTTAGGTCTATAGTGTATTTTCAGTTATTTTTTTATATGAGGTAGTGATAGGGTTCATTTTTTTTTTTTTTGGAAAGGGTGGAGATACAGGTCCAAATTTATTCTTTACATGTAAACATTCAGTTGTCAAAGCACCACTTGTTGAAATGACTACTTTTTCCCCAATTAAATTGTCCTGTCCCCCTTGTTGAAAAATAAATTAGCTATCAATGTATGGATTTATAGATGCTAAATTCTATTCCACATATCTACATGTGTATGCTTACATCAGGACCACACAGTCTTGATTACAGTAGTTTTGTTGTAGAATGTGAAATTCAGAAGTGTGAACCCTCCAATTTTGTTTTGGTTTTTAAAGCTGGTCGAGGCTGTTCTTGTTTTCCATATGAATTATAGGATCGGGCTGTCAATCATGGCAAAAAAAAAAAAAGGCAGCTGAGTTTTTCATAGAGAAAACACTGAATTTACAGATAAATTTGAGGAATACTACCATCTTAATAATGTCTTCCCGAATCTGTGACCATGGATGTCTTTCCATTTATTTAGATCCTCTTCAATTTCTTTCAATGACATTTTAGAATTTTCAATATACAAGTCCTAATATTTTTGTATTAGTAAATATATGCACTTTCATGAATGAAAAGCAAAATAGTAACAGTAGAGGCTGTTTTATAATTATAATAGGAATAAAAATAAAATCTGTTCAAAGTTAGCATTCTACCTGAGAAAACTTTTTATGCCATACATTTACTAGTTTATATTAAGTATTTTAAATAAATCATCAAAAGGAACATTTCTTTTTATATATTAACTTGTTTTAGTTAAGAACACTTCTGTAACTTTAAGATGAACAACCACAAAATGTAACACACCTGGATTTAAGAGGTCAGCAATTCCTAACAGCAGCAGTACACAAAATGCTGTTAGTATCTCAGGCATCAAGAAAATTTCATCAGATAAATAGCTCTATCACAAATTATTCAGACAAACTAGAACAGAAAATAGTGATATGCTGCTCATTATATCTTTATTCAAACTTATGATATTAGTATTATTGTAACTCATACTTATTTGTATATTTCTTTGGGAAAGGCTGAACTAATATAAAGTTAACCACATTTTTAAAAACTAGATTTAGTGATTCAGAATTAATAAAAATATCTTATGATTCTATGAATCATGACTTGCTACTTGCTACTAATTTAACATCCAATATTGTACAAAGAAAAGTCTTTGTTTTAAATAGTAAATTTATATCATCTTCAATATCTTACGGTGGATCACAGGATTTTGAGGTAATGGATTCATAAATGATAAGTCAATACTGATATGTATGTATGAAGACTTGACCAGACAAAGAATTACATTTCAAGGAGATTTGTCCATTTTCTCAATTCGCAGAATCCATGAAAGGTTTCCATTCAAAATAACCATTTTTCATGATAAAAGATTATGAAAATAATAACAAAGCTAACCTTCCCCTGAAGTTTGAAAAAGATCTGGTGCCAAAAAATTAATTTCTGGGCAAGAACATGATACTTCCAAAGCATCTTAGTGGTGCTGAACTGGCTGCTGTCTTAGTACTTATACATACCTAAAAAGCAATGCTAAATGTAGGATGAAGATGATATGCTGCATAATAGCTTCGATATGAAAAAGATGACCAAAAAAATATTTAAAGTATCAGATGGCCAAAGAGTAAAGTCATTTAGACAAACTTTAAAAAGTTTAATAGCATAAGTTTTATCATAAGCAAGTTATCACCATCATCAGAACACTGTTCACTCAATTCAGTCCAAGATCTACAAAAGCTATGGCCCATGCCTTTTAAGATCCACATACAAAAGAATCACTGTGAAATAATCATGAAGGCCTAGGAAAGTACTAAGTGAATATTTGGAAGTGAGTATATAATATCCAACTATACACTGTGCTTATTTCAAAGAGAAAAGTTCACGAATGTTGTTAAATATAAAAGGTATCTGAGATACTAAGGAAGAGTCAAATATTGAGAATAGTATTAAAAACAAAAAGGTGTGTTTAGACCACAGTATAATATATTCCATATAAGAGTAATTATTCATACTCAATCTAAATTAGCCAAAAAAATTAATTTAAAGTATGAAGAAAACTAAAAGAAAAAATGAGTGTTACATTTTATCACTTTCATATATATATATATGTGTGTGTGTATGTGTGTATATATATATATATATATATAATATACATACATACATTTGAACCATGAACTATCTCTTCTTAATAAATGTCTCTTCATTTATTAAGGTCTTCTTTTCTGTACCATTCAGTATTATTATTTTTTTCCTCATAGAAGAAACATACGAATGGAATGACTATGAATTAGAAAGTTGTTACTTCTCCCTAAAATTATTTTAATTAAAATACTAAGGGTTTTATTTATGAAATTTGATAACATAGTTGTCCTATCCTTCTGAAGAAAAGGTACAAACATAGACAAGAAACTTTGAGAAAGAAAAATCATCACTTACTGGATATCACAACATATTGTAAGCTATAGTAATTATAATAGTACATCGTTAGTTCAGAACAACAAAATTCTTTATACCTAGAGAATACAAATAAGTTAAAATAAGATAAATAATCTACTAGAAAAACATGGGTAAAGATATGAACATAGTCATTACAGCAGAAGCAAAACATTAGGCCACTAGCAAAAATAGAAAGAAAGAAAGAAAGAAAGAAAGAAAGAAAGAAAGAAAGAAAGAAAGAAAGAAAGAAAGAAAGAAAGAAAAGAAAGAAAGGAAAGAAAGAAAGAAAAGAAAGAAAGAAAGAAAGAAAGAAAGAAAGAGAAAGAAAGAAAGAAAGAAAGGGAGAAAGAGAGAGAGAGAGAGAGGGAGAGAGAGAGGGAGGAAGGGAGGGAGGGAGGGAGGAAGAAAGACAGACAGACAGACAATCGATCTCTCTAGAAGTCAGAGAAACAAATTCATATAACAAAGAGATACCATTCTTACCTATTCATTGGTAAACTTTTCAAGTTTAAAATTATTATGTATTGGTGAAAGGGTAAGGAAATATGTACTTCTATATCTGCTGGTGAAATGTAAATTAGTACTACCATTTTGAAGAACAATTAGGTATCAACTATAATCTAAAATGTACATACCTCCTGACTCCAAAATTAAAATTATCAGCCTACACTTTAAAAAATATACTAGTTCATGTGGACAAAAAAACCTGTGTAAGAGTGTTCATCACAGCATTGCTTAAAATAGCAAAATAGTAGGAATAAACATAAATGTTTATGAAAACACAAGGATTAAATAACCATAGTATAACTATACTATAAAATAACAGGCAGCAATTAAAAATAAGTGTATATATTCATGTTACCAGCTCAGGTATATGTGAAGTGAAAATGAGGTAATAGAATACTATGTTACCATTTATGTAAAAATTAAAAAATACATCTCACTACATAGACACTGACCACCTATATTTTTGAAGCATTCTGTGGGGACCCCAAAGTTAATCTCCTGCCCATAACATAGCAGATAGTGCTGTGCAGACAATGCAAACATTTTATCTCTGTAGGTAGCCAAAAACTGAAAAACTTAAATTCTAATCAATGTAATGTTACATAGAAAGTAATGTGTAAGAAGACTATTATCCTAGGAAATGCTCAGATATGCTTAGTTAAAAAAATTAAACACAAAGTTACATATATACACACACACACACACACACACACACACATACACACACACATACACACACACATATGTACACATGTATACATATGTGTGTATATATATATACCTATGATCTGTTTTGTTTTAAAGATTTCTACATGATAAACTCAGATATACTGATGGGGGGGTGGGAAACCTAGAAATTCACCAAATGTTCACTGGAGAATTGGATTGCAGTAATTTTTATTTTCAAATTTCTTTCTCTTGTTTTTTCTAGATTGTTCTACAGTGGGCATGTTTTGATGCAAGTGTAGAAAACAAAACATGTTCTTTTTGAAACAGTGTATCTTCTGTTATTGCATTCTTGAGATACCTTTATACAGATAATGTCGAAATACTCTCTCTCCTACTTATTCCAGTCCCACTTTTCAGTTGCCTACTGAGCAGTTAGAGTCCCAGCTTTCAGTTCTCCTGGATGTGGCTTCACTTCTCCCAGTGCTGTGCTCATTAATCCCATCCTCCTGCTGGCTCAGCCCCATCCCAGTTCCCAGACAGGCAGGGCTGAATTAAAAAGTACTAATACAAGGTCATCCCCTCCTCCATCTCTCTCCCACCCATTACTGTGTCCACCAGGACTTTTGACCCATGCCACTGTGGAAACAGTACCATGCTGTACTACACACTGTCTCATGTTCTTTCTGGTGTTAAACTGTTTAGGTACTTTTCACCCCTCTATATTATCAATTCATAATGATATATCTTACTTATATATAGGTCTAGGGCTATGTCCCCCAAAACGGTGGTTTTATTAATTTGTAAGAAAGTATTTGGTGAACAACTGCTACATTTGTTTAACCAGAAATTTGTAGAATTTATTCAAAGATAGAATGAGTTCAGACTTAGTTCAATCAGCTAGCATTTATTAAGGAACTAATGAGGGCCCAGGGTTGTATAACAGGGGAATATTAGAAAAACACACACACACACACACACACACACACACACACACACACACAAAGGTATGGCTCCTATTCTTGACACAGAATCTAAAGTAGTTGAGAACACCTAAAAAAGAGAGAATAATTACTGTTTTAGCTTCTGCCTTAACTAGCAAAACATGAAAATCTTCTTGCCTGAGGTCCTGATTTCACAGATGGGCAAACTGCAATCAAGTTTGCCTGCCTAGATTCCAGACTGCTGCCAGCACCGACTTTTGCCTCCTGTCCCAACTCCATGGGCCCTAATGTGCCTGGCTCTGCTTGTCACTATTTATATGCTTGCTCACTTTGAATTATTCCCTTGGATCTAGACTCCATCCCTTTCCAGTTCATGCTGTGGGCTAGAATCTAAATGTCTTCCTTGTTCTTTTCCTAGGGTACCCCCTGTCACCTATTTTTGCACACATTTCCACAATAACTAGCTATGACTGCAATCCTACCTTTCTGCTTCAATCTCCTTCCCACGAGACTGAGAACATCATGGCAGGCCTCTAACTCAAACTGTAACAAACTCTGTTGTTTGCTTGCCCTATATCCCTTTCCCTCTTCCTTTTTCTTAACAGAACTGCCATTCAGCTCATCTATCCCCTTCACTTTCTCCACAGCCATGCACTTCAGGAAAAACTGACCCCAGCGCCCGCCTGGCCCCAGCAGGTGGATCCTGCTTAGTCTAAGCCTATCGCACACTGTGTTTCCTTCCTCTTTGCTGCTTACTGGATTGAACATGGCCACATGATCCCATGCTGGCCAGTGAGATCAAAGGTAAGGGAGGACTTCTGGCAAAAGTTTCCTCATTTTTCTGGAAGAGACACTGCTGCTGAGTGGTGTTGTGCTTAGAACTGCAGCAGCCATCACACCACTGGCTGAAGATGAGGTCTGGACACAGAGCAGACAGAGTTAAGAGAAGGGCAGCGAGGGGAAGCTGAGCCTAGGTCTGAGACTGGAGCTGCCTCGCCTCTGGATTTCTTGTTACTTTTACAAATATTTTTGAATGTATTCCCTTTCCTCTGCTGCCAGGTTACACATAGTAAATAACACATCTCTGGAAAAAAAAAAAAAAACCTACAGGCATCTCTGTTTTATATTTCAAAAGAATAACTTTAAAATGGGAATTTAATGTATATTTGGATTATTTTTAGTTTGAAGCTATTATGGGTAAAGCTGCTGTTAATTTTCATGTAAAAGTCTTTGTGCATATGTTTTAATTTCACCTGGGAGTGGAATTTCAGAATGGTATGTATGGTAAGAGTATTTTTAGCATTAAGAGAAACTGACAAATTGGTTCTAAAAGTGTTACATTCCCACCAGCAAAGTATGAGGGCTTCCATTGCTTCATGCCCTCTCCAAACCTGGATATTGTTAGTCCTCTTAAATATACCCATTCTAATGTTTGTACAGTGGTATCATACTATGGCTTTTAAATTTCGTTATTTGGGTGAACAATGGAGTTAAATGCCGTTTCATGTGCTCACTGGCCACCAGTATCTTCTTTTGTGTATATCTCTTCATATATTTTATTCATTTTTAGTTAGATTGTTTGTGTTCTTATTGATATGCAAGAGTTCTAAATACAATTAGAATAATTAGTCTTTTGTCAGGTATATATAAATAGAAACCGAGATATATGTCTAGCAAATCATGTGTCTTTTGAAGGGAAGTTTATTTTTTTAATTTTGATAGTTTAATCTTTTTCCTTTAATTTTATGATTAGTGCTTCTGGGGTCCTATCTAAGACATCCCTGCCTAACCTCAAATCACAAAGATTTTTTTTTTCCTATATTTTCTTCTAAAAGTTTATACTCAAAATCACAGACTATTCTCAAAAACATTATGGTCAATGAAAGGAGACGAGAACATACTCTATGATTTGATTTGTATCCATTTTTGCAAAGAAAAAAAAAAAACCTCTAGAGACAAAAAGCAGTACAAGCAAAAGGGGAGATTTTAGAGCAATGTAAATATCCCATATCTTGACTGCAGTGATGGTTACACAGATATATTTGTCCAAACACAAACTTAAAATGGATATACTTTATTATATATAAAACATACCTAAACAAATTTGATTATAAAAGATTTTAATGGGAATTTGGAGCTAGAATAGTAGGAGAGGCAACCACACAGTCCTAGGGGATAAGATTTAGAAGACAGGCAAGACTTTGCTGTGTCTGAGGCAAAACCATTAACCTTAGAGTATATATAACGTCTTAAATAAATATTATCTTAATCTTAATGCATAAGTGCCATATTGTTTTTCAGAGACAGTGGCATTATTCAAACAAGCCAACTGTACATTGCCCTAGTCCCTAAATGAAGGTAGCAACTGCTTTGTATCTCCAGACCAGAAAGGATTCTAGGATTCTAAAAATGAGAAGTAATAAAGGATGGGGAGGTAAGAAAATGTTCCCTAGTTCTTCCTTGGTCCAGAGACTCTGTGAAGCCAAATCTACAGCTTTCTTGGGAAAGGGAAATCATATTGCACTAAAGACAGAGGTGTTTCTCATGTAGCAAACAGTTTAATGTTTCAAAAGAAAAAACAAATGGGACACGGTGAGAAATAAATCATTATGCCTTGAAAATTTTAAGGACAATCAGATATGGAATTATAGAATTTTATAGCTAGAAGACACTCTATATATCCTCTAGTACAATTCACTTAAAATAAACATTTAATAAATAAGGTTTGGAGAGTCTGAGGCTTGTTTAGTCATATAATTAATTAGCTGGTTAATTCCTGATTCAGTGTTTTTATAAAATTATAATCTCTAGCCCAATGCTCTGCACAAAGCAGGTATTTAAAAAATACCTGATGAATCAATTCATGCTAGGTAATGTGATTAAAAAAAAAAAAAACTACATAGAATGCATAATTGAATAGAGGTATACATTTAAATGCAGACATTTTTTTTCCAGTGAGTTCTGTATATTCTTCTTTATACCATTTCTGCATATTTGAGAGGAGGAGGGAAGCATTTTTTGTTAAATAAGTCCAGCAAGTATCAATGCCTAAAGAAAAAAGGAAGAAAGTATTAAAGTCTCAAGAATTGTGGGATGCCCTTTCCAAGAACTAGCTGAGGACAATTAGCTCATTCTGAGACGGTTAAGGACATTTCTATCTACTTACTGGAAGATGGAGTAATGGTATTTAACAACTGCTTTAGGCTCTATGAATTTAAGACACACTTGGCATACTGAATTCTCACCAACCCTTGTCTAATCATAGTTAAAATCAGATGGAAACATTAGATCCTTCAGTCATTTATGGAGTCATTGTCATTTCTGGGTAGGCTGTGGGAGAACTGAAATGTCTCCATCAAGACTTTATAGCTTTAGCTGGGAAACATCAAGGTGCCATAAAAATTTTTTTTGAATTTAATACAGATATGTAAAGACAAACATAAGCCCAATTTACACAACATGAACATATCAAGAGTGTCCTATTAATTTTATAATACTGTTCTATAGTCCTTGGGATCTCATTAAAAAAATTAATTAAATTATTTATTTCACTCCAACTTCAGTGGCATGTCTATTCATTTAATGTAGGAACATTAGAGCAAGTTAAGATATTAGCTTATTTGGAGCTCTGTCCCCATCAGGCATCCCCACGAGTGTTGTTTTACTTAGCTCTTCCCAAAAACCCAAGGAAACAAAATAGCAAGATTCTGAGAAACCAACATCTGTTTTTATATATGTTTTTTCTTCAAAGATCTATCTAGTTTCAAAGGCTGTTAACTAAAAAAATGCACGTGTATATTCATATATATGTCTATACACGGATGCTTTAAACAACTACAACATGGATTGTATCAGCACGAGAGAAAAAATATAGAAAACCCCTAATTAAATAGGCAGTTATATATTTTTAGCTCTATAGATGAAACAAAATTGATTCACTTTATTTCACCTCTTCCCCACCTCCACCTTGAGTACACAATTGCTTATTTCACTCCTGTTAATGAACATTGTCTTCACATCTGAAAAATTATTGTCTAAGAGTTATATACACAAATATAGCCTTTAAACAAAAAGGAATAAAAGTACTACTAAATTAAGCTTTATAAAGTTAGACTATCACTTTGTGTTTTCTATAAGGTATTACAAGTAATAATGTCAAAGACTTATAGAATGCATATTTGTGTTTGAGTTATAATTCATCTCCAAGGTAAAAATTCACTTATGTGGAAAATAAAAATGTGTAAGAGTTCATCAAAAATCACTGGTGCTTTAATATACAACTCATGAGAAGTAATACATTTAAAAATGTTTTTATTTAGATCTGCTGAATCTTTAAAACATCAGAATATTGACAAAAATCCAAAAATAGAAAATAAAAATGCTACAGTCCATGGTCTATTAAACTGCTAGCTTTTGGATATATGTTCATGTTATAACTATCTTAAGATAATAATCATGAGACCAATTGTGTATATTCATAGAACTACAAAAAATATAAGCATTTTATCATTTTGTAGAAAACCATGAAATTGTGTCCATCTATTTAAAATGGATTAAACATGAACACTATAAATACTGACATTTGTTACCTGCAGGTAAAATCTTCTGGAAATCATTTTTTTGATAAAATAACTCAATCACATCACTTATACTGTTAGATAAATATTTCATGGATATACATGTTTCAGAATAGTTAATGAACACCAACCAAACATTAAGGTGTACCAACAGATGTAGCCAGCAAGCAATTGTCACCCCACACTAGAAGACATTTAACTTCCTCACTACACATTCCCAGATAGATCTTCTTTCATCATCCCACCTTAATTAATGCCCCAGTAAAACAACTAAAGAGTATAAATCATTTAGAATCATTAATGATCTTGAATACACAAAAAAAGCAGCCTGTGATAATTAGGAAAAGTCAACAACAAAGTAAAAATAAAGTTACTGGAAATACAATTACCCTAATAATTACTGGATTCATATGTGTCAAAGTAAAATAATCCTTGTTATTATTCTCCATTATTCAGTCCTGAAATATTCATGGGTTAAAGCAAAATAAAAGAGAGTTGTAATAATCATATTATCACAATATTCAATCTTTGTTGTTTAGAAAAGTAAAGTTTTCTTTAAGCCTTCAAGTTTACAGAAGAGGATTGAAACAATACTCTGGGTCCTCCTTGTGACACAGACCTTGGATTCTGTGTCTTGGGATGGGGCTTTGGGTGAGACAAAGAATTAAAACGAGCTCTCCTGGGTAGCTGAACATTCTACGATAAAATGGATCCCACACAACAACAGTCTTATCCCAACTGATAGTGTAATTACTCTGACTGTATGTCCAGTACCTTTTAATACACTCACCAGTATGCCAAACATCCCAGTAAACAGTCTTCCCAAACACAACAGGCTTCTCTCTCTGCTTTTCCAGCTGTGGTACTCACCCTGCATGAAATCCTTCTCAGGAGTCTCTTCCAAGCTCCAGTACACTCCTGAATATAATCTTTCCCTGGCTATAGAAACATCTGTCCTCTTTGGAATTCCTCTAACACTTTCTTTGCATTTCTTTCCAGCACATAATCATATATTGTCTATGATTGTTTATAAACTGTTTCTCCTAATTACAATTATGCTTACTTAATAAATGCTTCGTTTGTGCCAAGTAGTATATTTAACACATTTAACCCTTAAAGCAATCCCATGAATCAGACTACTCATTTTGCACATGAGGAAGAAGACTTAAAACAGAACATAAGGGCACAACACTCTACCACTTAAGTAAAATGAGCACTCAAATCTAAGGCTCTATCCAAAGATCTCCTCCTTTGCCACTGTGAAATTCTACCTCATGCAAATGCATGTCCTCCTCAACTAGACTGTAAACTAAGATCAGAGTGTCTTTTACTTCTTTTGAAAACCTCATACCACTTAGCATAGGGTTGGGCAGGTTTTAAGAACTCTGAGGAAGGGAAGCACAGAGAATTTTTCCAGACTATTTTCTACAAGGTACATAAAATGTTCTGTTGGGGCTTTATCTGTACCATACATTCTTAAAGGTCCAGTCAAGTAAAGGTAGAAAAGAAATTCTTCAGAAGTTGGTCCTTATATGGAAACTGGATTACAGTCAGAGTGGCAAGCTGCTTTTAGACGACACTAACTCCTCTATTTCATATTTTATTAATTTTACTCAAGTCTCTCAAAATCTTGCTGTACACAAGTGTTATTTTGTTTTCTATTTCCTAATAACCTTGTATATTTCGTTCTCACTAAGTGAATAAATGTTTACAAAGGAAACAAGTACAAGGTACCTTTCTTTCCCTATTAAGCACAGTATTAAAAACTGAGGCATACACCCACATCACTCTGTGTAGCAAAACTGCAATAGAGAAAGAGCAGGGCTCATGGGGGCTATCTCTTCCCCATACTCATATCTAGAAAGCCCCACCGAGGAAGCAGTAGATATGTTGGAAGGGAAAAGTCATCAGAAAGTAAATCAGGATAGAATTAACTGATTATATTCATATATGATTACTAATGAAGTTTTAACTAGCTTCATGGCATTCCAGGAAAAGGAACATCAACAACAACAACATATACCCCTATCTACAATTGTGTTCATTATTAGGCAATGTAACCATTTCAAATACAGACAGGGTTGACTGCAATTCTGCATCAGGATGTTGGTAACACTCATAATTCAACAAAACTTCTCCCATATGGTTTAAGAGTCAGCCAAGCCATTAATGGAATTGCATTCCGACCAAGGGGAGTTAGGGGTGGGTCCATTATTCCCAGTATCACACACTTCCCCAAAACTGATTCAAATGATTAACTGTATCAGCTCTTCATCAAATCAGAACTCAATCACTTTCAATGGTAATTCTCTTCATCTCAACTCCTACTTCACATTCTCATAAAATGCAAAAGGTTCTTTGCACTACTAGCATATAATAATTTAAATGAAAAGAAAAAAAAAAAAAACAATAATTTGCTCCATAGCATAGTTTCTTACTGGCAGCTTCATCAATTCTGCCATTAATTTCAGTCCCTCTCCACACACTCATTAAACATAAAACATAGCTATTATACAGATATTAAGATTTAAGGGCTTTGTTGTTTAAAACACAGACAGGGCAAAATACAGGCTTTTAAAGACTCCGTTTTTGATTTATATTTATACTATCTGTGGGACCTTTCTGAGGCATGGCTGTCCCGCCATATATAAATAAACTTTTCAGCAGCTATACTTGCAAAAAGAAAAACTGTCAAATTACTATCAATACAGATAACAGAAAGGGTTACAGTGTAAGCAAAAGAAAGCAAAGTGAAATATATCATTTGGTGGGAATAAGTGGTGCAAAAGCAACTGAAATTTTAAATTGTTGATAATGGTTCCAGAGCTAATTCAACTTTTCCATTGGTATAAACCACAAAGAGAATCACACAGTATGCTTCTCTTCAAACATCTTCACAATTCCTGTCCGTCAGATGAGAGGGGGTAAGGGTATCTGCTAAAGGCTATAACACAGCTAAAGCTTTAAAAATGGTAGATGTATAATCCTGTGGAGTATAAACTCATTACTCCAAAAACTGTCTATCCATTGTCCTCCTTTAGCAGTTAACCCATGATGAACAAAAGCACATCTCTTCCACTCTTCTGCTCCCTATTTTCCCAAATCAGTCTACCTTAGTGTTTTGTGTGCTGATGAAAACATTCCATAAATAATACTGTGGTGCACACGCATCAAAGTTTAGAGAGTTTTTGCCTTTGAAGTAGATAGTGACAGGACTAAGGACACATGGGTTCAATTCCAAGCCAAATATTAGGCGGGTGGTTTGAAAATATCAATCCAAAGGGGCCTAGGGGAAAAGGACACAAGCATCCATGCCACCACCCTCCTCTCCCCTCCCCTCTTCTTCTCCTGTTCTCTTCCTCTCTTCTTTCCTTTGTGGCTTCTCACAGGGACAATCAAAGCAAGAAAAGCTGGATTTTAAATTAGTGAGACACACACTGGGACTATGTAATTCCCAGGAGGAAAAAAGAAACTGCCAAAGAGGGGTGTGGGGAGTTGTTGGCAACATGTCTAAGTGACAACTCTCCCCACCCCCATCGTAATACAGCACAAATCCACAGATTCTTCCTCGACCCTCTTCTCCTTCCAGTTCTACTATGTCCAACTTGACCCTTAATCCAAATAATTCAAGGACCTAGAGGGTATCCGCTGTGCAAGAGTGTGTCTCTCAGTATACGTGCCCAATTTTCTGGAAGCCCCAGAATCCGGACAGTTTCGCAGGCAAGGGATCTCCCACAGGGAAAGGGGTGAAGAAAGGGGGCAAAATAAAAAGAAAAAAAAAAAAAAAGAGGTGAGACGAGAGAAAAGGGATGCAGAGCTGCGCTCTAGGACAAGTGGCTAAAAGGAAAATAGGGAAGAAAGAAAGGGTGGGAAGGAAGTGGGGCTGCGAGAGAGGAAGAAAAGGATGAAAGAAAGGCTGGAAGGGAGAAAGGAGGGGAGAAGAGAGAGGGATGTTGGGAAGGATGAGGGCGGGAGGGTTGGGGAGCAGGAAGGGAGGGGAGGATGAAGAGGATGGGAGGGAGGCAAAGAGGGAGGGAGGCAGGCAAGGATGGAGGATGCTCTGTCCAGGACTCACCTCTTTGGGTCGGTGGGAGTTTCTCGCCTCCTCCTCTGTCTCGCCGGTTCCTAGCAGCTGGAGGGGTAATCACAGAAAGGCTGGAGAGGCGGCGGCGGGGACGAGGGCAGCAGCTGCTGCAGCCGCCTCTGGCCGAGGTGCGGTGCCTCCTGCTCCGCCCGCCAGCCCGGGTCTCCGCCTCACTCGGGGCTGGAAGCGAAGCCGCTCCCCCCCTCCCCCCGCCCGCCCCGCGTCCAGCCCTAGCGCGAGCGGCAGCGGCCCGGATCGCCGCTAGGGGAGGCGGTCAGTGCGCAGGCGCGGCCGCTCTCTCGCTCGCGCGCCCCCGCGGCCCCCGCCGCTCCGCGGGGCAGAGGGAGGCACCGGGTGGGATGGCGCGGGCGCGCACGGCCTAGGGAGCGCCGAGCGGGCGGGGCGGGGGCGGAGCTGGGGAGGCGAGGCCGTTTCCCCGCCGCAGGTGGGGGGAGGGGACGGTGGAGAAGGGGCACCGCCGGAGGGCGCAGGTGCCGTGTCCATGACAACGCGTTACCCCGCGGGCGGGGATTCGGAGCTGAGCCGCCGGGAGCCACCAGGACTCGGACCCTCAGAGCCGGAGAGGTCCTGGTGGGGAGAAAGGGACCGGGGTAACAGAGTAGGAAAAAAGGGTGAGCCGGAGAGGGAACAGACACATGGCAAGAGGAGGGCAGGTCCCCAGTGCAGCGAAGGCAATGAGTGACTGACGAGAGAGGGAGGTTTGTTGGGACCTGAAATCCCAAGAGAAAGAGGATTGGACTTTTAAAGAACCTAGAAGAGGATGGAAGTGTTAAAACAAAACATTTGCTCATTTAACAAGTCTTTACTCTCTGTGATAGACATGATTCTTTTATTGATTCCAAGAATATTACTGAGCCCCTAATTTGTATCAGGCACTCTACTTAAGCATTTTGAGTATCCAAAAAATGTTTAATGTCCCGTGTTTGTCCTCGACGAGGTTACACTTTAGTTGGGGAACTTACATAGTGACTGCAGGGGGTATATGCTCTACGATGGTGATGGAATGTAACTGTTACAGAAGGGCTAGAAGGGAAGAGGTGCACAGCTACATCCAATGTGAAGCATAAGTTACAGTTATCTTTGTTCTGCTACAGTGCCAAGTGACATTTTTTTTAATCAAGGGAGAAAAATAAAGACAAAGAAAACCTACAGCAGTTTGGTTCGACATAAGTGATGCTGCGTTCACAACATGCTGCCTGTCTGGTATCCTCGCCCACCAGCAGCATCAATATGTTTTCTCATGCCGACACTCGCACGGCTCTGTATATCTTGGTGCATGCATTTTTTACCCTCCTGCATTGGCTATGTCGTCTATGTCACCCTCTGGTTCCCAAGCTGGCACCTGCAATTGTTTAAAAATTATGTCAAACCGAGTGTCTTATTTTCTCCAGGCAATGACATGAGAGCTTCCCTCTATCCGTTCCTCTTTCCCTTCTTGTTTTACTTTTCCTTGTCACCACCACTTTGCCAATTTGAAAATTCCTAGGAGAAAATAGGAATCACCAGAGGTAGGCTTAAGAAAAACCTTCTCAGACCACAACGATGTTTCAGTACCACGGACAGTGACAGAGAACGCTCCTCCCACAAAGCTTTTCCTTAGACTCAGACTATAGAAACAGGAGAGACGCCAAAGAAGGTACAGCATGTGCTTCAAGAATAAAATACTGAGCAGCAAATGATTTGTGTATGCCAAAAGATATGAACATAGTGCAATAAGATAAGAGTACACCGTGGACTGGAGTAGGTTTGGAAGGAAGTAGGCCCTTCAGCCAGACTTTGAAGAAAAAAATGGGTAAGATTTAGGGAAGTATCACAGGGCTCCAAAATGGTAAGAAAGGAGTAGTTTTGCCAGGGAGGCACTTGAATATAAATAAGGATATTTCACTCCATTGCTACACAGTATCTTCCTGGAGGCAGAGGACACCTTTAATTTTAAATTATCAAAAAATATAGAAAAGGTAGTCTGTTAAATGAGATAGAATATTCTCAATGATTGACTTTTTTTTAATTTTTTGTTATCACTGTGATTTTTCATCCTTTAGTCAGGCTGGAGAAGATAAACTAAAAAATACAGGTCAAAGAGTTATTAGACAAGTTCATCTCTTTAATGCTTAATGCTGAGAGGATTCATTTATAGTTTGTATATTGTTTTAAATTAGGCTTAAATTTATAATTCTATGTTTTAAGTAGCAGCAGACAGAAAAAAAACTGTGAAGACCAATTGCTGTCTTGTCGAAATGAATTTTCCTCTTTTTTGTTCTGTAGTGACTTTAAAAACCTTTAAAAGTCACTTTAAAAATATTTGTAAGATTTTTGTCTATGCAACTGCTTTAAATTGTAGTTAATAAAAAATAACACATAAAAGCCATTCCTTCTTTCTCAGACCCTTGGCCTCACTTACTCTTCCTTCAAAATGCATCAAACTGTTTTCTGTCAATTAGATAGTGGTAATAAATTACTCAGGCAATGTATTTAAGTCACTAGCAAACAAATGGCAGCTGAGATTTTTGTTCTCTGCCTCCAAATAATTTACTAACTCTAACTCTTAAAAAGTATATGATTATATGCAAATGAAAAAATAATATTGAATTAAACTACAATTTAACCTGCAATAATATGACATCTAGATTTTTAGATAGCAAACCGATACTAGCAATCCTACATAGAATTATCAGTAGTGCTTATACAGTTAAATGTCAGGTTTTTGCACACTGGAATCCTCATTCAGTCTGTCAGCTTCAGAAATTTTTCTATCGAATCCTCCTGAGCAATTCATTTTTTAATGTAGACTGTATATTTTACAGCAGTTTTAGGTTCACAGCAATTGAGCAGAAAGTACAGAGAGTTTCCATGTACCCAGGCCTAATCTCCCCCACTGTTGACATTCTGCACCATGGTGATACTTTTGTTAAAACCAATGAACCTAAATTGACATATCGTTATCATTCAAAGTCTATAGTTTGCACTAAGGTTCACTCTTGTCCATTCTATGGGTTTTTACAAATGTATAAATGATATGTAACCACCATTGTAGTATCATAAGAATGATTTCACTGACCTAAAAGCCTTCTGTGCTCTCTGCCCATTCATCCTTCCCACCCCCTTAATCCATAGCAACCACTGATCTTTTTACTGTGTCTATAATTTTGCCTTTTCCAGAATGTCATACAGTAGGAATCACATAGTACATACCCTCCCCAGGTTAGCTTTTCTCACTTAGTAATATGTATCTAAGTTCCCTCTATATCTTTTCATGAATTAATAGTTTATTTATTTTTATTCCATTGCCTGGATGTATCACAGTTTGCTTATTTATTCACCTACTAAAGGACGTTTTGGTTGCTTCCAACTATTGGCAATTATAAATAAATATAATATAGAATTTTCACTTTTTAAGGACCTCTTAAACATATCAGACCCTGTCACAGTATTTACTACATGTGAGTAGTACCCCAGGATTTCTTCATGCATGACTGAGCTTATTCTCACAAATATAACAACAGATTTCTTCTCTCTTGCCTAAAATAGCAGCCAAAGAAAGTCTCACTTCAGTTGTTTTTACGTATTATTTTCATTATATATACATGTATATATATAACTAAATAACTTTTCTTAGAATTCTTGTGTTCTACTTATTCTATCAACTCTAACTTTCCTTTTTTAAGCATATTTATCATTTGTATCTTAAAATAATCATGTGTGTAAAATATAATTATATATATGCTATTTTTATATCTGCAAGTAAATGTAGTAGGTGTAAAATTTCTTCTTTTTGCACTTCGAAACATTTTGATCATAACATTACATAGGAAGAATGAGATAGGCAGAATAATGGACCACTTAAGATTTCATACTTCATTTTCTTGAACCTGTGAATGTTAGGTAACATGGCAAAAGGAGCTTTGCTGATATGATGAGGGTTACCGAATTTGAGAAAGGGAGATTATCCTGGATTATCCAGGTGGGCTCAGTATAATCACATGTGCTCTTAAAAGTGGGGAATTTGTCCTTGGTTAGAGTCAAGCGATTCATCAGAGAGATGAGGCAGATGGAGGAGAGTCAGAGAGAGTCCAAGCATGAGAATAAATTGAATGTTCTGCTGGCTTTGAAGGGGGCCATAAATCAGGGAATGAGGGCAACTTCTAGAGGCTGAGAGCAACCTCTGGCCAATAGTCAGCAAGGAGACAGACCTGAGTCCTACAACCACATGGGAATGAATTCTGCCAACAACTTGAACATGCCTAGGAATGAATTGTTCACTAGAGCCTTCAGAAAGGAATTTAGCCCTGCCAACACTTTGATATTGGTCTTGTGAGAGTCTTAGCAAAGAAACCGGGCTAACCCACTAGACTTCTGAACTACAGAACTGTGAGATAACAAATTTGTTTTGTTTTAAGCTGTTAAATTTTGGGGAGATTTGTTAAGGCAGTGATAGAAAATTTTATTGGATGGCATCTATGAGTGCCTTAAAATTCCAGTATTACCATATTCTAGTTTGTGACATTGGGCAAATTACTTAAAATGTTTATAAAACTTAGTTTCACAATTTGTAAAGTGGTGGCAATTTTTATCTATCTTCCTGATTTGCATGAGAAATAAATGAAATAATATATGTCAAGTTTCTAACATACTATTGTCCATAAGTAAATGTCGTACTCTTCCTTGAATTAATATGTATAGTATTAATGAGTAAATGAATTGAACATTAACATAAGATTATTCCTTGGTAAATCTTGACCATTTTGAATCTGTTACCATCATCTTCTATATCTAAATTATCTTTTTAAAAAAAAAAGAAAAAAATAGCTTGTAATATGTCTTCTCATGCTAAATATGTCACTCTCATCTTCCTTTAGAGAAAGCTGGATTTACTGTTTGATAAATTTTAAAATTATATCATTTTACTCTCAACTGTTACCTTTGAATAGCATTTTTCAAACTCTGGTCTAAAGAGAACTAGTTTCAGTCTGAATTTTTTCAATAGTGAGTAACTGCAACCTGCATCAGGGAAATCTAAAATATGTTTCAGTGAGGCTCAGCTAGATCCTGGGGGGTCATCAAAGATATTAATCATAATGAAGATTCTGATTGGCCTTGTGTTCATATATGAACCAAGTACTATGACCACAGGAATGAGATACTCTGATTTATATTCCCACTCCTGTGATCACGTACAGAAGAAGGAACAATTACCAAAAAGGCTTGGAGGAAGGGCGTGGGAAAGCATCCTGCACAAACCAAAATTACAGTTGCCCAGTCCATCACTGTGAAGTTATTTTAAAAGTGATCTTCACTACAAAATTTTACTGGCGAATGCTAGGTAAAATGCAAGTTAAGGGTTTCCTTCATGAATACTTAAACTATGATAACATGCCTGAAGTTTAAAAAAAAAGAGATCATATTTATTGTTTCCCAAACTTATTTGATCAAGGCACCCTCTGTCACATCTGGGAGCAGATTTCCAAGGAACATACTTGGGGAAAAGCTGACCTAAGTTTCCACCTTACTCTAGTGTTCTTTGATTCTCGCAGCTTATTAATAAGCTTATTTCTGTTCTTCCTTGATTTAAAAAAAATGTCTGATCCTCACTGCTATTATTATTCATATCAAAGAAAATATAATTTTAGAACTCAAAGAAAGTTTAGCATAATCTTTTATATCCAGCTTCTTTATCTGGAGGATGAGGAAACTGAAACTCAATGAGTTTTTTACCCCCAGATCACGAAGCATATGGACTAGCTTATGCTGAGGTAATAAACAGCCTCCAGATCTCATAGGGTTATGCAGTAGTTCTGTTTTATATCATTCTCTTTCTGAGACCCAATCTAACCACACAGCCATTACCTGGGATCAAATCCATCATCACTGCAGGGAAAAGAAAGCAATTAATTAGTCTGGCCCAGAAGTAACTTGTATACTGGATCTCAACTAGTCACACAGCCTACATAACTACAAGGGGCTCTAAAGTACACAAATACCATGTGCAAGGAAATTAAAATGTTGGATAAACAGTCCTGATTCACACAGTGAAAAAATGTCATGATGGGATTTTCCGGCTGACTTCTCTCTACCATTTTTTATTTCAAAATATGATTTGATGATGCATGATCATATTACTTACAGAATATTTGCTAGTGCTAAAGACTATATTAACAACATTCCACATATTAACCATTGAGGAAATTACTAATATTATCTACATTTTTAAGATGCAAATATGAAACATGGGGTTTCTTAATAAGGGCTGTCCCCTGACTATAACACAAAAGACACCTCTTATATTTAAGGCTCTGGGTATAATTCTTGCACCAGATCATAGAGTACCTGGATTGTGAAGGTGAGTTTCTAATCAACGCAGTCTGGCTCTAGGATCCAAAGCCCTCTCCCACCTTCCCACTGATAGAAGGACAAAAAGTTCCCACAAGTCAAACACTAGTTCTTACTTCAGCTCTGAGGTGGCTGAAGCAGTTTTATTTCTTTATTAACTTGTAACACATGCACCAAAACATGTTCCAAAGGAGATTTAGGAATTTAAAACATAGAATACCAAATGCACCATCAAACAAAGAAGATTTAAACAACCTGAAACATGTCTACAATCTTTACTCTATATACAAATGTACTCACATGCACACATTCCTTTCCCATTATTTTGTTTGAAAGAGGGGTCTGATGATTAAAACATATAAATGCCATCGAATAAGCAAATCTCCAATTCTACAAATATAATTGTTCAAGTGCCTGTTTGCATTGTGCATTATTATTACTAATAATATTGTCCTTTTCAGAACAAATATTCGAAAGCTTTGGCAAATTGATTCACTCATCTATTCAAGAAACTTTTGACACTTGTCTATTAGATGACAGTCACAATTTTCAATGTTAGTTATTTAGATAAAAAACATAGTTTATGCCATCAATGGCCTCATAGTTTAATGAAACAAAATGACAAATAAAGAGATGGGTACAATGTTTATTGCTCATCCTCCATTCATTCCTCTCTATTCTAAAAGCTGTACCTCTCCGCCATGCAGTCCAGGTGCTCTAGGCTGAGGTTAGCCTCACCTTTGGCTCCAGACTAGGCTTGGTCTAAGGAGAATATCATCGACCTGTCACAGATATTGATTCGGAAGTTCAGGCCTAAGCTTCTTGTCCCATTTCATTCCCTGGCCATAGGGTTTGATTTAGAAATTGACAGAGGAGGGAATGTGCACATGTGGAACAAAAAGAGAAGTTTTCAGTGGTTTCCTTTTCAATAGAACTAATAGAAGTGTCCACTTTTCACTGAATTTTAAATCACGTAATAAGGAAATGACGCAGTTTTTTAATGATTATATAATTCCAGGTCCAGGTAGGAAAAATAAACTACTACAGATAGTTCAAACAAATAAATTTAATACAGGGAATTGACTCCACAAGTATGGGAAAGACTGAGAGAGTGAAAGAAAGAAAGTTAAGTAAACCAAAGATTAGCGACTTCGGTGAGCATCTGTTAGTTTCAGGGTAAGGACCATAAGGAGAGAGTTGGGTTCATCAGAGCTAAGACTGTGATGCTGGGGATGTCATCAAAGAAAGACCATCTGAGTTCATGCTGGAACTGTGAAAGTGATGGGCACTATTGCTGAAACTATGGTCCTTGAAGAAGTGCATCTGCTTCCATAAGTACTGTCATAAAGAAAGAGAAAGTGAGATGTAGCAATAGTGTTTTCTCTCTTTCTGCCTGCTAATCTTTTCCCAGTGTACCCTATGGGCATAATTTAAGAAACTAGCTGGAAATAGAGCCAAGAAAATTTAATATACAGTTTCCCCAACCACAGATTATAGAGAAAAGTAAAGAATAGTGTGTCAGAAGATGAGAGAAAGTAAGCAAATAATCAAGACATTCAATCCTTTGGCTACCCTGTATCTGTATACATCCTTCATACCTACCTTAAGTTTTAATACAACAAAAAAATGACAATAATGTGATGCTTATTCTTATCAAGAACTACTCTTTACAGAATGAGAGATATTCTCATCTTTTCTCCAAAAATGGAAAACACAAAATCGGAGTTTTCATTTAAAGTCACAAATCCACTTGGATATTTAGTTCTCTAAAGATTAAATTTTAAATTTAGCCACTATCATTAGTCCTTATATTAAAAAAAAAGAGAATATAAAATTAATTAACATTTAAATGTATATACATATGTAATATATTCTGTAACTCACATGAATATCTTCCATTATCTACTACTCATTCCAAGTTTGCTATGTCTCCAGCCAGGATCTCAGATAATATGGTCCTTTAACTCTCAAAGATGAACCAAATCTTTCTTCCTGAAGATCTGAGTCCTTGAGGAAGCTGTCTCTTACAGTTATCTAGACTTACATTAATTTTTCCTATTAAACCTTAAGGTACTAAAAGGTACTCCAGGAAACCTCCTGGTTTCCAGGCAGAACTCTAGCTGTCTCCTCTATGGAGCAGGAACCCAGCTTCTCTTTAGTAATCAGGATCAATCACTCCAGAAATCACAATAACCCCTATTTGTTGTCTCAGTAGAATGAGGATCCCACAATTACCAAGTAGCAGACTTAATCTTGCATTTCAACAAAAGAATTATGTCTCCTGGTTAAAACACTATTCATTATGAAAATAAGACCTCTCAAACAGCAGAGCCCAAAATTGTGTGCACAGCAAAAACTTAGTGAGTGTTCATTTCTCTTCTTAATGAATGGATTATTAGTAAAACAATATTATATATAGTGTCTAGTAGAAGCTGATACTACATGTTATAGGAAAACATTCCAAATTTCAAAATTATTGTCTCTCAGCTGATACTGTATCTAATACTTCAGGAAGACATTCTATGTTTCTGTCAAGGCAGCTGCTTTTGAGCCAAGAAGTATATAGTAAGATCAGTGAATTTTATGACCCCATCACTGCACTTTTACTTTGTAATAAGTCCTCTGGTAAGAAGAAATATTATGTGGAATATCTTGATGGTGAATAAGGAACTCCAAAATTCTTTTGATGTTGGTCCTGGAAAGGGCATTAGAAGTAGGAAAAACAGAGCCAATATCCAGAAAAGTTTCACTTCCAGTAAGGATAAAATCATTTACTGTTTAAAGCTGGAAGAGGTCCAAAGCAATCAATCTGATAGCAGGTGGTTGGCTGGTTGGTTCCCCCAAGGAATGGTGCCATTTCAGGGTTTACGTCTGACTTCTGCTGTTGACTCCTGTGCCCTCAGCAATAATAGCAGTCATATAGCTTTGGTAAAAGAAGGTCCATATTGTTAAGGTTCTTGTAGAACCTCTGTGCTACTTTGCACATGAGCTCATTGGTCAAGCAATGAAGAGGCTAGGAAATTGCTGTGTGGATGACATCCACAGACCAGGCCATTGTCTGCACATTTCCCTAGGAGTTAAGCACTGACACTTGGCTTCGGCCATTTATAAATCCCATCATTTCCACTGAAATTAGGGAACCTATTTTAAAGTTGGCCTCTTGCAATGTCATCCCAGCCAACAAAAGACAGGTGCCACACAAAGAATGTTCTTTAATTTTAATGTGGATAATTCAAAAATATATAAAAGAAGAGGAAAGGTAGTAGTAATCATTATTATCAATCACTCAGCTTCAAAAGTATCAATTTATAATAATTTTTTCCCATCTATACACATGTCTACCTTCTGAATCACAGAGATTTGAGCATTCTTGTACTTCCCTAGCTAATGTTTTCTCAACGTCTGAATAAAGGGAGTATTCTCTGGACTCATCATATTGAGGAATGACCAAGTTATAGATAATAAATATACTCAGTTATTTCTACCTCCTTAAGCTCTGGAATATTTCTTCATTATGCCAGGGAGGTTGTATTCTCAATATCATCGAATAAAGGCCACATCACAGCCACTTTCACCCACTTAAGAAAGCACACTGAATACAGAATCTGCATAAATCATACTTTGTTCCAAAATCCTTAGAATCCATCCCTATACATATTCTCCAAGTTTAAGGTTATATGAGTGAAAAAATAATAATCTTGCCATAATAGTGGATAAGATTTTGCACTTGTCCTGTGATTTTTGCCAAAACCTGACTCAGGCTGTAGGTCTGAAAGCAATATGGCATGATAGAGATCGGTCTTAGAAGTAGACATCCGCTTACAAAGCAACTTCTTTATGGGAGGTTACTACAGGATTTCCAAACAGAAGAAAACTAATAACCTTTGATATGGGAGCTTATTTCTGCTAGTAATAGAGTTCAAGGAGATTTGTGGTCATCAGATTAATTCATGTCTACCTGGATCTCTCTATGTCAAGCCACAGAATTCCATTTTTTTCTCAAGAAATGCTTTAAATTTCACACAAGAGAATGTATGCTAAATGTCACATAAGATATTTAATGAGGCAATAAATTCAACTTACATTGTAATTCTATAATTTTCACTTTTAGATTTGAGATGGGGGTTGGGATCTTCCCTACAGCAACAATAAATGAGAGATTATTTTAGGAGAACACAAACCCTGTGAGTTTCTGACCTGCCTTGGACTAAAAGATTAAAGCTCTGGGTTCGTCATTTTCTTTCTATAAGTAAACCAGTACAGTCTCAAAAAAAGAAAAAGAAAAAGAAAAAGAAAACAACTTTCCTAACAGTTTTTGTAGTTATGATTACTACTATAGCAGTTGAATGCATTTAACCACTTGGTTTCCCATAGCCTTGCTTTCACTTTCAGTAGGCCTTTCATCTAAAGCAGCAACATATAACAGTTTGGTAAATTTGATGTCACTGCATGTCATGGATTAATGGTAACCCATTTTCCACTAGTAGTAAGGTTATCATTGTATTCAAGTTCTATAAGGTACCTAATCTCCAAAAATCCCATCTTTTGAGTCCTTTTTTTTTTTTTTTTTGGAATTCCTCCCCCTCCCCCCCCAAAAACAGAAAGCACTCTAATGATTTCAAACAGTAGATTTTAATTTGGGGACCTAATTCAGGAATATTATTACATATTTATTAGAAAGTCTGAAAGATATAAAAAATGGAATGAAAGGTACACCAGAGATTAGTAACAGTAAGTAATCTTAGCTGAAGCAAAATTTGGTTCTAAGTGTGCAGTGCTGAATCGAAATAAGAGGTTAGTGAAAAGAATACCACTTTCCTGAACTAGGAAGTTGGTGATCTTTGTTATTTCATTATAGAAGAGTTGGCTAAAATGACACCTCTCCCACTATAGGAAAAGACAAGGTATTTGAAGAGGGTGAAATTTAGAGTGATTAAGAAGAAAAGATCAGGAATTCAGACTGTCGGATTGAATTTCTAGCCATTAATGAGGTCTACAAGAAAGATAATGGCTTACTTTAAATTGAACTTTGTGAAAATAAGGAAGAGAAAGGATGGAAGAAAATATCATTCTTTTCTTTCAGTAGACTGAAATTCAGACTATTTCAAATCTACCAATATAGGGTTTGATAGGGTTGAGAATACCAAGGCTCTACTCCAAAGTAAAGGTTGTTGCTGACAGAGCAGGATGGTGGCAGACCAAGAAGGTAACAAGATTGGGACAAGACAAACCTAACTCATCAAGGTGAGTCCCCTCTCAAGCAAATTCTGCTAAGCATTTTCAACCGATAAAGTGGTTAATCGTGTCGTTGAGAAGGAGCAGATAGAATTTAATCTGGGGTAATTATGAAAGTTTTGGTGCCCTTTCACCTAAGGTTAATTGTTTTTAAGTTGCTCTGAGATGAAGGTCAAGATGAAGAGGACATTCCATTTGTACAGAAGCTTGTTGCTAAGAGAATGAAGTGATCAGACTCAGACTTTATCAGATAAACTAGTATATGTGGTCACCATGCTTGCAAACTTTGGAAAGCAAAAGATCAAGAGCTACTAACTTTTTAAGGGAGCTATATTGCAAAAAAAAAAAAAAAAAAAAAAAAAAAGGAAAGACAAGAAAAGAAAAGAAAGAAAGAAAAAACACCCAAGCCTGGCCCTAAACAACACTTGATTGTTTACACCAATCTATCCCCTCAAATTTATAACAGCTGAGACTGGTCTGCAAATGCCACATCATCTCCAATGTCTATTTTAAATATGGCTGTGAAAAAAATTGACAAAGGAAACCCATCTTAGAAATGGAAACGAATACTGTCAGTTTGGCTGACCAAGTATCTCACTTTTCTTGTAGTTCATGAGGTACTTGATATTTCTATTCAAGAGTACATGATATCTACTATCACCCTGTGACACCTTATATCTCTTATCCCCTTCATCCCCTTTCTCAATAGAGGTTTATTTTGTTTTATTCATTGTTGTTGTTTGTTTGTATTACTAATAGTGTCCAGTTTCCTTACCAGCACAACATACCGAGGTAGATACTGTCAGCAAACCAGGAAGAACTACATCTGGACCTAAAGGAAGAAACTAGATGAATCATAACTTGTGTCTTTTGAGTATGTCACTATATATATATATATATATATATATATAAAATTAGGTATTTGTGAACATTTGGTGGCTAAAATATTTGATTGTGGTTAATATTGTTGAGTGTTTACTATTTATCAGTCTCCCCTCTCTCTTCCAACCAGCATGAAGATTTTCATTTAAGTTTCTATCCTATCAATATAATCCATGTGATCAGGGGATATTCTCAATCCCAGCTCCAGGAAGTTATCACCAAAAGAAGAATAATTTCTACTTTCTTCCCACAGTAATTGATTTAAGTATGTAGACATAATAACAAAGATGTGGCATTCCCTCAGCTTTAATCTTTTTTTTTTAAAAGAAATGGTTATGTGTCTCAGTTTAGATTATGAGAATAAAGGAAGGTTTATTGGGTATTTGAGGGAAATATTTTCTAACTTTTAAATGTTGATTTTCCTTTAATGAATATCATGATAGATAAAGGTGAAATTAAGAATTTCCACAGCTATTTTGCCACTATGAGGAGTACATCCGTAGGACAAAGTAAAAGTAATAAAGGAGGTTTAATTTAAAAAACAACTAAAACAAAACTGGGGCCACTGAATGAATCCACCCCAACCTGCAGTTTTATATAAGCCAATACAATTCTTTATTTTTAAAGCAAGTTTAGAGTGGATTTCCTATTAGTTTTATCCAAATTTACCCTGACGGTGATATATACAAGGTTAAGAACTGTACGTCATACAAATGCAGATTATGAATGAAATTCTTGGAAGAGATGCTGTCTATACACAATCAAAAGGAAATATGTACTTTGCTAAAGACCACTGAGAGGAACAGTAGACAGAATAAATGGCATTTGGAATACCTTAGTACTGTTATTTAGTGTGGGGTCTCCCAGAGAGACATAGCCTAACTCCACTGCAGTAAGAGAAGAAATTGGTGTTCATAAGAGTGAAGGGAATGAGTTTAGAAGACACTGAGAAATATAAAATCATACAAAGTTTGGTTGACATCATCTCATATAACACCATTCTGTACAGAACAAAGAGCTAGAGGGACAAAGATCTAATAACCAATCATTCGGTGACTCTTGGTGACAATAATGCAGAAGAAAACAACAGCAAAAACAAATGCTAAGATCAGTTAGGTCAATATCAACATGGAGACTAAAACAGCAATATGGTAAAGCTCAGTGCTGAGGACACAGGGGTAACTGAATTGATAAAGCCGGAAAAGTATAAGGTGATAAGTGACAACTAGCAACTGACACTGAGCTACAGTGTTGGGAAAACAAAGAGATGTTGAGGGCTATGCTGAAAGGGAGAACTCATATTCTGTTTTAAAAAACTGCTGCTCTTCAGCTCCTGCAAGCTTCTTCCATGCAGGTCTGTGGGCTGAAATTTCCAGAGCTTCTGATTTATGATACACTGTGGAACTGCAGATTTTTATGAGAAATCTTCTTATTTTAAATTTGACAACTAATTCAAATTTAAAACCCTACATAGGCCTATTCTAGGTAGGTCGAAAAAAAATAAAAGAAAAGAAAAAGAAATCTGAAACCCAACATATCTGAGGGCTGGATTGGGTCCTAAGGCCAGTAGTTTTTTGCATATGCCTTAGGAGAATTTTTTAAGAACTAAAATTTCTCATAATAAATAGATCATTTTCTGAAGTTCAGAAATTCTTATAGTTTCACTCATTTCTTCTTTTGTTGCTGTTAAACTCCAGACATTTAAATTTAATAATTTTCCTTAAAAATGTCATATAGAATTTGAAACATTTTTATAAAATTATATCTCCTTTCATATATATGTCGATGGAAAAGTAGAGAAAGATGAATGATTTATAAGAATATATACACACACATATATATATATATAATATCAATAAGAATTCAGCCAAAATCTGGAGAAAATAGTAATATGCCAATGAATAAAAAGTTCATCAAAGACTATACCTTTAATAATAGCTTTCCTGTAATAGGTTTTATACTTCCCAATTTTTATCTTTTCAACTTAAAAAAAAAAAGTCATACTTTAAAGTACTTTTCTGAAGATCCATTATTTAATATATAGGCTACATTATAAAAAGCACGTAAAACATTTTCAGACTTTTTTTATATTGCTATATAATAAGAAAAAATGGAAGATTTCCATATTAAAAATATAATTAGTTTGTATAGATAAATAAGGATTCTAAAGCTTATAAATGTGGAGAAGTTTTAAAATTATTTACTTTTTGGTATCCTTTGCCCTTGGTTAACAGAAAACAGATAATTTTCAGATTATTTATTTGGATTGCTTTTCCCTGTTTGAAGTATATAATTGAATAGTTTTCAATATTTTCATGAAGTTGTATAACTATTATTACTATCTAATTTTAGCACATTTTTATTACCTTCTAAAGCATCCTGTACTCATTAACAGTCATTCCCATTCTACCTTCCCCATCTCCCACCCCTAGGCAACCATCAGTCTAGTTTCTATCTCTGTAGATTTATCTGTTGTGGATATTCCTTATAAATGCAGGCATAAAATTCAGTCTTTGTAATTGCCTTCTTTCACTAAGAATGATCTCAAATTCTATCCTTGTAGCAAGTATCAGTACTTTGTTCTTTTTCATTACTAAATATGTTTATTTTTACGGATATACTATATTTTGTTCACCTATTCGTTGATTGATAGACATTTGAATTGTTTCACCTTTGGCAATTATGAATAATGTTGCTATGAACAATTTTGTGCAGGTTTTTGTGTGAATGAGTTTAAATATTTTTTGAGTATACATCTGGATTAGAATTCTGGGGTCACATGGTAATAATATTTAACTGTCAAACTGTTTTCCAAAATGACTGCATCATTTCACATTCCTTTAGTAATGGCTGAGGGTTCCAATTTCTCACTTTTGTTAACATATGTCATTATTTTTATTTTGATTATAGTCATCCTAGCGGGAGTCAATTAGTATCTCATCGTGGTTTTGATTTGCATTAACCTAACGGAAGGTGATGTTAAGCATCTTTTCACGTGCTGATTGGCAATTTGTATATCTTCTTTGGAGAAATGTCTATTCAGATCCTTTGTCCACGTAAATATTCCATTATGTATCTCTTTATTATTGATTTGTAAATGTTCTTTATATATTCTGGCTACAAGTTCCTTATCAGATATAAAATTTGTAAACATATTCTTTTATTCTGTGGGTTGTTTTTTCATTTTCTTGCTGATATCATTTGTAACACAACGTTTTTATTTTTTATAAAATCCAATTTATGTTTTTTTCGTCACTTAACTTTTTGGTGTCATGTATAAGAAAGCATTATGTAATCCAAGGTTACAAAGATTTCCTCTAAGAATTTCACAGTTTTAGCTATTACATGTGTATATCTATGATCCATTGTAAGTTAATTTTTATAAAGTATAAGCAAGGGGTCCAAATTGTTTTTTTACATATATATACAAGGTACCATTTAAAAGACTATTTTTTCCTCATTAAATTGCCTTGGCATCTTTGCAGAATATCAATGGGCCATTAAATTAAGCTTTTATTTCTGGAGTTTCGATTCTAATTCAGTGATTTATATGTCTATCCTTATGCCCATACCATACTGTCTTGATTACTCTGTAGCTCTATAGTAAGTTTTGAAATTGGGAAGTCTGAGTCCTACACTTTTGTTCTTTTTAAAGATTATTCTGTTTATTCCTGGATCCTTGCATTTCCATAGGAACTTTAGGATCAGCATGTCAATTTCTGGAATTAAAATTTCATCTGGGGTTTTGATAAGAATTGTCTTGCATTTGCAGATTAATTTAGGAAGTCTTGCCATTTTATTATTAAGCCTTCTGATGCATGAATATGAGATATGTTTACATTTCTTTAAGTTTTCTTTTATTTAAACAATGTTTTGTAGTTTTCAGAATGCAAATATTGCATTTATTTGTTAATTTCTGTTTTCTTTCCTTTCGATTATTTTATTTTATTTTCAGGTTTTTATTGTCAATATATAGAAATACAATTGATTTTTTTAAATATTGATCTTTATTCTGTGACAATATTAAACTCATTTATTATTTCTAATAATTTTTGGGAGATGTGAATTTCTTAGGATTTTCTATATGTCAAGTAATGTCACTAGCAGATTAAGATCAATTTACTACTTCCTTTTCAATCTAGATGCATTTATTTATTTATTTATTTATTTATTTATTTTTCTTGCTAAACAGTCACACTAATTCCTCTTTATCATTATTTTATCACGGTCTTCAAAAGAATATGTAAATTGAATGATAAATAAAATCCATGCTAATTAGAATAATAAAATAATAGACATGTAAAAAATAAAGTTTGGACCTTCACATAGAGTAGGCATGTAACAATTGTCATTAAAAAATGAGCTAGTGAACTCCAAATTATTCTCATATCTCTTTTACTTCCTTTATCACTTTGGGAATTTTTTTCACCCATTTCTGTGCTTGGGTGAGAAACTTTCTCTGATAAAATAATTACGTACAGTTTTACAGAAATTGTATGTACATAACAATTCATACAACCATTTCTACTACTATGATCTTTATGTCACACTGGGGTGTCAGGGAACACAGATGTCGTGTTCTGCACTCTGCTGAGAAGCATACTCCGAAGTCCTGCTCTTATAGATTCCCTATGAGAGGGATACTCACCTGGTTCTCTTATCATCATTTTCTCCTCTAAGGGCTTTTAAAATTTCTTAAGACCAACAGGAAATTAAAAGACTTTGAATAAATACGTCTTCTTCAAAGTGTGTTATTTCTGACATGAACTTTAAAGTCTAAGTGTAGAAAGCTCCATAAATTCAAGCCTTTGAATCTCAAAAGCATCAATAACCAATGAGTGTACTCTTTTTCTCTTCCTGTATTCATTCTGTTGTAATAGCTCTTCCAAGTGACAGTAGATCCTTCATTGCTTAACTGCCTGAATGATGGTTGGTCATGTTCTCAAAAGAAATTACTGGGAGCGGGAGGGAAACACCAACTAAAATCTCAAAATGTTAAATATGTAACATATTGATGCAGTTTAAAGTGGAAGCTCTTTTCTGGAGATCCTTCCTCATAGCCCTGTTGGCTCACACTGACTTTATCATCAAAGTCTCCGGATCAGTCATGAGACATCTAATGATAGTAGATGAGCTCTACTCCCCAGAGGAAATTGAAAACCCAGCCTGGACACAGAATTCTCCACAGTAAGGACAAATAAGTTTTTCAAGGCAGAATAAAAAAATATGCTAAACTTTGGCATCCTCATGCAAACCTGAATTCTGATTCTATAGGAGGGATAAAAAAGTAAGAAGTTATAGAAAGTACATATATTATATATAATCGGAGCAATATTGAGATCTAGGAATTTTAAGCCATGTCTCCACAGAGAGGTTGGAAATACTGGAGACAAAACCAAGCAATTTTATTGATTAAATTGGCAAGAACTAAGCCACCAGATGAGGGATTTGGGCTGTAGTCCTAGACGATTAAGCAAGCAAACAGCAGAGTACAGAGTGGGGATCAAGGCATAAACTGAAACTTATGATGAGAAGGGCAGGTCTTAGAATTTTCTGCACAGGGGACCAGAACCACAAGGTAGAACAAGATCTTGCTTTCTTGCACATGTCCACTCCCCACATATTTCTATTTCTGAGTAAAGATAAGACTGATCCAATTGGGTTATATTGCAGAATAGTAATTTAGCCACAGTTATTTCTACATTGGGTTGCAGTGCATCACAAGTTCATAAACAAAGATATACCTCACTCTATTTTTTTTCTTTTCTCTAATTCTCTGGTATTTCTTTATATTTAAACAATTGAAGGAACAAACTGAGTCAAGATTTGCCTTCTTGGAGATGTAGTTGTCTCAATTTTTTCTCTTCTGTAATGTAAACATCACATTCTTTAAGGGTGGTACTGATTGATGTTAAGATTTAGTATTTTGTTAGACTTCAGCCCTAAGCCCTGTTTATCAGAAAGCTTACATTGACTATGAATACAAGCCTAGATCATAATTAACTT
Organism: Eidolon dupreanum; assembly: GCA_028627145.1. Lineage (NCBI taxonomy): Eukaryota > Metazoa > Chordata > Mammalia > Chiroptera > Pteropodidae > Eidolon > Eidolon dupreanum. Next base: position 56,517,205 of record CM053515.1, read on the forward strand.
ATGCCTTATTTCTCATTTATCATTATTCTTGTTTAAATGTATCTTTCCCCTGGGAAACCATGGAAAAGAAGGACTATTGGAATTTTAAAAAGTGATTCATGGAACTCTGGGTCTTCTGACCATAATACCATATTAATAGCATTTAAGGGCTTCAATATTTTGTGATTAAAATATAATTTCAGGACGTATTTTGTACCTAAAGATTATGAAAGAAGACAGGAGTTGATATCTCTTAGCATATCATTCTTATAAAGGAAATCATGAGAATGACTAGCAGGATGGAGATCATATTGAGAATAAAAGAATAAATGAGACCATGGAAACATGTTTACATTTAATAAAGCAATAGAGAACAGAGCAGATAATAGAATAGAAGCAGTCAGAGCAATACAGAGATACCAAAATTGTCATGAAAATTAGTAAAAGAGAGAATGAAGACTAGGAGAGGCTGTCAACCTAGTTACATGCTACAGAGATAAAATGGTGAGTGAGAACAGAGGAAAGGCTAATTAGATTATCAACCAAATATTGTGAATAACTTTGGGCATGCAGTTTCAGTAGAATGATGGAAATATAAACAATTGTTAAGACCTAGAAGTGAAATGAGAAAATGGAGGCCAAAAACTGGTGGCAGAAGGGAGAGGATTTTTGAAGGGGAACAAGAAAGTAATGAAATCAATAACATGAAAATATAGTGTAAGGAACAGTGTCACAGAATTAAAAATACTTGCAGAGAATTGTTGATTAAGGAGAAGAGTCCAGCAGAAATATCGTAATTATGAAAAAGCCGTAGTGGAATCCAGCAAGACTCTAAAGGAGCTAAACATTATAAGATGAATCATTTTTACATATGCTTACCAGTCTATAATCTTGTTAGTTATTCAAATAAGTCAGTTTTAGCAGGTCATGGTCATTGTCAAACTATATTGGCTCCTAGTAATCATTTTCTGTCCTCAAAAACTAGCTGTTTGATAATCTATTCTATACTTTTTGCCCAGAATCAGTAAGATGCTTATTGATCTTCACTGCAAAGTAGATAGAATTCTGTCAGAGGCCCACATGTGTCTTAAACTGCCTTTCTTTTCAATACCTCAATATTTCACTGTAAAGATGAAGAGATAGGACTACTGGGTATGCTACTGATCCCCAAAACATTATATACTTAGTGTCAGAATCCAAGCCCAGGTAAGTTTTTTCTTCATTTTGGAGAATTTTGCTTTTAACTTTTTATTTACTTAATATTCATACTGTACTTCTCCAGTTATCTATTGCTGTATAACAAATTACCTCCCAAAACACAGTGGCTTAAAGTAAACATTTATCATTCTTTCTCGTGATTTTCTAGGTTGGCTGAATTTGGCCAGGTAGTTCAGGGTTTGTCAATATGGTTGTCACGAGATGGTGGCTGGCGCTGGAGTTAACTGAAGGCCCAAATGAGTTGAACATCTAAGACAAGCCAACTCACATGATGGGGCCGACCCCCAGGGCCTTTGCACGCTGCCTCTCCGGTTGGCTTGGAAATCTCCCAGCATGCCATCTGGTTTCCCAAATGGAGCATTCCAAATAAGCACTGCAAGGAGCCCCAGCAGAAGATGCAAGACTTATGTGCTAAGCTTGGGATTCCCAGAATGTCCACCAGATTCTATTTTCTAGCAAGCCACTCAGGCCGTTCCTGATTCAAGGTCAGTGAAATGAGTCTCTACTTCTTACGCGAGAAGCAACACGTGTGTATGGAAAGGAAGGAGATGATGGAGTCCATTTTAGGAAATCTTCTAAGAATCCCACTTAAGATGGAAAGAACTAAAGATAGTGATTTTGCAACGTATAGACTATGACAAATCTTTTTTTCTTCTAGACTTGCAATGAACCACTTGCTGATATCACATTCATCATCAAACCTACTGTTACATAATCATGAAAACAGAAACTGTCTAAATCTTCACATAGTTAAGACAATTACATGTTAGTGCATCAGTTAAGCTCTTGGAATTATTGACTAAAATGCAAAAAATTAGTAGTATATGTATTCATAATATTTTATCTCTCATTAACCTAAATAATTAAGTGGAAATTTTATGAGTTAAATAAATACCTACTCCTGTATAAGATGCTACTTATGTATAGATAGCGTGACTTAAGAAAATACTTTTCCTCAATATTGTTGCTACAAAACAGTCTTAAAATATTGCTGTATATTTAAATTATACTAACAAAACTAATGTTAGCCTTGCTGATATTTTCACCCTATCAATACAAATTATTTTAAAGCATACTTTTCTTTTATTTGAGTCTTTACGATTCTAAATCTATTCCTTAGCTTTCAATGGCCAAGAATTAGTCCACTCTCAACTTGTAACATGGTCACCAAAATATTTATCAGGTTCACTAAATTCAATATATTTGTCCTCTAGGATGTAGAGTTGGTCCTTGGACAACGTAGGCATTAGGGCACTTACTGCAGGTGGAAGAGGCCCCTAAAACTATAGTCAGCCAGATCCGCCCCATACACGGACGAATTCCCCGCCGCCAGGTGACCCTTGAGCAAAGCACATTTGGACTGGACAGGTAAATCGAAAAAACCCCAATGTACACGTGGACCCCGCAATTCAAACTCGCACTGTTCGAGGGTCAACTGTAGATCATTCATGAGATATACAGGATGAAAAAAGTTATTAACTTTCTATTTAGGGAGAGAGTATGACCTGTGTATGACCATGCTCCCATGAAAATCACATTTTCAAATCTGAAAAAGAGATCCATGGGTCTGAAATAAAAGTAAAATGTTGCCTGTACTGAGGAACATGAACCTACTTGAGTTCCTAGGAAGTTTTGGCTCCTTCAATGCCACTGTCTAGTCTAAGCATAAAATGCAAGGTCATCAGGTAGAGAAAACAATGGCAGTCTTTGCTGTTATTAATGCTCATCATGGAATGTTTTCCGCCTCTTTTTCCTCATTCAAAGAGGGTTAAAAAAGCCTGACTTTGTTTTAATATGGTCATTAGGATGATCAAATGAAATGAAAGGTCAAAGCAACTTGCAAACTTAACAGTAGTATAAAAGTGTAGTTTCTTATGATTATCCCAAAATAAATTTGGATTGTATATAATACATAGTATGTTGGAAATACTTTTATCAAGCATGAGTGGCACCACTTTAAAGTGAATCTTCAAAAACTACTGACTTCTTAGTATCCTCTTAGTTTAAAGAGTTCTTCTATTAGAGCCACAGTTCCCATATAAATTACATGCTGTGATTCTATCGTTTGTTTAAATTAAAACAAAAATTTTGTTTTTTCTAAGTATAAAAGTATTGCTTAGCCACATTATGAAAATTTAAATATGCAAATTGTTAAAGAAAAGAAAAAGTAAGTACATTATCCCACTACATAAAATCACAACTGTTAAACATTTGCTATAAATAGCCATCATAATTTTCATATAGAGATAAAGATAAAAAAGGAAATGAAGATACATGACATATCTGTTTCATTTCTAACTCTTTTCATATAGCAACAAAACATGTCCTGGAAAGAAGACTGGCCTGGCCTGTAATCAGAGTTAGAGACTCCCTCATTCTCAAATTCCTGTTAAGACAGCACAGGTAAGGTGGACAGGAAATTTCTGTTCTCATTAGGAGAATCTATAAAGGATATCACTCAACTGATGGAAATCTTAAATGATTGTCAAGCAGAAGTGAGGTAAGGGGAGTGAGGAGGGAAAGTAAGGTGTCACAGACTCACTACTGCCTGCCAAGCTCCTGGAGAAGTTTCCTATGGGCTGGATATCATGACTTTGCTAGAAGTGAATAGAAAAATGATATGATGTCACTTCCATTATAAAGTTAAAGAAGACTGTGATATCCATCTTGCTGGTATTCCCTGTTTGGCCCTTCATGTATTCTCGTTCTGGTGGAAAGGGGCACCTGGCAAGGAATAAGGGCAACTTCTAGCCTCCAATCACTGAGAAACTGAGGCCTTCAGTTCAACAGCATATGAAGAACTCAATCCTGCCAATAACCACCAAGTAACTCAAAAGCAGATTCTGTCTCATTTGATATTTGAAATGAGAGTGGTCCTGATACTTTGACTGCAGCTCTTAATAGATCCAGAAGTGGAATTAGCTATGCCCTGTCTGATTATTGACCTACTATAACTAGTAGATAATAATTGTGTATTGTTTTGAGCTATTACATTTGGGGTTGCACAAAAATAGGTAACCAATAGACAAGGGGACTTGTCTTGGCCAATGAAACACAGAGAAAAAATTTGTCATTTTTACCAGAAGCTTTAAAAGTTGTCCAACATTTTTCTTTTTGGTTTTCCATGTTGACAGGTGATATTTCAGATGGAGGCTGGATTCTGCCATGAAGACACCACAGATTAGAGCCACAGACAGTCTACAATGGACACACAGTACAAATGAGGAATAAATCTTCATGTCATAAGTCACTAAGATTTGGAGATTGTTTGTTAAAGCAATGAATAGAATACTCTAGCCCAGGGTTTCTCAATTTTGACACTATTGATATTCTGCTGAATAATTCTCTGTTGTAAGGCATTGTCTTATACATTTTATGATATTTAGAAGCACCTCTGGCCTCTTGTCACTAGATGTCAATATCACTGCCCATGCATTTCCCCATCTCCCCAAATTATGATGACCGAAACTGTCTCCAGACATTGCCAAATACCCCTTGGGGATGAAATAGCCCCTGGGTGAGAACAACTGTTTGAGTCTGTCCTGACTGGTAAGGTCAGTTGTCCCTCATTCTCACTGCAGTTCTTTTGGCATAAATGTATTCATTTGTTTTGGTTGGTTGCTGATGATTCCTTCTTTAGCCCCTAGATACACTCGGCTTTTTTCTCCCATGGTTATTCTACCTCTCCAGATAGAACTCTGAGATAAGAATTAAAATAATCTGATGCCAGCATTCTTAGCATGTAACCCAAATCTGGGTCACATAAAACACTTTTGCCTGAGTAAAGTTTGGAAATTCAGGGTGATCCCTATGTGCCACCGCCAGAGTGGCTGAGCAGCCAGAATTCCTGACCCTTTACATTCCTCAGGTGGAGGCAGGAACCAGCCTCCTGTTTCTAAATCCCTGGTACACAGTTCAAACTCTGAGTGATGTAATTGAAGTTCTCCCCACAAGATTTGAGGCCAGGAGAAGGCACCCCAACCTACTGTGTAGGCGGTAGAGAAGTGGGGGCATCTCTCCAAGGAAATGTGCTTCTCCTTTAATCTCAGACTCCTATTTCTTCTAGACCTTTGTTTTCAGCTAGAGATTAAACTCACAAAACTTGTTTCTGTTCACTTCATTTAAAAATCCTGATGACCTTCCATTTAGAGTGTAGTCTCTATTGTTTTAAATTCTCAACTGAAATCAACATAAAGAGTAAAAAAAAAAAGTAAATCTCTTACACTATCCATTATAATTAACATTTTCCTATTACCGTTAATTATTAATTACTATATTATTTATTATAGTAATCATATTTATTAATCTATCATTTCCATATTAATTTATCACTTACAATATTTTTCCATTGTAAAGAAAAATAAAAACCTTATTCTGAATCTATGCCAAAACACACATGATCGATTGAGCTGAGGTGACTAAAAACATCATTATTACTTTTTGGGTTTAATCTAGTGTAGGCTTAAGATTTCTTTTTTTGTGTAGAATTTGTTGGCTCTTTACTTACTTTTTATCGAGATACAACTGACATATAACATTTAATTAGTTTTGAGTATATAACACAGTGATTCAATATATGTATATATTGCAAAATGATCACCACAATAAGTCTAGTTAAGATCAATTGTCACTCAGTTACAGTTTTTTTTCTCATGATGAGAACTTTTAAGATCTACTCTCTTAGCAACTTTTAAATATACAATATAGCATTGTTAACTAATGCCTGTCACCTTCAAAAATTGTCACTTTCAAAATTTTCCTCGTGCCTTTTGTGCGTGTGTATGTATGTGCATCTGTGGTAAGAACACTTAAAATGACATCTACCCTCTTAAAAGTTTTAAGGACTCAATACAGTATTGTTAACTACTATTTGTCTTCTGTATCATCTCAAAAAAAGGGAATTTGCCTACTAGCTCCTCTCACTTTCTCATCATACCTAGGTCTGTCCTGTTTATGACTATGCAAAAATGGCCTACTCCAGATTCTTATTATTTTGAAAATGAGGAAACATAAAGGAGAGGGATAGGGAGTAAGAGAAGGAGATGCAGAGCACCTTTTTATTGTCTTTTCATTAACATATAAATAAAGAAAACATACTTTTAAGATGCACTTTGCTAGAGGGAAAATTCAGAAGCACTTTACCCAAAAAGATTTTGTGCAGCTGATCAATTTTTTTCCAATTAAAGAATTATAATTGCATTTTATTCAGAGACTGGTGAAAGTGCTCTTTAATCCTCACTTTATTCATAATTAGGCTTTTAAAAAACTTTTTATTCATGTGAAAAATTAGTGTGATTTTGGAGTTCTGGGAATTAATTATAATTGTTCCATTGGAAAAAAGATAATGGCCACTTGCATTGGGCCCATTAAAAAAAAAACTGCATTAAAGATGTTAATTTAGAGGTAGATGTAGAACCAGACAATAAAATATTTAGCATTAGATTTTGAAAAGAATCCTCAGCTGAAAGGAGAACAATAACACTGACTGTCAAAAAGACAGGTAAACCAGGATAAGCATTAAGAAAATTGAAAATGATAGTCTCAATGAAATTTAAGAGATTGTTGCATTAGAAGAGACAATATTGCCATGAAAAAAAAGGAAAAAATGAAATATCCCAGGGTTTAGTATGAAACATTATTGCTGAAATTAACCAGAAACATACACAATGAGCAATGAACGAATGGAATGGATGTTACTAATAAAGAGTTTAATGAATTAAATTGAGGAGTTATCTAAGAATTCAAAGGAATAATAAAATGAAATGAGAAAAATGATAAGAAACATTGAAGGTATATCTGAGAGTCTTGATATCTAATATATCAATATATTAGAATTTCCAGAAAGATAGCACGATGTGAATATAATAAAATCAGTAATTTAAAAAATAAAGATAATTCTCCTAAATTGAAAAAAGGTCTAAGCCTTTAAACTGAAAAATCTGATTAAATTTATAATTTCATGGAAGAATTTTTTTCTATATGCATATACTGAGGAAGAAAGAGGGAGAGAGAGAGAGAGAGAGAGAGAAAGAGAAGTCAACCAGGAACTTTGTTGAATATTTGTAAAATGAAATGCTAGAAATTAATCCAGCAATGTCTAGAAAGTTCTGAGGGAAAATAACTGGGTCAAGATTTCTACATCCAGCTAAGTGTAATAGTCTTTATCTGAAATCTCACCGGAGGTAGTGAAATATGGTGGCTATAACATTCTAAATAGAAGTACCAGATCAAAATGGAAAATTTCAAATGATTTAGCTGAAAAAAATTCTCACAATTGTGAACACCCCACATTAAGCCAAAGAGGATTAAAGTTCGTGGAGAAAGGAAGTGGATATCTTGGAGGGAGTTGCTGGTAGTCTGTGTATCTTACTTACCCAGAGGACTGGGGCATGGGATCCTATTGCTCAGCTCAAGTCTAGTGAGAAGGATCAGTAAACTTCACTGAGAACAGAGTTAATGCAGAAACAAGGCACCTTTAATAATTTTTTCAATGAGCTTTAGGAAGATAGCACCAATGAAATACAACCAAACACTCATGATAAAGGAGAAATTAAATACCATAAGTTCTCAGTACAAAAAAAAAAAATTATCATAATAAAGCAAATACAAACACACACACAAACATGCTCGCAATGCACACACACATTTACATGCACTCAAATTGACATATCTGCCTTTAAGTGAAGCAAATACATTAAGCTGATGTCTGACTCTTATGGGGAAATCTACAGGAAAAAAACAACCTGGAAAGATGCTCTAAAGGTGGGGATGAAAGGGAATGAAAGTGAGATGGTGGTGTTTGATAAGGGCACTCTCAGAGTTTTTTAGAGCAAAGGCTATGTGACTGATTCTAGTGGAACAGATGAGGGCTGTGTATGAGATAGAGTTGGATAGCATTATCTTAGATGCTAACACCAGGATCAGAAGAGACAAACTAAATGTAATCCCAGATTCCTAAAGGATGTAAAACAAGTAAGTTATTACTAAGAGGGAAATGTATCATCTGAGGCAAGGCAACTGCTAGTAAGAGGTATATGAACAATGTCCAAGGGGTATGCTCTATGAACTATCATATTTGTACCAGACAAGTATAACTATTCCTCTTTTATTTTTCCTTCCTCCCAGGATTAGGATAGGTTATTCTAGCTGCCATAACGAATGACCCTCATCTAAGTGTTTTCATATAATAATAGCTTATTTATCATTCCCATCATAGTTTAGTTGATGTAGGCAGCTTTCCATTTGGTGATTGAGAAAAATCAGCCTCTTTTCATTTATTGACTCTGCCTTGGAGTGTTCCATTGGGGTTTCTACCTCTGGTCAGGAGATGATGAAAGAAAGCATGGAGAAGGTATGCCAAAACACTCCTATCTTAACTACCTCAGACTACTAGTGATCCATCACTTTCACTTACATTCCATCAGGGAAAACTAGTCATATGGCCCAACCTAGAAGAAAAATTAGGATGCCCAGGAAGAAGAAATGGTTTTGATGAGCATCTAGCTGGTGTCTTCCAACTTACTGCCACTAAGCTCTAACCGCCAAAGGGTTGGAAACTGGAAGAGTAGGAATTTGGAAATAAAGCAGAAACCTATCTTTCTCTCATTCTTTTCACTTGAAGTAGTCCTGAGTTGAAGGCGTGGAGTAATCGCAACTTTATTGAATTTGGAAGCTTTACTTAATTGGGCATTTTAAGTAGAAATTTGATTATGATTTGTGTCTTGAAATAATCTGTGTTTTAAATTTTTTAAAAATAACTATAAAAGATATGAAAATGCCAGATCTTCATTGCTGGGGCAAAACTAGTCCCATTGAGCAAAGTTAAAGAAGAATGAGGGAGCAAAATTAAATTGTCTTCTGATTGCATCCCACCAGTTGGGCTAGTTTAGCATACTGGTTGCATAAATTCTTGTTCGCTCACTCAAAATGGTAACTGGTGTGTTTTATTCTTCTCTCTTGTGACTATACCCATTCATTTGTAGAGACCTGGGGCTTCAATTAACTCCAGAGGGAATTGTAAGCTCGCAGCCCAGTGATCAAAGATGACAGATTTTTGACTTCTGGGCCATTGAAGGCACTACCCAGCTGTGAAATGGCAAAAAGTGCCTAGAGAATGCAAACCAACATAACATGTTTTTCAGACATTCTTATTCTTTCCTCCTTTACACACATACACACACACACACACACACACACACACACACACACACACACACCCCAGAGCCCAGAGATCTGGGGGGTTGTAAAAGGAGTTTGAAGCAATACAGGCAGTCATGCTCTCACTATTATGAATCTGTCAAGGGTATATCATAGCAGATTTCCTCTTGATATTTAAGAAATATGAATTTTAAAAAAGTCTTTAGTTCTGTATTTTCATGTGGGATATTTTGAAGGCAGCAACTAGCAGAAGAATTCATGGCCAATATCATAGGGAGGTTAGTAAAGACATCTTGGGACTTCTAGGAATGAGAGAGGCTTGAGATTTTCCATGTTGTCTCCTGGGGCACTGAGTTTTGATGAGTGCAGATGAGTGTACCAGTGTGGCCTGAATGGGTTGTGAAGAAAGCTAAGAGAGACTGTGAGTAGCTAGGAAAAAATTATCATAGTGTAAGACAAAGAGGCCCCAGCAGCTGAAACTTCAGGGAGGAAGGTGATGAGCTGAAATCAGAGAAGTAACAATGGGCTGAGATCTCAGAAAATAATAAGAAGCAGCAGTCAAGTTGGCAATACCATAGACCAGCCATGTCTTCTCCCCATTCCATAATATTTTTATAACACCTAGACTTAAATGTAATTTGTTAGTGGAGTCCTGAAATTTTCATTGCAACTGTTAGTGAATGCCCTGTGCCACAGACTGAATATCTGTGTCTCCCTAAAATCATATTTTAAAACTTCATTCCCAATGTGATGATATTTGGAGGTAGGGCCTTTGCAAGGTTTTTAGGTCATGAGGGTGAAGTCCTCAAGAATAGGATTTAGTACCCCTAGAAAAGAAACACCACAGAGCTCTCTTGCCCCTTCTCTCATGTGAGGAGCCAGCAAGAAGACAGATGTTTATGAATCAGCAAGTGGACCTTCCCAGACACTGAATCTTCCAGAATTTAGGTATTGGACCTCCCATCCTTCTGAACTGTGAGAAATATTTGTTATTTAAGCCACCCATCTGTGGTATTTTTGTTACAGTAGCCTGAATGGACTGGGGAAACCTGCTTTAACAAATATATAAGCTAATGGTTTTCAGAAATAACCATGCTGCAACCTAGGCTCCCCTCTGCCCAGTTCTCTTGGATACTTAGGATTTCTCTGTTCCTTCTGCAGGTCTCTGAAAGAGAATAGATGTGTGGGCCTATACTCCAGGTTTCTGGCTCTATCAGATTCTTGTCTTGAGTTCTGGAAGAGCTGAGTCCTCTTAGTCATCCTTGCATGGCCTGGATGGAGTTCCTGGCCCCGTATATGGAACTCCTGCCATATCTAATCCATATCTTGGTCTTGATTTTTCCAAATCAAATTACGTTATCTTATTCTAATTTGACACCAGGCGAACTTGGACTTAAGTTTTACTCATTGACTCCCTCTGCACATTTGCAAATAATGGTAAGATAATTGATATTCATTCCATAAATATAAATGGCATCATTCCAAAATCTAGATTGCTGCTGAATTCAGCTATTAAAATTTTCTTAAGAGAAATGGATTTGTCACTGCATGGAACTCAGAAAACGCATTCGACTGAGGATTAGTCAAGTGCCTTTCATTTATTTTATGTTAGCTCTTCCTTTCTGTACCTCAGTATCCTCAATTATACTGAATATTACCTGGAACAGTAATGGACAAGTAAGGTAGGTTATGGACTATTAACATTCAATCTGATTCGAGGTCTATTTCAACTTATATGCATAATAAAAAACAATTAGAATAAGCAAGGCATTTTGCTGAATACAATTAAAGAAGTAAAAATACATTCAAATATGAAAAATAATGAGAAATCAGTTGCATTTTAACACCAATAATGAACTATCAAAAGAGAAATTAAAACAACAAACCTGTTCACAATTGCATCAAAAAGAATAAAATGCCTAGGAATAAATTTAACCAAGGAGGCAAAAGACATGTACTTGGAAAAATATAAGACATTGAAGAAAGAAGTTGAAAACGATACAAATAAATGGAAGCTAATGGATAAGAAGAATTAGCATCGTTAAAATGTCCATACTACCCAAAGCAACCTATAGAATCAATTCAATTCCTAACAAAATACCAATGGCATTTTTCACAGAACTAGAACAAATAATCCTAAAATTTATCTGGAACAACAAGAGCCCCTGAAAAGCTACAGCAATCTTGAGAAAGAAGAACAAAGTTGGAGGTACCCAATAGCAAACTATACTACAAAGCGATAATAATCAAAACATCATGATACTGACACAAAATCAGACACACAGATCAGTGGAACAGAACAGGGAGCCCAGAAAAAATACCCACACCTATATGATCAATTAATTGATGACAAAGGAGGCAAGCATATACAATGGGTTAAAGTCAGTCTCTTCACTGAGTGGTGTTGGGAAAACTGGACAGACACATCCAAAGGAATTATAGTTAAAAGAAAACTCCATCTAGTCACATTAACCTCAAGAGGCTTCTTTGTTTATGAACAAGGATGAAAGTATATAAATGTGACATTGAGCAAAAGTGATTCCTAAATCTAAAGTAAAGACTCTTAGGAATTCTATAAAGAAATATCTTTTCTTTAGTCTGTCTCAGAATTTCTCATAAACTTTTTTACTTTTAGATCTTTTTTTTTTGCAACAAAATTTTTCCCCAAAAAACTGTGGTACATATTATAAGATAGGTCTAACTTGTGCTCTTTCCACAAATTATGAGTGTAAGATAAAAATCTCCTACTGGGAAAAAACAAACAAACAGAAATTTCTCTCTTAGAGATAGCAGTTTTTTATTTTGCTCTAGGTATAAGTTTTATTTAAGATTTATCTTTATGTTGTTTGTGTCAATAGTTCATTTCTTTTTATTGCTAAGCACTATTCTATTGTATAAAAAGTACTATGGTTTATTTACTCATTGCCCAGTTGAGGGACATTTGGGTTGTTTCAAATTTTTTTTGGCATGAACATTTTCACACAATTTTTGTGTGAGGCTTCAAGTAATATTAATTTTTCTCTTTCTCCCAACTATCGCTTGTGCTATTGTTCTCATACATTTATTTTAGTGTATGCTATAAACACAATGACTTGCTACTCTTTTTGCTTTAAACAGTAAGTTTCCTTTTAGAACTCCAAAATTTTAAAAAGTAACCACCAGCCAGATGTGAATGTTTAAATTAATTGAAATTAATCGAGACTTAAAATTCAGTTCCTTGGTAACACTTGCCACATTTCGAGGATCCAATAGCCACATGTGACTAGTCTTATTAACAACACAAAAATAAATTGTTCTATCATTATAGGAAATTCTATTGGACAGGGTTATTTTAGAACCTTAAAGAAAGGGGAAAAAAAGAATTTATATTTAACTTTCTTATGTCATTTCTTTCACAAGTTCCAAGGTTTTGTTTAAAATCACACTGCTTCTGCCTGATGGATGATTCTCCTTTAACATTTTTTTGTAGTGAAAATCAATTACACATTTTCTCAGTTCTTATTTTACTGAAAAAAATCTTTGCTGCTCCTTCATTATCGAGATACATTTTTGTTGTGTGTAGCATTCTTAGTTGAAAATTTTTATTTTTTCTTTCATCACATTAACATGTTTTCTGGCACACATAATTTATTATTTATTTATTTATTTTGACAAATAAAAATTGTATTATAATTATATCAAAAATGTTGTTTTGCTATATGTACACATTGTGAAATGACTACCACAATCAAAATAATTAACATACCACTCACCTCCATAGCTACTTTGTGTGTGGAGGGGGTAGTGAGAACGCTTGAGATCTACTCTCATCACATTTCAAGTACATAACACGTTATTACTAACTAAAGTTATCATGCTTTGCATTAGGACTCCAGGATTAATTCATCCTATAACTGAAAGTTTGTACCCTTTGATCAATATCTCCCTTTTCCCCCTAGTTCCCTAGAATCTGGTATTTACCATTCTACTCTCTGTTACTATGAGTTCCACTTTCCTTTTTTTCTTTTTTCTTTTTCTTTTAGGTTCAGTATATAAGTGAGATAATGCTATTTTTGTCTTTCTGTGTCTGGCTTTATCACTTAGCATAATGTTCTCCATTATTTATGGTGTCAAAAATGGCACTATTTCCTTCTTTTAAAGACCAAATAATATTGTTATATAAATATATATATGTGTGTGTGTATAATTTCCTTTATTCATTCATCTGTCAACAGACATTTAGGTTGTTTTCATATTTTGACTATTATGAGTAATGCTGCAATGAACATGTAAGTAAGTGCAGGTGGTTCTTCAAGACAGTGATTTTCGTTCTTTTGGATTTGTACCCAAAAGCGGAATTACTAGATTATATGGTAGTTTTATTTTTAATTTTTTAGGATACCTCCATACTGTTTTCCATAATGATTGTATCAGTTTATATTCCCAGAAATAGTGCAGAAGTGTTTCCTTTTTCATCATCCTCACCAACACTTATCTTCTGACTCTGAAAATAGATATCCTAGCAGATGTGAGGTGACATCTCATCATGGTTTTGGTTTGCATTTCCTGGATGATCAGTGATGTTGACCACCTTTTCATGTACTTGATGGCCATCTGTATATCTTCTTCATAAAAATGTCTATTCAGGCCCTTTACTATTTTTTAATTGGGTCATTTGTTTTGTTTGCTGAGTTGTATGAGTTCCTCACAAATTTTGTATATTAATTCTTTATCAGATAAAATTTCCTTTATTCATTCATCTGTTTACAAATACTTTCTCCCATCTCATGGCTGCTTTTCATTCTGTTATTTCCTTTGTTGTATAGAAACTTTGAGTTTGATGTAATCTCCTTTGTTTATCTTTACTTTAGTTGCTTGTGCTTTTGGTGTCACTTCCAAAAAGTCATTGCCAAGACCAATATTAAGGAGCTTTGCTGCTATGTTTTCTTCTAGAAGTCTTAAGATTTTAGGTCTTACATTTCAACTTGATTTTTATGTATGATGTGAGGGGCAGATTTTCAAGAGGGTTTATCTCAAGTTATGGTGCACTTTCAACTTTAGTTTTCCTTTTTTGCCTACATCTCAGAGAAGGTCTCCTTCCATGCTCTTGATCTTCTCCCACTAATAGATTGCTATTTTCTTGTTACTCAATGCTTGGTCACCTACTTATGGAGAACAAATAAGGGGAGGGTGTTTTTTCTGCTCTTCTGGTTCAACATAAGACTTAGGGGAATATGGGATCCTTTAGTTTTGAAGGTAGGTCCTTCCCAGTGGTCTTGTTTCTCCCCAGAAATAGGAGATACTTAAAGGTTTGGTCCCAGAACATTTCTTGTAGGAGTACTGGGATTTATTCTTTTCTTGCAGCTGCAATGGGTCTTCACCTGTACTACGAAGGTAATAAATTTGCCACCTTGTCCTAAGCAGCTTAAGACATTTGTTTTACAGGGAACATTGCAAGAATGTCTTCATGCTTTGTCTGCAATGACTACTGTTCCCCTTTTACACATTTAACTCCTGAAGGCGGAATTCTCACACTACCTCTAACCATTTTTGTGAGCCTAAGAATGGATGTACATTCCTCTTGTGTTCATTGTTCCTAGAAGCTTCATACTCTCACACTAGCCCATCATTGTCCTTTAGCCATTTGTTTAAAATTTTACCTGAATATGTTCCCAACCTGTATGTTGTTGCCTGTCTGCTGCAGGTAAACAAACACTCATACCCTGTCTCTCTTGAAGGTGACTGTCTTTATATTTTGGGTAAGCTGGTTGCCCTGCAACATTAGCTCTCTGATATAGAAAATTTGTGATTTTGCAAAGTAACTATTTTCCCTTTTGTTATAAGCATAAACTGTAAGAGATCTAATTACTCTGCATTCTCAGCAGCTCCAAATATTCTCCTTTTAAAAATCTCGAGTTTTGTTTAATCCCAGCCACATTGTATTATGATAACATTATTTTTCCAAGCTTTCCATTTCTTTACATAAGACAATGTTTCCATTTCTACCATTCTGAGAAGAAAGGTGAAATGTCCTATTTATATAAGATCAGATTCAAAGAAAGAATCTTTAAGTGGCAGGCCTTTTAGCAGTAACCGAACATAATTTATACATTTTTATAAGGAAGCCACTACAAAATATGACGATTCACAAAAGTGTCAAATGCCTAACCATATCATTTACAGGAATATCACAACAGAATTTATTATGCTATTATGCCTGCAGTCTTCCTCTTGGCCTGAAACCTCACTCTACATGACCAGTTCTTAGAGAGAATAGAGATTTCCCATCCAGGAAAGGCTGGTAAGCATGAATATCCTAGCTAATCTCTTTATGTAATAATCACTTTAACATGATGTGACACCTAGATTGGTCCTTCCTAACTGGGGAGCCTGGCACAGATGAGATGTACCCCAGCTTCTACTCAAAGGTTTACCGATGCAGTCAACTTCTTGACCAGGGTCAAATTAACAACACAAGGGCAGCATGGACTCTGTCTTTCTGTATCTATATCTTTATTCATTGGTATTTTAGTACCAGTCAATACTAGTGACAATAGGTACCTACTGTGTGTTTGTTGAGTTCTACTAAAGAAAACTTGTTGCTAGAGGATACATTCCTCTTACCCCATGCCTTTAAATTATAAAACCAAAAATACTTAATGAGTACCTATCTGCACCAGGCACTGTGCTAGGTACTGGGGTTGTTGCAATGAACAAAAACAAACATGTTTCCTGCATTCATTTAGCTTGTAGGTTTAGTTTCCTGTGTCATCTACTTTGGCTGCTTATCCAAATCTAAATGGAAAAATATTGTATGACCAGAGAGTCCTTTGAGGAATCAAAGTCATTAGGAACTATTATCATTTGAAACTATCCTTCAGAAATGACTGACGAAGTCAGGCAAACTACATCAGCTCTTCCTGGAGCCTGTCATTTGTTCCTGTGGGGAGGACAGTACGTAGAATATTCTTTCTTTGACTCTCTAGGTAAATGATCTTGAGGAGAGGCATGTCCTCAAGTTATTTTTCGCCCAGGAAATGTTTGAGAGTGGTATGCTTTTTGAGCCCTTGTGTATCTGATATTTTTTGTAGTCTTTAAATAAAAATGCCATCTTGACAGGATGTAGAATTCTTCAATCTTAACTATTGTCTCATATCTCTGTAGATTTCTCTCCACAGTTTTATGACACTTATTGTTATGACAGAAAAGTTTGAAAACAATCTAATGTTTTATTCTTTTAGAAGTAATTTATTCTTTTAATGAAATCCTGTTTGTAAAACTCTCAATCACTGAAATTCAAAAATTTGGAGACACACTTACACAATGCACACATTATCCATTTTTCCTGGTGAGTCTTCTTCCTATAAACCCAAAATTTTGTATTTAATTAAATAAGTTTTTGCTGTTGTACATTGACTAGTGCTTTTCCTCTATCTATTATTTTTCATTCGTAGGCTGATCTCAGTAAATTTTCTTCTAAAATGGTTTTATTTATTCTTTCTCATTATTTTAACATTTTTATTATTTTCTCCTACCAAATTTATCTTTCACATTACTAATTTGATTTTATTCTCTTTTCAGGGTAGACTTGAATTTCATATTTGTTTTTGGTCTTTGTATGCTCACATGTTAACTTGTGACTACTGATGGGCAGCCTAAATTTTATGTTAGCTCGAAATCCTTCTCAGATAGGTGCGATGGCTCCAACTACATCATTCAGCTACCGCAAGGTTATCCACCCAGGTCTCGATTAAATGAATAATGTGTATGCATTGGCGCTGATTTCAGAGACATTTATGCAACACAGTGATAGAAGCCACCTGGTTCCCACTGTTTCTCCAAGGACTCCCAGACAAAATATCAATAGAAATTCTATCAAAGTCCTCACACCATGCACTCAGATGTTTGATACCAGCCAAATCAAAGATAAGATTCTGCGGTATCACAGCAAAGGCATTGCATGGTGCTTGGGAAACGTTCTTTCTCTGAAGAGTCCACGTAAAGAGAGGGGAAGAATTTATAATTCACTCATCAGTAAGAATGATTATTCTTTTATTTTTTTAAACCAGAGTTTAGAATAAGTACATTTCTTGAATCTTACTTAAGTAGTACAGACATTTCACAGGGTAATTTCAGAAATGGTTCAGAATATATTTTAAAGTCTTTTTTGTTTACTTTGCCATTTTGCATAAAAGTTACTGGCCCTTAGGACAAAGCTAGGCATATTGGGAAAAATATAAATAGTGCAGCTTGATGTTCCTGGTGTATAGAATGTGAGGGACACTGTGTAGTAATCGAGTGAGTGGGAGTAGATAGATATCTGAATCTTTTCACTCCAAGAGGTGATCCTGAGATGGCTGGACCAGAAATAAGGAGGATAAAGGATGGGAAAAATCACTTAAGTAGCACTAGGGACAACGATAGAAAAAAGGAAGAGTGGAGGCAGAAAGTTTATTTAGGAAGCCATAATTGAAGTGAGGGAATCTACTGTGGTGGCAATATAGATGGAGAAGATATTTAAATAACAGAATAAAAATAACTTAGCAACCAACTGGTTATAGGAGAAATATGTAAAAGGAGTTTATAATAACTTCTATTTTCTAGTTTAAGTGATAGAACAGATGTTGAAATTATAGGACTGATAGTAAAAATGGACTATTTTGAGGTAATAGGTTGAAAGAGGGGATGAAAGTGGAATATAATAAATTACCTTTGGATATAGTGTATTTAAAACAAATATAGGACATTTAATTGGATGTTAGATTTATGGGTCTAGATTTGAGAGAAAGGGTTAAAATAAAAATATAGATTATGAGGTCAACAGCATATTAATGCCTAGAAAACAGCCAATAGAATATGCCAAACACTGTCCTATGGATATAATGGTGGAAAAAAGATCACATCCCTACTCTGGCAAAGCTTACATATCAAAAGTAATAATCAAATAGTTGAGTGTGTAAATAATGTAATTCCTGACTTATAAAAAAAAAAATCAAAGACTAGATTCCTAAAGGATGCTAAATGTAAGAGCTGAATGACTAGGAAAAAAATTATTTGCAAAGAACCAAGAAGGAGAAGTAGGTCCAAGTAACAGAAAAAATCAAGAGCCAAAGTCATCAGTATCAATAAGTGTTCAAAAGAACCAATGCCGAAGGCACTGAACAATCAGTAAATCTTGATTTTGTTCAGGGGTCTATAGCTCTGCCTTTGCAATCAGAGCTGCCAGAGTGAGCATATGGAATGCTGGCTTTGCCATTCTGATTGCTGATTTTAAAACAAACCTCACCATACTTCTGATCTTTCATTCCCAAAATGATCCCATCAGTAAAACTCTGAGTCATTCTGAAGGAATTTAAAATCACATATTCGTTGTCCAAGTTAATTACAGATACATCATTTCTCACCATGGGAAGCCCCGCTCCCTCAAGCCATGTTGAATAAAATGGATATATCTCCATGTTGCTCTCTTTAAATAAAACAAAACAAAACAAACAAACAAACAAAAAACATTTTCAGTCACAACACTCAAGTATTATTCTCTTTGTAACTATTTCTTTTTCTGGAAAATAATACTTCCTGTACTTTTGCAATGATCTTAAAAATGCACTATATTATTTTGTGTTCCTTGAACTATGAGAAGTTCACAGTACCAAATTATTTTTATTTATGATGCAGTGGTTTGTCTTAGATGTTGAACATGATACTTTGAAGATTCTTTGAGGCATATAATTTTGTTTCTTAAATTCATTATTCATTTTCAGTTGCTTTTTTATGTTGCTTACAATAGAATCAAATGTGAGTAGTTTACATCTTGAATGCACCTCAGATGTAATAATTATATTTTAAATTCCATCAGTTTTTAATATTGTTAATGCATTTAAGCATGAATTAAAACCCAATCCTTTCCATCCATTTCTTTTTTACAGGGAAGAATTACAGTGTCCGGATAGTTATCTTTTGAATTAATTATAAGCAAGGCAGAAGCTTCTCTGTGGCACACAGTTTTTAAAAATGGCAGGTGAACAAATTTCACAGTGGGCAGCATCACTTTAAAAACATGGCTATTAATCTTTTTCTGAGGAAAAGTGCAATAGACAAAGAAATTAGTTCAGCAGGAGGAGAGCCTAAACATTTCTTTTTTTATTTGTTGCATGGCGTGAGATGAAAAATAAAATACATAAAGTTACAGTCAAAATTCATTTTCCCTAGGAAGTTTTGGCCATAAGACAATGGGAAATATATAATATTTTTTTTTTTCTTTTTGAACTTGAGAGGACACCTTGCCGAGGCAAGGAAAAGAATGGCCTTTGGATGGCTTTGGGCCAGTATGACTATAGAATGCCCACATCATTATTAACAATCCTATTGTGATGAAAAAAATGAGTGCAAGAATTTTGTTATATCATTTCAAATTTTTCTAATTAACAGAAAATCTCACTACTTTACACAGGTAACTGCTTTCTAGCAAAACTACTGCCCAGGAAAGGGCCCAGACCATTCATACTTTCACTTCAGTAATGTTTTTGTTAAGCTATATTAGGGAATTATTTTATTTTTTTCGAAACACACTTATTTCATGAAAGAAAAGATCTCATGACTCTTAAAACAAGTAAAAATAATATTGTTATAGTATTTTTCCAGGAGACACAGAAATATTCAAATTATGTGAAGACATGAAAAACTATGATGAACTTTCTATAATGGGGAAAAATAATGCCATAACATTGTATTTTATGCTGAGGCATTGGCCCTAACCTTGAGAACCAGTTCTTACTGAGATGTGCAAACTCTATGGCAAGCTTACCAAGAATGGCTGTGTGGGTTACCTGAGCATAAATTTTGCTATGGAAGCTTCCAGCAGAAAGCCTACAACTGAATTTTAGATTGTTTCACCCCATTGTGAGGACATGATGCTGGAGCCAGAAACGGCCTGTTTGCCGGCAGTGTACAGTGGCTGCTAGCCTGGGTCCTATGCTAGAGAAAGGGAGAATGAAAAAGCAGGCTTATAATCTTTTACTTTTACGTCATCAATTTCTCTCTCCATTAACCCAACGTACAATATAACATTGGGCAATATAATTATTGTACTCTTACTTTCGCCCACCCCCTCCCCTTAAAGGAAGCAGTGAGAGAAATTCAGTAAAGAGGTTAGGTAGGAAAAAAGCTTTGAGATAGCCCAAGAGGCTAATCTTCAACATACATTATTTTTCCATAAGAATCTTGTAATTGGGCTTGTCTTTGGTTTCATTAGATATATGGTTTAAAAGTTGATAAAGTTTCACATATATCAGAATGAAATACATGATTTTTTCCCATAAATGGCTTTAGTTACTTATAGTTATTTTCTTTTGATGTTAGAATATCAAGATACCACTTTTTTTTTTGTTAGAAAAATATATCAGATTATTCTTCACTGTGAATTATAGGCTATTTAAAATTTGCGAATTGAAGTAAATATCTTACACATATATGCTTGCTATAGGTTTTAGGAAGGACAAAATTTGAGGATATCTCTTTTATTCCTCATTGAATGTAATGGAACTGTCATTTCAAAATAATGTTTTAACTGTACACTTTGGATTTCAAATATTTAATCCTTTGAAACTTTCCATCTGCTTTTACTCCATCTGTATACCATATATTTAGATTTTTTCCCCCCATCTTTCCAGACTGGGGGAGAAAAATAAATAAAACACGAGATTGCTCAATTGTAAATAGAACTCTGATGCAGGGATCACAGGACCAGCAAATTCAGCATCTAAGCAAATGTCATTTTACTTTCTAGATTGCAATTGTTGCTAGAGTGGCAAAAAATCTTTTCCAAAACATATGCCAAAATTGGGGACAATAGTGAGCCCATGTTGTAAACTACAACAGCACCAGCAAGTTGATGCCAATTTGCCTTGGAGAGACTTGAGAAATTCAAAGCTTTCTCCAAAGAAACAATACCCAATTTTCTTTATTTTAACATAGCAGCCAATGAGATGTAATTTTTAAAACTTCTTAAAACACAACCACATGAAGTAATTCTAATTGATTTGTTGTATTTAATGTTTATGTATTTAGTTATTGCAAAAATATAAGTAAAATGGCTTTTAGTATTGCATTAACCTTTGAATTTACAAAAGTTTATTTATGGTCAGTAGTTAAAAATAAAAGGGCAGCTTTTATGTTAGATGTAGAATTTCAGCTTTTCATTAGCCATTGTAGGTGGGTCTTTAATGAGCAAAAGACAATTTCAGTTTTAGGGGACATTGTGGGCTGAACTGATTTAGTGATTTTGTAACCCACTCCACTTCAAGGAAAAAAGTTATTTTTTAAAAATTGTAATATTTTTACCAAGACATCCTCAATCTGTGCCATATTTTTCCAGTCCTGAGTTATTATAGTTTAACAAAATGTTCTTGATTTGATCCCTAACAAATCTACAATTCATAACCAGTGTGCCCCACTTCTACAAATTTCAAAGTTCAATAGTGAGAGCAAAGGTCACAGTATTTAAGAGTGCAAATGACTATATATGGCAAAGCAATCTCTCAAAACTTGAGTATCTTATGGGCCATACTAAAGAAATGGACAGTCATGATGACCATTACCCGTGTGCTGGACATATTGATCTTTTCAGTGGGTGGGGGGTCACAACAAGAAGTCAATGGCATATACAAATTGAGTTCTTTGAGGAACATTTTAAAACAAACAGACAAACGAACAAAATGGTGTGTGCAGGTAAGAGATATCAACAAGGAGTAGTGGAGTATCTTGTAGCTAGTAAAAGAAGGTTGACATTACCCCTAAATCAGAATAAGGAGTGTATTTGTCAGAACCTGGAAATAGAGAAATGTGTGTAGAGAAACGGTGGTCTGATAGGAACTGGGACCCTTGGCCATGAGACAAAACCAGCTAATGGCAATAAGGAGCTCATAGAATAAATAAAATGGCCTCATTCTTCTCCCTTCCTCTAATCACCTGTTGGTGATCTCTGTTGGCTAAACCCAACTGGAACCTCTGGTGCAGTATAGTGGAGAATAGATGTGCAGGTACATAAAGAAGATACTCAGCACATATCCTAATCTAAACTGCCACAATTTTATTGGTCTAGATTTTGACTATGGATATAGAGTAAACATGACTGAAGAATAATTTTTTTTTTGTCTCAGATTCAGGAATTCTTGGTTATATTCTATAACGCATGATAAGTGTAATGATTCTTAAGTTTCTTACCCTGCCATTCTCAATCTAATATCCTTTTTATTTTTAATCACTTTAGCTTTTGGATAAACTTTTTTATCATTACCTCCTTCAGTGACATGTACTGAGCACACCCTATGATCGAGGTACTGTGGATGAGATGACATAACCCAGTCTCTACATTGAATGGTAGACAAGATGAATACGAGATTAAATTCCCAGCATTATATGGCAACAAGAAAGATTTGAATAAAAATTTATAGGCCTACATCTGTAGAGTATCTATTTTGTAGCCATATTTCACAGAATACTAAAAAGATTTGAGTCTACCTTCAAGGCAATTTGTTTCTCTTTATTTAAATTAATAAAATGGTAAACTAATTATGATTAGCTTTCTCCTGTGAGTCTGCATGCAAGAAATATAGGCTGGCCATGTATATTCAATTAGTTAAACTCCAGAAAATTTATTTTTCATTTGATTTTGGTTAATATGAGTCCATACTAGAAAGATCAATCTAAAGATAATGTGATGATATTTTGAGACTTCAAGACTGGGGTAGGATCCTAGAGCAGAGTCATTTTCTTTAAGATGATTGAAGCCATTTTCAGAGGTCTCTTAGGAGAAAGTATGCAAATTCTTTTCAAGTAAGTTCTCACACTCTCCAATATTACATTATATTAATTTCTTATTCAGATTATAATACTATCAGTATACATAATAGAGGCATGGGAGAGTTATGAAATTATAGAATGGGTACATGTGTGTAAGAGGAAAAGAGGGAGAGAGGGAGCCAGAGGAGAGGGATTGTTAGTATTGGAAATGTGAGAGAATTATCAAATTTTATGATATTAATTATGTAAATTATAAATGATAAATCAGAAGTCGGTGGGTTTTATAGAAATATGAGATTAAAATTATTCACAAATTGAAATTTAAAACAAAACAAAGAAAATTGAACAATGGAGAATATGGGTGGGAATCACTAAATCCCAGTACTTAAAAGAATAATCCTGCAAATGACAACTATTGAGACCAAGAAGAGTAACTTGTATACCTTAAACCATCTTTGTTATCTATATGACCTAGGATTATGTTCTGTACCTGGTTCTAGTTCTAATAAATTAGTCAAACTTGTACTTCTTTCCTCCAGAACTGAAAGATTTCATCTATAAATAAAAAAAATGGATTTTCAGATTTGTTTTTAGCATCAGCACTTTTTCTTTTTTTATCTTGTGCAGAAGCCCCATTACCAGGGTAATTACTCTTGTTAACATTATGGCTCAGGAAACTTATTCAATCTAACCACCTCCTCTCTCTCATCCCCATGGCTCCTGATACACATTCAGAGAATACAATATGCAAATCACTGAACTAATGATATAAGAGATTTTTTTTTTCAGTTATAACATTCTGGGATTAAAGCGGGAATAGTTTGACGGAATATGGAGCTTGCCTCCAGTCCTGCTTAGGTACAGAGACCCCCCTTCTCTTTCGAAAAAAAAAAAAAGTATATGTTGTCAGTTTTATAAATTACCACCTACATCTGAGAAAGGCAAATATCTGACCTGACCACATACAGAGAGCCAACTATACTTAATTTGCTAAAGGGTCTCATGTAACATGTTCCGAGCAAGTTGGCGTCTGGCTGAGGGACGCTCTCTTGCAGTAGTACAGAGGATGTACTTTTTAACTTATCTGTCTGCACACATTTTTAACGGCTTGTAAATTTGTACTGCTCCTGTTTATACATTTCATAGACACATTCGTAGCATGCCAATTACTTGAATTAAAGTACCATGGTCAGGGGTCATACCTGAATTTTCTATTTAAAACAGATAAGCCCACATCACCATTTCTTTTAGGCAGAGCTATTTTTTTTGTTTTTTGTTTCCTTGAGCCAACCTTATTTGAATGCTTTAAAATGTCAATTTTCTGCACAGCAATACCTTAACATGGGAACAGAATATGACCAATGTGCATATAGTATTTATATAGGACATTAATTCTAAAAGTAAACATGTGGGACAGAACTGTAGCTATTCCTGGAACATAGCTGCTATCCAAGACAGATGTGAATTCAACCTAAATCATGACTGTAAACAGATATTCCTTAAAACAGTCAGTTTCAGTTAGTTTTATGTTCTCAAATTCTCCGAATAATCCAAATTTTAATGTTTCAGGAAGTGACTTTTTATTCAACTACGAATTAGTTTTGCTATGGTAAAGGACAGCAGGTATTTTATTCTCCTTTAACGATTTTAGGTGACAGTGGTTATTCTTTAAAAAACTACTTAATTACTTCTTTGACTTATCCCCAGGTCCTTCTGAAAATAGAATCAATATAAGTTAGTATGGAACTCAAAGAGTGGTTGGAATGATAATGACGAGTGCATTAGGAATTGTTATAAATGGGACACCAATGCCCATTCAATCTAGTGGAGCCTTACCATGCAACCCTTCAGATATTTGAAGGCTCTGTAATATTTAGCATGGCCATTAAATGTGGCTTATATTTTAAAAGAAGTTACAGATATTAAGCAGCTCACCAAATGGCTGGCATAAATGACTATGAGATGTGCACTTTTGCAAATTTGGTTCCAAATAGGAAAACGGAGCTAAAAACATTGGGGCAGGATGATTTTCATTTTGAAAGGAGGAAAAAAATTTCTTTTAACTACCATATTTAGGTAATTATGTTGTATTACAGAATTATGTACCATAATTACATTTTACCAGCATGTAGTTGCCTTGGCAGGAAATAGTAGAGAAAAACAATTACTTTGGGCTGAGGCATTTCTTTTCTCCCAGCAGAGGCTGGAGAAGTAATGGTGAAGTTTCATTTGAGGTTATGTCTAGCGTTTGCAGCTTGGAGGAAGACCTAAGTTATATTTGTCCAAAGTGTGGTTATTAATGTTCCTTTTGGAGACAGACATTGAACTTAGTCCTCCATGGAAGTCATTTTTGCTTTCTCAGGTACCCATTCACCTCTTTGGGGGAGTTATGAAGGTATATATTTTTTTTATTGCTTTCTTATATTTTTTGTAAAGTGTTTCGGATGTTATCAATGAGCCTGAAAAATGAATTAAGACGAAATAAGCTGAAACATTCTGACAATGTTAGGCTGCCTCTTTAAAGCTATCTCTGAGTTTTCAAAATGCCCCCACACATGGTGGAGGATATAACCTTTCTAAAGTTTGAAGTTTTGTTCATGCAATTGTTTTGCTAGTGGAGTACTAGGACTTTGTTCAGTGGAAAACGATTATGAGATTGTGGATTGTGGAAAAAAAATGTATGAATATGTGTGTGTGTATCCACAATCTAATATACATATATTTGATATATGAGATATATATATATCTTGAAATATATATATTTGATACATACATATAATGCAAGCCAAATAATGATGTTTAAAAATAAAAAGAATGAGGTAATTTATTCTTTGGTTTAGATAGAAGAGTCTTGAACTGATATCCTTGCCCATTGAATTGAATTCCAGTAAATTTAAATTAAAATTTTTGACCTTAGGAAAATCATCCAGTTTTCTTAACTCTAGTCCTTTCATCTATAAAATAAGCTTGTATGGAGAAACAGCAATTGCTGACCTGTGGACCATTGGTTCCTGAGGGTTGCAGAGTTATTTTTAAAAGGTCTCAAGTCCAAATAGAAATTTCAAGTTTTATTTAAATAGTGGAATTATTTACTCAAGCAAAATATATTGAACTGTAGTTAATTAGCATTGTTTTCAAAAAGCATTTCTCAATTTATAGTAGCTATTTGTCATAATATAATTTCTCAGTCAGTTAAAACTATCAGCATCTGCACACCATAAGTTTCTCTTTTTTGTTTTTATCTTAGAAAGGGGTCTTCATATTGGAATGAGTTTGGCAATCACTTGAAGAGATTATCTTTTAGTCACTTCTAACATAGTATATGATTTCAGGATAATTTCATCATATCTATCATGGCTTACTTCGAATAAAAAGTAAACCTGGCAAAATGAGCTCTATTTTATGAAATAGTTTGATAATACATATTCTCTAACACTGAAAATGTGAAACTTTTCTTGCCATTACAGGAATGACCATGTTAGACAATCCCTTGGTCTATTACATTTATAATGTTTGACATAAAAAAGATACTGAAGCCTATATCTGAAGTATGGGAGGACTGGTCAGGTGTACATAAAGCAGCCCTTTGATCATGTATGACTTGCACAAGCGGGCTGTGGCATGATTCTTTAATGCTGGATCAGATATTTTCTTCTTTAATCCTTAATGTCTAAATAATAATTAGGCTTTTTAAAGATTGGTATCAAATTTCCTCTTTGACTCATGATAATAATAAAAAAAAAATTTCATGAGCTTTCCCATTAATTAATGTTCAGTCTTAGACATTTTCCACAGAACTGTAAAATCTCTGATCCCTTCATTCCCCCATAATTTTCTCTGAACTAGTACTGGAAGAAACCAGTATAGGAAATATCTGCGTGGTGGATACTTGTTGGAATATTTGTACTCACAATTAGATTTTTCCTTCATAGGAATTTTAATTCTGGTCACCAGGATGCTGGTGCCTTAATGACTCTGGAGCTAGAAGTGGATGTGAATGAGCACGGCAGCGTTCATCTTCCACAATATTCTTGGTAAAACAAAAATGGCCAGTCTGCAGAGAGAATGGAAGAAAAGTGTAGTGAGCAGAAATGTGAAAATTTGAAGTCTGTCGAAGTCTTTTACTTCCTTGATCTAGTAAACATTGATGGACTTCCTCCTAGAAGTTATCCTGGTAGCTGCCAACGCATCTCTGCTCTTCCACATGCTTGTCTGAATGGATGTCTGTTACTCACACTGAAAAAAGACTGGATTCACCAGCCCAGAGTTTCATACGCTAGAGGATAAGGCCATCCCTAACCATTGGTGATGTCTCCAATACTATCATTTTGCTTCTGGTGTTGGCATATGGCTCATTCTCTCCAAGCTCCCTAAGGAACATTTCTACATATCCACACAAGATCATCTGCCTATTTCCCTTCCAAAAAAAAGATAAACTTTTCAATTCCTTTGCTCCTATTCTCTCATACTGAAGTGGGGGAAATAAGCTCTCTTTTCACATAATTACAAGTTCACAAAGTCCTGCTGTAGTCTCAATTTCTTGTAGAGATTTTTGTGTGCTGGACCTTTCATTCTAGATTTTTTTTTTTTTTTATGGTCACAGTCTTATCTCAAAACACTGAGGAATGAGTCAGGAACTATCTTGAGGGCCACCATGAATAGAATACCTCATTCAGTTTCAAAATTAGCCTTCTGCTTTAATCAGAATCTACCGACAGTGAGTCAAATGTGTGTTTTTGATGCTCCTGTCTCAGGATAACTTTCTTCCCATAAGGCCTAATGATTGTTTATGTGAGCCCATTTCAACAATTTTTAAATGAGCCCATTTCAACAATTTTTAAATGAGCCCATTTCAACAATTTTTAAAAGTATGTTTAGATAAGTTCAAATTCACAGAGTCTATAGAATTTGAGCTCTCAAGTCATAATTTCCATTGAGCCATTTGGATATCAACTCTTCATAACACAAGAAATTAGCCATATGTGTCTTTGGGCAGCCAGAATAGTTGTCACATGCACTTAAGCTGTTAATTACCTGTGGCTCATCCCCATTTCTGAGTATTTCCTCTGTATCCCTAGATTCTGTATTCTGTCAACCTGTTCTAACCACCCCATATTGGAATGCATAGATACCAACTGCTGCTGTAACTACCAACTGTTCTCTGTTGGCCTCATTCATGGCTACTTTGCTTTGATAGTCATACTAGAGGATTAGGGCCTTCTACCAAAATTT
Organism: Eidolon dupreanum; assembly: GCA_028627145.1. Taxonomy (NCBI): domain Eukaryota; kingdom Metazoa; phylum Chordata; class Mammalia; order Chiroptera; family Pteropodidae; genus Eidolon; species Eidolon dupreanum. The sequence continues at coordinate 56,545,570 of CM053515.1, forward strand.
GAAGAAACAGTTGAAAAGGCTACATATTTGTATAACAAACAATCTTAGAAGAAATCAAGATCTGAAAGTATGGAGAAAGTTTTCTTTACTCTAGTGCAAAAATCCACAATAGCATGTGATAGAGTTCAGAACTGCTTATTTGAGATTGATCAGGGCCTCAGTAGATCTGTTATGAGAATTTCTAAAATTATTTTATTGCCATAAATCTTAGATTTATGTTCCATATGTCTAGGAACATCATTTATACCGTCTAAGAAAATCTAGTGAAACATTTCTAGCCTATCATTTTTAGAAATTTAACTTCAGAACAATTAAGTGTCAGAGTTATTGCCCCCTCCCAGGCCTACCTCCACTACAGAATTGCCAGATACCTTCTGGGACCAAAAATTATTTGCTATTATTTATAAAAAGGCTATGGGACAAAGATTTAATTTCTTCCCTCTTCCTCCAATTAGATTAATGCTGCCAGAAACTTTTACAGTACAAGTTGCAGTTTGCATGCGGTAATGGGAACAGAGTCTAATCAATTTAGATTCAAACATAGTGGTTGTCTATTATGAATTGGGTACTGTGTAAGCACTTTTCTATAAAATGCATTTTCCAACTCTCACAGGAACCGAATGAGTTAGGTCTCCTGCTCTCTTTTCAGATGAGGTAACACAGTTAGTGAGTGTCAGACCTAGGTTTTGAAACACACGTCCTTGACATTCTCTGTAGGTGGGATTCAGAGGGAAGGTCCTGGACAGCATAGGTAAACTGCATGAGAGGCATTTGTACTTAACCTTAAAAGGTCCTTGGATAGCCCCAAGTAGTTTCTTTGCTAGTCACCTCCTTCACACCCCAATTTTCTTTCTTCAGGTACTCTATGTCTTACTACCTTGTATTTTGGGAAAAGACAAAGTTATGATACTTCAGGAATGAGCATGAAAATGAAATGTAGACCTCTCCGGAAAATTATTTTTATAGCATAAAGCGAATGGTCTTTAGTGAGTGAGGGTTTGAAAGAATAACTCGGAGGAAACAATAGGTCCATTTAGAGATCAGGCAGTGCAGCCTTCTCATTTTCTCCACGAGAAAACCAAAGCTCAAGGAAGGGTAATAAGCTCATTAAAGGCCTTTTGCTGGAATCCAGATCTCCTGACCATTGAGACTTTTTATTAAGTCTATAACCCTACACTGTTCTTTGTATAAGTGGATCCCCAGGAGTATATTTGCTCTGTTATTTAAAACTGTACATACATATTTTCCGGCAATTATTTCTCAAAACCATTACAGAGGCAAAATGCAGATTTGATAAATTACTGGACAAGTTATTTTCTCTAATCACATTTGGAGGAAAAATTAACCGATAGCTTAAAAAGTAGATTAAAAGAAACCAAACTCATTGTCCAATTCTTGGTACAGGACTTATTTGGAATCTAAGGTTTGGGCATAAGCTTCATCATTAATGAGTCAAAATTCTAAGTTCACTTTCTATATCAGCCAGAGCATTAGCTTTGGGTTTGTTTTCCAGGTGATACTGTCCTTTTCAACCTAGCTCATTCTCAGGGCTTAGACTGAAAGCTGCAGTCCCTTTGAACACTGAAAGTCAATTGCACATTACATCAGCATTGTAGGCACATTGAACCCATTCTCCGTCATTGAAAGGAATTGGCCAGCACAGAGCTTTGGGCGGCCTTGGCAAATACTTAAGCTTTCTTATGTGAGGCCAAGGATAACGTAATTTTGCTCCTGTGCAAGATTTGTACTTCCTTAAGCAATCTGGCTATAAAAAGAACTACTGTGGTATCTTCTAACAGAGCATATGACTTTGAGCAGACATCTGCATCTGTTACTGAGCTTCCTAAATAGAAGTGTTTTCTAAATCCTAGTAAAGTGAATACTTAGAAAACTGCCGATGGGATTTGGGAAAACCCCTTGCAGAACCATCGTTCCCTTTTCCAATCTTCACTGTGGAGTCACTCTAGGGTACCTTTTTGGAGATTCAAATTATTCTCCTTTTTTATAAGAGTATTGTGACACAGCCCAGTCCTTAATTTAGTAGTCTATTATATTCTGCAAATATTTATCAAGCCCAAATTCTGTGTTAGGTGCTTCAGATGCGACAGCAAATAAAGCATGTTCATTGACTTCTGCAAACTATGCTATACTGCTTTTAAGTGACATGTCAGATCTTCATCCTGTCCTTGAAGTCTTTCCAGTCCCTTTGTGAATTTGTCTGTGGGCTGCTTTCTGGCACCTAAAGGATTTACTTGGCTTGTTAAGCAGGCATAATTAAACACTATAAAAAATGTTTATTTGAAGAAAAGACACTAATAGAAGACATAATTGCTCTTGTTTTATTTTACATTGTTAATGGAAATTCCAAAATAAATATTCTATATTTGCCTAGAACCAATTCAATCACAAGGAGGACAATATTTTAAATTTCAAACTCCAAATACCATCTGAATAGGAGGGCAGGAGTTGTAAAGGGGACAATGCGAGAGGACACCATTGAAGGCACAGTTTTGTCTTAGGCTACTCGGGATACTCCGCGCTTTCAGTGTGGCCACTCATATTTGCTGTTTCAGACATGCCACAACTGATTTTTTAGAACCACTAATCAACAGATGATTAGGTCAAAACTGAAGATAGATATGTTTAAAGTTCATTTTCACCTAAATGGAAAATTGTATAACATCTGATAGAAACTAAAAGGAAACACTTATCACTTCACACTTTCAAAGGGGTTTAAGCTATCACTTTGAAGCTCATGATTTTCATTTACACTTCACAGATATGTAGGAAAGGAAACCATGGGAGGTTCAACAACTGACCCCAGGTCATGTAAGAAAATTAATATCAGAGTTGAGATCAAAACTGTGCAAACGTGGGTCCTTTTGACTTCTCTGCTTTGAGGACAATACATGTTTCAAATTGACCCAGTCTTTAAAAAGTCAGGCTCTTTGGTAAAGCCCTTGTGTCCTATGCAAGTCAAAACATTCTGACTTGTATTTAGGGCATTTTGGAAACTTTTTGCTCTTCAAAAAACAAGGGGGATGGGGTGGGGTGGGGAATATCAAATAACCATGGTGAAATTAAAGCAGCACAGAGAACCATGCACCTGGTTTATCTTTTAACCATTCTTGTTTAGTATCTCCAAAACTAATTTACGGCTTTATTTCGCAAAGTATGATCAGTCTTCTATTACTCCAATAGTATTCTAGTGTACTTCTACTTGACCTTTGAGGAGAACCTAGCCAAATTCAATTTTTCTTTCTTAGTCTCTTCTTCCAGTGAAGAGAAATCAGTAAATTAACTTTTTGGAGAAAGAGTAATTCTTATATAGCAGCTTCAAGACAGGGGTAAGCTAAAGTGACTAACAAAACAAACAGAACTTTAATCATGGACATCTAAGTGATCATCTAATCCCTCTTTTTCTGCCTAGGAGAGATCTTCATGCTCCTCTCAACAGCATTTGGACCACATTGCAGATGATATATGCACAACCCCATCATTTGAGCCATATTTACATTGAAAGTGCCTTGAAAACATAAGATCACTAGAGCTAATTAGAGCAGAAAAGACTGCTTAGAAACAACCAGGGGATTCTTAAGATAGGGAATGGGGTAGAGAGGTAGAACAGGCAGAGCAGGCAAAAGCCTGAATTTAAAGACTGGGTCAGTTTGAAAGATGTATTGTCCTCAAAGCAGAGAAGTCAAAATGATCCACATTTGCAGAGTTTTAATCTCAACTCTGATATTAATTTTGTTACATGACTTGGAGTCAGTTGTTGAACCTCCCATGGTTTCCTTTCCTACATATTTAAATTAGGTCATCTCCTTGGACAAGTATTTGTATAGTATCAACTGGTACCCAGTAAATACCTACGGAAAAAGAAATTTTAATGGCTGCTCCTGTTTTCATACACACTGCTTTTTACACTCCATTCTGTCCTTTTTTGCCACAGTTATACCTACTTCCTCGAATTGCACATATTGTTATAAAATATTTTCTAAATTCCTCTTTATGACTATGTCATCATGCTTGAAATTTTCCTATAAAATCTTGTTATAATTTTCTCCACTTAAAAAAGTCAAACATTATATATATATATATATATATATATATATATATATATATATATATATGATGTTATCTATTGCTGTGGATCAACTTATCTCCAAATTTATCAGCTTAAAATAACATACATTTATTATCTCATCAATTTTGGGGTCAGAAACCCAAACATAGTTTAGCAAGTTCCCATGCTTTAGGGTTTCTCATAGGATGCAATGTAGATGTCAGCTGGAGTTGTAGTTTCATCTGAAGGCTCACCTGGAGAAAGATCAGCTTCCAAGCCCACTCACTTGATTTCTTGAGAGCTGTGACTGAGTGGCTTGGTTCCTCACTAGCTGTTGCTACCCTAAGTTCATTGCAGTGTGAAGCCCTCTCACTAGAGAGAGAGAGCAAATAAGATGAAAGTGCACCATCTTTTGTAATCTGATCATGCAAGTGATATTCCATCATCTTTGCGGTACTCTATGCATTAAAAAGAAAACTGCTAGTCCAGCTCACGTTCAAGGGAAGGGATTACACAAAGATTTGAAAGCCTGAAAGTAGGGAATCGAATCACTGGAGCCAAATCAGAAGCTGCTTACCACAGTATGTTTGGGTTTAAGTTAGCAAGTGTGTTTTTGCTTAAAATACATTATAAATCTAAGAGAAATGTGTGTTGGGCAACTTGAATGTGTCAAGAAAGTTTAGAATTAGTCAAATGATCTCTCAGTGAACTAAGACAGATAAGCTAATAGGAAATATACTCTCTACTCCCAACTTCTCTGACAGGGTTTTAGGGTGAAGTTTGTCAAGAAGAGAGATGTCCTTACTTCTGATATATTAATTCTGACGAGGAAGGATCAGTAAAGAGTTGTCCCAGTTTTTGATGATCGGGAACATACACGTGTGTGGGTAGAGGCGGGAGCTCTGCAGAGGGTGAGGTAGAATGCTGCCAGAGGCCGGTCCTATCAGTAGTCAGGCCTCCTCTGCTTTGAACTCAAATTCACCCTCTCAAAATGTGACCCATATAATCATACAAAGAAATCAGATAGTCTTCAGGAGTGTTTGTTGTCCTTGCAGATAAAGTGGACCAGGTTCAGCCTGAGAAAGGAAGTCCCTTTGAGCCTCCTACCTTATGATAAAGGGTGAATTTTTGCATACTACATCTAATAGGTTCCTTTGTAAAGTATTAATAATATTTATTTCATTTTAACCACATAGACAGATTAAGAAGGATTTAGATAAGCTTGTTCTTAATTTCTCCAATTACACTGTAAGCCATTTTGTAACAGTAGAACACAAATATTTATAACGAGTTTCAAAAAGAAAAAAACAGAGTAAAGGAAACTGAGTGAGCTTTGAGAATCAGGCTTTGTGTTATTGCCTAGACAACTTCAGTGAGAGATCCTTATGTCAGTTCATTAAATAGCACGTGTTTTTATATGAATGCCACTATATATATCATTGGAAGGCTGAACAATAAATAGACCAGCCCCTATTCTTTAGGAGCTAATGGGGAACAAAACTATATTATGTTGATTCATTTGTTAAATACGTATTTATTGAGAGCTTATTTTATAATAGTTATTTGTACTAATCATCGAAGATAAGATAGTAAAATATACTGGTGAATTTCTTTTTTTTTTTGTGGAACATATATTAATGTAAAAAAACACATGCTGAAAACAGATGCAGATTGTAATAAAGTACATTGAAGAAAATAAACTGTGTAGTGTGTTAGAGAACAATAAAACCTAATTGCTAATTGGCACTGGAACATCTTTCTGAAGAGATGACTTTTAGGTTGAGCCCTGAAAGATGAGACACTGCATGAGAACTATGGGAATGGTATTTTATGAAGATGGGACAGCAAAGGTAAAGGCTTTGCATAGGCAGCACTTGACTTATTCTAAGAACAGAAAAGAAAGCCAGTGTGACTTTTAGATCCATAATTAGCAGGATACTAGTAGAGACAGTTCTTGCAGGTCACAGTCAAGATTTCAAGTTTGACTTCAAGTAAAATGGAAAAATGTGGAAGAACTTTTCATTGAGGAGGGATATATGATTATATATATATATATATATATATATATATATATATATACACACACACACACACACACACACACACACACACACACACATACATATTTTAAGATCACTCTATTGTTTGTGTAGAGAATGGATTAAAAAGGGGTGAAAGTAGCAGGCCATTGAAGGTGTCCAGGTAAAAGAAAGATTGTAATGTTTTAGACAAAGTGGTAGTGGTGGCTATGAAAATGAGAGAAGGAACAGATTCAAAATACATTCATAAGTAGACTTACTGGTGTTTTGAATGATATAAAAGAAAAAGCCAAAAAATGATCCCCAGCTTTTATGCTTTAGTACCTGGTTATGTGATTGTCTTATGCACTGAGATGGAGGTATGTATATGATGGAGGCATTTTATGAGTTGAAACATATTGTGCTAATACTTTTATAATAAAAAATATAACATACTGCCTAAAACTGTAAGAACACAATAATCATGGAAATGCTTTGAGTTACAGAGGGAATACATATGAGTTAATTGGTGAAGTCAAACTTGGTACAGTTTCTGAAGGAGGTGGTACTTAGCCACAGTTTAAAGAAGGAGATAGGTACCTCATGGACAACACGAAGAGTAATGTTCCTTGTATGAGACAACCTAATATTTGTATTTAAATTAGGTCAACTCCTTGGGCAAGAAAGCATTTGCTCAGGAAGTGAACTGGTCCATTCTGGAGTGTGTGAACACTCACAACAGTCGGTCACCGTAAAGAAACTTCTCTCAGAGACAGTTGTAAGGAGAACATTGCTTGGTACCAAACCACTGCTTACCATCACCTGTGCAAATAGTTTGTCTTCATAAATTAAATTATGGCATTTGTGTTTCGATGAGGTGAAAAATCTTAACCTCATGTGGCATCATCCATAGAGAGCCAAGAGATTCGGAGGGGCAGACAAGGCACAAAGCTGGAGGCCAGGGCTGTGTATTACGGAGTTCTATCCTGTCCATGGGGCTGTCAGTCAATCAGCAGGAGGATCTGAGCCTTCCCAAGGCTAAAACCCTTCTCTAGAGAAAATTAGAGATGCAGGGGAGCACATCAACTCTTAAGACCAGGAGAAGCCTCTTTAGTAACTAAAGAGCTCAGGATGACTTAATGAAGTGCATGTCTCGCTTAGACTGTGAGGGCACTTAGGTGTGTGGATGACTGTCACTGAGCTTCCAGGTATATTAGGTTCTGTAGAATTAAATGCAAGGACTAGACCTTGCAGTCCCAATCTTCGTCAGGAAAACACATGGAAAATAAACAAAACGCAATATATTTTTGTGATGAAAATAACAATGTACCTAGCATTAAAAATAGACATTCTCTTTCCCTCCCACAGAAGAAACAGTCAAGTACTGAGTCACTGCACGCAGAAAAGATGACATGGCGAAAAGATAAGACTGTCCAATCCGCTGATTCAGAGCCGGGAATGTATTCCAAGGAGAAACAGTATCCCAGTCTCTCATTTCTCTCCAAAACTCCACCATTCTCTTCCTTTTTTGCATTCTTTCTCTATGAATTTCCTTTTCCCTCTTCATGCCAAACAGCGTGTCATTAGTGAACGTCATGTGTATGATGTTAGAACATGCATAGCAATCTGCAAAGAAGTCATGTGTGCTTTCTCAGTTGGCACTGTTGAAGCAAGATGCTTTTAGCTTTTAACATAATTTTTTAGTATATAATAAAATGTTATGGGGACAACCTGGGGTCCCCAAAATGCAAAGATTAAATACCTTCATGTGGAAGTTTCTTTACCTTTGAGGATTAATTCTTTAAAGCAATAAAACTTATACTAAACTTAATGATTTACTTAAATAATAGTTTTTTCTCAGCAAAAATTAAACATTTCCACTAAAACGTGTTTGCATGCAAGATGAAGCGAGCCATTCAGGGTGGGGAAGAGTTGATCTAGGCAGTGGTTCTCTAACATTGTCACACAGAGCCTGTTAAAACATTGCTGGGCACTGCCTCTAGACTTTCTCTTTTACTAAGTTTAGGTTGAGGTCTGAGAATTTGTATTTCTAGCAAAATCACAGGTAGTTCTGGTGCTGCTGGTTAGGAAACCTTCTCGGAGAATCCCTGGTATAGGGATTGGTCTTTCCAAGTGTGACACCCAGAAAATCAGGCCTCACTCCAGACTTACTGAATCAGAATCACATTTTAATAAGATCTTCCAGTAATTCTTTCCTTTTTAAAAATAATAGCTTTATAGAGATATAATTCATATGCCATAAAATTTACCTATTTAAAATATATAGTTCACTGTTTTTGTATATTTATAAAAGCGTGCAACCATCACTGCAATCTTATTTTAGAACACTTTCATCACGTTCAGAACAAACTTCATACCCATCAACAGTCACACACAATTCCCCTACCCTTGCTCCTAGAAATCTATGGATTTACTTTCTGTTTCTATGAATTTACATATATGAGCATCTTATATAAATGAAATCATACAATAAATGTTTTTTTTTTTATGTCTGGTTTCTGTCTCAGTATAATGTTTTAAAGTTGCACCTATGTTATATCAGATATCAGTACTTTGTTCTTTTCATGGCTGCATAATATTCCATCGTGTGGATGAATTACACTTGTTTATTCATCAGTTGACAGACTTAGGATTGTTTTCACTTTTTGGCTATGTGAATAATGCTGCTATAAACATTTGCGTACAGGATTTTGGTTTGGACATATGTTCTCAATTCTCCAGGGTATATACTCAGCAGTGGGATTGCTGGACCATACAATAGCCCTATGTTTAACATTTTGAGGAACTCCCAAATTGTTTTCCAAAGTGGCTATACTAACAGTCCCATCAGCAATGTATAAGGGTTCCAATTTCTCTACATCTTTGTCGAGACTTATAATTGTCTTTGTTATTTGGCTACCCTAATGCTTATGAAATGGTATCTAATTTTGGTTTTAATGTGCATTTCCCTAATGACTGATGATGTTAAGTGTCTTCTTATGTGTTTTCTGGCCATTTATGTGTATTTTTTGGAGAAATGTCCATCAAAATTCTAAGTGATTCTTATGAACATTAAAATTTGAGAAGTGCGCACCTGGAGAGGTTTCAGATTACATGGTCACTTATATCTAGGATGGTGAACTCAACTGGGGGTGATTTTGCCCCCAGGAGACATTTGGCGGTCAGCAGACATTTTTTATAGTTACAACTGGGTAAGTCCTCCTGGCAGCTAGTGGACAGAGGCCAGGAATGCTATTAAATATCTAATAATGCACAGAACAGACTCTTACAACCAAGAATTATCCAGACCAAAATGTCAATAATATGGACATTAAAAAACCCTGATCTAGATAGCCAACCATCCTTTGTGTCAGGGACTGAAGTGTTTGCCCATGCTGTGGGACTTTCAGTGCTAAAAGTGGGGCTGTCCCTGGCTGTCCAGGATGGCTGGTTGATCACCCTACCTCACAGGGCTGTGTGCATCCTCGGCTTTTTGATTTTAACTCTATTAAATGAAAGAGAACCCATAGTGTGAAATAAAGGCTGAGGAGCCAGAATGGCAGCTTTTCAGGGACTCGCCCACACTCATACATGTAAATTTCAAGGTGCTTCCTGCCAGCCAGAGCCCCACAGGGAAACCATGCTTTCCAGCAGCCTTCTGCCTCTGCACCTCCACATGCCACACCATGAACTGAGCCCAGCTGCTCATTACTCCTGACTTTGCAAGAAATGTGACAGCTACCTAGGATCTGAGGCTTGCTGATGCTTTTGCTCCTCCTGTTCTTTCTTTTAAAAGGGTATAACAATAGGAAAAACAGAGCATGGGGTGGGCTGAGAGGAGTCCAGGGACAAAGGCAGAAAAGCCATCACAGCCTCCCTAGTTAGAGAGAGGTGGGATCACAGGCTGTAGGGACAGAAATGACCCTGGAAAGCACATTCGACCACCTTGTTTTGTGGGATCATGAGGTTCCAGGCTTGAACGAAGACTAGTGTGTTGGAATCATTACCATTTGGGGGTCCTGTGGGAATAATGCCCTTTTAATTGCCAAGAAGGAGGAAGAGAACCCAAACCTTCTCTTTATAAATTCCAGATGCTCCACCAGGGAAGGTTCGGTCACATTTTGAGGACGACATGTTCACGACCTTGTGCAGCCACGTGGTTTTGTTCTGGAGCAGAATAGAAGTTCCCAAACTTGAGTGTGCAGCAGAACCACCTGCACAGCTTGTTCAAATTCAGCACCCCATCAAGGCTTCTGATTTGGTAGGTCTAGGGTGAAAGCTGACGATTGCATTTATAACAAGTTTCCACTCCTGGAGTAGAGTGAGAGATTGTCACCTTCCTGATCCTTAGTGCTCAACGTGTTATGCGTGAATTAGTAGTGACAGCGTTGCTGGAAACTGTGAGGATAGAGAACCTCAGGCCCCACTCGGGCCAGCTGACTCAGAATCTGAGTTTTGGCAATATCCCCAGTTAAGCTGTGTGCACATTAAAAGTTGAGAAGTGCTGATCAGGATCATGGAATCGAGGTGCCCATGCTCTTGCTGATCCTCTAAACCAGGGATCAACTACACATTAGGATTATTTGAAAATCCCCCTGCCAGGGACATACCCCAGGCCAATTAAATCAGAACCGCTGCAGGTAGGACTCAGTGTTTTTAAAGTCCCCAAGTGATTTCAGTGTGGTTAAATTTTGAACCTCTGTTATAGATACAGTATGCCTCCCCAACACATTTAACCAGGGGGATGCTACCAACACCAATCTGGCCGCAGGTGCTCAACAGGGAAACCCACTCACCTATTGTCTTATGATTCTCTCCAAATCTTCAGTCACCTGCTTTGAACTTTGACTCCTACCATCTGCCCTCCTCTTGTCTGAAGACTTGCTCTGGCTTCCCAACCTTCTCCAAGTATGACCCTCTTCATTTCAGTGCAGGTAGGAAATAAGACCACCTTGAATATCCACGTTCAGTGTTGATCAATCTGGAGGCTAGATCTCTAACTTTAGAATCACTGGTGATGCTTGTTAAAAACGCAGACTTCTAGAGCCACCCATCCCAGACTGATCGAACCAGAACCTTTTGGTGTGTTCAGGGATCTCTATCACTTCAAACAACCCAGTTGGTTCTGATGCACATGAATCAGGGCACTATTGAAACAGACTTTCTGGTATCCCTTTAACCCCTCCCCCAGCTTAGTTGTCCTGCTCAAGCACATAAATCAAGAATGGCACATTAGTAAACGTGTTCTCAGTTACTTGGGAAAGCAGAGTTACCTGTGCCACCCAGGCCAAAGCCAAGGCCCGAGTCTAATCACCCTCTTCTTCATTGCTGTTCAGCCTGTCCAGTAGAACTGCTGGTTGTAACCACAGACTCCAGCTGCCTGATGAATTGGTAGTTACTGGTGGAAGTCAAGTTCACAGGGTCAAAACATCCACATTCTGTTGCCTCTTGCAGTTTTTTCTTTTTAATGATTTTCTTGTTTCCCCAATAATATTGCAAGTATTTCTGGTTACAAGTTTTCTATGTCATGGCATCAATTTATGTTCTCTCCTTGGGGCAAACGATTATTTTCTTCTGAGACATAGAGTGAACTCATCTTTGGCAGAGGTATTTTCCAGTACAGAGAAATGAAACAACTCACAAAAATACAAAGTTTATTTTACTGGGCTTAAACATCCTTACAGGAGAGACTTTTCACTGTAGGCTTGAAGGTCTATAAATAATTTCAAAACAAGCAATGTAGCAAACAGCAGCATCCAATTTAATTTCTCTGGTACAAAGGGGGAGGAGGTCTTGCATGTTATCTGAGATCTGGCCACAGTTATAGCTAACATGTCGATCCTACTCTTTTGAGAAAACCTTCCTTGTGGGGCTCAGGAGTTGCTGAATTGTCTTTGTTTCTTTGAATATAAATTTTTAAAAAATTAGATCTACTAAGGACATATTATTTTTCAAACTGAAACAATGATTCGAAAGTGTTTCTAGATTTGCAAATATGATCAAAGTGAGAAGCAAGTGTAAAGTCCTGTGAAAACATCAGGCTGGTGCTAAAGAGAGTGAGCTGTAAACTGGGGGATGGAATACAGCCATTGGAATAATCTTTTGAAAGCTGGCTGGGTTTGCCTCATGCCACATGCTGGCATCAGCCACTGTGTGAGCTGCAGCTGAAGCGTTTCCTTTAGTTACTATTTGAAAACAGCCTTGCTGACAAACAGGAACAGTCCAGGTTGTCTTTATCCAGCTTTGCCATTTGTTTCCCATAGACCAATTAGGTTTGGCTAGGGGCCCACTTAAACAGTGATATAATTTTCTGTTGAAGATTAAATTGGTCGAAAGAGAGCCTCTGTTATTGGGGAGTAAATGAAAGTACAAAAAACCTTTGAGTGAGTGTCAGAGCCAGCCTCTGATAAAACTGTGACAGAGGATAAATTTCTCTTTGATGCCTTCCTGGCAACACCACAGACTACCTAAGTAAAAACAAACCCACGGAATCTTTAAAGTTGGCTCTAAAATGGGAACCTCCTGGTGGGGACGGCTGGTTGATCTTTGAGCCTGAAACTTTCCCAGCCTTACTCTGTGAGTCTCACTGAGAAGTGCTTCCAATCTCTTCCCATTGGGGAGGATATAGGACTTTCTATAATACTCTGGCACAAAAATAGGTAAATGAAGAAAATGGGAAGTACCATGAAAGTACAACTCAGGTAAGACCAAAGCATTCAAACGACACATTGCCTAAAACTAGAAGGAAAAAAAAAGAACATATCTAGATAATTCCAACTAACACTATAAGAGTGCCCGTAACTAATTTGTAGTTCACTCTTAAGGACTCTAAGGAAATGCTTCCTTTTTAATTACTGATATTTCTCCATGCAATGAAATGAACACAGATTTTGGAGTCAGACAAATTTGGCTTAGAACCTGGTTCTGGCTGTCTATCCTGAATGAAGTGGTTAACTTCACTGAGCTCCCATGTTCTCAGCTATTAAATGGTCACAACAATAATGTGTACTATATTTTAGTTGTGGTTGATCATAAGCCTATTTGCCAAACATTCTGATTGGCATCCCATTTCATATCCAGTGTTATATGCCATTTTTGGAGGTTTGGAGACTATTTATTACCAGGGCGACCTATGGTACCAATAGAAAAATGTATATGAGAAGTTGAGGACTGCTGTTCAAAATAAAAATGCTAAAAATAGAATAAGAGTTTACTCACGAATATTCTTCATCGCCATGCTAAGGTTCACTCATAAAATCTTTCCAGTGCTATATCAGGATTTATATGGGACAATAACTTGTAGGTACCTTCTATTTCTCACCTTTTCATATGGGAGTTTGTATTGCAGTTATTCTCTTTCTGTTCCACAATTGCACGTGGGGTATATGAAGAAAGTTGATATCTTTGCATTCACAGGAGGAACAACACCCAAGCCTAGGGTGAGAAACTTACCGAGACATCCTGTACTTCTAGTGGTAGTGACCAAATGGGACTTTCAGTTTGTCTCCTTAGGGAGAGAGGTGTCTTCTGCATGTGCGAGGGGAACTAAATATTTGGTGGCTGAACAGTACACTGTAGGTTGTATTTCTTTGTCCATGTATTCCATTTTCTCTCTCTATTCTTCCCTGCAGGATGATTATCTTCTCCACCCTATAAAATTTAGGAGTGACTCTGATTTATTTATCCAATTAAATGTGGGCAGAAGTATTATGTGTTGTGTCTGAGTTGAAGCTTAAGAACACATAATTTTCCATGTCTCTTTCTCCTTTGCAATTTTCCAGTCAGAAGATGTTCTTTTAGTCTAGATTGCAGAACAAAGAAACTGGAGCAGAGCCACAGTTGATCTGCAGTAGATCTATATCATTAATAAAAAGCAAACGCTTGATGTTGTACGTCACTAAGTTTTAGGTCTTTTCCTTTCTCAGTGTTTTCTAGATTGATAACAGTAGCTGAGGTTGTCGTGAACGTAAAATAAGATAACAACATCTACCTGTTTCTAGAACAATGTCTGACACACAATGTGGGTTTGATGAATTGTGTTAGGATAAAACAGTGGGTATAACTTTTAGCTTAGCATGAGAAAGCATACACCTAGTCATCTGAATTCTCAAAGTCCAGCCCCAAAGAGGCTCAATCTGCTCTCCTGCCTGCAGAAGCCCCTCTTCATAATTCTAGTTTCCTGAGGACACAGTGTGTTCCTGGCCAATAGTGCTAGAAATCATCTCGGTCTTCCAGCCTCGCTTGCCTTCTTTTCCACAGGGATATAAACATGGAAGTCTTTACACAAGAGATAAAAATATAATAATGAAAGATGGTAACTTTAATTTATCATTTTAATGCATCAAAGACATATAAAATATCATATACAGTATAATGAAGTATAAACATAATAATTTCTTTATACTTTCCTGTCTGGAATATGTCTGTGTTTCTTTTAACCTTGGGAAGTAATTGGAGTGGGCTTAATTAAAAAGTTACTGGAGATGGAATAATACCTTCTATAGGTATTTCGATTTTAGGGGATTTTTGAAGCCTTGAGTAAACCATACAACCTCTCCATGCCTTATTTTCTCCATATGTAAGATATAAATAAAAATATATTTTTAGAGAAGTATGAGGGTTGAGTGAAATAGTATATGCAAAAAGTCTAGGAGAGTACTTGGCATATAATTGATACTTGATAAAACTACAAATATTCAAAACCCAAATAAAGGAGTTTTTACTAGTGGAATGGTAGATGCTTTAGATGTTACATAGTTTTCGTTTGGTTTTTGAAAGTGGTATCTTAAACCCAAACCATTATCAATTTTTGCCTGTTCTTAAGACCAGTACTTCAAGGTATAACAAATTATCTCTTATGACAGAATGTTCCAGATTTCTCCAGGAAAAAGGACCAACTCTAGAAAAATTAAACCTCGTAAATGATCAGACCATAATAAGAGGCCTTGATGTGTGGTATATTTCAATTTCAGAAAAATTATTTCCCCTTTATCCCATGAGCCTTTGAAGCAAGAGCATTTGGACAACCTCCCTGAATTATAGCCCTTTTGGTATAGTTTAAATCATCATCATTCAGAAAGGCAGAGACCATGACTTATAGGATTAAGACATGGGCTAATAATGTCCCAGTTATAAAACTTGAGAGGTTTGCCTTTCTCAAGCTCTGTGGTTCTGCATATGTCACTTGACCTCTCTTTACTTGTATTTCCTTTGCCAAAAAATTATATTTTCCTTCTCTTATATTTGCTGTTTGAGAAAAATGTAGAAAATGGTAGAAAGCTTTTAGTGAATAATATCATTCTTAAATATATTAAATAATACTTTTCAGAAGTAAAGAAGACTTGACTTTCTAAACAGACTTTAAAAGTGTAATCTTCAGGCACACAGACACAGTCATAAGATGTTCTTTTTAATGCCAGCTCTGTTGAACATCATATTTACTTTTCTTTTACTAGTCCAGTTTTATTATTGAATTATCATTTAATTATATTTTTAGGTCTTGCTCTGGACCTAAAACCACATTCACCCTGGAGTTTTGAAACTTTGAAGTTTGAACCCTTGAAAATTCTCGTTCATATAAAATCTGCATATTTTCTACTATATAAAATCTACCTTCTTAATTTTTTAATATCTTCAAATTTTATAATGGTAGTTTCATTCACAGTGAATATTTTATTATTCTGTTTAATTTGGAGTCCTTGTGTCACTGCAGAATTAATTATGATTTCTGGGAGTTCTCTGGAATAAAACAAGATGTCTAGTTAAATTAAATGAACATTGTAAAAGTGATATAATATGATGATGATGATGATGATGATGATGATGATGATAGCTAATATTTATTGACTGCAAATTACATATCAGTATGAGCTGGCTGTATGTTTAAACATATTATTTATTTTCAACAAGAGGCTTCTAAGTTAGATAGTGTTGCTATTCCATTTTTACAGATGAAGAAACTGAGGTTTAGATCATTATTTGTAACAGTCACAGATTAAAAAAAAATGGAGAAATCAAGCTCTTCAGCAAATCAATCGATTCAAAATGTCTAGGAGCCTACATTGTTTTTTGCTTAACATGTCCAAAACTAAGTATTCATTCTTTTAAACTTAGCTTTGATTGTGTAGACAATGATGCATTATTTGAAGTCTTAAAAGGATTAATTTGAGGAAAAGGGCAGTTGATCTATCATGATAGTCTATTGTGGATAAAAATACAGTTGACCCTTGACAAAATGAGTTTTAACAGCACAGCTCCACTTATATGAGAATTTAAAAAACAAATACCTCTACTGTTTCTAATTCACAGTTGGGAGATGGCAGGACACAGAGGGTAGACTGTATGCATTAATCTACACCCTTTTTTTATAGGGGACTTTATCCTCCACAGATTTTGGTATCTAGGGTGGGGGTGGGGGCGTAGTTCCTGGAACCAATTTCCTGTGGTTAGAGAAATAACTTAAGTTTTGAGGAGTCCAAAGTTGTACAAGGATATTTGACTCCACAGGGGATGGCACCCCTAACCCTTGCATTATTCAAGGGTAGGGGACAGGGAGGCAACTGAATGAAAACAGCCTGAAACAAGCTCTTCAGCCTGATGGGACAGTCCTGGAGATCATGTTTACCAAAGTGTGTTCTTGCCCTAGTCCCAGCCCCTCGCAAGCTGTTTAATGAGAGCATCTTGCCTTCTGTGACCAGCCCTCTTCCCCCTATGACATGCTGGTTACTCATACTCGATTAAGGAGTAAGCTTGGAGATGGTCTTTGTCATGAACAATCTCAAGGGTTACTGTTGTGTTCACTGGGTGTTCTTGAGTATGCTGATAGTCCCCATAGAGTTTAGATATCTACTAGCCCATTTATAAACAGGTTTGTTGGGTATGGCTTGTTTCAACACTGCTCATGGCTGTGAAGTCTAGGTGGATACCAGCTGTGTATCATGCTGAGGTTTGCTTTCCATAGATCCTTTAAATCGATTTGCCTAAGGCTTGGCCTTTTCCCTGCATGTTGCTGTCTCATTTTAGATCATTTTTTGAATAATCTACCATATCTATCTGCACTTTCCAATCTGTGATCATAGGACAGAACTTCCTTGATCTGACCTTAATCTGTAGTTGTCCTGTACATTTTGGCAAGCAAGGTGTTCAGGGTTTGTTTCCAGCAAATGCCAGATGTTCCAGCTCACTTTCTGCTCATTCCCTGCTTTCTCATCTTTGTTCCCAGTGTGAAGCACTAACAGAAAAGCCCACAGAGTTGTCTAGGACAAAAACCATTACCAGCCATGTAGCAGAAAGGAAAAATTGCTACTTAAAACAATGGAAATCATTAACTTCTGCCATTTTCATATTCTAAGGAAGCAACAGAGTTCACATTAGGAAACAAATTACTCTTTCACTGAGAAAAATATTTATTAAACTTTTTGATCAAGGAACAAAAAAGGGAGTTAAACTGTTCTGCATAATAAAGAAGAGATTTATCTAATATAAAATCTTTGGTGCCTTGAGGACAGACCAGAAAAATCTGCCTTAAGGGAAACTTAAGTCTAATAAAAGCAAAGATATTTAGGAATTTTTATAAGTTTTAAGGAATAAAGCCCCAGAAAGGCAAGACCTTGTAAAAGTGACAAAGTAAACCTGACATTTAGGACTAATGATGTTAGATATGTAATTATCTTATTTCGTAAGTTCCTTCACTTTTTTCCTCAATGATCCAGCAAAGATTTATTAATTATAAACAGTATCAACTTTGAGTTGACACTTTATTTTTTTTGGAATTAAAAAAAAAGAGACTTTATTTTGTGGTAAAAAGAGCAATAAGTCCTTGAAAACCCTTGGACATATGGTAGAAAGATGAACAGAAGTACATGAAAAGATACTTGGGATCTGGAGAAGACAGTAGTTGCTGGAGTTCAGAGTATGAGTGGACAAATGATAACCAGGATACATAAGATTTCTTGGGAATTATGAGAAATTATTATGAGAATTATGAGAAAATCTTGGATGAGATTATTTCCTGTAAAGGTCAATGATTGGGAAATTGGGCCCCCAATAGCTGGGGAATCATGTTCTCAGAAGGCTGGATGACTTGAGGCCACTTGGTTTCATAGATCACAGAATCTGACAAACAATGGGAAAAAAATAATTCAGATAGGGTATAGATAAATACATGCATAGTGTTAATTCATTCAAAGAATGTCAATCAGAAGTTAGTAATGTTATTAAAAGTGTTTAAAAAGTATTAAAGGAAATTAATGAGATTTTAGTAATATAGAAGCGAGATTACAAAAAACCCCTACAACCTCCCACCAACACCACTGCTGAGAACAAATTTCCAGTAAAATAATATCTCTAGAACAAAGTGTGGAAATTCTACATTTATGTACAATTCTACACAGAGCTGTGAATGGTTAGCATCTACCACTATTCTCTTAAATGATATAATGCTTATTAGTTTTATTGTACTCTTCATGATATGAGGTTATCATGTTTATTTGCCTATTGATTGAAGTCTACCACTAAGATTTAACTTCCTTCAGGGCAAGAATTTATCTAAGCTCACTGCTATATCTCTGGAGACCAGAACAGTCTCTAGCAGATAGCCCAAACTCTATAAAAGCTTGTTAATTTGAACGAAGTTAAAAAGTTACAGAAGACCTTAAGACATTTGTTACTTAATGGAACAAAAGAGACAAAGTAGTGTTATAGGTAACAGAAAGTGAAAATAATTGCATTATGGGGAGCGTGATGCAGATATCCATAACCTAGCACTAAGGCTGACAATACAATGGTTTATTCATTGAGCATAGAGACTATTATCTTTAGTGCATGGCTAATGCACAGCCTGTTCTAAATTGTCTGAGCCATCTGGCAGTATGTTTTTAAAAATAGAAATGTATGGATTGGACTTTGGTAATTCTGTCTGGAGTATATTAAGAAACTACTCAAAAATAATTACAATTTTTGAAAAATTCATAGTGTAGCCATGTAAATTGTTAGCCCATCAAAGTAGGCCACATGATGTTGCTATTGTTCAAATACTTTGAATGTCTCACTTTGAACTGCCTTAACCATCAGCTAAAGAGTCAAACAGAAAAACCCTGTTTAGTATCTGTACCCTAGGTTTTTTTCCACCAAGCATCACAATTCAAGTTGATTACCATCATATTTACTTAACAAGCACCAAAAACATTTTGCTACTTCCAAAAACAATTTCTATATCTTGAGCTTATTCAGAAGAGCCTATAATATTTGATGTATATATTTCACAAAATTTCAGAAGATAGTGGCCTCACTGAATATACTGGGTTATATTGAAAGACTTAACATCCATGTGAATGTTTTTGGTTTTTTAATATGCTCATTAGATGACCAATCTTAAAACTTTCCAATATATAAATTAAAAGCATTCCATGTGAGTGGTGAGCCTGTTTATAAGTTTTGCCTTTGCTAACATGCCTGCTGTCAATCTGCTGATGTGTTGTTCATTTATCGAGACCTACAATGTCTATTAGAAGCTATAAGCATTATAAAGAGTAGTGGGAAATGTGAACATTTTTATTTTTTATGCCTTTAGCAATATTAGAGTGTTGTTTTTAGAACAATGTACAATACTCTGTAGATGAAGTAAGAGTTCATAAAGAAGACAATTATGCAAGCAAATCCCTTTAGTATAAGAGCATTTTCATTCATGATGGTAGAATCTACACATTTTTTATTGCTAGTAGACACCAACGATAAATGTATGTGTGCATGCATGTGTGCCTGTTAGGAATTGGCTTTCTGCGCCTTTCTGTGGTTAAAGGGCCTTTGAGGCCTTTGAATAATTGCTAATTGCTTACCCTTAGCCAGGTTAGTTTACATTTTCATTTATTTTTTTTCTTTCATCTTTGGCTGAAGAGCTAGTGAAAAAATAGCAGCAACGTAATACACACACACACACACATGTACACACACACATACACACACACATACATACATATATATGTATATATATTATATATATGTATATTTTTCTATTTTTCTCTTTCCTACCCCTCCAGCAGGAGAAACAAGATTTCATTTTAAAACTAGTTGCCCACTGTTCTCTGCCTGTTCAGCTCTCCTCTGGCCCCCAAGCCCCTGACAACCCCTGATTCTTTTATTGTCTCCATAGTTTTGCTTTTCCTGACTGTCATATCTTATTTTATTTTGTTGGTTTTCTGCCAGCTACTTCTGTGGAGATAAGAAGCATTGAATGATATTCACTCTATCTAGAGGTTTCTCAATGTTGAAATTATTGTCATTTTGGGCCAGAAAGGTTTGGGTGGAGCACTGTCCTGTACATTGTGAGAAGTATAGCTGCATCCTGGCTGCTGCGTACTAGGTATGAATAGTACCCCCTCTCTATTGCATTAGCTGTGTCCAAACATTGCCAAATGTGCCCCCCCCCCCACAAATTTAAAACCACTGCTTTGGCTAGGATAGTAATTCCTTTATTAGAATTCAAGTTGAAAGCAACAATTCTACCACTGGGTAGAAATATAGAACTCATGTAATCACCTGACACAGGAAGGCAGAAGTATCACTGTTTAACTTATTCATGACCAGAGTCCTGTAGGCTTTCTGTCACTGCCTTGTACCCAACCGAATTCCCAGTCTTTTCCCTCGTCCATGGCCCCAGAGTAAGATTATATATAATCTCTCATTCATAGCCAGTCTATTTGGTGGTCTCCTGGTGCTCAGGAGCTGGAAGCTTCCATCAAATTCCCATTCCTGAGATGAAAGATACTAATCTTTAATTAGACACAGTTGGCTGGAATTCCATGAATCAAATGCGTTTTCTCCTCTCCCTCTCTGAACTTTGTTGATCAATCACAAAAGTCTTTAGAGAAGCATCTCCATTTAATACCCAACAATTCACCAGCAAAGAGATGACTGATTTTTTTATAATATTATCATAACATTTTGTTTTTAAATACTGCTTGTCTCCAGTTCTAAGTTGGAGTTAGCCCATAAAGCATATTTTCCTTGCTGATTACAACTAAAAATTCTCTATAAAATAGGAAAAGTAACTACCTCAGCAAACTAAAAAAAAAAAAAAAGCAGACGGGTTGCATGGGGGAGTCAAAATTTGGAGAAGTTACATGTTTTGGGGTGAGTTTCCCATTTATTGTCTCTTTTAGCTTGAACTTAATGGAAGACCTAGTCCTGGATCTGTTTGGAAGCAAAAACTCTGTTAGAAATCCTATATGAACTGGTCAGAGGGACTACTGGGGTCCAACAAGTTGGAAGTAAGCCACATTTTAAACATTTTTTTCTCCTTTTTGTACTCCTAGCTTTCCATAGAAGACAGGACTCAATAGCAAAAGTGCATGAAAGTGGCAGCATGGGAAGCTAAAGCTCTCAGTAAATCCCCAACTGTCTAGTCAAAAGAACTGAGGAAACGGGTTTCTGGAGGCCAGGGAATATTGGAAGAATGCTAATAAGGAGCAAGATTGAAGTAGGAGATCATCCAATTCTGTACATGAATATGTACAGATCCTGGGGCTCACAACTACAATGCACAGGACAGACCAAATGAGTATAGCAAAGACCATTAGAACAAAACTAAGACTTAAGTCTCTACTCAATTTAGTGGCGCATATGCAGAAACATAAGAAAACAGAGCAAAGACTTTAAAGTCTAAAATGCCCACAAAAGCTGAGGCATAACTTGCAGTCTAAACCTAAAATAAAACAACACGAAAACAAAAATGGCAAAATGACATTCTTTAGAGGATTTAGCAGGACTTAGAATCCATACATTATATTTAAAATGACCAAAATACAATCCAAAATTATTTGACATACAAAAAAAATAATAAAAAAGGAAAAGGAAATTTAATTTTAAGAAAAAATAAGCATTTATTAGATGCCAACTCTGAGATGACCCATGTACCAGAATTACCACACAGACTTTAAAGTAGCTATTACACTTAATAAGGTAAAGGTAAACACACTTGAAATAAATGGAAAGATAGAAGTTTTCAGTAGAAAAATTAAAACTACCAAAAAAGAACTAAGTAGAAATAGTAAAACTGAAAAATATAATAATAGAAATAAAATCGAACTGATGAACTCATAGAAAATGGAAGAAAATAATTAGTTAACTTGAAGATAGGTCAATATACATTATTATCCAGTGGTAAAACCAGAGGGAAAAAAGATTGACTAAAAGTGAGCAGACTCAGAGACCTATGGAACAATATCAGAAGGTCTAAAAGTCAGATCATTGGTGTCTCAGAGAAATAAGAGAAAGAGATTGGTGCAGGAACATTTTTAATGGAGTAATAACTGACTTCTCAAATTTGATGAACTCAAATTTACAAATTCAGGAAGCTCCATGAACTCCAAATAGGTGAAAATTAAAGAACACCATTTCCACAAACTTATAATCACAGTGCTTTAAAACAAGAAAGTAAACAAACAAACAAACAAACCTTGAAAAAGGAGGTAGAGAAAAATGACATGTTACCTGTTACCTGTTACCTGTAGGGGAACAACAATTTCAATTACTGTGAATTTATTATCAAGAAACATTGAAACAATATCTTTATGTGATGAAAGAAAAGTCCTGTCCATCCAGAATTATATATCCAGAAAAAATATTTGTCAGGAATGAAGATGAAATCCATAATACCAAAAATACTTAAAAATTTCATGAATATTCATTTCTATCAGGGGAAAATAAATCCTACATAAAGGTAGGGAGAAGGAAAAATGAAAGATTACCTAAGATAAATTTTACTAACTATGTATGGCTCATCTTGTTCTTAAATCTGTGACTTCTGATTTTTAAATTTTAAACCTCTCACTAATGTCAGTTTCTATTCTTTTCTTCTCAGAAATTGCAGCAATGGAGAGCCTGGTTTTGATTAATCAGATAATCATAAAGTGAAAGATGGGTGAAGTTGATCTCATAACCTCTTTTATATTCTAGCCATATTTGATATTGACTGGCCTTTTTGTGGGTTATTAATATAATAAAATTCATAAATACATTATATTTTTATTAGAATCAAAGTATCTTTTTTCTAAAAACTTTGAAAACCTGGAATTTGTCTATAAGACTGTAACTTGGAGCGTGCGAGTTCCAGAAATAATGTCACAGAAGTGATATATGGAAAGACCTGGTGCAGTTTAGAAAACCAAATCAAACTAAAACAAAACAACAAAAATGCATTGCTTTCCCAATCAATGAAATCGATCTTTTCCTATTTTCCTTAGATGTCTTATCCTTCTTAATATTGCATCTGGAATATACAATATACAGAAGAAATATGCAATCAAATGCAGTATCCTTAAGCCCTCTTGAATTGTTTTCAGTGTGGGCCTGAGTTTTGCTGTTCAGTGTTTATATGCGTTTTCTGAGACTCTGAGGATTTCTGTCCTGGAAGCACCCTTTTCCCTTTAAGATAGATAGCATGTTGATTTGCTGTTGAATGATTAGTCTGGATATCATATTAGGAAATTTAACAGTGAAAAAGAAATTAGATTAGTTGCATGTGAGCTGATTGGAGAAGGAATAAACTGATGATTTCACCCAAGAAAAACCTTAGGTCCTAGTGGAGACACAGAAACAAGCCTCACATTCTGTGGTGTTTGACCTTGTAGTGTATGGCTTGAGAACAATATTTATAATGTACTATACCATCAAGTTATTAGCCATATGTATGAAAAAAAATCTCCTGTGGGATTAATTGTTCAAGAAGTTCACTAGCCCTATTATGCTTGGGACTCAAGTGATTAACACAAAAATATTAAAGGCTTTTTGTTTGTTTTTTGTTTTTGTTTTTAGCCTTTGCCCTTCAAGGATAATTTTTTTTTTCCTTCATAGCCTATCCCAACATTTCCTCAAATCTCAGCTCTTCCATAAGCAAGTTGTCTTCCACTTGCCTCCAAGGTTGCTAGCATTCAGCGACTCCCATTTGTTATGAAAAAAATTTTTCTTATTTTTTGGCCATTATATTTAGTCATATGTCACTCTTTCCTTTCTGATACTGTATCTAGGAGCACTTCATATTTTCCAAGTTTGCAGTTGCTTTTAATAAATTATTATTTTTGAAATTCTTCTACATCAGTATTCTCAAAAGTAAAAGAACAAATCTCTCTTCTTTAGGAAAATTGAGAGAATAGAGGAGGGACAGCATAGTCTTAAAGGACACTGAATGTTAAAAATCCAATTGATTTCTTGTTTAGTTTTAACATTAATGTAATATTTGCATGCATCTTTTCCCAATGATATTCATGTTTACATAATATAAAATGCTACTCTAAGTTATCAGCTCAATTATGTAATGACACCATCCCCAAATCCTTATTTGAGACTGACACCTTATGAGGAAGATGACACATTTGACCTTCATCTGAACCTTGAGTAGCAAGCAGGAAAGTGTTACTATCTTTGTTATACACATGAACAGTCTGACACTCAGAGAGGGTGAAAAACCTTTAAAGATCCAACTTCTGTAACTATGTTGCTATGATCTGAGTGATTATTATGTCCCAAGGGCTTTACTTCACTCACGCACCTAATGCTCGGTACTATTATTGTCTCCATTTTACTTACAAGAAAACATACTTAGAGAGGATAAGCAACTTGCCCAAGCTCGATATCTAATAATTGGTAAAATCAGGACACAAACTTCTGTTTGACCTCATAGCTGCTACACCTTTAACTTGTCAATTGCATGGTAAAGTCTAGAACTCAGTTATTTTCTCTCTTTTTGTTCAGGCAGTTCAGGATACTTTTAGTCTATTTCCATCATGGTAGTTGTATCTTTCATTAAATGTCCATTGTTATTTTGGCATTTCCCACGGACCCTTCTTAAGAATTTTACATAGTTAGCATTGAATTAGTTGTTTGACCAACTGATTTCAGGTCCAGCCATGTTTGGTTCATACTTGGAGTCCCTGGTCCATGACAGTTTCTTGAGCAGGAGAAATGCTGGTGAATGTGGACACGGGAGAGGAGGTAAGTTTACTAGAATCATGTTCTTTATATTTCTTTGAATTCTTGGCTCTTGTTGTCTCTTGTCCCTCTTTGAGGCATTGATTGACTTAGCAGTTTCCCAGGACCCTGAGTCACACTTCAGGCTGGGCACTAGGCCAGCAAGGAATTAGAAATCAGAGTGGTTTTGGGTTGCCAATGCCAAGAGCATAAACCAAGGTGAGGCTCATGTCAGCACCAAGCTGGGGAGCACCCATCAATATGAAGAAAGCTGGAAAGCCAAGTCAGAGTTTATGGCTGAAGCTGCAACATGCTGGAGATATGAAGTCTAGAGGGAAGGCTAGAATAACAACAACAACAACAACAACAACAACAACAACAACAACAATAAAGGTATTAAGAAAAACTTATCCAGAGGAAAGTAGACAGGGGAAAAAAATTAAATCATTTCTTCAATTAAAAAATAAATTAATTAATAAAAAAAGAAAAAAGAAAAACTTCCAAAACTTAAAAATAAGACAAAGGGCTCAGACTGATCCTTCTAGTATCAGCCTGGGGCATTATGTAATAGATTATTTCTATTAACCCAAGACTATTTCTAAGAGAATATAACTTTGTTTGGCTTCACTATCTCTATTTGAGTAAAGCCCTGAAAACTTATATGTTAACTTGTTGATTTTTGTCTACTAGAGATGCAAATGATGTTTTTGTTTTGCTAGAAAAGATAACCCCAAGAATGTGGACTTATTATTCTTTAGAATATTAACAATCTTCACAATCTTATTAAAACTTTATTCTCTGTACCCACCCCCACTCCCAGTTTCCTCTATTATCAATATATTAGTGTGGTAGATATTTTACAATTGCTGAGTCAATATTAATACATTATTTTTAATTTTTCTTATTATTTTTAATGACTGTAATAACTAGTCTTCAAATGCTTTTTGAACTATCCTTATCTTCTTACTGACACAGTCATTTAGAAGCTAAAAAAATTTTATACTTGTATGACATACTTTTAAAATATTATTATTTGAAGTTGAAAACTGAGTTTTTTAAATAGATAAGTTACTCAAGGTCACACAGCTAGTTGGTAACAGAAGCAGGCAGTAATCAAGGAGAAAAAAGCATGAAATGAGTCTGAGTCTAGAGATAAATTGGTAAAAAGTTGTTTCTCTCAAGGCATGAAACTCTTTAAACATAAGTACCAATCTGCCTTCATGTGACTCCCTGCTTAAAACTAGAGATTTGGAGCTGATTCAGAGAATGGTGTCTAATTCCCTTGCCTAGGGTGGTATACCCAATTGTATCAGTGGGTTAATAAAAAACTCTTGTTCACCCGTATATATTAAAATCTTAAGTGTTCAATATAACCTGTTCAATATAAATGCATACTTCATATACACTTTATACATCCAGGAAGCAATAAGATTCATCCTTCGTTACTTCTGTCAGTAACTTCTCGATACCAAACATGCTAGCAAACCCTCACAACATGGAAATTATTTATAGCTCATTAAATAATAGCATTTATAGATTTCACACCAAAATCAAAGGCAACATGTTTTATTTAATCTTCACAACATGCTGATGAGTGCAGAGAGCAGTTCTTCTCTTCCTATTTATGGAGGAAGGAATTGAAGCTGAGTGTCTTAGTGGCTTGTCCAGTGTGAAACATTTGTTTGGCCAGGCAATAATGGTTTAATTTTATCTGTTTTTATTTTTGACCTATTTGATGCCTGGGTCAAAATATATGTATCTCTGATGGGTAGAATACAACATGCACACACATACACAACACCCAGTTCTTGGTCAAAAGGGACTTTTATCCTTAGAGAAAAGATCCATACCTATTAAATAATTTATAGTGAAAATCACTAAAGTTGTGTTTAACAAATGCAGTGTGTGAGTTGAAGGGAGATGGACATCAGGGTGGGCAGGAGTTCAGGGAAGACTTTATTCTAAAAATGAAGTCAAAATGAACTTTGAAAACATACCCCATTTTGATAGAAGTAAGAGAATAGAGAATTCTAGGAAACAAAGTTTCAGTTAATCTTTAGAAATAACCCTATAAACTCTGCAAACCATACTCTAATTCAGTTCACTACTGAACACTTAGCGCTTGTCCTAGGCCATTTTATAACCCTTTCTTATATTATTTCAATTGCTTTAATCAACAACATAAAGCTCCAACTTTTTGAAGAAAATATTGCATTTGCCGTTTACACCCATATTTATAATCTTACAAAAAGATGTGCTTCCAATCGTGGTAATGTTTTTATTCCCAGTCTCCTAGACTGAAATGAAAACTTCTGTCTCTAGCATGAAATCCAGATCCTAAATTTACTCAGAAATTTAGCAACAAGCTTTACTTTAATCTTCCCCAAATACCAAACTGCAGTCAAAAATATTTTTAAAGCTACAAGTTAATATCCCTTAAGTCCTCTTCCAGTTTTTCATGCTGTCGAACAGTCAAAATGTTTTATAATGTCAAATATGAAGACCCTAGAATATATTTACAGCATAGCTTTCTGGTGATAGAAAGAGAAGATGTATAGAGAAATGTGATTTGGCCTGCAGAGTTCCACACCTGTAGCATCATCAAAGGCTCACACCGGAACTAATTTACTAGTGTGCCGTGATCTCATTTAGTGAATTGTCTTAGAGTTATGGGGGGCAAATCCTGTAATAATTCATGTGCTAGAGAGAAACTGGCTCAGTCTTTTAACTGATTTATGAATAAGAGGGCTGAGGTAAGGTGAAGAGGAATAGAACTGCCTAAAAAATTTCCCTGGGCATGATGCGTGAGATTTTTTCCTATTCTGTCAACTTCTCCTATCCATATCTTATTTCTATAAACCTGTGCTCTCATGGAGCTGTCAAAGATCCTCAACTTTTAATCCAGGAGGTGGCTAACAGGAATTAATCCCTTCTAGAACTCAACGAATTTTTATATTAAGCTGAAAAAGCACAAACCCTTAAATCCAAATAATTGAGTATACTGTGATTGAAGTTACATGTAGTGGGCCTGACATTTCGGAGCATGAGGTTTTGTCCAGCGCCCGTCAAATTAAATTATTTAGATGGAAATACACTCTGTTGATAACTACAGCCAATCATGCTGCAGAGATGTTAACACATTGAAGTCATTGTAAACAGCTGACTTATGTTTGCAAAAGATTAAAGTAAAGCTTTAGAGCAAGACTTTGAAATAAGCTTAAAATCTGGATATGGAACAGGATGCAAAATTACTGTTTAGAAATGGAAATGCTCTTAACTTGGAAGCATTCTCATCTATTGATCCAAAAATAAAAAAGAAAAAAAAAAGGAAAAGAAAAAGAAGGAGACCAGGAGATATATATTGCTGCTCTGCATGTGAATGAAAATGACTAGGGTACTGGAACATAGAGAATGTCAGTGTATGGAAGAAAGTGTCTTAAATATAAAATAATCCTGGGAAGAAAGCTAAAATAATGCATCAGAGTTGCTTATTCAAATGTCTTATTAATAGCTGCCTGTAACTTTTACTTGTAGTGTTTATTTAATTTCAGTTATTATAAATCTTGCTGTTAAAATAAAGTAGTATTGAGCTTTGAGAACATTTATAAAATACAAGCACAAATTATATCTCAACATTTATTTCTAAGGAATGATAAATATAATTCCCTTAAATTTAAGAATGATATTTCATACTTACTTATATTTTGGAAATTTTACCTACAAAAAGTAGTAACAAATAGACCTATGAAGTTATTGATGGTGAGGACCACATTTGGTTCTCTACTGGAAAGAGAAATACTTTAAGCATGATTCTTTTCCAGATACTATGATTATGTTCAAACAGAACAGAACAATCTCCTGAGAATAATTTCTTTAATAAGAAGCTAACTATCTTCTACTTTCCCAAATAGTATTCCTTGAGGATGCTTATTAAGTTTATGTGACATTAGGATAAAAACTTCTACCTCTCCATTCCAGAAAGTATATTCTTGGAGGTGTAAATTAGGTGTTCAATAAAATAATTATTTCAAGGTCAAATCAGTTTGTGCAATGATGGTTGAAACTAAGTTGCATCAGTTATATATTGCTGTGTAACAGCATAAAATAACAAGTATCATATTTGCTCACAATTCCATGAGTCAGTAATTTGGGCTGGGCTAACTGGGCAGTTCTTCGCTGGTCTCTTCTATAGTCATCCATGTAGTACAGTCATCTGGTGGCTTGACTTGGGTTGGATGGTCTGAGATGGTCTCAGTCATATGTATGGTGGTTGGCACTGGTCATCAGGTGGGGCTTTCACTCTCCACACAGTCTCTCACCCTCAAGGAGACCAACTCCAATTCTTCATGTGGCGGCTGAGGGATTCAAGAGGGTGAAAGGGGAAGCTAAAGATCTTTGGGTTCTGGCTCAGATGTTGCATACAATTATTTTCACTACATTTTATTGGCCAAAAAAAGTTATAAGGCCTACCAAGATTCAAGATCCTACTCTTGATAGGAGCACCTATAGAGAATTTGTGATCATTTTTAGACCACTAAACATTTAAAACAATTTTTATACTTTACAATTTCACAGAATTATTAAAGAATTATCATATCCATTGGAAATATAGTATATATTACTTGTGAGTATGTGTATATGCAGTACAATTAGGGAAACTCTGTTTTGGTCCATTAATCTTCCTCTTTTTATCCTCAAGCCCACTTTACATAATCTCTAAATCTAAGAAACTTCTGAGGCTCATTCTCAATTCCTCTACCGCCTCCTAGAAGCTGAGGTTCATTAATAGTCATGAAACTAGGCTTAACTTATAATGCATGAATGGAAGAAAACTACTCAGTTGCATCCAGTTTTGTTATAATATGATAAATGGAGGGAAGAGAGAAAGAATAATTTTTCAAGAATATCTCTATATGCAGCAAACCTTGATTAAACCATATTGGCTGTTTTCCTAATTTTTTTTTTTTTTTAAATTTGGTTATATTGATTGTCACTTTTATGAGCTTTGGAAAGACACAGGCCTCAGTCCAAACCTTGACTCAGATACTTTTAAGTTAAGAGATTTAAGGCAAATAATTTAATAGTTTTTAGCCTTAGTTTCCTCATTTATAAAATGTAATTAATAAAATCTATTACAAAGTGTTATTTAGGATTCAGTGAAATATGCTCACACAGAGATTGACCTAAAAAAAACACCCTTAAATGGAAGATACTACTATTACACTACCAACGGTCCTTTGACCCTGTAGATTTGACCATAATTATCCTTGACCCTGTAGGTTTGACCATAATTATACATCATTGACATTCCATTCTTCTGGAATAAGGTGGTCCATATCTACTCCCTCTAATCTCTTCGTTATCTGGCTTTCCCTCTACAACTTACTCTGTGGGTACTTAACTACTTTATGAAAATCATTTCCCCGAAGTTCACTGTATGTCAAAGGTTCAGGCTCTAAAGCTGAACTTGGGTTATGGTGAAAGAAGTGCAAATTTCAGAATTTCATGCCATACATAGAGTTACCTTTGTGGGAAAAGATGAGAGGGATTTCGGAGCCAGGCTGAGATGGAATTGATTACACTTGGGTCAGAGAAGTCAATCCCTTTTGATAACAGCTGATAAAGTCAAGACCCCAACTCAAAGTCAAAAACGCGAGGCTAGGTGTAGAAGGAACAAAAATAGAGCAGAGTGCTGGTGGATTAAAAAAGGTCCATGACAAATAACATACCAAACACCATGTATTGCAAACAAAGCATATATATTGTTTGCAAACAATGCTTATATACCGTGGCGAATTCCTGGAAGCATTTCTTTGAGGAAGCAGAACTGATATGGGTACAACCTTTTGTTTGACTTTTTGGCTGGTTGAGGTAACAGTGTAGGTTTTGAGTTATCTTGGTGGAGAACTGTCTCTTAGTCTGGGATGAGCCTGGAAGGTCTTTGATTTTCTGGTGTATGTTTTCGACCCAGAATCCTCCTATTTCATGATTACATAAGTTAAGAAAGATCTGTTCTGTTCTTCTGCTCTTCTTTTTATTATTTTGGAGGAAAGCACCATGAGGTGGTGGTGGGGGCGGGGGTGGCATGAGATCATGACAGATTACTTGTAGGATGGACAAGTAAAATATTGTATATATGTGTGTCATAATGTGTGTGAATATGTATATAGTATGTGTGTATAAGTGTGTGAGATTATGCATGGTATGAGAAAGTAAACAGAGTAAGACCTATGGTTTCTTATCTTACTTTCTGGGATTAGCCAAGAATCTGCCCTCCAGAATATAGTTAAAAGATAATGTCATCTTGCCATCTACCAAAACCATCTCCAACAGTGTATGTCATTTATTTCCATGGCTATAAAATGAGATTGAAGTACTCTTGTTGCTTTTCCATGAAAGGTCCAAGCATATCCAGTACTGGGTGAGTTGTTTTCCAAAGTTTGCAATTTTTAGCCATAGTAATATTTCCTTGCGTTTGCAGTATGACTGTTCATTAGAGTTCCTATTAGTTTTATCATCTCGACTACCCTCTGGAGGCTGGAAAGCAGTGCTCTACATTGGGACAGAATAAATAAATGAGTGTGGGATTGAACTGAAGACACTGGCTACTATAAGTCCAGGTTGTGCAACATGGTATACTATAAGAGACAGTCTTAGAGATAAAGGTAGACTTACCTGATTAGAGCAGTTACCCAGCTGAAATTATGGAGGTAGGAGAAGTCAGAGAGATGGAGCATGATGCTGATATAAAATAAACAACAGTGGAAAAAACATACTGGAGTGTGGGTAGAGTGCAGTTTCTAGAGAAAGCATCCAGATACTTAGTTATGACAATGAGTGTCTCTGTTTAGAATGGCAGGAGGAAAGGCTGACATGTCACATTTCCTCTAGCCTGAGGATTTCCCTTTAGTTGAATCTTTCTTGCAATATTAACTCAAAGATTTTGTAGAAGTATACCAGATTTAAAATAAATGAGAACATAGTCAAGGTTACTGTGCAATGGACAAACAACTTTACTTCACTGTCAGCATAGTTTATTGAGTGAGTAATCATTAACTGATATTGATGATGTTCAGCTGCCCCAGAGACCATGTGCTAGTAGAATGCGGCTGAAGGAGGTACATGACTAGTGATGTAGGAAAGCTGCAAAGACCCCAGAAGATATATCTTCCCAGAGGAAGGTAGTCCATAGCCACTCAACCTTTTCTCTCATGCTCATGTGGGCCCTGAGTGTGGAGAGATTTTAATACATCGGACATTGCACTTTTGAATTATGGTTGCCCACATTTTGTGTGTTATAGTCCGGCATATATTGTTTTTTAAGGCGAAGTAAACTTGGCTCTGGGAGTAGCCTTTTGTGTCATATGACTTTGATTGTGACTCTATATTTCAGGCCACTGATGTTGATCCAGCTCAGAGTTGCAGACGGCGTGATTCTTTTTGTCTGTGAATTGGCAATTAAAGCCTTTGGACTCTGCGAAGTATCAGTGACCTTTCTTTTAATGCCATTTTTAGTTTGACTTTGCGTTTACCTTGATATCTGTAGCATTTTGAACTAAATCACCTTTTATCCTTGTTTTTTTTCCCCCTCCTTAAATTCTATGATATTGATCTTTTTTTTATAAAGATGACACCAACTCTGTTAGGTATGCCTCCTCCCTTAACTGCGAGTGTTTTTCTGAGGTACAGTTCTCTGTTCCTATCTCCTACCTACTGGCTCCCTCAGGCAGGTGACACATTCACAATGCTTATATTAGTTTTCTATTGCTATGTAACAAATTACCACAATTTTAGAGGCTTACAACAACACCTATTATTATCACAGTTTCCATGGGGCTGGAATCTGGTCACGCATAGCTGGGTCCTGCTCAAGGTCTCACAAAGCTAAAATCAAGTTGGCAGCCGGGGCCGCAGAGTCATCTGACTCTTGGAGTTTCTTCCAATCTCTCTCAGGTTGTTGACAGAATGCATTTTCTTCTACCTGTAAGACTTGTGGCACTTCAGAGAGTAGGAGAAACAGAGTCTCTGCTCTGTATACCTCATCTCTAGATTTCTTTTTAGAGGGCTTAACTGATTAAGTCATGCCCACAGAAGATAATCACAGGGTGATCTTAGAACTCTGTCTACCACAATACTAAAAGTACTATCTGTGCTGATGATTCCAAAATTGGCATCTCCACTGAGCTCAAGGACCAAGCTTCTTAACGCTGGATTCAGGTTTAAAATAGTGTCTGCTTGGCAGCTCTTGTTATAGCATCTCCCAACTTTCTGTTGAAATGCACATGCATAAAATGCATAACTTTTCTAAAAGCTCACAATACTATACCCCAAACCTGAAAATAACAGTAATGGAAGGATTCAGGAATAATTTCCCATAAGTCCAAGGTCGTTAGAGTTGGCTTTGTAAATATAAATACTAACGTTCACTTGATTTTAGGGGGCTAGAGAAACAAGATATCTGTTGGCCTGGAAAAAGGTAAAACATACTTTCATCATTTCCCATCCATATCCTGACTATGGACCTAAAGCTTACGACAATCAAAGAACTTGATGACTGCTTTTGATGTTACCGATACACATTGGTGTCCTTTATATTTATTCAGAAATACATGGCAAGACTTTTGATGGTACATTATATCCTGAAAGCATGAGTGCATAAGTAGAATTTTCCAAACAGAGGAGGAAAAATCCAAAATCCTAGTAACAGTGCAGACTGGAGGTGGTGGCTCAGATTTAGTAAGAGCAAACTAGGCATGTGGTAGAAAAAGATCCTGCTTTAATCTGACTAGATAAATGCATAGTAGCTATTGGAAGTTGGGCTTTAAAAAAATTCTACAGCCCTGCCTTAGTGCTGTAGATCTGGGAGGATCTGTAGATCTGACATCTAGCATTATATCTCTTTCCAAATGTGAGGGACAGAGGAGCAACCCTAAGAGTGTATGTCTAAAAATATTGCAGCACAAGTTAAAAGATCCATGATCCTTAAGACTTAGAGAAAGAACATACTCTGGAAAATGTTGTTCCATAGGAATCTTAATACTCAAAAGACTATTTAGTTCCCTCACATAGAGGGGAGAAGACATGTTATACGTATTATATATAAAACATGACATCTATATGCTTTACTTTGGAAGCTAAATAGCTTCACATTCCTGTTTTAATATCCTTTCCCCCTTAGGTATCTCACTCAGCTTCCTTTTCATCTGAACTCCTACCTCTGCTTCTCATCTAGTAGTCATTTTGCTTTAGCTCATTTTCTTTTTATAGTGATCTTTATCAATAGCACAGCAACTTCAACAATCTGGAGTTTATGAAATTCTCCATTTGCATAGTTTCAAAAGTATAATTCTTTTTTAATAAAAATTGTGTTTCCATTTCCCTTAGGGTGTTGTACCAGTACCTCAAATACAATGTGTATAAAACAGAAATGACTTTTTCACTCAAATCATCTCCACTTACCATTTTCTCTATCACTGTGAACAGCGTTATTTTTCCCAGTTACTCACAGTATTGGAACCTCAGAATTTTCTTTGATTAACCCCTATATTACTCACTTGATTCCTTTACTAATTATTATTGTCATTATAAAAAGTAATTATTTGCTATGCCATGTTTTTTG
This sequence comes from Eidolon dupreanum, assembly GCA_028627145.1. Lineage (NCBI taxonomy): Eukaryota > Metazoa > Chordata > Mammalia > Chiroptera > Pteropodidae > Eidolon > Eidolon dupreanum. The sequence goes on from CM053515.1 coordinate 56,580,236, forward strand.
GATACCTCATGAACAAACAGTTGAGTCTTTCATATTCCTCATATTATCATGTTATTAGAATCATAAGTCCACGTAAAGTAACTTTTTTTTTTGCCAAGCATCTTTTTAAAATCTTGATTTATTTTTCTTTTCATCTTTAGACTATAATCCGGTTTTCCTATTCTACTTACTAAAAATGTTTTGATATATATTTCTTAATATGCATGTATTACAGAATATGTATATGGGTTTAATGTATGTAATGTATGTAATATATGGGTTTAATGTATGTATGTATGGAATGTTGTGAGCTATAGAACTTATTTTGTCTCTTACTGCTTTGATTCAACACTATTTTTAAGACCCATGGCTGAGCAATAAGGACAGATAGTTTCTTGCTTCTGACTACAACAAGATAATATATTATGAATCTACCTCATTTTCCTTATCCATTTCCCCAGTAATAAGCACTGGTATTGCTTCCATCACCCTGAAAACACACAAAAAAAGTCTTCCCACAGATCTCCATGCAGACTTATCATTGAAAAGAGTCACACACAGGCACATACAGCAGGTATCATATGAAGTTCATTTGGGAAACCCTCACAAGTATGTAAGTAGAGAGTACACAGTCCCCTGGACTCTCACTGCCCTATAGCTTAGGTCTTGCTCAGGCAGTCTATATGCAACATGGCCAGCTTTCCAGAGGAAAATCCATCTCTTTAATACTCTATAGAGTTGAGGGCAAGTAATGTCTAAGAGTAGTGTCTTGCTAGAGGAACAGAACTTCTAGAACCAAAATCATGCTCTTCTGCTGTAGTATTCAGACCTGCTGAACCAGCTAAAAGCAAGAAATGGAGCATCCAGGACCATGATGATTAGTATCTCATCAGCCTGTGTGAGAATTTCTCTCGTATGTACAACTAGGTATGTGAGGGCTGGGATGTCGATAGTCTTAATTTTACTTAGTGTTGTTAACTGCTTTCCATGAAGCTTGTGCTAGTCTATACTTTCACCAACACTGCGTGAAGCTCTTTATTTCTTCAAAGGTTTACCAAAATTTTCTGTTATCTCATTTTCAAATTTTTCTTGGTCTATTGTGTCTAAATTGGTATCTTTTTTTAGTTTTCTTCTTTCTTGTTTCTACCGAGTTTGAGCATATGTTCAAATCCTGCTAGCCATTTAGATATCTCCATGAATTGCTTGTTTAATCTGAGTTTTTGGTATATTTTAGATCAGCCTGTTCAATAGAACTTCCTACAACAACAGAAGTGTTCCCTATCTGCCCCAATAACTATGATCACCACTAACCTCATGTGACTAGGGAGCACTTAGAATGTGGTCAGTGCAACTGAGGCAATGTAGTCCTATTTAACTCATTTAAATTCAAATTTAAATAGCCATATGTAGCTAGCGACGATGTATTAGACAATATAGTTCTAGATAATACTCCTTTTTGTCAGTTTTAGAGACTGCAAATATTTTCTTCTAATCTGCATATTTCTATTAATTTTGTCCATAGTTGTAAAATATCCATAGAAATATAAAACTTTACCTTCTAGTTTTGTTTGTTATGAAGACATTTCTCACTCCTAGACCCAATAATGTTTTAAAAATTAATTTCATAATTTTACTTTTACACTGTTATTTTATAGATATTCTGTTCTGTGAAAGAGACCCATTTACTAAACAATCCACCTTTTTTTCCCATTGATTTGTGATTCCAGCTTTATCACATATTTCAGTTTTAAACAACACAGACCAATTTCTGGATTTTTTATTCTCTTCCTTTGTTCTGTTTGCCTGTTCTTGGACAAGTACTATTTGGTTTCTGTTATTATGACTTTATGTCTTAATATCCAGCAATATTAGTTTCCTGCCTTTGTTGTTTGTGGACCTTATATTCTTCCATGTACATTGAGTTATAGCTTGATTGAGGGGTTAATTGACAAGTTTAAAAGATTGTCATCTCATTCATTAACATGGTACAACTTCTATTTATTCATATTTTTTAATATTTTTATCACTTGTTTTTTGTTATTAAGATCTTATGCATTAAGTCACTACTATGTACTTTTTTTTTTTTGCTATCATAGTTTGTTATTGCACTAGAGAGCACTATTTTTGTAACTTAAGTTTGTGTTGGCAACCTTGGAGAACAATTCCGTTGGTTCTAATGGTATGTCTAATAATTCTTCTCTGGAAATGATTATGTCATCAATAAATAGTTCTAACATCTCTCTTTCTTATCCTCTTGTTTCTCTCTTGCTCTCTCTCTCTGTTTTGCTTTTATTTTAGTTTTGTTTTATGGCATTGGTCCAAACCTCTTGAACTGGGTTAAATATTATCAATAATAGTGCTAGCAATAATATTACACATATTTAGTGGGCATTATTGCATTTTTCCTGATTTTATTTATTGTCATTTTTATTGTGGTGATATTGGTTAACGAAATCTAGTAAGTCTCAGGTGCACAGTAAGGCATATATATATGTATATATATTGCATTGTGTGTTCACCACTCACGGATAGACTTTTTTCTAGCATTTTTCCTGATTTTAAATGATGTACATTCAAGGTTTCCCTTTTAAGAGTGACGTTTACTCTAGATTTTGTATATGATTTTTTTTATCTGGTTAAGAAATTATTATGTTTCTAAAAATCTCACATTTTTAAAAAACGTAGGTATTAAACTTCATAAAATCATTCCCTTGAGATAATCATGGGATTTTTCTCTTTCATAATTAATTTAGTAAATTTGATAAACTACTGATGTTGAACCATCCTTACACTTCTGGAAAAAAACCTTACATGATCAGTAGTTTAGCTGAGTCTCCTAGAATGAAGAAACTGAGACAAAGATTAAGGTACTAACAATTTATTTAGAAGATGCCAGTTCAGGACTGTGGGGTTAGGGAAAAGGAAATTGAGGTCAGGGGAGATGCAGTACATCACAGTGTGAGGCCACTGTTTCACTGATGAGCTCTGAATAAAAAAAGACCAGCAGGAGTCTCAGTTGCCTTTTTCTATTTAGCATGCTTATCTTCTTTGGCAGCTCTTCAGAAAAATCACATCTCTGAGATGTAACATTGGAGACAAAAGTGGGAGATTTTACCTGCTCAGCTCCTTCTGATCCCCCATTTCTCATTAGGTAAAGTTCAGCCCATGGGGTTTTAATGCTTCCACACTTCTATATTGTGCCATCTGTGCCTTGAAGACTGCTTAGAAAGGTAGATATCATACTCCAGAGTATGATGTTACATCCATATCTGAAAGTGGAAGGGTGTCCCATCCTTTACCTTGGAAGAGGTAGCATAGGATGACCTAAGACAACTGCATTTCTAAAAACTTCCCTGATAAGGCTGTAGGTGCTCTGGGTACTTTTGGCTATTTTTCTTCTATTCTCTGAGATACATATATTTAGTAGGAAATCTAATATACATATTAATTCCTGTTCACCTGGTTCATCATTGCATAACATCATCAATATAGTAAACCTGGTAATGTTCTTTAAAATATCAAAGCAATCAAGGTCTCTAAAAACTGTATTTTGACTGAGGCCAGAAAAGTTAATACAATTCTGAGGCAAAAAGAAGAGATTTTAAGAGGCTTTTTTTTTTTTTTTTTTTTTTTTTTTTTTTTTTTTTTTACCATTACCATCATCGTGGAGCCAATAAGCCAATATCCTATTTTATAGATTCTAAGATGCGTATTTTTTCACATTTGAATCTTTCTGTAAAGAAGCAAATTTAATGGGCATGTGATAGGAACTATCAAACCCACATTTATTAAATTTTAATCGATAGTGTTAATCTCTATAGTTCTTCCAGGAAGTAGCATTAGTTAGAAAAAGCATGTTTTAAAGTACGTGGTTCATATAAATTGCAGCTACTGTTGGGAGTCAAGGTAATTGTTAGGAAAAGGCATAGAGACAGCTCACTCATATCGCATTGTGGCAAATTTTCAATGTCATAGATCTGCTTGTTTCCAAAATCTTCCATACTATTATAGCAATTGCAGATCAGTTTCATGCCACCTCATCTCTTTTCTCATATTCTTATTTCCATTCAATATCATAGAATTGTAAAGTATATATTTCTATAGTTAATTTTGATTAACAACAGGAATTTAGAGCCAAGAAAACTTCAATTCGAAACAATCTAGTTCTTTGGTTAGCTCTTGAGGTATTGCATATCCACTCATCCATTTATTTATTCATTAATTTATTAATTTGTTCCATGAATTCTTGTTGAATAAGAACATATGGAGTTCTGGGTCTAGATCTCAAGGGAGATGAGGGAATTAGAAATGAAGACATGAGGGCCAACTGCATAGAGATGAACAAGAAAGACTGGAAGCTGCTCAGCAAGAGAGAGAGGGAAAGAAAATGATATGAAGAATGAGTTTCAGGGAGTGCTCAGTTTTAGGAGGAAATGAAAAAGCCATTCTTATAAACAAATAGCTAATTGGTTGTTAAAGTATTAGCTCTTGTGAAAAATATACCCTGCAGAGCTGAGAATGTTTCAGAGAATGTTGATATTTTCAAAATGTGGTTGCTGGACCAGTGTTTTTAACATATCTAAGAATCTGTTAGGGATACAAAGTCTTCCTTTACCCTAGTGAATCAGAAATCTGGGGGTGACTTCTAGAAATATGTTTTTTAACAAGCCCTCTGGGTAATTCTGATGCACACTGAAGCTTGAGAACCACTGCTCTAACAAATTACATTCCTTGGCCTGCAGAGGTAATCCACAGGATCCTTACTTATGTCCTTATGGATTTTAATGTGCTGATAAAGGATGGGATAATTTTTTTCTCTCCCAAGTCAATGGTTTGTTGTAAATGCACACTGTCCTTATTATTCAAGGGAAAAGGAATCAGGCTTTTCTACCAGACAGGAATTGGGTATATTTATTTTTACTATTATTTTTACAAACTATAGCACCAGGATAGCCTTAAGACATATAAAGAACTCCTGAAATGCCTGCTGAATTAGTTCAAATGAGAACAAATCCATTTTCAGGCTTTAACTAGAAATATAAAATTCAATAATTTTGTATTAGATTGGAAGATACAAACTTAATCTCCTATGTAATCTTCTTCTCCAGTGCACAGCAATAAGAAATGAAACTCAAACAAATGTCTCTAGAGTCCTGTGAGAAACTCAATGATAAAAGAAAGATTCAATTATGTACTGAACGCACTAAAGCAGAAAAATACCGAAGATATTTTAGAACGATGTTCAAAAACAAAGCTCAACAAAATCTTATTTGGTTAAACCAGGAGTTTGTGCATACATACACTACATTTTAGAAAACAGAAAACAAATAAATAGTGTTGAAGTATATTATAAATATGAAGCATAATAACTCTGGTTAAATTAACGACTCTAGTTAAGTGAGTGCCTATTGTAGGCTGGGCCTTGTGTTAAGACTCTTACTTATGTTATCACAGGAAAACTTCACAATCAAAAACTCTCATTTTATAGATAGAAAACTTGAGACAAGAAGAATAAAGGGCTTACCTAAGGCCACCAGGTGGTAAGCAGTACAGAGGCAGGCCTCTACCCAGTCATGTCTTAAATGAAAGCCTATAAAATTTACTGTTAGAGTATGCTGCTAAAAATCTGGATACTTTAGAATCCCTATACTCCTAAATTCTAATACATTTATCTTTAGTATGTATACATGATATGAAGCCTGCATTGAAATTGAACAATTCCCTTATTCCATTTTATCAGCATTCCTGTGAAAAAGCATTTCTAAGTTCCTCAGATAGCTATGCTTTAATCCTTCCAGAGTTATTGTTAATCACAAAGTTGGAGTTATATGATGGACTTCTCACTGGATGCACTGGGGTACATTGGGAATGTAAATAGAGACATGAGGAAGTACATATTTGAATTTTTGTGAGATGGTAAGACATATTTGGAAAATTTCGTCTTCTACATGTCACCTCTGTCATTTTAAGTAAAAAATCAATACTATATCTACAAAGGAAGGCCTTGGAAAGGAAGACTTAGAGAAAAGTACACAGGGCCATAACATTATGGTGGCCTCAGCCACCACTCCATAATTTGGGAGTTATTAATAGCACCTGCCTTAAAGAGAGGTTGTATTATACTAGGTGGTACAGGTAACACTCTTATCACTGTGTTTATCACAGAGGCAATGGGCAATAAATGCTAGTTATCATCATTGTTGTCATTGTTGTAATCATTATGTTTATCACAGGGTTTTATGCACAAACACACACAGCCTTAACACAGGCCAACACCGACTCTCACTCACACGAGGTGGCTGGTTTGACTTTACTGAAATAAGTGGTAGTGCGTTTGAATTAGGGTTCAAGCCTAAGGACCTGGAAATGAGGCCTAAGTGTCTTGTTTGACCTTTGCACTATCTCAGACATTTGATCAACTGGGTAAGTGGACAGGATACAATTGGGTGTCACTGTGCTCTAGAAAGTGATATTCTATAGGGCCAGAGGGTATTGTAAGAGTCAGGTAAGGGACCTGATTTATGGATCTGTGCCCTTAAGCATAAGGTCTATTTGATCTCCATGTGATGCATTAACTCTACCTCCAGATATTTTTTCAAACCTGTGCAATCTCAAGACACTTTTCGAAGCGCTTTTTCCTTTTTTATCCTTTTCTTTATTTTTTATTGTGTGTTTCTGTTACCTAGTCATTCAATCAATAACCATTAGCTAGTGTATTGGTGAAATAGACCCGTTTTTAAGAGTTGACTCTTAGAAAAGTCTCTTGTCATTTTACATCACAAAAGTTCACTGCTGATGGAAAATACAGGGTAACCAATTGGCTGCCAGGAGTGGTTCTTATGCCCCAAGTTTCCCCTTCGGGTCATAGAAGATGTGCAGTGGTTGTCAGAGAGAAATGAAAAAAAAAAAACAAAAAGAAAAAGCCAAAAAACGTGCTCAGAGTCTGGCCTAGGGTGGTAGTACCATGTAAAGGCTTCTCTTTCCACCTGAGTTTCCCATTGTTGAGCAAGCGTGTCTATTCAACCCCTGTGTTAACCATCAGTGCAAAGCTGTATGCCTGCATCTAGAGACCACAGTGAAAGTGGCACTGCAGTAATAGGGTTTCTGTCAGCAACTGAACTAAATGACACAGGTCAGTGGTTCCCCTTTGTTAGAAATGGAGCCAGGAACAGCTGAATGACCCTGAGCTAGGAAGGCGGTGCCCGGGAGTCTAAGCAGTCCTGCAGGATTGGACTGAAATTAGGAAATTAAAGGGGAAAGCATGATGTGGGAAGTGATCCTTCCAGGTTTTGTGGTCATTTAAATCTATTTCTGATAGAACAAAACAAGTGATCTAATGGTTGGGGGCTGGAAGGGAGAATATGTGTAGGTGAGTTCTATTGGCAAAGGAGAACTCCAAGGTACATTCATGCTCCTTGTCATCACCTCTAGCTTGTCATTGGAAATTCAGGGCTTAGAAGAGCAACTTTCTCTTTTGTCTGGTGAGCATCTTCTTTCATCCCACTGCTGATGACATACAATTTTTCATATAGCTGGAAGAATTTACTCTGGATGAGGGGCCACCAAACTCTTTCTGTAAAGGACTAATAGAAAATATTTTAGATTCTGTGTTTATATAGCTTCTGCTGTAACTTCTCAATTCAGCTAATGTAGCATGAGAGAAGACATAGGTAATACATGAACAAATGAGTGTGTCTGTGTTCAAATTGTACTTTACTTAAAAAGCAGACACTCATCCCAGTATGGCCCATAGTCTGAAGTTTGCTGGCCTCTGCGCTAGACACTGATTTTGCTTTCTAAGCACATTCCTGTTGATAATAATAGAGGACCAATATAAAATCCATGGTTTTCATTGATGTTGCTGATGCTACCTGGTGCTCTAGTCTCATGAGTGGTCTCCTTTGACTTGTCTGGGTGAGAACTGGGTAAATTTCAAGTAAACATATGACCAGTACCGTCTTCCTACTTTTCTCAACCTGAAAAATGAGTTTTCCTCAGTGAGCTTTTGGCTCAGGACTAGGTTTTCCCCAAGTTTTGATCATATCCTAATCCCCTCCCTGTAGTCCAAAGGTAAGGTCAGAGTTTTCGTTAAGTGACCTGGAAGAAGTATGTGAGGTTTTCCTGGGTGCATTCACAGAACTGATAAAGAGATGAACCATATTCATAGCTGGCTTTAGCCATGTAAAAAGTCCTCAAAATGCCATTGACCAAAAGCTATTTATTTGGAAGAAAAAATCTTTGATATTACTGATAATTTCATCTTGTGGAAAGTTGAGGAAATAAAGTCTTCCTGCATAGGATATCATTAAAGATAATAAGGAAAGAATGGATTGAAAATGTGAACCAATAGCAAAGTTGAGGGGAAATGATGACATCATCTGAGATTTCCATTGTGTTCAGGAGTTGGTTAGAATTAAGTAAACTGGGAAAGATTTCTTTCCAAAGAAGAAAAATATGGAAAGAAGAACTAAAATTTAAGGAATATGAAGTAAAAAAGGTTTCTGCTGTTTGTAGCAAGAAAATTAACAAACAAAAAGACATTTGATTGAACGATGACAGATCACTTAACATCATACTTTCTCCTGGGTCCCTCAAGTAAACTGAAACTGTAAGAAAAAATAGTAAGCTTGGCTTTCAGACAAGAGGCTGATTCTTTTCTCAAGTTTTATCCACTCTCTAGTGTATTTTTGAGCTTTTTTGAAGATCTCTTGCCTTAGGGATACCTGTTAAAATTACAGACCCTTGAGCCTTATTCTATGGGTATTGAGTTAGAATTTCTAGGTCTGGGAACTTGGACATCTGAGATGTTATTGGACACGTTAGTGCAGCAGTCCCCAGGCTTTTTCACACCAGGGACCCGTGCTCCTATGAGAATCTACTGCCTGATGATCTGAGATGGGGCTGAGGTGATGATGCTAGCACTGAGGAGCAGCCGCAAATAATAGATGAAGCTTCACTAGCTTGCTTGCTGCTCACCTCATGCTGTGTGGTCTGGTTCCTAACAGGCCACAACTGGTATGGGTCCATGGCCCCAGGGTTTGGGGACCCCTGCTTTAATGAATCTCAGCCACACTGAAGATTCATTGAAGAACTACTCTCACTCTCTTTCTCTGGGCCAAAACCTTCCCCAGCAATTACAGAAAATGCACTTTTATTGATTGAATTTCATCCCCCTCCGCTAAATTCATATGTAAAAGCCCTTAGTGCTAGTATTGCCTTTAAAGAGATAATTAAGGTTAACTTAGGTCATATGCAGGAAGCCTTAATCCAATCCTATGGTGTCCATATAAGAAGGAATTTAGACACACAAAAGGACACCATGGTTGTATGTGAACAAAGGAAAGGCCATGTGAGGACACAAACAGAAGGCAGCCATCTGAAAGCCAAGAAGAGAGCCTTAGCAAAAAAATAAATGGGAGTATACTTTGATTTTGGACTTCTGCCTTTAAGAACTGTGAGAAAATAAAATTTCTGTTGTTTAAGCCTCCCAGTCTGTGGTATTTTTTATGGCAGCCTTAGCAAACTGATATAGGCACTGGTTAAGCAAATACAAACCTAACTTTTAGGAAGAAGAGAGTGTAGTGTAAGAAAAGGTCCAGCCACGTGCAAAATTCACAATGAAGCAAGGCAGAACGTGGTGGGTACTGGAGGAGCGCCCGTGGCAGGAAGTAAGGTGGAGGCTTTTGTCTCCTACTCAGACCTTGTTCTATGTGTCATTGCTTTATGTAAACTATCAAACTGAATCTATTCAATAACCCTCAATGATAGGATTTATTATCATCTCCTTTTTATATATGAGGAATTAGAAGTTCAGAGGAATTAAGTATTTAATAAAATTTACCTAGCAAATAAGAGACAAATTAAAGATTTGAACTCAGGTTTTGCTATTGCTGTAGGAAATAGTCTCAAGAACTCAGATGAGCCTCTAAGTACTCAGCGGGCCAGGGCAGGAGGGTAGAGCTCTGTGATTGGCCAGATGAAACACTCTCCAGAGCTGTAGGAAATGTTAATCATACAGCTGTTGGCCTGGCTGGTTCGAAAATGGTGACAAGGTTTGGAACACCTCTTATGAGGTGCTGGCACTAGTTTATTACAAGAAGCAAGGACTGCTAAGATACACTAAGGAGTCCTAGAAGTCTAGTCCCATGACATCGTGTCAAGTGGAGACACGATCTCACCCATCAGCCTTCTTCATTGGTTTATTATATTGAGAGAGTTGAATGAAATAATCTAGTGTAAGAACTCAGAACATATTAGAAGAAGTGACCACTGTGATGCTGGGTAAAAAAGACTCTACAGCATCTGGAGAAAGGCAGGTAGGCCTGAAGGAAGGGAGAGGAATGGGAAAAGTGAGCAATAGTGCCTACTGATGTGAGGGTCAGGAACCTCCTTGATTACTGGTCTTTGTTTTTCTCCTTCCTTCTCCTCCTACCGTTTTTAGTAACTGCTTTCCTCTCTGCACCCCTCCTTAAGAACTTCTATTTACTTCATTGTGGAATTAGTCAATTAATTCAATCATACACACACACACACACACACACACACACACACACACACACACATTTTTTTTATTCACCTATTAAACAAAGTTTCGAGTATCAGTCTTCTCGGAGGGCACAGGAATAGTAGCAGGATGATCATTTCACTTCTAAGAATGCAAGTGCCACTTCTGCACTAACATCTGTGAGTTAGGCAGCTCTGTTATATACTCTGTTATATATTCTGTTAGATGCCAAAATAATCCTGGAAGTTAACTCTCCTATTTACATATAAGGCAAATAAGGCTTGTTATCACATAACTATTAATGGGGGTTGCTTGGATGGGATCTTACTCTGATTCCACTGAACAATGTCTAAGTATTACTCAAGTAGCAGTCATATCAAGCTACGTGTGATTAGTGTTACAGGAAAACTGTAAACTCAGTATTGAGGTTTAAGGTAGAGAAAAAAAATCTCATTTGGATGAAGTAATTGCAGAAGGCTTAATGGTAAAGGTGAGTTTGAAACAATAATTTGAAGGAAGAAAAGATAACTCTAACTTGTTTCTCTGATCTAAAAAACAGAAATCCCCTAAATATGAGGAGTGAAGTAAATTTAAATGACATGTAAAGAATAGACAGGTGATGGTTCAGTGTGTCAGATACCATGCATCCTATTGCTGACAGATGAAATTCAATATAATTATCAGCTGGGCTCTGCTTAGTTGCTTATTTATTGCTATTTAAGTAATGAAGTTTTAAATAAAACATCAGAAGAGAAATGCAAAATGCTGCCAAAAGAAATAAATCAAACTTAATTAGTTTTCAGGTACACACCTCTTAGTCAGGCCCCCAGCTGGCTTTCTCGCTGGTCTCTGTCAGTTTGAAGAATGTGGAATGACCAAGTTAACACAGCTAAACAGAGGGCAAAGACAAACAGATGTATTTCTCAGAGTTGAGAGAAAAAAATGGTTTTGCTGATGGTTTATAAAATTAGGTTTTTATGTATTTTAAGAGAGAACAGTTTCTTAGAATGCTTATTCTGAAGTGATCATGAAAATAGTTAGCTACTTTACATAATTATTATCAGTTGATGATATAATTGTGTAATAACAGAAAGCATACCATTGATTATTACCCCATGAATAAAAAAAAACAAGTTTTCTCTAAATTAGCTTCATTCAAAGCAGAAGAAAACACAAAACACATCGCTGACCCATGATGTAATGTTAGAAACATTTTAATCCATGTCACTCTTACTTTAATGTTTTAAAACCAGTTTATTCATGTATAAGTTATGATGGCAGATTAAGACCAGCTTCCTCGTTTTCTGTGCATGACACAAATAAGTGTGAATGGAAACAAAACTTCTACCAAATAAATGTACCCTTGCTTCCTTATGAAGCTGAAGATGAGAAGAATTCACCTTTCACAAAACATATACTCACTAGGCATCAGTATGTTTTTAATTTGTAGAATGTGCAAAAGTCTCTCTTTTGTCTTGTTTGTTTCTGAACATTAGTGTTGCAGATTTTCCCCCAGGTTTTTATCTGTGAAGTGCAGCAGTTCATTTGCATATTTCTAATCTCATGAAAATGTAAGGTTACAGTACCTAAGTGAGTGATATTCTATTTTACTTGACATTCAGACTGCAAACAGCCCCTAGATTTAACTAATTTTGGGCTTATTTTCCTATCTCTTTTAGTTATATAATGGACTAAAATCCTACATCCAAGTGGAAAGTTTTATAGCAAGTCAAATTTTAACTACAAATAAATAATGTAGACTATTATGACGATTTTAAAAAAATACACTTTCATTTGATTTGTTTGGTATTAATATGTTCTCCCAAAGTCTTCCTTAAAATAGAATGGTTTTAAGGTATTTCTATATGTGTAAGAACTGGGAGAATTTCAAATAAGATTATTCTTTTAATTCTGGGCTTTCTATGTATCTGCATAGTACATAACTCCAAACAAGGTTAAATTTGGTAATGTCTAGCATGGCCGGAGCCCACAAAGATTAATTATGATTAAATACAGACAAATTTTTATTTTTCAGGAAAAAATATTCTTGAGTGAAGCCCACAAAAAATTGATACTTGGTGAGATATGGTATCATATGGTACTATATAGTATGGAATTATATGGTAGTGGTTAGAGCTGGAGAGGGGGCAGGAAAGGAAAAAGGGGAGAGAAAGAAAAAGAAAAAGGAGGATCGTTATGTTCTAGGACCTAAATGTAAGTCAATGAGATCAGGAAATTAAGTAGTTGTCAGTAGCTGCTTCTGTCCTCTTGGGATATTTTCAGACAGACCAGAGCCCAGCAATATGGAGCAGGAGTAGGAAAGGGATAGATAGAGCAATCTCACATGTGGGCTTTGGACACCATTGTGCAATGAGGCAACACATAGTTACACTGACAGGACTGATAAGAGATGCATCATAAAACTCTACCTGTGTTTGTATTTAAACTTTGTTTTATACTCATCATTTAAAAACTTCTACAGGTAATTTTTAAAACTGAAAGATATAGATAGTCAATAATGTTGTTCACCAAATATTTCTGGTTCTATACCTTCTAGGCAAGTTCTGGTTTCCATGTGGTTGGTCAAGGCCATGTAACCAGTTCTGGCCAATGAGTCATGAACAGAAGAGTCACGTATACATTCTAGGCTGGGCCATTAATTGCTAATTTAAGACCTTCCAGGAGTCTCCCTCCCTCTGGAACAGTGACCTGCTCTATCAGCCTGGGTTCCTAAGAGTGCAAGGTCATCAGCCCCCTTCAACGTGCAATTGATTTGTAGTGTGAATTACAATAAATCTTTGTGATTTTAAGCTACTGAAATCTTGCTATTGGTTCCTAAAAGCATAATCTAGGTTATCTGATAGAAATATACCCTCCAATTATGTTTTTAGATTTCCAATTTCTAGGCCATGTCTAATTGAGTAAGATCATTAATTTAACAGCCTCATTCTCCCCTTCAAAAGTATAAGGTATTAAGGCCTACTTCAAGTTGGAGAATCTGATGGCTCATTATTAACACCTAAAATGTCCATTCCATGACTCTCTGATTATATTAGATCCTTAAGTTCTCCCTCCCTCTCTTCTGTATCTGGTTTTGGCTACTTCCACAGACTTGCTATCATCTTCAGTTCTAAATGGATGTTTTTCTATCGGTCTGGCTCTTTTCTAGGACCAGAAAGTCTACTTTAACATCAGAGAACCTCACTGTCTTTCTTTGACATGGCTGGTCTATAGCTCTGCCCCTCTTATTAGCCCAGGTCTTTGAAGTTCTGCCTTCTTTGGAAAATTTTCAAACTTACCACTAGCAGTCAGTCTGATTCTTGGCTGAATGATATACCTAGTTGAAAGCACTGGTGCCAGCTGGTGCTGAAACGAGGACTGTGATACAGTTCTCCCTTGGACTTGGCGCTTGGCCCATGTAGCTGTGCCTCTAGAGGCAAGTACTGAAGCTAGATTCGTTTTCCAAATGTTGACTTCACCATGGCGCTCAGTTCTGGGTTAGATCCTGAATCTTTCCTGTTTCACGCTGGTTCCATATGGTGAAATGTGACCCATGATGACTCAGGAGCAAGTTCAGAATAAACAGAATCCCTGATGAGCAAAACTGAAGCTGGAGATCTTATTAAATAGCCTGATAAAAGAGCAGTCATAGTGAGGTGAGGAAAGAGTAAAGAGAAAGAACCTCAGCTTCTGAATGCTCAGAAACAAGAGGTGAGCCAGCCGGAGCCCATGCCTGGAGCCCAGCAAGGTAGTCCAAGATAGGTGGCTGCATTTATAGTGTAGGGACTTGGAACACTGGGTTAGAAACTTAAGAAAGACCTTGGTTCTTCAGATCTCCAGGGAACTTAGACAGAGACGTCCTCAAGATAAAAGCAGGGTGAATGATTTTAAAAGAAAAACTAAAATGAAGGTGGCCTTAAGGGAGAATGTGATAGCACAGAAACTACATTTTTGACTCAAGCATTCTATTGAAGCTAATGTTTCTCAAAATGACTACCACACATCAATTGCCTCAATATTACCAGGGTAAAGCAGCTGACAATATGAATGTATGCACCTACTAAATAATAAGACATAATTCAGAGGGATACAAAGAGATTCATCTGCTTACTAAGGCAGACATGACTTTCTTCTTCAAGGAGCCTAAAATTGAATAGAGCAGACAGAAGTACAACAAATGATTAAAGAAGTTGAAGTTAGCAAGCACAGAGGTAGAAATTGAGTTTATAATACTTTTAAAGGAGAAAATAATTTTGGGGAGCATTTCTTATCTTGAAGTTTTTAGGTTTCAATAATAAAGAGAGAAAAGGTCAAATTTGAGGCAAAAATAATTAAATAAGGCAAGCTTTAATAAATAAAATAGAAATTGCTATGGGAACACAGAGGAAGGAATATTTATTTCAAATTAAGGGGATATGTTAAATTTGTATTAAAAATGAATATTTAAGTTGGTGAACTTTTTAGAGGAGGATACTGTGGAATGAGAAAGACATTCATTCTAAGAGGACGAAAAAGTATAATCACAGGCACAGAGAGCACAAGTGTTCTCTACTAAGCCAGTGATTCCCAAACATTGTTTCACAGTTATGTCGTACTTACTGCAGACAGGTAGCCAGTTAGAAGATTCCTGAGGCCCAGATATGAGGATTTTGCCTGGGCGGTTGAAGTCGGTCCTAGGGAATTACAATTCTGAAAGGCTCCACATATCTATCAGAAGTCTTTGTTGCAAGGTGTAAAATCTACTCCAGAGCCATTAAGAAGAAAGTTATTTGAAAAAAAGCTTGTGTAAAGGCAGCATTATTCATAGGAGCCAAAAAGTGAAAACGACCCAAGTACCCAACAACTCTTATAAGAATAAACAGAAAGCCACACAAAAGAATGCCACTTAACGTGAAGAATCGTAGTACTGATACATACTACATAAGGATGCATGTTATGTCAGTAGAAAAAAGTCAGATGCAAGAGATCACAGATTACATGATTGAATTTATGTGAAATATCCAGAAGAGGCAAATCTGTAATCTATGAAGAAAGGAAATTAATAGTTGCCTATGGCTGGGGGTTAGAAGTAGGATAAACTATAAATAGACATAAAAGATTTTTTTCAGGTGATGGAAATGTTCCAAAACTGGATTGTGGTGACTGATACATATCTTTGTAAACTTACAAAAAAATCATTGAATTGTATGCTTAAAAGGGTGAATGTCATGGCATGTAAATTATGTCTAAAAAACTGGTTGAAAAGCTACACTGTACATTCATGGCATCACAGCTCAGAGGGACCCTATGAAAATACCCCAAACCATAGCACAGAACTGCTACCCCTGCCACCTTGCCATGTACATCACAGCAGCACTAGCACTGTGCCTCTCACTGATACCTGGAGCACTCTGAACACCCCTTTCTTACCTGCCTCTCCAAAACCATAATTCAGAGCCTAGGGTAGGTTATGTGCCCATGCAAAGGGAGGCTGGGAAAATGAGCATCTGGAATTTACTGCTCCTGTGTTGGCAGAGCAGCGTATATGTCTTGACAAAACTCCATCTGTGGGAAATTTTCTAATCATAGGAAGAATGTTTGGACGTAAGGCAATCCAGCTCATCATAAGTTTCTGATAGAAGCCAGCTTCAGGGAGTGGAACACCATACTATAAGCTCCTCTGGGTGAGCATCTTCTGATATTTGGCTTTTTACCTAAATAGCCTACTATGGCTGGAGCATTGCTAGAAGAAGTGGCATTAAAGGGAAGAGGAAGTGAAGTTAGAGTCACCCCAAAGTGAGAGGGTGACCTTCGTGAGTGGTGAAGTAGTGGACAAGTAGAATGTCTCTTGTCTCTCTCACTAGTACCTACCTAACATTTATGAAAGAGTGGCACAGACCTACTTGAGGACAATGTCCCCAAGATTCAACACATTAAATGCTCAAGTTTTCTCAACACTTTTATCTCTTAAAGACTACAACTAAAGCGCATGGAAACATGATGAGTTTCAGAAAGAGTAATAAGAGAATCAGTAAAAAAGCACAATGTAAGTAGGTAATAGAAATTGCATGCATGTGTAAAAAATGTATTTTATACTAAATTCCATAGCTTTATGTGATGAACATTTAACTATAAATGTATCTCTCCAAGAGTCAAGAAATATGATCATATTTGTAGTACTGGCATTGTCATTCTTTTTAATAACAAAGGCTTTTTAGGTTGACTTTTATGTGACACAAACCGATATTCATGTCAGCTAGTCTGGTCTTCTGTTTAATAAGCAGTGAGATTAGAGATCATGAAGATAGGGTGGCTGGACTTGAGATGGGGTAGAGTTTTTGACAAGGAAAAGTAGGGAAGAAAGGATTCCGAGCAATGGGGTTAGTTCACGCAAATGCACCAAGAGGATGCAGAGCAAGAGAATAAATAGCAAACAGCCTTGCAGCCACATTTTCTTTTCCTTTTAAAGATATCAAAGTAATGTTCTCTAAGTTGTCTTAAGTATATAACATCCTAAGTGCCTCCTAATGCATCCATTGTTTATATTTATTCCACTTAGTGTGTATCAGAGGTATTCCGATACCTACATTCCTTATAACCTTTATTTCAAAGTGTTTGACATCCTAGTTGGTTTTCAATACCTGAAATACCATGGCATTACTCTAGAATGGGGTGAAATAGAGAGAAGAAATATTCATTCAAATTACCAGGGAAAGTATACGAAATGCTTTCCTTCTGCAACCTACAAATGAAAACCAAATTTTTCTGACTAAAAATGTGAAAGCACTAGAAGATTCAGTAGTTACATTTAAAACAGAGAAAAGAGATGTTTAAGCTGAAAATGATGAAAGCCTTTTAAATTAAAGCAGCATGAAAGATGGCTCTGCAATTTACTCTGATTGTTTTCATCATACATACACTCCTTCGTAACTTCAGTATATCCTGGGGAGGTTGTGAAGCCAAGCACTCCATTACCTCTGCTGTTCTTGGTTGCTAAGTTTCCCATTCATTATAATGCATCGCCTGTAAGAGTTGTCCAATTTCTCTATGCCCTTTCCACTCTTTGGACCGCAATGATTATGAACGGGCCTGAATAATAGTGCCTCCTTTTCTCTCTCACTCTCTGTCCTACTTTCAAAGATAACAGTTGCTTGTTACCATTGTAAATAGGAACGCCATGCAAACACACAAAAAAAGCTTTTCTATGTGCTATTTATTGCATATAGAAAGCTAGACAGCCCTTATACACCCAATTTCAGCAACAACTAGTGTATTTGATTGACAAGCAACTGCTTTTCAAATCATACAGCATTCAGGAGATGTTTTCCACCATCAAAGCAGGTTTGATGCTGTTATGGCTGCTGCATATTAAGGCCCAAGGCAGCCCTTGGATCCCGTGTCAAGACAGCAGGGGAGATGTGTGTGTTAATTATCTTAATCTTGGTAATTATTCCACAATGTCTATGTATATCAAAACACCATGTTGTATACTTTATATATATATATATATATATATATATATATATATATATATATATATATATATATATATATAATTAGTATTTGTCAATTACTTCTCAATAAAGTTAAAAAAAAAAAAGGTAGCAGGGGATAAACTAGTTCAGGAATGGGTTCTTTTACATTTATTTGCTTATGTACCATGGTATGTGATGGGAAATTAGAAAGTAAAAATTTACTTCTCCAAACACCTCACTACTGCCATGGGTCTCTTACACCAAAACCCTCTTACAGCATGCATATTCTTATTTCTATATAGTAGATCATGCTCCCTCCTTCCTATCTCGTATCTCCATAATAATTCTCTCTAAATTCAGATCCTATCCATTCTTTAAGGTTTATCCTTAAACCCAACCTTTCCATTCAATTGTGTTTCTTAAATCCCAAGACCTTACAGAATTTATAGATAATATCATCTAATTTGACAAGTGCTCATATGTTATGTCGCTAACTAAGAATTTTAGATGAATTATCCTTGTTTCCTAAAACATTCATGAGTCCTTTGTTCTGGAGAGAACTCTGTCTTCTACTAATTTTTCTCCCATAGCTAGATTCACCAAAGGAGATTCACAAATACTTGTTGATACTTTGGTATCTAAATTTTTAAAATAATAATGAAAAAACTGATAGAATATGAGCACTTCAGAGTTAAAAAGTTGAGTACAATCTCTCAATGAATGTGTTATTTCTCTTTTCATCTCTACAACATCTCGGACAGGTGGGCTCCCAGGCTCTGCTCGAACATTTCCATTGAAAACAAGTTTGTTAAACTTCAAGATAGTTCATTTCATTTTGGACAGCTTTAAATGTTATAAAACCTTCCTAATTATGGCCTAAGGTCCTCTCCAGTAACTTCCATTTAATGGCCTAATTCTGCTTTCAGAAATGATGTAAGTTGAATCTTCCTTTTGTAACACTCTTTTGCATAGTTGAAGGCAAACAAGCATGTATTGCTAGGAGGATAATCAGAATGGAAACTCCCAGCAAAAGAAGTTTGAGGTAACTCTAATTTATCATCTCCAAAATAAGAAACTTTAGCTCAAAGCAAAAGGTGCTTGATGAGCAGCCTGTTATGCCCCAGATTGCTGCAAACCTTGGATAGTCAAATACTTGTTTGTAGACAGAGAGGAGTCACATACTGGCTGGAGCCTCAAAACCAAAAGGAACCTCTCATTAAGCTTTTTCTCAACTAAGATATAAACTTTTATAAAATGTCTCCAATGTAGTCTTCAGTGCTTGCCTTAGAAATCTTCACTACATGAGCTGCAACAACTCTGATGAAATAAGCAGGTATAGCAATGAAGCCAGGGCATTAAATGGTTAGATACAGCCCAAGTGTATTTAAAGTTGACTTGATAGTGTCTGATCATTTGAATCAAACCTATGAAGATGCAACTACATAATGAAAACTGAAAATTATGATCATATCAGAGGTAAAATTTATTACTAAGGTCATATTGAGGTGTATTGAAAGAACTTTGGCCTGACATCTATAGGATTCAGTCTCTAGGCTTGGTTTTGTTTATTAACTTACAGGAGTTATTGGTTAAATGGGTTTCAATTTCTTCAACTATAAGATGGGGAACTTGAAGTGGGTGACTACCAAGGCTGCTTGGAGTTCTTTCCACATTGTTAAACACTCTTGAATTCTTCTAGATACTTTCTCTGGTTTCCTGGAAAAGTTCAACAGCTTGCTGAAAAAATAAACTATAGATTGTAGCTTTAGTTGATATTATCAATCTGTTCCTAAAAACCTCTATGAAAACTAAATAAAATGGTCTTATAATGATCAATTACCTTCAAGGCTTACTTGTTTTTCCCAAATTCTAGAATTTCCAAATTATAGTAATTTCCCAAAATGCTAGAATTATATTTCATGTATAATTTGAAATCAAAGGGGCCTTAGAGATTACAACTCCCTTATTTTATATTTCAGGTATACTGCGTCCTAGTTCAGAGTTTCTTCTTTTACCCCATCACTTAATGCAATTTTCACAAAATAAAGAATTCCTTCATGATGTTAAAAAACACCTTCTAATTTACCTGTTTTACATACTAGGTAATTCTTACTGTGGAGCACCAACACCCAATTTCTGAAGCCACATCTAGTTGCAATTATCCAGGTGTTATAAGCCTTTAAATCTCTGCTTTTTCTATAGTTGCTTGCTGAATTGAAGGGAAGGAAAAGTAAAAACCCTAATGGAAGGATAATCAAAGCTTGAAATATGCATTTAGACTGCCTAGAGTAATCGAATTCACAAACTAATTACTGGTTCATCATATGTTTTGTGCTATATGATTCTGGACTGGAAGGAGCTGCCACATATGATTGTATCTCTTTTGGCCCAAGTTGGTATGACAGGGAAATGTGTGCCAAAGCCACAAAATTTTCCATTTTCATAAAATGGAAGAGGCACAGGCATAAGAGGCCGAGTAATGCTACTGCCTTCAGGGTTATAATGGTGAAAACTCTTGTCGCTGAGCAACCTGGGACAACTTGCTCATTCTTGGTCATGAAAAAAAGAAAATAACAGAAATTTCTCAGCTCTGTTGCAATTTTATTTTCTACAATAACCATTTGTCTAAACAAGACACTCAGGCACAAGTGTCTGTGAGGTACTTTATAATACATTCGCTCTATGTCATTTTTGCAATGAAATTTCTGTCCAGTTTTGAGATTATGAGAAGTTGTTCAGTAAGTTCCCTATGGACAGAACAAAATGATGTAGTAAAATTGTAGCAGTACGTGTTTGTAGACAACATTAACAAAACTGTCCCAGTTGTGTAAATAAGAGGTTCTAGGGGTGCTGGAGATCTGTAGAAGTGGATATTTTGAAGATCAGTGTGTATAAAGTATAGGATTGAATTTGTTTACTTTGGATGTCGAGTTGAGAATGGATTAGAAGAAGCTATCTACTTCTTTTCCCAGATCTTTCTTTTTTCTTATTCTCCTTCCTTTCCTCATTTCCAGAAAGATAACAAGGACAAAGGGAAACAAACAAACAAACAAACAAAACCCCAGAAATGTGAGGATGGTTCATCCTGCCCAGATATAGTGACAGAAACACTTTCTATAAATCAAAAACTTTAGTATTTGTATGTGTGTGACTCAGCCATTTCACATCAAGGTGTTACCACGGAGGGCTTTTAGATGCTATGAAGGCTTGGAGAATGGCCACTAAAGAAGACTGAAGAGTGAGGGTACAGTGAAGGCTTTGTAATATTGTGATTTATAATAAGAAATATGTATTTAATTTTCATCACCTTTTATGGAACAGAGCTCCTAAAATTCTTGAAATTTCCTAAGGGATAAAAGTGATATAGGTCTTTTATTATGTAAATGAGCGACCTTTGGAAAACACCTAAGAATAGAGGGTGATGACCTGAGAAACCAACTTTGGGATTACTGGGTTGGAACTTCTATAGTGCCCCATCCTCCACCTCTGGGGTAGGGAAGAGGAACTGGAGGTTCAGTTAATAGCCACTGGCTAATGACTTCATAAATCATACCTTTATAATGAAGCCTTCATAAAAACCCAAAAGGACAGTCAACCTAGAGGACTTCCAGGTCGATGAACACAGGGAGGTTCTAGAATGTGGTGCACCCAGAAACAGCATGAAGTTGACCCCTTCCCACATACCTCGTCCTATGTGTCTCTTCCATCTGGCTGATCCTGAATTATATATATGCTTCTAAAAGATAAATGGATGCATATTAAAAATATTTAGAGTTTATTTAAGCAAAAACTGATTTCAATCAGGCAGAATTGAATCTAGCAGATAGAAAGAGTCTCCGAGAATCTGTACAAATGAAAGACTTTTATTGGAAGAAGGGAATGACAATAAGAAAGTTATACTAGGCAAAATATGTGGGTTGGTTATTGCAAGGTTTTTTTTTTTTTTTTCCCCCCTACAGGGGATGGCATGACACAACTCATGCATAGGAAAAAGGTGGGCTAGATGCTAGGAAGGTGAGAAATGCAGTATCTGGTCAACCTAAGCAATACCATTACTATCAGCAAGGACATTTCAGCTCTCACAATGCAAGTCAAAGTCAGTGTCCAAATCTGAATGCAGGTATGTCTGAGTTTTACTTCAGTATTTTTTTTTTTTTAATTATACTATGTTGCTGTCCACAGCTGCCCTGACTGTTGATACAAATGAGAATAAAATAGTAAAGAGAATTCAAAATGAATTCCAGGGACAATTTATAAGCAATGAAACCTGCAGAGAATATGTGTATAAGATGGTTCAAAAATGAGTTAACTAATGTTGAGAATTGTCATCTTATTATAAATGTCTCCATTCTCATCTCCATCCCTTGTTCTCTGTTAATAATTCAAGTATTTAAATTTTTATTGGATTGCAAGTTGGTAGGCAAGACATGAGTCTGACTTCACAACTGTCATATTCAAAATTGGAATGGAATGAATCTTTCTCTGCTTCTCGTCAAGTCATCCATTTGTACTATGCAAATATAACTAAATGGGAAGGAGAGATGCACTTGATGGGAGAAAGATCTCATAAAGTTAACATTTGTAGTTCAGTCAAGCTAAATGTCCATTGGGTTTCAGTTTAAAATGGCACCAGGCTGGTTGCTGCTGATGCATCATCTCCAGAATTTTTGCTAAAACATCAGTGAAGAAAAATACAAAAATACACATCACCTGTAGAAACTAAAACTTAAACAAGAGCCTACTACTAGAAATGGAGAATGTTGACTAAATGTAAGCTCCAAGAAGCATGATAGGAAAATAAAAAATTGTTAGTCTAACAATGCTTACTCCCAGGAAACTGAGAAAACCTTTTCCCCTGAAAAAGATATGAAAATATTTTATTCTTTTCTGTGCTGTCAGTCTGTGAATGAGTGTTAGATTTTATAATCACCCCTTTTATTGTGTGTGTGTGTGTGTGTGTGTGTGTGCACACTTATTTTGTAGCAGCCAAAATACTGCATTGGTGCCCCTTTGTACCTCTTTCTATACTCTTTCAGAAATGTTAATCCTAGAAACCCAGAGGGCCAGAGACAGGAGAAGGCGTGCCATGTTATACATTGAGCTTCCACATAAAATTTGGTTTGAATGTGTAGTCTTCCCATTATTTCTGTTGCTGCTGCTGCTGCTGCTGCTGCTGCTGCTGCTGCTGCTGCTGCTACTGCTGCTGCTGCTGAGTAATCAGGGACATGGCAAGTGGGGAAAGTGACAAATCCTATTATCAGTGTTAGCTCTTCCCAACTGGATTAGAAAAACAGGATGAAGAATAGGCTGAATAAGATAAACTAAAAGGGTCTTGCCTTTAGGTTCAGTCAGAAGATATTCACAAACAGTGTCTTGCTGTGGCCAGCTACTTCAAAAGATGTTCATTTTAGATTTCAAAGGCATGCTTCCACTGGTACTGATCCTGAGTCCTAGCTCTGAGACTTAAATCTGTGTGGCCTTAGGGAAGCTGTTTAAATTCTCTGTGTCGCAGCTTCCTCATCTGTAAAATGGAGATTATTACTCTCATTTCATCAAGTTATTATAAAAATTAAATACGATAATAGGTGTGATTGGAAACCATAAAGCAAATGCAAGAGCTTGTCATTATTATGTCTTTTCTGCTTAAAGTTTTAATGTACATAGTGTACTTTGTGCAACAGCTCTACTCCAGTGACCGATCATGGTACCGACCTTCAAACTCCTAAAGCATTTGGGGTCTTCAACCAGGTTGTGGGCTCATTTAGAGCAGAGCTCAGTTTTTTGACTTGTTTTTATCTCCTTTTTATTCTACTGCCCTGTACTTACCGAGGGCTTGAGAAGTGTCAGTTGATGATCATGGCCATCAGTTTCAGTTCTATAATTTTTTAGGCATTCTCCTGTTGTGACAAAGACGTATTTTTCTTTTTCTGGTGTGAACTATTAACGTTAATAGCATTCTACATATTTCAGTAGGAATATTTACCACAATGTGTAAGGTCTCTGAAGGTGGGTTGGCTTTAAAGAGGTTTTATTTATTAATTTAAGTGTGTACATTCTGGAGAACAAACTGCAGATATAGGCTTAATAAATAAATCGGGTAGAAATTTCTCCGGTGATGAAGGTGCAATCTTTAGCCAGAAGGTGCCATAAAAGTCTCAAACCTGTATTTGGTGTTGATATGTGAGAGAGAAAAAAAGGAAATGTAAGTACTCTATAACAAAGTATTTGCTATTCTAATTCAAAGTGCTAGCCATTATAGCAATTTATTACAAAAAATTTTCATATTGCTATATATTTTGCTAAGGATTACACTGTCCTTTTCATTCATTTGATTATGTTTTATTTGGTTCCTACACTCTGCCGCTGTTCATTTGCAAGAACTACTTTTCCCAACTGTATAAACTGAGGAGAAATTTGTCTTCTGAAGAACCTGTGAAAGTGAAAAGGCAGTGCAAGTTTGAGTCTAGCCACCTCTCCTTTGTCCTTGGATGTCCTTCAGGGGGACGACGCACCTTCCGTTGGCTTCTGCCAGTTGAACATTCACTTTCTTCCTAGACCTCGGCTATAATCAACAGCACACAACATAGCTCTTTATTTTGGGCAAAAGAATGGTTTTGTCATATTCTGGCATTTTGCCTTTGAGCCTCTTTCTGTTTGAAGGTGGTCTTGATTGATAGACTCGAACTGTAATCGTAACCCCTCATGCTGCCTCTTTGCCTCCTCCTTTTCCTTCTCTTTCTTGTCATAGTCTATCACTAGTTTTGAATCCCCTTTCCTGCTTCAGACTTTCATTTTTTTCCTTTCCTTTTTTTTCAGAAACTTTTTTTCCTCTCTTTTTAGCCACAGAAAAGAAAGATTAATCTCTGTACAACCTGCTAAGTAGATCTAGAAAAGAAAAAAAATAAAATAAAATGAGGAAAGAGAGCAGAGAGTTGACAGTTTCTGAAAATTCTAAACCAGATGTTCTCAACCCCTTGAGTCACGTGGAAAGCTTTTGAAACCACAGATGCTTGGCCCATGTCTGGGCAACTGCATCAGGTTCTGTGGGGGTGAGATCTGGCCAGTGGCAGGAATAAGAACCACTGTAATTCATGGCTTTTCAATTTCCTGATTGTTGGCATCTGGTGCCAGGCAGCTAGAAGCAAGGGAGAACTACTGAGTGCCCACACCTGGACAAAATAGCAGTGCAACCCAGCTGATGAGAGCCAGGAGGTCCCTCTAATGTACTATTTCAACTGCTTGGTGTCACTGCACAGTAAAGAAGCCTGATCTCTCAGTTTTTCTCAGTGAGAGAGGCTTGGTTACGTTACACCATGGCACGTGATTACCTCAGGCACAGAGAGGACCTGGACACGTTCCCTGGAGAACATTCGAAGAAGCCTCATTTTTATAATTCTTGAAGGATAAGGTTAAATGTATATATGTAAGTCTGTAGTATTATCTGGGATAATTCCCACCAATTAACTGTGTCTTTACTGGGTAGGAGGTTCTCTTGTGTGCCAAGAAAGGAGCCAGGCCTTATCCTTGGTTCCACATTTTATGAGAACTAGTCTCTTGCCATTTGCTCCTGTCTTCTGTCTTCTACTCTGGCTTTCCATATGTAGGTTCCACAGTGTAGGCCTTCTCCCTTTGTCCGCTGCTGCCAATGGCTTCTGCCTCTTCACACCCTCCCACTCAAGCTTTGTCCCTATGGTGCATTTTCCTGCTCATCGCCATCTGTCTCTCACTTTCTCCCGCCTGGGGAAGTTCCATGATATACGGCTTCTGAGCAAAATGCTCCTTCCATCACATCTTTCATTCCAGAGCCACACTTAAAATACCCTACGGGCCCATCTTCAGTATTATCTGAGGCTCAGCCTCCTTTGCTCCTCTCCAGCTTTGCCAGAATGATGTAAGAACTTATTTTGCTCTCAGACCCCTAATGGGAGTGTGGATCTTCCAAATAGGCAGAGTGGCAGGGAAGCTTCTCTGAGTGGCAAGGGCAGGGCTCAGAAAGGCTGATGAGCTCGGAGCGTGACCTGGGTCCTGCTGAGCCCTGAATGAGCCATTCATCCAGTGTGACATCTGGGGCAGTGGAGCTGAGGTACTAAGGGAAGTGCTTATTTATTTAGGGAGAAGATGAAGCTGTGATTGCAGACTTCCCCCCAGTCAGTCCAAAGGGAAGAGGAAAAGGCGAGGTTGGCATCTGGACTCTGTAAATTATAAAACCGTAACTCCATTTTTGAAGGTGCGGAAAGAAAGCTTTCTAAGGTTTCAGAAAAGGAGCTATAACCAGAGGTTCAAGAATGGTACAAAACTCTGACATTATGCAGTGTTTTGTTGATTTCAGAGTATATGCATTTTCCTAGGCTTATAATTTTAATTATATGTTCAGTGGGTTCTATGACACACACACACACACACACACACACACACACACACGCACACACACGCACTATTTTGGAAAAGAATACAGAGAGTTCTGGAGTCCTTAGCATAAAGTTGAGTTCATATTACTTTTATTTCCTTTTCTCTTTGGACTCACAAACCCTAGAATAGAGTTCGGGCCATAGAATATACTCAGAAAGTACTTATGGAACTATTTTCTATTGCTATCAGACACTCAAGATGGAAAATGCAAAGGGACAATATGTGACATTCACTCAGGAGTTCTAACTGGGAATTCAAAAGGCTTAGGACCTCCTTCTAGTCTTACCGCTCATCTCTGTGACTTTGGGTGAAAAATTTCACTTCTCTGGGCTTCAACTTCCTCCTTAAGCTTTGAATTATATAATCTCAGACTACCATTCAGCTCTGAAACTCAAACAGTCTTTCTTCACACAGAACAGAGTTAGAATTATTCTATGGTTTTAGCAAACGAGATGAGAGAGCCGAATTCTTTCTGTGTGGAGAATTTGGACTGACTGTCATAGGGATTATGAGAGGAAGCACAAATATCTTTCTATTACCTAATAACTGAAGTCAAAATCATGTTCTGTGTTTAATATTATATAAAGTATTGGTCCAATTGTATGACCACAGAGTTGAGCATCAACTCTGTACCTAAAATTGGGTTAAGCAGTAGTGAAATAGCTGGATCATTTTCTCAAGTATTATATAACTTTGTAGATAAAATTCAGACATATTGAACAGGGAGAAGGCAATTAATTACCAAGGTAGCAATTATGATTGGAATAACCCTGAAGACTGAATTGATCTCAGAGTTTTCATGTGGAAGGTGGGACTTAAATTATGTCTTGAATGTTGGGAAGAATTTAAATAAGTGGCAAAAGGAAGATACTCCCAGTGAAAGTGTATGAGATGGAGGTGGGGATAAACAAAGTGTCAAGAGAAAAGCAGATAGCAGATTGTTCTAGCTGATGCAGAGCAACTCACATTTTTCCTTCACAACTCCCTTATTTCCAACTGCACCTAACTGAAGTCTCCCAATGGTGAGGGGAGAATTCTGTGGCTGTGTTAGAGGTTGGTCTGTGTGTATTAGTGGCCAGTCAGGCTCTGTGCTTAAACTTCAATAGGTAGGGTTAGAGGTCATCTCCCACCCAATATTAGGAAAGAGTGTGTCAGGGAAAAGATTTTCAAGTGCAACATCATCTAGCCCTTTTAGGAAAACAAAACAAAACAAAACAAAGAACAGAAAACAACAAAACAGAACAGAACATTATCTAAACAAAGGTTCTAAATTGCTTATATCCTATAGCATAAGTGACTCAATATAAAATCATTGTTGCTGTTACTGTGATTGTTAATGAAGTGCTTAATAGTGAATATTTTCTAAGTTGACTTCTCTACCTTGAGTGACCCAGCAGTAGCCCATCCTCTTCAGAATGGAGGGAGGGTATAGAGTTTCATTCTTGGCAGCTTTGTATATGAGCTGCCTCCCTGTCTAATAAGTGCATCTGACTGAGGAGAGGTCTAGGATGTCTTTTCATTTCCAAATTCAGGGAGCCCACCATGATATGGAGAATCAGCAGAAGAACCAATCTTATCTACAGAAATACAAAACCCGTTTCAGAGGAAATAGTTCACAAAATATGAAAAGAAAAGGAAATCGTGGCCGTTTCCAGCTAGGGAGTAGCTCAAGGTTGGAAGGGTGCCCTGGATTGGGTGGCGTGGTACTACAAAAAAAACTTTATTGCAGAAGGGGAATTCTGAGCAGTGTGGGAGGACCATAAAATTAACCCCAGAAGCATGAGAAGAAATAGAATTCCAGAATTTGAAAGAAACAGCTTCAAGCAGGAAATAAGTATAGGAGAAAAATACTAGGACAGATAAATTGAAGTGCTAGTTGCTCTAGGCAAAGTCTGTAAAAAGGTTTGTCAAAAGGAGTCTTTTATTAAATGTAGAAAGTCTGCTGCTCAGATCTGTGTTAATTCTTACTCTTCATTTAGAACTGAATTAAGTGGGTATTGGAGAATACCAGCTTCATGAATCTACATTTGCAGGTAGAGTGCATTGATAAAATTTTGTCTGTCCTAATTAAATCCTATAATAATAACCATTGTCAATCCCTTATTGAGCATGTACTCTGTGTCAGAATTATTGCATTTTGTCTTCACCACATCCCTATTAGGTAAATAGTATTATTTCCCTGCTATCTAGATAAAGAAACTGAGATGTAAAACTTTCTCATCTGTATACCGCAGATTACAATAGTATTACTGAAATAATGCACGTAAATTGCTTATTGTCTTTTTTACAATTGCCCGATAGCCCATAATTTCTAGTTGTCAGAGTGAATGGTAACCCAATCTCTCTGTCTCTAAAGTTCCTCTATCTCTCACCTGGATTGTGGGAGCAGCAGTCTAAGAGCTCTCTTTGCTTCCCTTTGCTGTTTCCGGTAGATTCTCAACTGAGCAGTTAGATAAGTCAGATCCTGGTACTCTTCTGCCAGGATCTTTCGTGGTCTAGAAATCTAGAAATCCTCACATAATCTCCTCCCCAGTTAGTTTTCAAAGTCATCTCCTACTGCTCTACCCTTTGCTTACTTGGTTCCCGCCACAAAGACCTCCCTTGCAATCTTTTGAAAATGGGACGCATCACCTTTGGTCTTTTGCTCTCGCTATTTCCTCCATTAGGAATGCTTTCTCCTTAATTGCTTGTTCTTTTCTCTCACTTCTTTTAGATCTTTTTGCTTAAATGACTCAGAGAGACCTTCCCAGACCATCTTATTTTAAATTGCACTTCCCACTTGCCCGATAATCTTCATCTTTCTTCTCAGAGCAAGTATATCAGACATGCTAACTATTTTACATAAGTATGAAAATATCTGCTGTTGATTTCTCTTTCCTGGGTGAATGTTTGCCAGGGCTTATATTCTTCTCTGTACCCAGCACATATTAGATGCTCCCAATTTGTGTTGAATGTTGAATGCACTCTTTTATATGAATTGACTGCTAATGACTCTCCTATAAAACTAGAGTGTCATCCTTGTAGTTGAGGACAGAATATTTCCTCCAGTTTTCTTTCTGAAATCCCTTACAAATTAAACAAACCAGCATCAGCCAACCTGTGGCCAAAATAAACAAGGGTTCTCAACCTTGCTTGCTCCGAGAAAGGGCCGTCATCTTCTTCCTCTCT
This sequence comes from Eidolon dupreanum, assembly GCA_028627145.1. Classification (NCBI taxonomy): domain Eukaryota; kingdom Metazoa; phylum Chordata; class Mammalia; order Chiroptera; family Pteropodidae; genus Eidolon; species Eidolon dupreanum. The sequence goes on from CM053515.1 coordinate 56,609,750, forward strand.
TTGGCTTTCATTGGGCCTTGGCAGAGAAAAGTTCGACAAAAGAGCATAATTAGGAAAAAACAACCCACACCAAACAGGCTCCGCAAACACAGAAAACTAGGTCATTGTTGCTAATAGAAGGCAGAAGATCCCTGTTTCTAGCCAGGCTGTGTTCCACTTGTGTGAAAATATTATAATTAATTGAATTAATTTAATTCTGAATATTGTAGGAAGATGTCTGCCTTTTAGCCTTTTAGAAATCTGCCTTTTTTGTTGTGTTTTGCAGATGGCATATTTCGTGCCTACTCTGTGTTGCTCCTAAGTACACTGAATGTCTGTATGATGATATGTTTGAGGAATGCCCTGACTTAATCCTCCATGTGATACATACTCAGACTACCTACTATGTATGAGCTAACCACAGCCTTTCAACAAATTATGAGGCTTCCTCTGAGAGTGCAGACTATCTTCTAACTTAATAGAAGCTTCTTTCTCCACCTCATCAGTGCCGTGGACGAATTGAACATTAACCCTCACAGGGTAACCTTGGGAAAACATTTTGAATGTACAGCAATCACAATCCATCATACTTGCCAGTGACCCAGGACAAATCAAGGTATGAATTACAGTGGGTATTACTGAAACAATTCATAGGACCCAGAAAATGTGACCTTCTCTGGGCTCTCTTGGTAGGGGGAAGAGGATACAAAGCAAACCACAGCTATGGCTGAAAGAAACAACAAGAAGGCATCTCATTTCCTTTTTCATCTCCAATCACAAAAGGAACTGGAACCATCTTCTCGCTTTGTGAGTTCTTATTTGCAGGTTGTAAACATTTATTCAAATATTTTGCACATACCAAGGATTGATGCAACATATATCTGGCACAAGAATCAAGATCCTGGGATGATTTTGAAGAGCAAGTCTAAAATCATGTACTTTGCAAGAAAAGGAACAAAAATAAAATACAAAATTTAAGTGAAGGTTAAGAAATATTTTCTGCCTATACCTCTTCTATCCAAACTATTAGCCCTCATACCCTTTTTCAAAAAGTTCACTTGTCAGTTTATATTTGAAATCTACGTTTGACATAAAACTGAGGTTGATGAAGAATAAGTCTCTCAGAATATTAGATGGGTCCCTGTAAAGTGAAGTGTCATTGAAATTTTTACCTTTAAATTTTATTCTACCTAACACAGCTCAGGGTTCTGCACCTTCTCTCCAAAAGACAACCCAAATTTCAACCAACGTACTGACTTTATTTGATATATTACTCCTGCAAAGGGTGAACTAAATATTATTTTGCCTCAAAAAAAGTTTCATAATCCAACATCAGGCTAGCTAACAAAAGAAAATTATATATTTTGAACTATTAGGTTTTCCCAGAACCCTATAAATTGTAACATGTCTGTAGCTCCACATACAAGACTGGTCCTAGAAGTGACAACAGATTTGTCGGAATGTAAAGCAGACATATTTCATGGTATCACTCATGAAATACATACTGGGGAAGAAAAAAAGCATCTCAGAAGTCCTTCTGTAAACCTGTTTACACAATTATAAACCTTCATGAATCCTTGTCTTGGTTATGGTCTAATCATCTTGCCAGGGTATAGTTGGGCATTCTTATTTATTCTCCTTTATTACCAATCAACTTAGTTCATTTGCTTACCTTGAACACTGCTCACTGGTAGGTTTTTTTGTTTGTTTGTTTGTTTTGTTTGTTTGTTTGTTTTTGCCCTCAAGACCTTATGCTGTGAAAGGCTTTAATACCCATAATTTGCTGTGGCATTGTGGTGCCCCATGTATGTCTAAGGTACCTTCAGATTTAATGCTTCCTCTCCAGCTCAGAGTCACATTAAGAATTGAAACTGATCTGAGAGCTTTACCAGACAGGAGTCAGCTATTTTCAATGACTTTCTCAGTAACAGTTAATCCTCTTTGACCTGTCTCTCTGCCTTTCATTTGCATTCTAACCTGGCCGACTCTTGGATTGCCTCTTACATGGTGTTGATTTAGCTGTAACATCATACTGTATAATTCGTCTGCTTCTTGAACCCATAATGACTCGGCTTATATAGTGTACACAACTGAACATCTATATAGGAACCTTGGCCCTAGGGCATTAAAAGCAGCAGCAGAAAATCCTTGCTCCAGAGATGTTCCTTAATTTGTGGTCAGAAGGGGAGTTTCAGCCATGTCTAGTTATAAACAACATAAGATGGTTCAGTTTTCTATACGGCGTGATCTTGGGTGTATGTGTGTTGGGGGGGGCAAGAATAAAGGATTAAATTCAAGGTAATAAGTACCTATAGTATGATAGATACTGGGACAAGCATTTTGCATATGTTTATTTATTTCTCAAAACAACTGATGAGGCTCAGAGGGATTAGGTAACATTCCCAAGATCGCACAGCTAGAAAATGGTACAAAGGGGTTAAAATTTAAATCTGTCTGATGTCAAATCCTATGTTATTATCCCACTTGACTTTAACCATTTCACCTCTGTTTTCCCGTGGCATTGCCTTTGTCTCCTCTCTGTCTTATCTCTACCCCTCCCTATCTGATAGGATAGGCTAGGTTATGCTGTGGTAACAAAGAGCCCTAAATCTCAGTGGCAAATAGGTTCCACTCTGTGTCACCTGGAGATTATGTTCTCTGTCATCTTTAGTTAAGGATCAGGCTGATGGAGTTGACACTATCTGGAATATAGTGGCAGACAGAAATGCCTACGTTTATGATTACAGCTTCTTCTCAGAATTGATCCATATTTATTTTGCTCACATGTTATGGACATGCCTAAGGACCTAGCAAGGGCACCCTTACCATACTCATAGAAAAAGAATTGGAAATATTTGGTAAACAGCTCTAATGATGAGTGAACCTCTTTGGGAGCATGAAAATCCTGCTGAGTTTCTAGCTGAGTCTAGAATGTCAGAGGTGAATTCACCTACTACCAGTTGCAACCCTGTGGTCCACTTTCATGAACATTTGACTCTGGAAGATTTACCAGAATTTTTAGGTGGTCCTCAGATGTTCAAAGATATAACTATAATTTGTGATATATGTGGGTGCATTTGAGAAGAGGTGTTGGGTGGGTAAAAGTGTTTGTAAGGAGTAGACCATAAGCCCCAGTAAGGAAGAGAATGCTGAACCTGGCTGGACCACAGCTGGCCTAGTGTAGTCACTGCTTAGCTTGAGAGGTTTGAGCAAGCTCAAAATGGGTCATTTGCTGACCATCATGCTGCCATTCTACAGGCAAGTTTCTGATTCTTAAAGATTCTTTTGGCTAGTCAGGGAACAGCTTGAGCATGGCCAGGTAATTTCCTTCCTAATTCCAAATAACATAATCCCTAGTAGACAAAGACAGAAAGTAGTCGTCCTATAGAGGCCTGGAAAGATGATGAAAGGGATCAAAGAACCATAATCCACATTTTCATTTCCATTTCCTATTCCTCCCTCTGATATTATTACCCTTTCTTCCAACCAACAAGAAGCTACCTAGTGGACTTTATTCTGACAAAGCATAACTTCCTTAGGCAATTAGATTTATACTTAAATAAAGGACATTTTTAACTACATGCTCTTTCTGTGTGCTTGTCTAAATCTTCAATATAAGTATGTATCATCTATTTAAAATATCTAATTAAATAAATTAAAATCGGAGGTAAGGATTTCTTAAAGGGCCAAGGTACTCATTCTGCTATAGATTTAAATATAGAATCAAGAGAGGTTGTTATTATTATTAATTTTACCATGATTTTCCTGAGGAAGTTATGATATTCAGAAAAGTTGTTCTCTTTCTCTTCCCTAGAAAAGCAAAAAGGGTCTTGTGGTTTCCTCAGACCTGTGCATGTTTATACTTACTGGTCTCCAATAATTTTGAGTTGTTTCAATGCCTTTGGCTGAAATCTACAACACAGACCCTGGTAGCTAAATGTTTTGTAACTTTATATAGCATCTTGTAATCTTCAGACTGACTGCTATTCATTTACTCATTTTATTTTCAAAGCAATTTTGGAAAGTAGGTGGACATTGTGCTCATACGACTTGTGAGCCTACTAATATCCAGTGAGGGAAAGATACTTGCTTTTGGTCTGAAAGCTGGTCAGGATCAGAGATGGATCTTGACTCTTATTGTTGGGTATATTTCTTTACCCCCCTCCTATACTGTTCCCTCTGATTTTTTTATATATTCCTATAACAATCTTTATGTCTAATTAGTGCTATAACTGAAGAAGGCTCTAAGAATTTGCTGTATTGTTAGTTATTTCTACTTGCTAGTAATTTCTTCTTCTATAGTGTGGAATTTATATATTTTTCTTTCATCTGCACAATGAACTATCATGGTCATTAAAATAAAGTCCGTATTTTTTGTCTGGCACATGAGCCTACTTATGTTCGAATTTCATCTCACATTCTTGGTTTCCCTACGATGACCTCTTTTCATGCACATGACGTGCTTGCCTCAGAGGGTCGACTGTTATCAGAATGTGCTCCATGATCTGCTGCCTCTGAGCATCTGATTGTGTTTTTCTTTCAACCGGGAGCATTCTACCTCTGGATTACAAACTGTCAAAATTCTCATCTTCGACCTATTTTTTCCATGAATCTGCTTCTGATTATGAACATATACAGCCTTTTTTTTCTGATGAACAGTATACACCAATGTTATAGAATAGAACCTTTTGCTCTGAGGGCAAAGAAAGCTCTGGTTCTTAGTCATAATAACAGCTTAATAATATTTGTTCAACTACAACAGCATTTCTCAGATGTATTGGTTCCAAGATTCTTGACACTCTTAAAAATTATTGAGGCACCTACAGATTCTATCTGTTGATACTGGACATATTGAAATTTAAACTGGAAAACATTTTAAATCACAAAAATACTCAAGCAATATGATGTCATTACACTCCATGTAGACACTGGAAAGTTTTATTATATGGTTGGGAGAGAAAGAGAGTATAAAAGGCAAATAATTCTTTAGTGTTATTATAAAAATATCTTGACCTTACAAATGTCCTGAAAAGTTTTGGGGGAATCTTCCGGGGTCTCTTAACCACACTTGGGAACCACTAAACTAATACTACAGAAAGAACATGCAGCCTGCTTTTAAATGGACCTATTAATTTTTTAGTTTCAATAATTTTGTTCTTCAGTTCTAGAATTTCCACTTGATTCTTTTGAAATAGATTTTAGTTCTTTAGTAAAATTCTCATCCTGCCTTGAATATTAACTCACAATTATGTTCAAATCTCTGTCTGATCTCTTTTATCCAGAATGCCCATATGTCAGTTCTATTGTTGGTTTTTAGCTTCTGGTTCTGTTTCTTGGTATTTACAATCATTTTTGAATGTCTGCTGATTCTGTGTAGGAAGTAGTGCTCCAGATAGTGCTATCTTCTTGTAGAAGGGATTCCTCTTTTCCTCTGCCCAGCAGCTAGAGTAAGGACTATTCACTTTAGCCAACAAAGGACTGAGACTGATTGTATTCTTTGTCTAGCTCGATCTAACTCTTGTGTGCGCCAAATTAACAGCCTCCTTCTTGGGGGTTCTGCTTCCAGTTCCTTTTTCTTTAGAATAATAAAAACACACACACACAAAATCTAGCTTTACTTTTTAGCTGTTTTTTCTTTGTATCCCAGTCACTTGTCTCATGATAAGAATGAATAAATATAAGGTGTCAAAAACCACTCAACAAAAGAAAAAAAATGGATATCAAAATTAAAAACTTTTGTGCATCAAAGGATACTATCAAGACAGTAAAAAGACAGCAACTTCAGAACAGGAGAAAATATTTGCAGTTTCTATACATGATAAGGGTGTATTATCAAGAATATGTAAAGAATTATTACAACTTAATGAGAAAAATATAAACAACCCAACTAAAAAATAGGCAAAGGATTTATGTGAGTGGAAATAAACTTATGAAAAGATGCTCAACATCATTAGTCACTAGGGAAATGCAAACCAAGACCAAAATGAAATACCACTTCATACCAACTAGGATGGCTATTAACTTAAAAAAAAAAGAGAGAGAGGAAAAAAAAGAAGAGTTGGCAAAGATGTGAAAAAAGTAAAATGGTGTAGCCACTTTGGAAAAGAGTTTGGTAGTTAAAGTAAAATGTAAAATCACCCTATGGCTTGCAATTCCTCTTTTAGGTTTATACCCTAAAGAATTGAAAAGCAGTATTCAAACAAATACTTGTATACAAATGTTCACAGCAGAAATGTTGACAATAGTCAAAGGTGGAATATCCATCAACCAATGAATGAATAAACAAAATGTGCTATATGCATACAATGAAATATTATTCAGTTGTAAAAAAGGATTAAGTAGATACATGCTATAAAATAGATAATCTTGAAAACATTATCCTAAGTAAAAGAAGCCAGACATAAAAAGACACATTTTATAATTCTATTAATTTGAAAAAATATTCATAATATGTAAATACACATAGATAGAAAGCAGGTTGCTGGTTGCCAAGAGCTAGGGGCCAAGGACAGGGAGTGACTATAGTTTGTACAGGGTCTGTTTGGCAGTGACAAAAATGTTTTGGAATTCGATAGAGGTGACAATTGTATACGTTGTGAGTGTACTAAATTCTACTGAATTGTACACTTTAAAATGGTTAATTAATTTTATGTTATATGAATTTTATCTTAATTAACAAAAAAGATGAAACTAATATTCTGATTGGAAAACCAACTTGCAGACTGGTGAGCATACTTCAGTGGGCTTCCCTTCTTCCTAACATCTTGGTTCCTTAATTCTTAGCTCCGTCAAAACTGATGCCTTTAAACATATTTTTTTTTGTTATGTTTTCTCCAGATTTCTCCTGATCCATTCAAACTTTTGCTAATCTTCTTCCTCTGACCTCCAAGAGCTATTATTGACTGCAAAACTCAAATTTACAGAATTTTAATTATCTCAACTTGTATATAGCTTGAGTCTTTACCCAGCTTATATTCTTCTTTACAATCAGAATAGTTTATATTTCCTACCTCTGCACATAGCACAATAGTTTTTAGTTTAGAGTGAATCAGAAACTGTTGCAGGCAATTCATTGGCCTTCACCCCAGTGACTTTGAATAAAATTCTAGGTTGAAATTAAGAAAAGTGCATTTAATGGATACCACAGATGTTTCAACCTCATGAGCTACAGAGCTTCAAAAAACACTACTCAATACTGTTAATATGAGATACCTAATAAATACTTGTTGAGAGAATAATGACCACACACATGATTGAGTAAAGCCCTTTGAAATGTTCTTCCCAATCTCATTTCCCATTGATGATACAATGCCCTTTGTATTACTTACATTTCACCCTTACTTGCATTCTAGCTGCTGTGCAATCAGAATATGCAGAGAAAACTACACCATCAATATGCATGATATATCAAGTTTTGGACAAGGTGAGCCAGTTAATATTGCTAAGAGGAATTTCCATTTTGCATATCATGACTTTTATCTTCCTGTTGCATTGATATTCAGTGATCTTTGACAAATAATTTGACTCTTCCAATTACAATTCTCTTGTTGGCCTACAAAAAATGCTAATATGCCATACATCATGAGTTGTGGCAGGGGCATGGGAAATAACTGCTTTGTACATTATCATGACCAAAGTGAGGAGAGAGTGAGGGGGATGAGAAACAAATGAGACATTAGAAAGTATAGAAGTTCTAAAAAAATTTTAATAAAGACTACTGTGTATGGAGAGGCAAATGAAAATCATTATCAGAGTAATTCATGCTAAACTATTTTTGCCTCAATTATCTCAATATTTAAATAAAAGTATTCTGGATGCCTCTGTGACCCAGGCAATTAACTTGATGCCTTGTTTACCTTTAAGTAGAAACATAAACACCTATAGGTCAATAAGGCATAAAGTTAAGGCCATAGGTTTTAGCTCAGGCCATATTTGAAATGCTGAGAGAACTGGTGAGAGAATTGCATGCCTCAAGGTCCCCTGTGCTGTTGTCTTTACATCTTGGTAGCCCCCAAGTCTCTCTGGCTCTAGTGGATAGCACTTTCTTTTCTGAAAGTTTAGATTTCAGAGAGTTCTGTGTTGAGTTCTACCGTCAAATTTTGCTCTGTGTATATTTTTAGAGCCTGGTGCTGAAATCAGGAAACTGTTTTCTCATAACAACTCAGCCACTTTCAAACTCTGAGACTTTGACCAGATTGTTCAATCATTCCAAGCCTCGGTTCCCTCATCTGAAAAAAGGATTACTATCTACTACATAGGATAACTATGAAGAACAAATGAGATGATTCAAGTAAAATAACAAACACAGTGATTGAAGCAGTCACTGATAGCATACTTATATTTATAGGAGTCCAAAGTGAGTAGTTTACTATTTTTGTTCATTGGTTCTACCAATGGGATTATTATCTTGTTGCCTATGACATTTTTTCCTTCTAGAATGTATCTTGGCTGTCATCTGAGTCAGCTATACCTTTCTCCTTACCTCGTTTTCCTACTCTATACACACATGTTCTTCCATTGATCACCGTTCCATGCCTGGATCCTGGCTTAAATGGGCTGTGGTAAGTATCCTGCCTATAATGGTGACCCCATCAGACAGGTGATGGTCATAGAGAGGATACTTGTGCCCCTTCCCATCTACCAGGTGCTTTATACACATTGAACATATTACCTTATTTAATCCTCACAAAAAATTCTATATAACTATATATCTATATCTATATATATATAGCCATAGATAGATCGATAGAGATAGCAGAGAAACTGATTCTCAGAAAGGTTATACAACTTGATAAAAATCAGTTTGCAAGAGATTGAGCAAATTTCTAGCCTGGTTCTATTTATCAAATACAACTTTGATTTTTCTCCTCCTCTTCTTCTTCCTCTTCCTCCTCCTCTTCCTCCCTCCTCTTCCTCCCTCCTCTTCCTTTACATTATGCCCCTCAGATTTCTAGAAGTGCTGAATTTTGAGCTGAGCTTTAAAGTAGAAATGAATGAGAGAGGGAAACATTCCTGGCAGAATCATTTAAGAAGTATTGAGTTAACTCATAACAACTTTATTTGGTAGGATCCTATTGTGTTTCATTATTGCTTCAGTGTGCTCTTACATAATTTAAGAACTATTGTGCCAAACTTTTCCAAAAGGAAAAAAAAATCATAAAAGTCAAGCAGAGATGTTTCACAGTTATTTAGCGATTGTAATATCACTGAATTTAAACCATGTGAATAGAAAATGTCAAAGTTTGGAGCAATAATTTCCACTAAGAAAAAAAAAATCAATTTATCTTATATGAGCATCAAATGATTCTTGCACTAGAATAAAAATTGAATTCTAGAAATATCATTCCCTTAGTTTTTGATGATAATACCACCTACTGCAGATAATCATTGCAGGACATCTGGGAGGCTGCTACACAAGGAGCTGTGCAGATTGTGTTCCTCTGGCAATTCACTAGGCAAGGACTTCTCCTCTGGGTAAAAAAGAATGGAAGGAAGCTGAGTCTTGGCAAGCAACATTTCAAGTCTTGCAACTTGCAACAAGAAATGAAGACAGGACTTGTAGACTCAGAAGCAAGGGAGGTCACAGACTGGGGAGCACCCAGAAACCTCATTTGTCTTGGATCTAGAATCTCAACTACATAAATAGTGTATAATTTTTTTTTATTGTGTTAATTTATGACTCTTTGGTTATAAGATACAGAAGCTGACTCTGGTTAACTCTAACACAAACACACTTATCAGAAAGCTAAATGGTAGGTGAAGAAATAAAGGAATGGCTGAAGAATTAGGTACAGAAAAATGAGGACAGAATAGCAAAACCCTGTGGTCTGTTTCTTCATGTCACTGTTATAGGGGTTAGGCCGATGTTAATACTTATCATTCTTGTTTCCATAATCCAAGTCCCCACAAAAGAGTGCCGAAGTGGCCTGGACTGGGTCACATGCCTGCCACAGTGACCAGGAAGAAGAGGACACCTTGATCAGCAGTCCGATCAAGACTGTCCATTATGGAGAAGTTATATTTGGGACGGGGAAATCAATATGCAATTCCAAGAAAAAGTTTTAAGACTGCAGGTCACATGAAACAATCCACTTTAGATTATATACTTTTATTTCTGAGAGTACTATTTAGTTCTTACAAAGCAGAGTCCAGCCCACAGAGTTAATCTATAGACTGGACATTTTCCACACCTAAACTGAAAAGGAAGTTAACAATTTCTTTCTACATACATCATATTTATAAGTATTTCATATTTTTATATGTAAAGGTTTATTTATTTTTACAGTCATTATATACACTGAATTTTTCCTCCATTAATATTGCATTAGAAGAATTTCCTGTTATTAAATTTATTCAAATACATAAATTTAATGACATATCATCATGGGTTATCTTAATTTATTTATTCTATCTTCATTTGCAAGACACTTAAGTTTTTGAAAAAAAAGTTAAATATACTATAATGAATAATTTTGCATACAAATCTTTGTGCACATATGCAATGATTTTCCCAGCATAAATCTTTAGAATTATCAGGTCTGAATTAGTAAACACTGTAAGGATACATATTGTCAAATTTCCTTCCATAAAGATATTTACATCCACAGAAGAAGATCCTGCAATTGTGCTTTTAAAAAAGACAGAGGAATAGGGCTCGTGTTTTGAGGACTATTTATAGACCATTGTCTCTAGTTTGGCAGTGTGTGGATATTTGGTCTGATTATAACAGACCTAACCCTAGGCTCAGGGTTCTGTGCCTGCCACCATAACCAGGAAGAAGGGGACACCTTGATCAATAGCTGTATCAATACTTCCCATAGTGAGGTAGTTGTATCTGGGACAGGGAAATCAATATGCTATTTCTAGATATGCTATTACTCAGCTACCAAGGTAGAGTAGATGTAGATTTCCAAGTTAATTTGTACCCTAGGAATATATAACATGAGATACTCTGTGACTAGAGATGCGTTGTTAGCACAAGCACAACTATAAACCAATCTTAATAAAGTACCCACAGAATGTCTAATTGTAAGTACTGCACCTTCCTGATAATATCTTCAAGATAACTAATTGCAAATATATCCCTAGATCATTAAATGAGGTGAATGAATTATTTATTACACTTTTTCTTCCAAGATTATTTCTCTCTTTCTCTCTCTCTCTCTCTCTCTCTCTCTCTCTCTCTCTCTCTCTCTCTCTCTCTCTCTCTCTCTCTCTCTCTCTCTCTCTCTCTCTCTCTCTCTCTCTCTCACACACACACACACACACACACACACAGATTAAAGGTTGTAGTATAGAAGAGATGTAAAATAACATTTTGTCCCAAGAGTCACGTTACCAGAATGTGTACTAACTCTCTCCTAATTAAAACCTATTGCAGAAAGCACTAGTCTCTCAGGCAGTCTTTTCTAGTCAGCACAGAGGTAGCTTTAGAATCTTTTTCACCACAGTAATCCAGGCCAACCACAGTGGTCAATTTGAGCTGAAATTTTACTTAAAATCTATTTACAGCTCTGACATCAAAGAAATTTTGTCTAAACCATCAACAAAAGTCTAAGTAAGTTTATCTTAGTTATCTTAGCATTTTCCATCTCAGTCTAGTACTTCAATTTGTGTATTAGCTAAGTTGACATATATGGCATACATTGAGTAATGAACTACACATTAGGTTGCTCTATATAATCTTTATGCTATTGGGACATGTATTATCATCCATTTTATGATATTGAAACATGTATTATCTCCCATTTTATGGATAAAATAACTGAAACTTAGGTTAAATTATTTACCTCAACTTCCCTGGCTAGTAACAACTATGGTGAAGGATCTGAGATTGTACTCTATCTGTAAGCTAATAAGTTAATGTCCCACAGTTGGACATGAATAGAAGACATGAGACTCCTGGGTCAGAGATGAAAGAGAATTTATTATTTACAACAATATCAATATGCAGAATATCAGTATTGATATCAGTTTTCAAGCCCTAATTCTCACCAAGCTGTACAAACATGGCAAAGTGATCCCCACACACTCACTGGATTGTGTTATAGGAGAGGAACCATGAGTTAAAAAAACACAAACACTTTAGAATAGACAGTGAGCCTGTCTGCTTTTTGTTATAAAGGGAGATATTATCTTTATTATACTAGACAATAAATATGCATGACCTTTACTTTAAAGGGAGACATTATATCTTTTAAGACTATTTATTATACAAATGTCCTTGCAAAGAGAATCTGTAAGAAAGACCATTCTTCTCAAGATGTGCAGAAACATGAAGTCCATGAAGAATTGTCTCCTGTAGCACTGAGTGGAGTCAGAATTTGAATTCATGTCTATATAACCCCATAATCGACATTCTAAATCAATAAACTTTATGTTTCTCTGCCAATTTGCCTTCTCTTCAGACTCTTAAAGTTCAGAGACTGATCCTATCAGAAATGGGCAGTTAGGAAATCTCACGGTCCTGAAAAATATTTTTCTGCTGCTAATTAATTATTCTTGTTTCACTGCATTTAATTAATCATTTGTTCCTGTTATTTTTAGGTTTAGGCACTCTAAGAATTGAATCCTGTTCACTGTTATATTCCCATTTGCTTTCTCAACAGAGGACATAAGCACCATTCTTTTAAGCAAGGAATACCTGAATTAGAATCCTGACTCAGTCACTCAGAAGTTGTGTGATGACTATCAGCCTCAGTTTTCTAATCTGTAAAATAGAAATCATAATAGCTACTTCTCTAAGGTTGTTATGAAGAATAAATAAGATTATGTAGATAGGAAGTCCAAAAATATTGAAAACTAACTATAGCTGTAATAATATTTTTTAATGATACATGGTATGAAATGAGGAAAATTATGACACCAAAGACAAAACAATGGGGGGCAGGGAGTAGAAGGGTAATTTTTTTTTGTATGTGATTGAAATTAAGTTGTCATGAGTGAAAAATAAAGTATTATATCTATAAGATGTTTTAAGTAAGTCTCAAGGTAACTACAAAGCAAATCGTATATAGTAGATACACACAAGATAAAGAAAACAGAAATGGAGAGATGCTGGTCAAAGGGAGTAAATTTCCAGTTGTAAGATGAATGGGTTCTGGGGATCTAATGTACAGCATACTTACTAAATTTAACGATAATGTATTATGTATTTGAAAGTTGATAAAAAGGAGTAATTATGTCCAAAGCCTAACTCATGACCTTCCCTGCAAAGCAGGCCCTCTTCCAGGGTCCTTATGTCAGCAAATGTTAGCTCTAGCCATTTAGGTATTCAGACAGAAATTATGAATTTATTTTCCATACCTTCCTTCCTATCTTATTTATTCATCACCAAGTCCTATTGATTTTACTTCTTTCAAAGATTTTGATGTTTGTAATGATTATCCTCAGCCAAGCCATGACCATCTTGTTTGGATATTAAAGTGGGTTCCTATAGTTTCTCCACCATTGTATCTTTCTTCCCCTCCAGTTCATGCAAAGCAACTAGAGGCATCTTTAAAAAGAAAGAGAAGAAGAGAAAAAGAATGACAATGGACTGTTTTATCACTGCTTAAAACCATTGCCATTCTTGACATGGCCCCCACATTCTACCTATTCTGACCTCATTTATCCCTCCATCTCTGTTTCATACTGTTTTATTCTTCATTCTTTGTGCTAGAGGCCCACTGGATTTTCTTCAGTTCCTTGTTATACCACACTCACTCACACCACTACATGCACTGTATGTGGTCTTTTCTCTGCCTTATGTTCTTTCCCCCTGCATGAACACACACACACACACACACACACACACACACACACACACACACACACACACCATTCTTGTAATGCATGCTGCTATCCAACTACCAAGCTTTTAGTTCTTAGCACAAATATTTCTACTCTGGAAAAAATGTTTCTGTTACTTCTTTGGATAAATGAGAATTTCATGAGTTTTTTTTTTTTCTTCTTATTTTTTTAATAGCACTTGTAATTATCACAACTTGTAAATATCAAATAAAGTGATTATTTCTCTTCCACCTAAAAGGTAGGTTTGACATAGGTAGAGATCCTGTCTGTGTTGACTTATTATTATTTCCTAAATGTAGAAAAAGCAATAGGTTCTTAACAAATATTCAGTAAGTGAATGAATGAATAAATTCTGTTTTATCAATGAAGAAATTTAGATTAAGAGATTTTAGGTAACTTCTCTAGCACCATGTAGCTGATCAAATGTTAGAAAGAAGTCTGTCAGCTGCAAAGTTCTTTCTAAACCATCATGATGCATCCCAGGATGCAGATATGGTAGTCAGATATGTATAAATGTTTGACTCTCAGTATTAAGACAGTCAGAGTCCTGTATGTGTTGTAGCCAGAATAGGTTGCCTTAATGACTTTCTGCAGAGAAATCTTCCTGAGTGGAAAATTTCAAAGAAACAAAACTTCGGTCAGACTCATGCCCCTTTTTAGGGTCTGTCAGGGCCCTTGGTATAAGTAAGATAAATGAATTTTGACTAACTAATCCAGTCCCCTTCTGAGACTAGTTTATTTATTATCATGCATTCAAGGTGTATCCATGTTGTTGCATATGGCAGAACTTCTTTCTTTTTAAATGCTGAATAATATTCCATTTTATGCATATAATATATTTTCTCTATCCATGCATGTATTGATGTAAATTTAGGTTGTTTCCACTTATCAAATATCATGAATAATGCTGTAATGAACATGGGTGTGCAGATATCTCTTCAAGATCCTGATTTTCATTATTTTGGAGAGATAACCAGAAGTGGGATTGCTGGACCATATGGTAATTTCATTTTTAGTTTCTCAAGGAAACTCCATAGCATTTTTGTAAAGGCAACATTATTTTACATTGCCACTAACAATGTACAAGAGTTCCAATTTCTCTATATCCTGTTCTTTTCTTCCTTCTTAAGGGAGAAACTAAAAGTCCCCCCCCCCCCGACTCACATTGTGCTGAGCTGGGAGATGGAGTGGGGCTGAGTGTATTCGACTAGAGTATGTCAGTGCCATCAATATCCCAAGAGAGCAGAACAGAAACCTGCACCTCAGGCTGTCTCCAGAAAAGTCATTATGTCGGACATATAGTCTGGTCCTTTCCTTCCCAGAGAGAAGCTGTGACCTGAGTGTTTCTTCCTGATTGTCTGGCACTGGGCAATGGGTAGGGTTTTTTGTGAGATATCTCAGATATACCTACAGGCTTTGATGTGGCTAGTTTTGCACTCACTGGAATACAGGAGCCTCTATGCTGGTTTCCAGATTTCTCACAAAGCAAATTGTTCTGTGTATTGTTGCATCACTATGTCATTGGGGGAAGGGAGAATCCAGGGCTTCTTATTCTGCCATTATGCTGACGTAGGCCCATTCTTGAGTTATTTATTTTGATCCTGTGATATTCAGGAAAAGCACTTGAGTAAAATACTTTGATCTTTTCACTATCTTATAATTTCTTTCTCTGTTATGCCCATAGAAATAAAAAATTGCCTGTATACAGAGTTCTTTATTCATAAACTATGTCCCTCAAACCTTCTACGTATTACTTCATTTAATTCTAGTACTTAGTGTTAATGAGGAGAAATCGCAGCTAACCTGAGTTTTATTCATTTTTTGCACCAAGTAAATTGTTATGGTAACTTTTCCTTTGGGTTTGTGTAGGAATCCTTTTTTTATTGATTTGATTTAAAAACTGTACTAAGACTTATTTGGCCTTGTCTAAAACATGGTGAATATTCTCAGTTCAAGATCACAGTCTTGCTTATATCAGAAATGTTTTCTGTATTTCTCCATTGATTGTTTCTTCTCCATTGACTCTGTTCACTATTATAGGAAGATGTGTTATATATGTAGCTTATATACCTTGAATATGTTTTATCTTTTCTAATAGAGTTTTATTTCTAAATTTTTCTCTCTGTATAAGTTTTTATGATTCTGACTGCTCAAGGCATCTAGTTCAATTGTTTTGTCTTCTGTATTTCTTTTAAAATTCTGATTAGTTATTCTTTAACTTGTTGATCTTCTCTTGCTCATAGAGCCAATGTTCTCTTGAAACTTGTTGAAATAAAATTTTAATTGTTTTATTTGGAGTAATAATTCATTTTTGAAAGAGTAATACCCGCATATCTTGAGAATATTAGTGAGTTTTTATTCTTGAGCTGTAGAAATGCTTTCAAATGCCTGTATCATTTGGCTCTGTTTGTTTCTCTCTATGATCAAGAATCTATATTATTCTGAAGCTGGCTTATTTATATATTCCAGTTAGAAATAGGGTATGGGTCTTGGTCACATTTTTACAGAAAGGCATGCAATGTCAATCCCTGTTCAGGAGCAAATACATATATATATAACCTAAAGCAAAACTTACTTGTCTAGAAATAAAACAATCTTAGAATAGTGGGGTAGATAGCTCTTCCTTTGATATCTTTAGCTCTGTAGGACTGTTGACCACCTTTATCAAGAGGGTTTCTCCATGCCATGTAGAGTTCCTTTTGTAAAGTATGGAATTTCACCGCAGACGCAAAATTTTAAGTTCTTCTACAATGCTGGTTAGGTCTCAGTGTCAAAGTCCCCTAGGAGAGAGAAACTGAAGGTTCCTATGAGAAACTCCTCTCCACCTTTTGTACCATTTTCATATTCAGCATGTCTTTGGCATTTCTAAGTCTGAGGGTAGGTGAAGGGGCATACTGCCTGCCAGGGTTCATTCTTCTTTTCTTCACAATTGAACTGTTTACTTCCAGAAGTGTTTGCTTTTGTTTTGTTTTGTTTTGTTTTATTTTGTTTTGTTTCCTTTCTCCTTCCTCTGCCCACAAGGACTGTCTTATTTCTTCTTAGGTTGACATATATTCTCCCCAGTTTATGGTATGTGTATAAATGTTATTCTTCATTCTATTATATTCTTATAATATATTTGTCTTTTATGTTTTGTTGGTTATTTTGATGATGATTAATGTGGATGAAGGAGGGCTATAGTAACCTGTCCTCTACTGCTACTCGCCAATAATCCCTAATCCATCCCCTAAGGATAAGCACTGATTTTAGCAGGGTTGTAAGGATTCCAAAATTATCAGAGATGATGCTCTTGTCACATATGTTTAGGTAAAACACAACCCTGGGTCAGATAATTCTTCTCTGCTGTTCTATTGTGACTGTGCCTCAGCATAATTATGCAATTTAGATCAATCTCAATTTTAATCAATCACCCATGTATTTTGTTCTCAGTCAATTATCCTGTGGCTATTTGTTGTTTACTTTTTGTATTTTTGCTGAATGGTTTCAATAAGCAGCCTTTGGAACTTTGGGACCCATTAATGTTTTACTATCAGAAGATATGCATAAGGTTAAAATATTAATCTACAGGCTGAAATAGCAGAGCCTGAAAATTTTGAAGAATACAGAGAAGATTCTGGCCTACTGCTTCCTTTCAACTCCTGTGCAGTGGGACTAAGTTACCTTTGAATTGGAAAGAGAACACAGAAAGACAAAAGCAAGCCACCTTCCCTTCCCCAGTGAAGAGATGGGCCCTTGTAAGAGGATCCATTGGGATTATAGCAGGATAATGGGAAGTTTTAGGAATTCTCTGGAAGGCAATCTCTAGGTAGATCACTGAGGAGACTGAGGAGACTATAGCTAAAGCTAGAGCAGTGAGAGGAAATGGTTACTAGGGACTGGGCTTTGTTAAGGCAGGAATTATTCACCACAACACAACCTACTTAAATAAACCTGGCAGGCTCATCTACACCTGTGCTTGTACTATGTGGGAAGATTCCATAGTCAGAGATGTTCTATCAAGTCAGCCCTAAGTTACTACTATATTATTCAGAAAATCATCATTGAGGCATTCTCTCCTCAAGCTCAGATTACAGGTTGATTTTGGACTGGCTACTCCTGCTTTTAACTTGAGCATTTCTCAACACAACTCTGTATTTCTGTCCTCTAGCATTCCTTACCTGAGTCCTGAGTATTGCACTCTTATCATGTGCACCCTCTCTGGCCCCAACTGGACAAGGGAGAGAGCCAGGCCCAAAAGATAGATGGTCAAGGGTGTGAGGAACTCTAACTGGTTAAAGTAGTACCCATGAAATCTAGTCTGCAGAGGTAAGGAGGGAAGGAAATAAAGCCATGAGATAGCATGGGTATTGAAAATTTTCTGGGGAACCTTAAAAATGCCTAAATCCAACAGAGACTGATTAAACCAAAATCTCTGTTCTGATAATTAAATTTCTTAACACTCCCCAAAGTGATTTTAAATTGCAACCAAAATTCAGAACCATGATCTAGAAGTGACAATGTAGGCCAAGATCAATTTCATAAGAAGCGAGAGAACAGAGGGTTTTATGGAAAGAGATTTCCAAAATTAGAATTAAAGTAGAACAATTGAATGATGGTAAGGTTTATGTCAGGGCTGTGTGTGGGTGTGACTAAAATGCAGGGGGGTGACTCAGTTTTTCTTTCTCATTTGGTTTCCAGATACTGCCAGACAAACATCCCAAGGGCACCTTACAGGAGGGTCCCACAAGAAATGTGGTGGTTCACTCTTCCCAGGTTCTCTTAGGTAAGCAACTTGAGTTTCAAATGAATGATGGCCGGAAGTGAGGGTGAGTGGCTGAGTCATGTGAGATGAGTAGGTTAAGCTTCCACCAAGTAAGTGTAGTGGGCAGATGGCAGACTGGTGAAATAGTGATCTAAGTGAAGGATATGATATCAAAAGAGGAAAGAGTCTTGAACTGCTGTTACTGAACTACAATAATTAAGTTTGTCTATCTGCACACTCAGGCCAAAAAATGCATGAGCAGGAGTTTGTAGTAAAGAAATGAGTTAGTTTATTAGAATTGGCCAATCTAGAGGTGGTAAACTTGTACTCTGAAAGATCCTACTCCCTGATGGCATGTAGGTTATAGATTATATAGTGCAAAATCACAGGACACTGTGGGTTAGGGGTTTGGGGTTTTTAGGAGCTTATTGGTCAGAGGTGAGATAAGGGTAATACATCATTTCTTCAGGTCTTGAGGACAACTCCAGAACTAGTTTCAAGGAAGGATAACCGAGGGGTAACTCGACCTTAGGGCTCAGCAGCTGAAACATAACTTAGATTAAGATGTTTTCTTTACCTTACCAGGGGCTTAAACCTTGTGACCCTAAGTTGGAACCTGGCTATTGTCTTCTGCTGCCTCAGGGGTCAAGGATCATCAAGATGAGAGATGAAGTTCAGGTCAGTGAAGTGTGCTGAGAGAGAAGGAAAAAGTGATTGTTCAAAACCATATTTTAAATCAAATCAGAATTACGAGGACCCTCAATTTCACTGCTGGTGATGAAACACTGTATAAATGTAAAATGCAGAACAGAACCAAATCCCAATGTCTTGACCCACAGGTTCTAATTCTCTTTTAATTTGGGATAAAGTCTTTAGGAAGAATCCTAATCTCCCTCCAGATAACTCAGCTCAGAGCTACATATCTATTCAGTTCTCCTCTAGGGCAGCTCCTTCTCAGTACCTCTCTGGGAGTCAAGTGTGTGCCTTTAAGGTTGCTAAGGCTCTGAGAGGATCAGGTCCCAGAACCTCCCCAGACACAAGTCGTATGAGTTCCTTTGGGGTCTGCCAGTTCATGGTCCTTCTCTTTCCACCTGGCTTCTCTGCAAACCACTGCTGACTCTGCCCACAGGCTTCAATTCTTGAGTTTACTTGTTCACATTCCATGGCTCTAAGTCTGCTGACATCGTATGTGGCCCTGCTTCCCCTCTGCATTTTGAATTCCTTCTTCTGCCCTGTCCTGCACCTCACCCAAGCCTGTTCTTATCTCTCATTTCTCCTAACTCTGTGTGGACAGCTGGTAGGGCCTTGATACGTCACCTCAACCCTGCCCACAGTGATTAGGTTGGGATTAGTGCCAAGAGAACTAATCCAGATGGATGTGAGACCTCATAAGGCACTGAACCATGATACCAGCACAACCACCAATTCCTTAATTACTGTGTATTGAGGACACCACATGCAATAAACTGTTTTACATACTGAGGCTCCTGGCTAGTATTTTCTACTCCTGGAACGTGTCATATTGTTTGGCCTCTGAAGCATCCTATACTATCCAAAAGAGATGAATTCACTCTTCTAAACGGAAGAACTAAGAGAAAGTGGTGTCTGTGGCAAAGCCATTTTTATAGATAGGTAAAGCAAGTAGACATACTGTAGATTCATTTGAAGAAAATTTGGAAAGCAGCATGGTTAAAATACCTCCCCATATTCCTGCTTTGCCACCAAGATATTATTTTTCTTGACCCTTTATGACTGGGATCTCTAAGTGTCCCTTATTAGAACACAGAGACACTGTGTTCTAAGGGAGATGATGCTTTAAGCTATTATTGTCAAGAATGCTACAATTAGCAAGGATAAGCTAAAATCCAGACACTGGGAGAACAGCAATCAAGACAGATGCTGGGCATCCCACCAGAAATGTAGAGAAATTCTAAGCATTGGTGTGAGAGATGCCATAGGCGAACATGGCCTGAGTCCAGATTTCCCAGGATCCCCTTGCCCCCTGCCATGTACATACCTTTTTCTTCTCTGTCACCTGTTCACATTTTAGACAAACAATTTGTATTCAGGATCATCCCCTCCCACATTCAAGTTATTTGTAGTTGGAAGATAAATATCTACATACTTATTCCTGGGCTTGAAATTAGTAAGCATGATGCCCATTTATGTTAAGTGAACCCCCACAGTGAAGACAGCAAGGTGTGCGCCTACTGTCTGAAGCTCCAACTATTTAACTGAACATTCTGGTTCTGTGTTCCTTTGAACAGTGCCTTTGCAATATTCAAGTCTGCATAGAACCCATGAATACGACTTTATTTGGAAATCAAGTCCTTGCAGATGTAATCAAGTTCATCAAGCAAGTTCATACTGAATTAGGGTAGACCCTAAATCCAATATGACTGATGTCTTTATAAGAAGAAATTTGAACACAGAGACACAGTCACAGAGAGGGAAAAATTCCATGTGAAGATGGAGACAAAGATTGGCATTACACTGCCAAGAGTCAAGAAATGTCAAAATTTGGCAACCACCAGAAGCTAAGAAAAGACAAGTGACAGATACTTCTCTATAGCTTTCAGAGCAGCATGGCCCTGCCTACACTTTGATTTTTCACTTCTAGCCCCGATAACTGTGAGAGAATAAATTTCTGTTGATTTAACCCACCTAATTTATGGCAATTTGTTACAGAAACCCCAGGAAACTAGTAATGCCTTTTGTAATCTGACCACCTCTGCAACTTTTCCCAGCACGAACTCCCAACATACTCTGTCTTTGCGGGTGCCTGATTGAACTCTGTTTATAATTATTATTATCTTGATCAATGCCACAGGAGCTAATATATTAAGCACTTAATATGTTCTAGGTCATGGGTATTTAATACTTAAAATCACTTCAGAGATAGGAACTATTAATACTCATCTTACAAAAGAGGAAACTAAAGCATTTATCCCCAAATTCATATATCTAGCAAGGGGAAGAGCTAGTTCTGAAACCTGGCAATCTGTCAATTCTTTAACCACTTCACGATCCTACTCCCTTTAATTTCTCCTCTCCCTCATAAAATCTTTCTCATGTGTTAAGATACATGATTTTCTACAGAGGCTTCCCAGATACTCTATCTTTTGCTCCCACCCTTGAAAACATGTTTCCTTCCCACTCTGTGCTCCTGCAACCTTGCATATTTCTCTGTGTCACCTGTCTTTCACCTTTATCTTTTATAAGATTTTTGCATATAGTGTTCTCTTTCTGGCAATAAGAGATCTTTGATGCCAGGCTCTGGATCTAATTTAAGGTGGATATGTGGTATATTTATATGTCTTTGTTAAATTAAATGGTACTGAAAATATATAGCTTACTGGGCCTAGCAGCTCCCATAATATTCTGAAGATGGAGCATTTTTGCCTTGCTGCCCTTTCCTTTTCTCTGCAACTCTTCTTTCCTTCTCTGCAGACTCCTCATATTGCTAGCTGGAGCCCCATGAGTAGTTTCCCTATGTGTGCCTCCCCACATTATTCCTTTCTTAGGATAATCCTAAGGTGACATGGGTCCATTTCTCCACCCCAACGTGTCCTATAAGCCTTCAGATTGTGCAGAGTGCTTTCCAAGGAGATGTCTAGCCAGCATGCCAGTCAGAATTGTGCTACTGCTAGTGGAAGAGAGACAATTTGTCATCTCTCCCTTCCTCATCCAGGTGGCACGTATGCATATTAGCAGGAGAAAATGCCTTAATCCCTCAAATTTGAGGCCACCCATAGATTGGTGGAGGGAGAGATTCTTGATAGGAGGTGTCGTGAGACCTTTCCCTGCTACTCCCATATCATGCCACCTATGGACATTTTTGGCATTGCCTTGTGGTGCCTGTTGAGACCTGGAATCTTTAACAAATGGGCAACAGTCCCAAGGACATAGCAGAAACTTTTGTTACAGTCATAACATTGAAGTTGGCTGAGCTTAAGTATGTTGGATATCTAATGAAAAAAAATTCATCTTTGGTTTTTCAGAAATATTAGGCTTGCAAGAGGGAAAGAGGGTAAAGGCCTTTGTTCAGATGTGGGCTTTGCCTGATCCTGTATTCTTGGGGCAATATGAATTGTCAAGCTGTCTCCAATTCCCGCAAAATTTACCCTTTACACCTCTTGGATTTAAGGGTTACGGCAACTGACTGGATTTTGGAATTTACAGTTCAATGGAAACCACACTCAGAAAACATTTAGAATCGCTCTTGCTCATCAAAGGGCATATGCGGAGAGATACAAATAACAGCAATCCCTAGCACTAGGTTAATTTTTAAAGCTGTATTAATATGTTATACATTAAAGTATGTCTCTGAAAATGACAGAATCAGAGACAGACTATATAGGATATTAAAGTTACATTCCCTTCTGAAACTGATGCCCTGATCCAAGTATAAGAGACATGTGTAATTCCCTGCAGAGGGATGTAAGAAAGACATTGTCCATTTTACAGTTAAGAAAACCAGGATCCAAAAAGAAAAGTTTGAAATCACACAGTCAAAATCTTTCAGGGCAGATGGGGGTCTAGGTCACCTGAATCTAGTTCTCTTTCTCTTCAGTACACCAGCACCCCTTCCACGATCAGTGCAGTGTCCAGGCAGGATGACCAGCCCATTCCTAATTTTTCTAACCCCTTGAGAAAAACAAACGCTTAAAAGATTTCTGGAATATCCTTCAATAACCTTTACTAAATTACAAAGGGGGGAGCAAATATAGAAAAAATTCACTCTAAATTTGCTTGAAAAGTGGCCTATGGAAATTTCTCATCCACCTCAGTCTTAAAATCTGCCACTTTCTTAAACTTTAATAGTGTAATAAGCCCAAGTAGTCTTTATGAACCCTCCAAATGTTTAGAATCTGTGATTAATTTTTAAATTTTTCTTCAAATCTTCTCCTTTTGTTTCCCGATAGCTGGCACATTATTTTTTGTTTGTTTGTTTAATATGATATTCTGCACTCATCAATATAATGTTCCCTTAGCACTTTGGTTCTTTCCTTTCCATATCACACATCTTTCTTATTGTTGTTTGTACAATGTCAAAGCAGACATTCCTAGATTTTTCAGTCCATAAAGGCAGCATTGTGTTCAATACATGCTCAATAAATGAGGAAGCAATGAATGAATGAGAGAGTGAATAAATGCTGACGTAGCCAGGTTCCTGTGTTTGGTCCCTACAAAAACCCAACAGCTTTATTTTTTTTGTCACAAATGTCTACCTTTAGTCAGACACTGGCTCTAAACCCTCTTTGACTCCTAAACAAAGTCAGGTACTTGGTTGGCCCCCTTTCACATAGTCCCAAATATATAATGATCAAGAGTAGCAGAAAGGGAGACATACCTCCTAAACATGCTGCCAGTGGTTCAGGTCACTATACTGAGTGCCTACAGAAAACCCAAGAGGCGATGATCAGCAATGTAAGTGTGTGGTGAGAGAAACATGTGGTACAATGGGAGAACCTAGGGGACATCCTGGTATTCAGGGGAGTTGCCTGCCTGAGTGACATGATACTGCTGTAACTAATGACACTCTCATGACCTGGCCACAGAACATGCTGGGCGACATGCTTCCATTGATACCACTTCACAATGTACCGGGAACACTGTATTCAGTAGACTTTTTCTAATTGATATTACCAGAAAGATTGTCTATCATATATTATAAGGCACTTGGAAGGGATTAGCTCTTATATTTTTAGTGTATAGGGCCCATCTCAGTAGCATACACAAATTCCAAAATGCTATTTGAAAAAGACAGTGAAAATAATGACACTCTTAGTCTTACATGGATTCTCAGTATCTCTTTAGCTAGAATTTCCATCTTCTTTTTTTTTTTTTTTTTTTTTTTTAGCTTTCTGGCAACCTGAATTTGAATGATTATCTCAAGAGAATATACCTTAAAAATGGTTTGAAATGGTAATCCCAGAGCCTATAAGATCTAAGCTTTAGGAAGCTTTTGGGGAAATCATCCTTGATTTTTTTTCATTGATATACCTATTCCTATTTCTCATAGCTCAGTGCCCTTCTTTTTGAAGTGATCTCTCTCCTAGGTGTCTGCACCTCAGGGAGATTTTAGGAGGGTTTGAACTTATCTCTTATCTTAATCTTCCAATAAAAATAAGACCTTCCTTTATGTTTCAGAAGATAGCTTTGAAAATCAGCTTCAGAAAGCCTGGGATTTCAGATTTATTGAAAGGTGGAGGATTTATGTAGCTCCATTTTACCAGCAGTGCCTGTCCATGCTGAGCCTGGACCTATTTCTTTAGCTGAAGGCATCTTGATCTCAGGTCGTATCTTCATTCTCAGTAGTGTTAAGTATGACTTCTCTTTGTACTGCCTCCTGACATGCTCTGAAGTGGGCAGGAAGAATGACTTCTGGATACCAACTGGTCAAGAGGTTCTTTCTTGAAAAATGGCTGGCGTAAAAAATATAAATGGAGCCACTTCAAAATGGGAGTGCCTTGTACATCTTACACCTCAAACTTCTGGAAATTTAAAACTGGGAAAAACAATCTTTGAACTGGGCCTAAAGCAGCATTATATTCCAACCAGCTATTTGCAAAGCTAACAGGAAAGCAGATATTTTGACTATAGGACTGAAAATTAAAGGCATTTTTTAGAATTAGCATCACTATATTAGTTTATCTGTATCTTTGGAAATTTCTTCCTTAGTTTGTTAATATCCATAGACATTCGTTTCTTCTTTTCATGTAATTAATTATTCCACTTTCCTTTCTCATGAATACCCCTTTCCTTACCCTTCTAATCAAAACACCATTTGGGTTTCTGCCTCAATCAGTGCTTTCTGGATAGCTATGCCTTTTTAATCTCAAATAAATGCTAGTTTACTATTGCTTGGCCTTTTATCATTAGATTAACACTGCCATGTATGTGTAATGTGTGTATGCTTTGGGCCCATGACCTCCAGGGGCTTCCTGGAGTATACATGTCTCCTGGACATAGAGGAAGAAAATGCCCAGAGTTGTCTTGGGAAGCTTGGTCAAAGGGAAATGGCAAAAGGTGGCAGAAACTGCTCTTTTTGGTTGACCAAGTGTGTAATATAGCTTTGTATTTTCAAAATTTCATTATCTTGATTCAGTTTTCAAGACCTAGCTGGAGGCTGATTGGTTCTCCTTTTTGAGCAGCTGATTAATTTCACACCCAAACCATTTCCCTTATCAAGTTCTCACACTCCAGGGCCTCAGTACACCTAATGCCTAATCCCTCTGGGGCCAGGTACTATAATAACTAGAGACAAGTCCTATGTCTGGAGTCAGAAAAATTATTCAAATTAGCCAAGCCAAGGTGAACGGGAAACAAACCTAACTCTAACCCCACCCTACTTGTTATACAGAAACTGCATCTTATAACTCCAGCTTGGGGCTACTCCCGGAGTACAGCCCCCTAGGCAGCCTGCCTGACAACCATCTCTCATTCACAGCTTTAAGTAACAAAAAGTTCTGTCTTCCATCTATTCAAATATCATTATGTTGTGTCCCACCACTGAAAGAATCTTTAAATCTTTATAAAACAGCGGGATACTATTTAAGATGCCCTCACTGTCAAGAATTGGAAACTAGAATCAACTGGCTTAAACAATAAGGAAATCTGTTTCACTTAACAGAAATCCAAAGTGGTGTCAGCTTTAGGTATACATTGATCAAGGTTTGGGCTCTTCTTATGAGTGGTTTCAAAGGTTCTTCCATGCCTTTTTTTTTTTTTTTTTTTTAATTATTAAGGTATAACTGACATATAATGTTATATTAGTTTCAGGAGTACAACATAATCAATGAATCAATATTTGTATATATTATGAAATGATCACCAGATCTATCTAGTTAACATCTATCACCATAGATACAATTTTTTTCTTATGATGAAAATCTTTAAGATTTACTCTCTTAGCAACTTTCAAATATGCAATACAGTATTGTTAGCTATAGTCACCATGCAATACATTACATCTCCATGACTCATGTATTTTATAACTGGAAGTTTAAACTTTTTGATCCACTTCACTCATTTTGCCCACCCCTCCCTCACCCCTTGCTTCTGGCAATCACCAATCTCTTCTCTGTAACTATGAGCTTTTCTTTTTGATTCCACATATAAGTGAGATCATATATTATTTGTCTTTCTTTCTCTTACTTGTTTCACTTAGCATAATGCCCTCTATATCCATCCATGTTGTAACAAATGCAAGATTTCCTTCTTTTTGTGTCTGAATAATATTTTATTTTACATGTATACCTAGTCTTTTTTACCCATTCATCCATTGATGAGCACTTAGTTTGCTTTCATGTCTTGGCTATTGTAAATAATGCTGTAATAAACATGGGAGGGCAGATATCTTTTTGAGTTAGTGTATTTGTTTTCTTTGGATAAATATCCAGAAGCAGAAATGCTAGATCACATGGTAGTCTATATTTAATTTTTTTTTTTTTTTTTTTTTGAGGAATCTCTATACTGTTTTCCACAGTGGCTGTATTGATTTACAATCCCACCAAGTGTACCAGGGTTCCCTTTTCTTCATCTCTTCACTAACACTTGTTATCTTTTGTCTTTTTGATCATGAACATTTTAACAGGTGTGTCTATTTTTATGCTAGTACCATACTATTTTGATTAACATAGCTTTCCAGCTTTGTTTTTTTTTCCCCCTTAGGATTGTTTTGGCTGTTTGGGACTTCTGTGGCACTGTACAAATTTGAAGATTTTCTATTTCTGTGAAAAATGCCAACTGAATTTTGATAGGGATTGCATTGTATCTATAGATGTCTTTAGATAGTATGGACACAACAGGTAAAATAGACTTTAAGCCAAAATGGTAACAAGAGACAAAAACATTTGATCGAATACAATATTCTTTTAGAATTAAAAACATCAGCAAATTGGGTTTGGAAGGAACATACCTGAGCTTAATAAAGGCCATATATGACAAACCTACAGCTAATGTTACACTCAATGGTAAAAAATTGAAAACTTTTCTTTTAAGATCAGGAACAAGATATGGGTGCTCATTCTCACCATTCTTATTCAGCATCGTACTGGAAGTCCTAGTAGAGCAATTAAACAAGACAAAGAAACAAAAGACTTCCAAATAGGAAAAGAAGTAAAAATATTGTTATTTTCAGATGATACAATTTAATAGCTAGAGAATCGTAAAGATTCAGCCGAAACTGAAAACAAATCAAATTCAGTGAAATTGAAGGATATAAATTCAACACACAGTTGTATTTCTCACTTTCTTCCATGGGAAAAATCATGGTCAAGAAGATTTCTCTTGATCCTAAACTGTGCTGCCCTGAAAGAGAGCTGATGTGGGTAAAGTCAAGTCATTTCTTTTACCCTTTCCAGTGTGCACAAACTTATAATTTTACTCCAAAGTTGTGTTGGAATGTCTCCTCTAGAAACCCAGAGTTCCACAAAGGCTGTCTTGTCTGTAAGTGATTGTCTAAGACACTGTTTTCACCTGACCTTGGCTGAGAGGGGCTAGAGTTAGGTCGCAGGTTTCATAGCCAGAACTGAGGTCTGTCTGCTTATTACCCAATGCAGGGGTGGACAAGTGTCCTCTGGGGACCTTAGGCGTATTGTGCTGGAACTCAGGGTTACTGCAAAGATACTTTTGTCTGTGGATAGATGTCAAATTATTGTTGTTGAAAGGGAAGACAAGAACAAGGGACATCTTATTCTGTCATATGCTGTTGTCACTCTTCTTCATCCATTGTCTTGAACAATAGCTCTTGGATTCTGAAGATGGCTTACTAATCTTGTTAAACAATCTTTTGGCCACATTCTTAGTGTTCTCTTTTAAGCATACGCACTCTCTCTCTCTTTACAATATGGATATGCTGAGAAGTTTCCAAGCCTTTAAATTTTGCTTCCTTTTTGACTAACTTTTCCATTTTTAAGCCATTTCTTTCTACTCATATTTTACTATAATCAGTCGGAGAAGCCAAGCCATAGCTTTAACATTTTGCTTAAAAATAACTTCAGCTAAATATCCAATTTATAGCTTACAAGTTTTATCCTCCACAGAACACTACAAAACCAACACAATTCAGCCAAGTTCTTTGTGACACACTTTTATAGCAAAGGTGGCCTTTCCTTCATTCTCCAGTATTATGTTCTCATTTCCATCTGAAAACTCATTAGAATAGACTTTACCATCCATATTTTTACCTACATTCTGTTCAGGATTTCTCAGATCTTCTCTAAGAAGACTAAGGCTTTCTCTACAACTCTCTTCTTTCCTTTCTGGGCCTTTGCCAAAATCGTCCTTAACAATCTTTTCACAATTTAGGCCTTTTCTAGCATAAATCTCAAAACTCTTTCAACCTTCATCTATTAGCCAGATGCAAAGCTGCTTCCACATTTTGTCTGTGCCCAAATAAGTTGTGGATCTATGTTTTATTTTGTCTCGTTTTTAAGGAAGAAAGTGGAAATGGATGTGGGATAGACAATTTTCATGTTTGCTGCTCCTAAGCATGTACTTTTATTTACATTCGTCTTCTAAACTCATTTTTATAGTTACCAGGTTTTTAACCTTGGGCAATTTCCTTAGACTATTAAAACTTGAATTTCCTCATCTATGGTGTAATTTTAGGGAAAAATCTCTATGCAAATTCCTCACACTTAACATATAGGCTAAAGCACAATATGACTAATGGCCAATATTTTCTTGATCTTTAGACAAAGTCTTGTTTATTCCTAAATGAGGAAGTGGCTTTAGAATGCAAATGCTTCTGAGAAGGAAAGTAACTTACTATCCTAGTGAGGGGTGGCTAATGCAATGCCATCCTATGATCAGGATTGGCAGGTGGAGGGGGAAAATACAGACAAACTTAATCACACTGGGGATATGAAATTTGAGAGCAAGGACACAACTAAATCATATCTATCCTCTATACTATTTCACTTTTTCCTAGCATGGTAAAATGTCCCAAAAAGGTATTTGCTGGGAAATAGCCAGGGGTGGGAACTTGGAAACTTCTCTCCTAAAATACAAAAGTAATGACATACTTGTAAAAGAAAGCTACAGGGAAATGGGTGGGTAAAGATTATTGAGATGGAAAGAACACTTGACCTGGAGACAGAAACCAAGTTCAAATCTACCTTGACCATTTCCTCTCAATTTTACCCTGAGTAAATTCTGAGTCTATTTTAGCTCCCATCTGTATTCCCATTTGTCAAATGACAGTAAATGCGTCTGTCCTCCAGCCTTTCAAGGGAACCATGAAAATTTAATGAAAATGAGTGTTTTAAAAAACATTGTTCTTCACTGATATGGACAAGAATGATGACTTGTCTCTGTAAAGATACCCCAAGTCCCCACAATTACCTCCACTCTTTACTAGTCAGATCAACCAGCAAATTTAACAACTGGAGAAACTATCTGGGCTGAGGCTATTTTGTAATGATAGAGTTTTGAAAACCGGACAACACAAACTCCAGTTCGCTCTCCCATGAGTAGATGATGTGAGATATTGAAGAAGAATTTCTGCCAAATTATTCCTTTTCTAATAACAGGTACATATAGATATGGAAAGATGGAGCACCACCATTAAAGATAAAAAGATAATGCAAGCCAGTTCTAGACCTCAATGAAATAATGGCAAGACAGTGAAATTAACATGGCAACATCCCATCAACACCTAAGAGACCATTCATTTAGCACTTGGAAATTTCTCAAGCAGAGTCTCCCATCCCCTTGTTTGTGACAATTATCTTTACCCCTTTGAAGATATCTCCTTTAGGAGAGAGTAGTTGCAGGCTCAGGAATCATTTCCAAGATAGCTCCTGCCTCTAAAACAGCTTTATTGTAGTTTTGAATTATTAATTGTTTCCTAATTAGTTTCTGTGATCATATTTGCCCTTTCATCTCCAAATGATGCTTTCACTGTAATTTTTATAAATGAAAATGCTAAAGACGTAGACTTCAAATGCTCGGTAGTGGCACAGCTGGGGATGATGTGTCTGCTGGGGTGTTATAAATGTCTAACAAAGCCCTGTGGCCAGCCGGAGTCTAGTCTGAAATCTAGGATTTCCTGTGCAAGTTTTTGGTCTGAGGCCGTTTGTGTATGTACATGCGTGCTCATGTATTTGTGTGTGTGTATTTCGGCAGAGTGGTGGGAGGAAGTAGGTGAGGTTGACTCAGTGATTCATCATTTGCTTTCTGTGCATGTTCATTCCCAGGATTCAGTCTGTTATAATGATATTAATGAGCTTCTGAGCGTATGCATCATATTACAATGATGGCATAATGAGGCTCAGGTGATTTGAAGGTCCAGGGGTCTTCAGAGTGCAGGTGCGAGTGACTGGCTTAAACTGGTACCTAATTCTCTGCTTACTTGTTTCTTTGTATGAGTTATGTATAGCCTAAAAATGCCTTCAGGCTTGCTTAATTGTGGGCAGATTAGGGCGGACACCTTCTAGGATAGGATGACCTCAGTATCTTTGCAGGCAGACTTGAAACCCCCTAACTAACTTTCCTGCCTCTTTTCTAAGAGCCATGAACCCTTTTATTATTAGTATGGATGTTAAAGGATAGGAGCTCTCTTCTGTATCTGCTTCTTGCTGAGAAGTGTTGTTGTTCCTGCCTATTGGGGTTTCATGGAGCTCTTTCTCTTTCTGCCTTAGTCAGGGCGGGTCTTGGGTTTCCTGCCGAAGTGCTGCCTCATTCCTAGAGGAGGAAAAGAAGATATAAACTTGTTATTTAAATCATACATCTATTAATTTCTATTATTAATTTGCCTATTAAGCAAGTAAAGGGAAACAGGCTTGGTTAATATATTTATTAAAGAGTAAAAAAGACCTTTGGCCTAAAGTCCCCTCTCCTCTTAGACTCTAAGAGCCCTGTCTGGCCTAACACCATTTCTGCTAACAATGGGCTGATGACCCTTATCAATAGCCAGAGGATCTGAGTCACTAGTTTCAGGGCAATTATTGGGATTTGAGGGAGAGAGCCTTTTTCCCAAAGAGAGGAGGACAGAAAACTTAACTAGGTTTACTAAAAAGATTAACTATGCAAGAGATGTCCTGTTTCAAGTTCTGCTAAAAGATTAAGAATTTTACAGGTGATGTCCCATATGACTATGTGGCAGTTTGACCCTGCCTGATCATTTCTCGCTCAAAAAACAGTTTCTGATAGCACCCCTCTTCCCCAGGACTCTCCAGCTGAAGCAGCAGTACAAAAACGGGCTTAAACAATTAAGCCAGCTTCCTCATAGTTTGGCAGCCAATCAATGTTCTTCATATGTTCTCCTTCCTTATCTGGAATATCTATAGCTGTGTAGGAATGCGAAAGTAAGAGATTGTATAAAACTGCCTCAGCCTTTGGATAGGAATCCACTGAGCTGGTGCTGGCATCAATAAGCGCTGCTTTCTGCCTACAGCCTCAGTGTTCCATCTCTCTGTTTGAGAATCCCGCAACAACTGTGGTACCAATAAGTCCCCATTACTCAGCTTTGAAATACTCCCATATTTATTTCTGTTGAGTCTTGTCTCCGTGGAGGAACTCTGAGATTCTAGTTCCTGGGGCCAACGCCTTACATGAGAGGTGGTAAACTAGTTAAGGGCAGTGGTTTTGAAGTCAATAAACATTTCTAGTTTTCCCTGGAAAGTTGTTTAACTTCTTTAAGCCCCAGCTATTTCTTCTTCTGAAAAATAGAAGTAATAATACTAATATCTAGCTCAAAAAATTGATATGGTTATTAAATAAGTCAAAACTTCTAAAACCTTTAGTGTGGTTTCTGACAAATAGTAAGTACTGAGCAAAGGTTGTTATGATTACTTAATAAAGGTAGCCAACAATGTTATATTATTATTTATACTGGTGTTATTGAGATACTCTAAGAACCTAGAGTATTTTTGGAATTAGTGACAAAAAGTTAGATTCAAATTCAATGCAGATCAGTCTCAGCTCTTTCTCCTTTCCCCCAGGCAAGATTTGTACTCCCCACTGGCAGACCAACCCATGCTGGGCCTTAGAGACAGGCCTCACAGCAATGTTGTACCTTCCTTTTTGACCCATGAAGACTGACATGTATGTCTCTGTCACATTCCCTTGGCCTTGCTGTCTGCTTCCTTGAGCCAACTTCTTGCTACCATGTTTGTTAACATGGTATTGTAGGGTCTACATGAGAAACATCCAAACCTGCGGAGAATTTTTATAAGAGTTTATCTGAACCAAACTGATGACATATGTTGGAAAACAAGATTTCAGATGCTTCAAAGAATAACAGTTTCACAGCTTCTTTTATGCATATGAAATTAAGGAGGGAATGTAAGGAAGATTATGTGGAAGTGGGAGGAAGCAACCTAGGGATTGGATTACAGGATAGTTAACAAAATTATGTGCTCTTTTGAGTGTGGTTATGGCTTATTTCAAACATGTGTTAACCTAGATGCACAGAAATAATAGACAGGGCTTATCTAAGACAAAGATAAACCTTTTACTGAAGAAGTTACATGCCTGGGGATTGACTATCCACCATGACCTGCCCAGTTAGGAATTTATGATCAGATTGCCCTGTGAAGTTACTTTCCATAGAATTCACCTTTTATTTTCCTTCCACAGTGGGCTTATGCGGCAGTGTGTTGGAAGTTAGTTGGGAGAGTTTATTAAGAGCATAAGCTTTGGAGTCAGACTGCCTGATTTTGTATTCCAGCTCTGCTACTTCATAACTAAGGGTCTTACTAAATAAATTACTTTTCCTCTTGGCAGCTAATTTCCACAATTACCTGGAAGGGATGATAGCTGTAGCTACCTTACAGGATTATTATGAAAATCCAGTGAAATAATACATGTAAAGTACTTAGAATAGGTTTTGTCACACAGTAAATGGTCAATTGATCTTAACTACTGTAGATGAAAATGGGGCTCTGTAATAAATCTGACCAAAAGTAACCTCACGGGATGATCCAATCATAAATTCCTAACTGGACAGGTCATGGTGGGTAGTCAAGCCTCGGGTCTATAAAAAAGTTTATCTTGCCTTAAGCCATTGTTCTTGTGCCTGTCCATTGTTCTTGTGCATCTAGGTTAACACACCTTTGAAATGTCAGAGTAATCCCCTTTTGTAGGAGGTGACCATCCTCAATGGAATACATAATCTTGTTAACTACCCTGTATCTTGCTTTCTCTCACCTTTCTGTAATCTTGACATTCCCTTCTTCATTCCAAATATGTAAAAGAAACTGCAAAAGTATCCTTCTCGGGAGCATTTGAGATCTTGCTTCCCAGCATGTTATTGGTTTGGCTCAAATAAGCTCTCACAAAAATTCTCTACAGATTTGCATATTTCTTATATTGACACTATTAACAATATATGTCTGTTAGCAAATGCTTCATATCTAGTATACATGTCATACATTAATGGTAGTATATGACTAGATTGATGTTTTTAGAGAAAGCTCTGAAACAATAGACTGGAGGGAGGACAGTCTTTAAAACTATTATACAAGTCTGTCAGCTCATAAGCAATTACACATGCCTGTGAAGCCTATCCAATTTCAAATTCAACTACATGATACAGAAGGGAAGTGAGGGCATACAGTATTGTGTCTGTGGAAGTGCTTAAGGATGGTTTATAGAAAATTAATCAAAGCCATTGAAGTAATTCTTTCTCTTTTTGGTCTTTTAGTTCTTTGAGTGAGGTAAAAAAAAATGGTTAATTCTGTAAGCCAGTTAATTGCTCTGTGCACGAATGTTAATTACAAAGAGATAAGGTTTAATACTAGCTGCACATGGGGTGTTTGAAAAGAAAAAAAAGAAAGAACTCATTTCTTAGAAAAGAGGATGAAGGAATGAGAGTGATTGGATTTAAGTTAGGAAAATTCATCAGTATAAAACATACCCTTGTTTCCTTATCTTTTTGATGAGATTGAAGCATAATTTATGGATCTCATCTTTGCAGGAATATTAGAATTGTGACAAACATCCAGCCAAATACTCTCACTGTGAATGAAGGTCAAGAGAGAGACTGAAGCTAGGTATGAAACACCTATTTTCCAAAGGCTTTATCTATAATCTTTCAACATCAGCCTTCATCTTGGTCTGATGTGGACCTCTGAAATTTGGTTAAGAAATAATTTCCTCACCTTACTGTTGTATGACTTTTAATTTAAACATAGTCTAACTCTTAATAGGTACCTAGCATAATTTCTGATGCAAGAATTCATGTTGAATGAATGAGTGAATGAATGAGACTAATTGAGTTTGGCTATCTCAGTCTATACTTGAGTCACTATTGGGTAAAACAGAGCATATATTCTTTGAAGGGTCAGAAGGTAAATTTCATATAAGAATAAAAGCCTACACAGTTGCAAAAAGGAATTGACTGTTTGATATCATTTGAAAATTCTCCAGAAGGATGGCTGGACAAGTATATGCTTATAATACTATCTGAAGTTTTGCATTTTGATTAAAACTTTATGTCTGGTAAAAATAACATTGCAGTTGGGAGATAATGCATGAATGTATTTCAAGTGTAAATACTTCCATGGGAAAAGACTTCCAGATTCATTCCATATGCCAAGGGACTGAAAAGTGCTTCCACAATTGAGACAATTAATAAGCCAAGTTTGCTGAAGGAAGGATGGTGTGATGTCTTCAACTGGACAGACTTAGGGTACATAAGGGATTACGAAATGAAGATTAGGAATGTGGGAGAAGGTTACTGACTTCCTAATTACTAGGAACCAGCTGGGACAGACTGTCTTTAGAGGACAAGTTTGCATCTTATGTCACTATTTCACCTCACTCCTAGTGAGAATTGATTATAGAACATCAGCACTAAACAAGTCCTTAGAAATTATCTAATCACCTCACTTACAGCCACAATTGAGTAACTTGGACTAAATCAAACATAGTTAATGACTAGAGCCTCTGCTTTTCAGTTAATTCCCATACCCAAGTTATAATACCTTTGCCTGCTTTATCCCCTAAAATTCACCACTATGAAAATTGAGGTTTTCCAAGCTGAGGTTTAAGCTACCTAAAGCTGAGCCATCTTGTGGCCCACTCTCATGGCAAATGGCCACTCTAAAGAAACACAAGTTTAAGGATCAGAAGTAAATGATGAACAATTAATATTTTGCAGTTATTCATGAAAGGATATTTGCAACATTCTACCAATCCTCTTAAAAATACTTTTCTACCAGTCTCATTTGTCACAGTATAGCTGCCCCTAGCCACGCTTTCTCTTTCACTAATCTCCTTGAAGCTTTCCTTTAAACCCAGATGATGCCAGCTTTGATTACCTCAATTTCTCACTTTCAGTTTTGATTTATCTTTTTAGAGGATAAAGAAATTCTGTCACGTATAAAAATCAATTACATTTCCATGTTTTTAAAAATTATTCTCCTCACCTCTGATTTTTCCACATGGGTGACAAGACCCACAAACTACCTAAGCAAGGATAACACTTACTTAGTAGCCTGAGAATGATCTTTTATTACATTTTAGCTGGTAACACTAATGGCAGAAGTATGAGGAAGTTTAAATATATCTAGAAAAAGCATAGGATATAATTCAGCACTTCTTTGTGATTTAAAAATAAAATCTCTTTGAAAGTTTCACTTAGAAGTGAACTTCTTAACTCATAAAGGGTATTTACAAAACATATAGCAAACGTCAAGCAGGAATCTTACAAATATTTCTTTAAAGTTAGGAAGAAGTCAACAATTTTATTACCATTGCTCTTTAGCATGATATTAAAAGTTTTGACCAGTAAAGTGTGAACCCCAAAATGTGACAAATAGTTGTGATTTGCATATACTGTGATACTTCACAAAGAAAACTCAAGTAATCAATAAACTGGTAGATATGTTACATAAAAGACTAATAAAAAAATAAAATGTACATATCAATAATATATACTGACATTTACTTAGTGTAATGAGAAAAAGGATAGCAGTTACAACAATAAAAATGTAGAATATGTTGGAATTAACCAATAAAAATGTACAAATATTATATACTGTTGCCAGTATATATTATTAATATGTACATTTTGTTTTTTATCTAACAGTTGATTTTTACCAGCCTCATTTGCAAAACTGAGGCTGAGCCACAGCCCCCAACTCTCAACCCAGAGGGCCCTTCCTAGGATACCCTCCTAGACCAAACACCGCAGATACCCAGGGGAATCTGAGCAAATGCTGCCAAGACTGAAGCTAACTCTTCTGGCCTCCGGAGCTCCCTGCAGGAGGAGGGGGGGGGGGGAGAAGGTGCAGCAACTTCCCTGAACAGCTCTGCCTAGAAGTGCTGTGAATTCCACGCAGCCAATAGTAGAGCCCAGTCATATGGGCAGAAAGCAGAGAAGTGGGATGGGACTGCAGAGAAACAACAGTTGAGTTTTATTGGCCATGGTTGAAAAACTGAGGCTGAGCCATAGCCCCCAACTTCCGATCCAGAGGGCCCCTTCCCCTATACCCTCTGAGACTGATCGCTGTAGAGCACAGGGGAATCTGAGCAAACACTGCCAAGATTGTCGCTGACACTGAAAGGGACTGAAACTGAGGGTAGTTAGCATGATTAAACATCTACAAGAAATTAAAAAGACATTATTTAGGCTTTATATAAAGCAAGGATCCAAGAGGCTTAGATGCCACCTACTGGAAACCAAAAGAAACATGCCTTCTTCGCAGCAGGCTAAATAGAGACCTTTATATAATAAATCTTCTTTCTGGAAAAACAGCAGAATACACTTACATTAATGCCCAGGCGGAAAAATAATCCATTAAACTCCATGAACAAACAAGGTGACAAGGCATCACAGAAAGAAAGAGAAAAATCTCCAGAAAGTAAGCTTACAGACATAGAAATATGCAACTTAAATGACGGACAATTTAAGATGATACTTCTGAAAAAAATCATTGAGTTCTGAAACAAGTCATATTAACAATTTCAGAAATTGAAAAAACTAGATGAGCAGAGCAAGGAGATTGAAACTCTCAAAAAGAACAAAAGAGATCTTATGAAGATAAAAAACACACTGCAAGAGTTGAAAAATGAAATAGCAAGCTTGGGAAATAAGGTTGACCAAATGGTGGAAAGGATCAGTGATATCAAAGACAGAAATCTAGAAATAAATCAAAAAGAAGAAGAGAGAAACTGAAGAATGAAAAATAATGAAAGAGAAATATAAGAACTAGTTGATATATTCAAGAGAAGAAACATAAGAATGATGGGCATTATCGAAGGCGAGGAAAAGGAGAAGGGACTAGAAAGAATTTTCAGACAAATAGTGAACGAGAATTTCTCAAATCTAAGGAATGAGCTGGAGCTTGGAATACAAGAAATCAACAGAACACCAAAGTATCTCAACCCAAAAAGGCCTTCACCAAGACCCATTATATTAAAGTTATCAGAAAAGACCATTTGGTATTCAACAAGACACATCACCCAACCAGCAACTCATTCCTGAGTGCCTCACTGCCCAGATCATCGATGAGCTCAGATGCCACCTTAAAGAGTCTGTATCTGTTTGTATCTGTGTTTTACCTTCTCTGTGACCTAAAGCACTGACAATTTCTGACTCTGGTTAACTCAGAGTTAGTTCTTAATTTGGTTTTCTTCAGTCTTTGAATTTTATAGCTACTACAAGTATTTATTAATTTCTTAAAACAGATTTTTGAGTTCTTACAATAGTAAAGAACCATTCAGAGGGAAGATTTTCCTTTTCTTTATAGGATATGCTTAATCCTTTTGTTTATAAATCCATAATCAGTGCATATTTGGCCACCTGGGATAGCCCATTTGTATTACAGATGATTTTTTTCTGGGTGGCAATAGCCTGCCTCACCTAGGCAAGGCTTAAAAATTTAATCCCTTAAAATAAATGAAAGCATCACAGTGGAAATTGTGTTGAAATTCACTTTTTTCCCCCCTGTGATTTAACCAAATTTAGAGGATTCAGATAGTGTTCTGGGATGACTGTGCCAATTTTCCTATTCCTTCTCTGGACTAATATCTGCTGTGAATAAGTGATATCAGGGGGAGCTGGAAAGACTGTCCTAGGGTGTCCATATGGCAACACTGTGTAGTGGTGTCCTACCTGATACTTCACCTACAAAGTCCCATGCCATCATCTGGCATGATCCCAGATCAGCACCTCTAGTCTCTTACATCATGACATGGGTTGAAGAGCTGGAGTTGAGGGTAAACCAACGCCGATTTTCCAAACTAGCTTTCCTTTTATTGTCAAACTGTGCTCTTGGGCTATAAAATGGGAATAACAAAAAAATAATTTGTATCTTACATGATCATCATACCTGAGTTTGGGCACAGATTCGTTTGGTCCTGGAGTCAATTCTCATACCTGCTTTACCAAGTCCGTTTTCCTGAACAAGTTGATTAATGTCTCTGTATATTTTATTCTTATCTGCAAAGCAAGAATAATCTAAAAGTACCTATATGTGTGGTTGTGAGGCTAAAATTAGAGATCTCAAGTAAACCTGTAAACACAGGGCCTGACACATAATTAGAACTCTATTAATGTTTGCAAAATTATTATAATGATTGTGAAAATTGGAATAATAGTTATTTATGCAAATCACTGAGCATTATGCCTGGTACCAATGGACACTCAATTAATATTAGTTTCCTTTTCTGAGCAACCAGGAAATGTGGATCTAATTTGCATGAGACTCGAAAGAGTGCTTTCTTAGAAAAACAAACAAATAAAAGAAACACAATAAAACCAGTCCTATCCTAAAGAATTACATAGTCACATGTGTTATAAAGTTTTCTAGGCAGCCCTGCATCAAGATACTTCAATCTTCATTGAGAATACAGTTAAGATGTCCCTCACTCTCCCCAATAAGGACTAAAGGAACGAGATAAACATTATCAGAACTGTGCTTTGCCTCTACTACTTTCTTTGCAGCTACTCTTCAGTCAAGTGACAGAGGGAAAAGAAGAGTCTGATAGTTTGTTTCATGAGTGAATAGAGCCAGTCGGGTTTGACCTTAAACATTGAGAAGAATAAACAGCCTCTCCCAGAGAAAGGAGAGATGTTGCTGGCTAACACTGGCCATGAGAAATTGAATAGGAGGAACCTGAGCCAGAGATGAGGACCAGAGAGGAATGAGAAATATGAGAGGAAGGTATTGTCATAATAACCTTTTCATATGTGGGTTAGAGTTTAATTTCATTCAGTCTTTTCAAATAAATTCCCTCTTCAAGGCAAAGGAAGCTATTTAATGAGAAAGTCCAGATCTCACTCCAGATCTCAAGGGAGCCAACTGAGGGATGACTCAAGCTGTCTCCTGTTGGGACAGCTTCACCGGCATTACGTTCTGACTGTACTCTGGGGGACCTTGGGGGATGAGAAATGAACAGTGGGAGAACATTGTCTATGCCAAGCTAAGAACAGAGAGAAAAATAATCTCTAGATGTTGCAATGAATTCAAAGACATTAGCAGGGAAAATAGGAACACATAGCATTCAATACTTATCAGGATTTCTGCAGTTCATTCCAGGTCCTCCTGCCCAGGACTGAGGCTTGGGCGAACCATAATCATCTTCCGAGATGCTGTCCTCACTGAGAGAGGCAGGGAATTCAAGCACAGGAGCTCTATTCTGTGACCAGTCAGGAGACAGGCCTTGGGCATATATTCTTTTATTCATTTAAATAGCTTATACACCCTCTATTATGTGTGGATTTAATGGTGAATGAGTTTCTATTCTCCAGAATCTTACAATTTACCGCAGGAGGCAAATATGGAAATAGACAATCTTATAAGCCAGAACAAAACAGGTACAAAACTGGAGATGTGCACAAAGTTTATTGCAATCCAGAACAAGTGACTCAACACAGTTGAGAAAGAAGAAGAAGGAGAAAAAGCAATTTCAGGGAAGACATCTGTAACATGTAATATTTCAGTAAAGACAAATCAGGTGAAGTCAATTCGGGGCCATAGAGTGACATTTTAG
Organism: Eidolon dupreanum; assembly: GCA_028627145.1. Lineage (NCBI taxonomy): Eukaryota > Metazoa > Chordata > Mammalia > Chiroptera > Pteropodidae > Eidolon > Eidolon dupreanum. Next base: position 56,650,212 of record CM053515.1, read on the forward strand.
AAAGATGGAAGAATGAAGCAACCACAGAGGTCAAGAAAAATGTTACACCAGAGGTGATGCTGCCAAAGGGCAAAGTATGAGGCAGGTGGGAGACAAAGATGAATCTGGAGAGGCCAGGAGAGCCAGATGATGAAGAACCTGGAGTTCATGCAAAGGGAGTGAGGAGTCAGCAATGATTTCAGCAGGAAAGTGACATGATAAGATTTCAATGTAAGAAAAATCTAAGCACAGTGAAGAAGATAGATTGGAGGAGGGCATGGTTGAAAGCAGATAGATCAGATAGAATATTACAACAGTTGGTGAAGAAACGATGAGGGTCTGAACTAGTTGTATGTAGGAGAATTTTATTTAAAAGAAGGTATGGATCTAATTAAATTTAAGACATTTAAGAGGTAAAAGCTTCAGATTTGGGGTGAATCGTTGGAAGGAGTTTTTGATGGCCTATCAATCAAGGTAGGGAGTACAGGAAGAATTCTCTCAGTCACATCCTGATATGGTTGCCATGTGCAAACCAGTCTCCCTGCAATGAATGAATTCTACATGATCTTTCCCCATTGGAGAAAGAAAAAAGGGAGACAACTCCCTGAGTGAGTTTCTTAGCTCCTGGAAGATTCTATGGTCTATTGTTTAAAATACATGTTTTTACATCCATGCAATGGAATATTATTTAGCAATAAAAATAAATATGCTATCAATCCATACAAATTCTTGGAGGAAACTTAATTGAAAGAAGCCAGTCTACAAAGACTACACACTGTGTGATTCCAAATCCATAGTATCCTTGAAAATGTAAAACTATGGATACAGTGAAAAGATCAGTGTTTACCAGGGGCTGGGAGGTGGGAGGAAGGGGTGAATAGGTAGGGCATGGGGGAATTCTAGGACAGTGAAATTACACTGTATGATGCTCTAATAGTAGATACATGCTGTTATGCATTTGTCAAAACCCATGGAAAGTGCAACACCAAGTGGACCCTAATATAAGCTATAGGCTTTAGTGAATGAAAACATATTGATATTGGCTCATTTATTGTAACAATATACCACACTAATGCAAATTGCAAATAGTAGTGGAAACTATGTGTTGGGGTGTGTGTGTGTGTGTGTGTGTGTGTGTGTGTGTGAGGAAGGGAAGAGAGGAAGAGAGTAAGAAGGTGTATATAACTCTCCATACTTTCTGCTCAATTTTCTGAAAGCCTCAACTTTTTCTAAAAACAAAAATCTATTACTTTAGAAAAAAATATTTCCCCTTCACATCTGCTTTCTAATTTATGTAAAGTTGTTAGTGAAAGTAGCCTCAGCTCAACCAACTGTGACTTAGTTCTCTAGGGTTGCCCTGGGATGTACTTACTAGGGATGTGGAAAACACAAATCATCTAAAATTTTGCTTCACTTCAGGAAAATTTCTTCAAGCTTTATTATTAGGATAGAAGTTTACCTCGTATTGCTGTTGACATGTTCATGTAACCCTAGTATTAAGTTACTATTTTTTCCCTACTCATCTTAAATTTGCTGCTTTGTTCATTATGATCTCCAAGATTCCCAAGAAAAACAGAGATAATTTGTTTAGTTTGGGTTTTCTCATTTCTTCCATCGCTGGTTTGGCAGTGGGCTCTGAAACAGAACAACCTTTTAGAATCCAGAAAGGATAATTAATCTATAAAAATTTAATTAACCTGTATAATGCTCATTGAGTCTTCATGGAGCTTAATCGGAGTTTTTTTTGTTGTTGTTGTGGCCTTTTTTTTTTAGTAGTTGCTTCACTTATTTTGTATCTCATAACCTGTGACGATGGCACTAAACAATCAGAATATAATGCTGACAGGCTAAACACATTAATAGGGTGCATCCAAAGGTTAGATCCTGCCATCACTTGCTAAAGACATTCAAATAAATCTCACCTGTGAGTTCCAGCAGCAAGGCTCTCAGTGCTGGTGAAATGTGAAGACAAGCCATCACAGCCTCTTTAACACAGGGATTCACAAAGCAGCTGAGTTGTCTGCTCCACTCCTGACTTACTATATTCACTTAGGGAAAGCTCCACACTCTGCTCCAGACTAGGAATCTCATATAATAAAGACTATTGAGAGGCAGTAGTCTCAGAAAAAACTATTGGAGAAACTGTAAAAGAAAGATAGTGAATGACTACGGATTACTCTAAGCTCTTTAAATTAATATCTTTGTTGAGAGATCTGTATAGAATCAGGAACTATTACACTGCATAAGTTACACAGTGACTCCAAGTTCCATGTCCTCTCTATTCATTCAAAATCTATTTTAACCACCACTGTGTGTCAGACACAAACATGTGGGGAGAATTTTTGAAGGAAAAGAAGATGGATTTAATTTTGGGTGTTTGGAGCTTAAGATGCCTATAGCATATTTCAGTAGAGACGCCCAGTGGGCAGATGGAGCTGAATCTCTGGAGAGAGTTTTGACTTGAAAATAAGATTTGGGAACATCAGCATCTAAACAGGAGTTTGGCCTTTGGATTAAAAAAATGGATCCTGTATATATAGATGAGAGCAGTGGACTGAGGAGAGAACTTAGGGAACATTTATTGAGGGAAGATGATCAAAGGAAGAGAAGGAAGGATCCTCCTGAGGAGAAGCTGAAATGGGGTATTCAGAATTGGGAGAAAGAATAGATGAGTGAAGTCAAGTAGGTCAGATTTTTTTTTTAGGGGAGTAAAGTGTTTGAGGGTTGTGGTAGTAATAAGAATGATGATGACAGATTGGAATCATAAGGTTATGAGTGACCTTTAGAGAAGCAGCTGCATGAAGTGATAGGAGCTGAAAATGAACTGTAGGTATTTGGAGATCAAATGGGGGTTAGGTGAGTCACTATTTCCAGTTACTAATTTGTCTCCAGTAAATGAGGACAATCTGTCTGAGAATTTGACTTTAAGGGGAGGAGAGAAAAAAGAGAAAATGGAAATCAGAGAAAGGGGTTAGTGCAAAGCAATTAGTAGATAAAAGATAGATGATGATAGATAGTTGATAGCTAGCTAGATAGAGTTGGGGAGAAGATAAATTTGTAGTGTCTCCAGTCTGCATGGTTGTTATGATTTTCCTCAGCAACCTGGGGTTAGTTATAGAGAAACTAAATGATTGTATTAAGACAAGGTTTGGTTGCAGGATAGGGTGCAGACAAAGAGCTTTAAGGCCAAAGGAAAGAAAATAGTGAAATTAACCACGAGGCTGAGCTGAGGATAGGAGAAAGTAAGCCAGGTAGGGAAATGAAGTAGTTTGGAGGCTGTAGGACTTGATAGGGTCACAGAATTGGTCTTTCAATAATTTTTTTCAGAATTCTTGTTCAAACATAAAAGAATGGGAAGAAAGGGAAGGAGGTTGTTGTCAGAAGGTAAGATACTAATTTAGATGTGAGTGGCTATAGTAAATAGCTAATGAAGAATAAAAGCATTTTTAAGCTGGAGTTGAGGACAGGTTGTTGTCAACATACCAAGAGCATTTAAGACCAAGGCAGGACTAAGAGTAGAGAGCATTTCCATGCACTAGATGCCCAAATTCTCAGTGAGGTTTGGGTGGTGGGGATGGGTGGGGATTTGGGGAGCAGAGACCAGTGTTAAAGATTAAGGAGGGAAGAAAAGGAAATGCTAAATTACCAGTATGCAGCAAAGGAGATGTTTTAAGGGTGATTTTTAAAAAAATGGTTTGGAAGCAACGATGCAGAGCAAGGATGCAAAAGCCCTACCCATGCCTTCGAAGCCTGTGGGAGGAGAAAGAGTGAGCAGACACCAACTGAGAAAACAAAACAAGAGGCAATTGTGTGGGGCACCTAGAAGAACACTATTAGTACCAGTGTAGGACTTAAGGGGTTAATGCCTTTGCAAGTTCCTGAAAGCACAGAGCTGTTTGGTCCTGTGATTTTGAAAAGATCCTCTGATCAAAATACTGCAAAGGAAACATTCTTTTCCTTCATAGGGGGCAGGGATGAAGAGAAAGATTCTCTTTTTTTATATATGTGTTTCCTATTTATCATTCAACTTTCAGAAGCAGTAAACTCCATGAACATAAGGTCCTTGTCAGTCTTATTGCGGTGTCCTCAGTGCCTAGCACAGCGCCTGGCACACAGTGGGTGTTCAGGTGCAAAACTAGTGCATTGAATAAATGCATGAGCAAATGAGAGCTATAAATGAGAAAAAGTAGATATGTTTAATAAGAAAAAGTCACAGCTCATATTCAACTTCTATTCCAGTAGCAAAGCTCTTTCATAACTTTTGAAGTTTTTAATTCTTTCCTTGCCCCTAATGTATGTTGATGGTAATGCTTTGAAAGTTTGGAAAGGTGAAAGTGCTACATAAAAAAGACCAGAAGATAGAACATTGTAATTCAGGAAGTCAAATAATTTGGCCTTCTCCATTCTATAACTGGATATATACAACACGATTAATTACCTGTCTCTGCTGTGGGGAATGTTCTTTAAAGCTGTATGTTTGTATCTTGAAGCTACTGATAGATTTTGTGTAGCCTGAGGATAGAATTTAGGTCGACAACTTCCTCTTTACTATCTCACTTATTCCAAGCATTCTATTAATGAGTATTTACAGAAGTTCTACTATTTAATATTTTTAAGTAAAGTATAAGGCAAGGCAGAAAAAAGAGAAGTCAAAATTTCTGCCTTTGGAAACTTACAAGTTTGTTGGGAGAACCAAGATTCACATCCTTGAAACATTTGACAATATATAATTAAATACTAATTAACCCATGTGGTACTTTAGGAATCCAGTGAAGGAAGAAAGAGAGGAAAGAGATCCTCAAGAGGATGTCCTAGAGAATTGATAGAATTTGGATATACAGAGAGGTGGGGATGGAGGGTAGTTTTCCCTTAATACTCTCCAGTCCATGATTTGTAGTTTCATTCCATTCCTCAGCTATTAACCCACTACACACATCCACATTTTCCAGTTAAAGAGCTTTTTAAGAAATCACTTTGTACACCATATGTGCAGGTGTAGAAAAATAGGTTCAGAGAGAAAAGCTTGTGTGTGTGTGTGTGTGTGTGTGTGTGTGCGCGCGCGTGCGTGTGTAGATTGGAACCAAAAAAACAAAAACAAAAAACAAAAAAATCAGCCAAGTGGAGAAAAGCACCTTTTGCATTGATTGAACGAAAGGAAGAATTGGCACTGTTTCGTGTCCATGGCCTTTTACTTTTGGCCTAGAGCTGGCATTTAATTTGAATTTTATTAACACATGAAATCTGATGCAGCAACCTGATTCTCCCAATTCAGTGTGTTTAATTAAAGAAAAAAGCTTGAAATAGTTGAATAAGTGGTTTTCAAAGTATAACAGGGTTTCTTCTCAGCAAGGTACATGTCAAGGTTATCTGCAGAAGTAAATGCTGGGGAGGAGAACAAAAATGGGCTATGCCTGAGGTAGAAGCAATAGTCCTTGATAGCGGAATAATTAAACACCAAAGGACATGAAACAAAAGTCATTGAGAATGGTTAAAATGCGGAGTACCATGAATTTTCTGGATGGCCTTTTAGTAATTTGCATCAAACCTGAAGATAAACATGAAGAAAGATATATACCCAAGTGCAAAGATGCATGTATGATGATGTACATCGTGCATTGTATATAATAGATAGGCAATATGTCCTTGATGAGAAAGGCAAATACAGAATAATCACAAAATAGAGTTTAAATAATATGCATCAACTAAAGTCTTACAGTTAGTGAAAATGAAAATTATTCATGATGTATTATTGAATAAAAAACAGCGGGTGCAAAACAATGTATAAAGATAAAGTGAAATTTTATGTAAAATTCAAATCATTACCGAGTTTAATCCTTCCAATAATTTATAAAATAAGTGTCATTAGTTATCTTTTTAATCTGAGGTCTCTCTTTGGTATCCTCTTCCTACTTTAGAAAAACAGGCCAGAGTCAGGAGTTGATGATTCAGAGAAGAGAGAACTAACTTGAATACTTGTTCTCTTTAAGAGCTGTGCTAGGTAGTTGCTGTGGACTAATTTGTGTCCTGCCTGCTTGCCACCCCCCAGCTCATATGTTGAAGCCCTAAGCCCCAATGTGATTGTATGTAGAGAAGGTCCTACAAAGAGGTAATTAAGGTTAAATGAGGTCATAAGGGTGGGGCCCTGACAATAGTATTAGTATCCTTATAAGAAGAGACACCAGAGATCTTAAAGAACAGTTTTCTGTCTTTCCCCCTTCTTTCCTCTCTTTTTCTTTCTCCCTTCTTCCCCTTCTCTCCCTCTCCTCATCTCTCTCCACCATGTAAAGTTATAGTCAGAAGACAATCATTTGCAAACCAGGAAGAGAGCCAACATCTTGATCTTGGACTTCCCAACCTCTAGAACCACAGTAAATTTCTATTGTTAAAGCCACTCAGTCTATGATATTTTGTTATGGCAGCAAATTGCTGTCCCTCATGTGGATTGGTCTTATCTAATCAGTTGAAGCCCTGAGAAGAACAAAAAGGCTGACAGTCCTGGGAGTAAGAAAGAACTTCTTCTTTCTAACTAACTTGAGCTGGAGCATTGTTTTTTACCTCTCCTTAGGTTTCCTGGGTCTCGTGCTTGCTGGTATTGGGACTGGACTAGTTCTCTGGGTTTTAGGCCTTAAGGTTAGGACTGGAGCTATACCAGCAGCTCTCCTGGCTCTCCAGCTTTCCAACTGCAGATCCTGGAACTAGTCAGCCTCCATAACTGAGTGAACCGTTCCTTACAACACATACACACACACCTACACACATACGCTTCCTACTGGTTCTGTGATTCTGTTTCTCTATAGACTTTTCTCTTTAAACCAAAGTTGCTTTAGGAAATGTTCTAAAAACAGTCTTGTTATCTTTCTGTGAATCACTACCGTATTTTCTCAGTCAGGGGGATTTGCTTTTAATACCTATCTCATTCTGGTATATAAGACATCACTAAGCCAGTGGAAGATGACGTCTCAATATTTCTTTGCCTCATAAAAGCAGATGTGTACTTCACCTTCCAGTCATACTGCTTCTCTAAGAAAGTGTTGATTACCCTGGTAAACATGAAACCCCTTAGGTGTCTGAAGATGTAGACGGAGCAGCAACCTTGAGGAGGCAGCTCTTTTCCCAGCAGACAGACCGAGTGGTTCAAAAGTACCTACATACAAGCCAGATGTTTCCATTTTCATGTCTTTGGGACAGACATTCCCAGTTCCTTTAATAATTTCACCCACAGCATGTGTAGTCATTTCGTTGCCCTTAGGACACAGTCAGGGCTGTCAACATTGCCCTTAGATTCTGTTCCAGGACTGAGGAGAGTCACACATGCAATGGGCTCCTTCCAGGGAGGTGACAGAGCTCCTTTGTGGGCACACTTTTGCTCTAGGACAACAGCTAAAGACAACTGGCATTTCGAAGGTCACCATTATCCTCTTTCAGTCCCCCAGATCATCTTTGTATAAAGTATTAGTCACTCTTTGAATACTTTTGCTTTTGTTTGGGATTTGCTGATTTTATTTATTTATATTTCTATCTTCCTTTTCTTCTTCCTCTTGAAGCTAAAAATGAAACAGGAGACTGACATATTTGCATTTCATAGCACATTATAATCACCGATTCCAGCAGTCTTCTTCTTATTTTGTATTCAACTTATCTCCCATCCCCAATCCCTTTTCTCCCTACACAAAAGTTTGTTGTGAATGGTTAAACCCATGCGTCCTTGTAAAAAGTGTTATTTTTTTATGTGTATTTTTAATTTACAGAAATGGTCTTACATTAATTCTATTCTATTTAATTTGCATATAACTGATGGCAATTTCTTTTGCTACATCTTTTCCAATGTTTCCATTCTCTGTGCCTTTGAACTCCTGAATAGGATCCTTATTGTCTATATTACTTATTTGATTCCTAATGTATTTGCCTGATATTGTCATCCCTCCTAGCCAGAATATAAACTCCTAGAGAAAAGGAACTGTAGTATTATTTCTCAGCCCCAGATCTGGTTTTCACATATTGCTTGATGCATTTATATAAAATAAATGAATGAAAACACTCACAAAAACTAAGCAGTCAGTTCGTGTTTCTACATTTTTTTCATCATTTCAGATTCAGAAGGAGCAACATTTCTCCTTCTGAATCTGAAATTGGCCCACATGCTTCATGAAAACATTTATATTCTGCACATCTTCTAGGTAAACCCCCAAACGTGGCTCACTACTGCAGAACCATTGATGTCATCAGTGGCCTCATGCATGCAAATAGATGTTTCGAAAAGGAGGTCAGCTCTGAGAGCTCTCAAGAAAGGCCCACCAGATTTTGATGAGTGGGGCAGATGCTGCCAAATAGTCTGGGAAAAACCTTTAGGGGATAAATCAAAGGAAAGTTGAAGAGCAGAGGGAAGGAAAGGTGTCAAAGAGCTCAGGCAAGTAAGTGGCGACATTTAGGTTGTTGCAGAGAGCAGGCGGTGTTGTGGACCTTAATATTCCACCACCTTTGTTAGAGAAAACAAAGGTTATTATACTAGAGAGTTCCAACGAGAAGCCAGTGCTCACACCAGTGTCATACTGACCAGAACCAGGCATTGTCCCCACTCAGAAATGCTCCCAGAGAACAAAGGGAAGGATTATGGGAGCCAATATGTTTGCTGTTAAATGCTTGCACTGAAACCAGAGCAACTCAGGGAATAAAAGCTCAGTTTGTTAACTGTGAGCCTCAATTCATCCAGAATTCAGGACATTATCATTTTTTTTCATTCCCATTATTCATTTGTTGTGTAATTCTGAAAACGTCCTTTTGCATCTGGGTCTCAGTGACCTGCCCTGGGAAATGGGGGTACTGGTACTTACCACATCCTGCTTCTAAAGACACACTGGGAAAATTCACTGAAACAATAAAAAGAAAGCTTCATCTTTTTAGTCCCCCAGAGACAATCTGGCATTATAAGTGATCACCTAGGTGATGACTCACACCATTCAATCCTTGCTGTTCTGCATGCACTTCTCTTTCAGCTTGCCTTTGAAAGAAAACCAGCCAGTTAAAGCATGAGCTGGAACTCTTTCAGCTCTCAATGACCGCAGAGTGAAATATAGCTCTCAGCATAGAAAATGTCCTTCCAGTGCTCCAATAAATAGCATTCGGTTTTCAGCTTCAGGGAATTCAGTATAACCTTAGTTACCCCTCACTATCATCACCACCCCTGCTTCCTTTGGGCAGCAGAAATGATTTATGGAGGGGAACAGCCATACCAAATTTAATTAAGCACATAAAGAACCATTACTTTTTTAAAGGGCACAACCCAAGAAAGATGACAGCTGAACTCCTATAGAACACTAAATACCTTTCCAATATTTTATTTTATCTTCTTGTTTTTCTTCAAGATGAGCTGAGAGGCTGAACCAATCAATTACACTCACATGTGAGCTCTACCCACCCAAAACTCTGGTTATTCGAAATATTGCTCCAGGGACCTGTGACTTCCTCCTTAATCCTGTTGCTAATCAATTCTCTCTCTCTCTGTCTCTCTCATCTTTGCAATACAAGATCTTGGCTGCCATAGCAATAAGAACCATGGCAATGCACAGGTAAACAGTTTTCTATTTGAGTAAATATACAAGGAAATAAAAATAAATAGAGATGACACATGGACCAGATTCTCCTTAGTGTCCAAGTCACTGCCTTAGGATGAAGCTATTCTCAAATGGTATAATTAGACCACTTGACAAATTTGTGAGTCTTTATGTGTATTCCTTTCCTTGGGAGAAAAGTTGGAATTAAGGGCAAGAGAATAGGCCGGTAGCCACACATCTCAGTAAATGGGACTTTATAAAATCTCAAGGCACAAGTTATCTACATTCTGTAATGAGAAATACTTTCCTAAACCTATGGTTCCAGGGAAGAAATAGAAGAAAGAGAAAATAGGAGAAGGTGATGCTTGGCAATTTTGGAATTCAAATACCAAATAAGTAATGTATTATTAGTTACATCTCAGCATGATAGACCCAGGTATGAGGCAGGAGGCAAGAAAGTGCTCTATAAGTAAGAAGGTGTATGGTATCTTGTATATATTTCTTATTTGGGAGTTCTCTTTGAGACTAAAATATACCTGACAACCTCCTGGGACAGACATATTTGTTATGATGCTTGTAATTTATTAAAAAATATTATACTTATATACTTCAATGTATATAGTATAATATAATGCATAGGCCAGTTAGTGTAAAACTTGATTTTTTGACTAGTTGTTGGTCAAATCAAGAATTCACAGCTCAAGTGTGGTTACTTGTCACCATGTCAAAAAGGACTACAGTCCGGGGGCAATTATTCTAGTGCTTCTGCTCTCTGTACTTCATCAGTAACCAGTACTCTACGAATTAACAGACCAAATGTCAGGGATTTTAATAGTGGAAATGGTAGCTGTTGACCAGTCTGATAAATGGTAAAAATGGCTGTCTTTGGCTGCGTTTTCAAATGCCTCCATGCTCAGCCAGCCCAAGGTCTGGATGAAAGTAAGGCAAGCCAAGAGCCTTGAGTGCAAAAATTAAGGAGATACTGACTTGTAGTGTCCTGCAAATGCAAGGTGAGTGGCAGCCTGAATATGCCTTGTTTGCCTTGCTCTAGTTCCCACCCGGGTCAGTTAAGAGTCTTTCTGATAGCTTGATGCTGACTCTAAGGCACCAAATCGTGTCTCTGGAATGTGTCTGTGTCTGCCACATTCGAATCCTTCAAGTAATGTGTGGTGAAAGCATTTGAAAGGACATAGATCTGGAACTTCATCAGGCCTAGGGGACAATTTGTATGAACTGTTTTGTGCTTGCCTACATGCATTTCTGTATGCTGGGGCAGGTTTTGGTATGATGCATCACATTGAATAAACACATAGCAAGGTTGTAGAGCTTGCTTGTATAAGTTGGCAAGGATAAGGCAACAGCTAGTTTCCACCTACCTCAAACTCTTTTGGTATCTACCGTTGTTTACCAAAAGAAATCTAAAAGTTGTGCTTGATTAAAAGCTTCAGTTTTCTGCAACGACATTTGCTACCATTCTTTAGTCAGACATTAGACAAACCAAAATTACTCGAGCTCATTGGCTATGAGGTTCATTTCATCTCTATTATGCCCCTGACTTGAAATTAAAATCCAGGGGCTTAACTGATTAAATGTGCTATTCATATTGACATTCTTCAACAAAAGAAAAATCAGAGGAAAATTAAAACCAAACAAAAGTGGTTGGTTGGTATAAAGGATTCGTTAACTCTTTTGCAGATTCTGAATCTATGATAGACGTTAGACCTTCTCTGTCCTCAAAAACAATTCCACATAGTGGAGAATAGAATTTTTGATTGATTGTATTGTATTGGTGGCCACAGAGAGTTGGGTCTTCCTAAAGCCAAACCAATGACTTAGCAAGGTTCAAATGTTAAAAGGTTACCTTTACTCTCTTTTCAGTCTGAGGAAGATTTCACCGAGTTGTGCCCCCTATGTGAAAATAAACTCTCTGCTCCATTCTTACGCTCTCACCTAGTTTCCCTATGACTAAAATGCCATCTTTCAGTGGTGGTCAGGACCCCCTAAGAGATGAGCTTCTAGTCAGTCAAGGTTCAGCCTCTAACGGAAGTTAGCCATCTATTTAGAGAAGGAGTTAGGGGAAGCTTATAGCCATGGGCAGAAGAATCACCAGCTTGGATACCTGCTGCTGTTTCCTGAGGGCTTAGCAGGGTGCTGCACTTCTCTGAGCTTCTTACATGTATTATTTTATTTAATCTGTATACCCCTCTGATATAGATATTGCATATTCCCACTTCACAGAAGAGGAAATAGAGGCACAGAGCAGCTGAGTAAATTGCCCAAAAGTTGCACAGCTAGTAAGCAGTAAAATCAGAATTTAGGTGGTCTGGCTCCAGAGCCCTCGTGCCTAACGGATTCATTGTGCTTAATGCTATAGTGTTTCTCTTGGCAGAAAAGAGCACTAAGTAGCTGGACAGATAACACTAGTTGCAGTAGTGCTGACTTCTAATTAGCCCAATGAATTAGCCCACCATTTGTCACATTTATCTACAGAAAACTAGAGGGAAGATATAATTTCCATTCTTATTAACAAATACCTGTCTTTGTCATCTTCATCATTAAATCTATATTTACTTTACGGAAATTATGCTAGCTGCTCATGGAAACAAAGCAAAATAAAACAACCCACAAAGAAGGACAGAGGTGAAAATAATATCCTTGCTTTTCCTGGCTCTGTCAGAAATCATCCTTTTCAGCTCAGCTCTGTGAGACCGAGGAGGAGGAATCTGTCGTCCACCCTCTTGAATCACTTAGACAATAATGACAAAACACTGAGAAGCAGAAGCCTGATTTGGAACAAAATAGATTTCTTTGTATTTTCAGTTGTTAGATGCCATTCTAGGAAAATGTGATTTAGCCCACATTCCTGACACAGAAAAACAGGCCTTACTCCATCAGACTAAAGCCATGTACCTTTTCAGCCACACCCTGAAATCCTATTATAATAGTAAAAATAAGACCACTGACTGGTATCTTGATATGTAAGGACAAAAGACACGATGGCTGCAGTGAGAAAAAAACAAAAACAAAAACAACGTGATTTCAAATAAATAAATTACTTTCTTTTTCTGTTTATATTTTGGGAAATTTATAGATTCATGCTTCGCCTTTTCATATGCTTGTGAAACTGCTGACTGGCTTTAAATTTCAGTGATGGAATTTAAGATGATGTGACTGATTAAAGAAAACTGCAGTTTATGACACTCTTCCCATTAAGAGGAAGACTCTACATCTTCACCCTTTGGACCTGGGCAGACGTTATGACTGTTTTGACAAACAATACAATAGAAGTATCAGTGGGCCAATTTCCAGGTCTAACGGATCAGAAGCTTTTACTTTCTCTTCCTTGGAACCTGTTATAGATCGAATGTGTCCTCTCCAAATTTATATGTTAAATTTATATGTTAATTCCCAATGTGATGCTATTTATGATTGGGATCTTTCCGAGATAATTAAGTTTGGATGAATCAGGGGACTGATTAGATTAATTAGATTAAGGGTGGGATCCTCACGATGGGAATAGTGGCCTCATAAAAAAAAAAGGGAAAGAGATCACTCTCTTTATGTACACACAAGGAAAGTCCACATGAGCACTCAGTTAGAAGGCAGCCATTTACAAGCCAGGAAGAGGGCCCTCACCAAGATCCAGGTCTGCTGGCACCTTGATCGTGGATATCTCAGCCTCCAGAACTGCGAGCATTGTCTGTTGCTTGAACCATCCAATCTACTGGGATTTGTTATAACAGCCTGAGTTGACTAAGACCACCATCTGTCTGCAGCCACAGGAAAGACTCTAAATGAGGAATATCAGTCTAGTAAAGCCATAGATCCATGAAAGATACTGATTATTTCAGCATTATGTACTAAGTTTTGGGGTAGTTTATTATGTAGAAATAGATATCTCAAACAGATGGTAAATTCAGAAAGGACTGAAAAGATTAAAACACGGTGTCACAGAGTAATTGTAGAGCATTTAAAAATGACTTAAGATTTCTGAACTCCATTCCTCATTTGAAAAGCTCTAATTTTCTTATTTCCACTGAGGCTAATCTCACAAGTTGCCTTGAGGATCAACCTAAAAATTAGGTGATAAACTACAAAGCACTGATAAAAGACAAAAGTTATTATTCATATTTTTATTGACCAATACCTACTATAAATTATAGTTGTTTGCAAAGACAGAAGTTGGGTTGGATTATTGGAAATATTAATAGAAACATTTAGAAACTAGTTAATTGTGATTTCCTGAACATGTTGCTACAGAATTATATCATTTATCTCTGCTTTAAGAACCAATGTGCCTGGAAACTATGCCCCAACTCAATAAATTCACATATATAAAGCCCAGATCTGAATTCATGTTATTCTGTTTCTAGAAGATGCTAACACTGACATCAATGAATAAAAATGCTGAGTATATGCTGTTATCATTGGTGGTTTCAGGAAAGTTCTGCTGTCAACTACTGAAATTGTGAAATGCATGAGCGAAAATAGAGAGAAGTCAAACAGAGGGTTTTTTTTTTTTTTTTTTTTGGTAATATCAAGTAAACTATACAGTAAACAGCAAACTAGCACTAAGTGAGACTGCTCTGCAATGATAATAGATGACTTTAGAGGACTTCTCACAGTTGATGAAGCAGTTCTTTATTATTTTATCTTATTTCTTTGTCAGTTAGGGTTATCCAACCACAAGCAACTCTCAATAATGCAGCACAAAAACTAATTTAATCTAGTGTATAGGCCAGTTCAAAGAAATGTAGTAAGCTGGAAAAATGGAGCCTGTGAAAGGAAAAGAATCAGTGTTGTCTGGGGGTCTGGATGTAGGAATGTGTGGCAAGTGTCTTTACATCACCACTGGGGGAAATAGCTTTTCGTCTTGAGTCCTTAGTTCCCAGGCAAAAGGGTCTGATTGGTGCTTTGGGTCACATGCTGCCCTTGGCCTGTGGAGTACATGGTACCTGACTGACAGTTCCACCAAGACTTCTTATAATCATGGAGCACACCCCGGGATGGTGACTTGTGTGCAAATTATGCTTTAAGTGCTCCCGGAAGAAACCTAAGAAAGGTGTGGGGAGGAAGGACAGCAAGAAGGAAGAAATCAACCAGGAGAATTATGTCCGGGGTGGCTTCACCTTATCCAGAGTGCAAGTGGAACCTCAAAGTGATCTCAACAGGCTTTCATAGTGCTGTCTCCTTTGTCATTGGTTATAAGCTTTCTCCAGAGAGGGGGGTTATAAATGCCTAGGCACGGTCCTCTCTTTGGTCCTGCCAGGCAGAGTGTGCTGGTAGAACGAATAGATCAAGGGCAGTCCTCCAAAAGGAGCTGCACAAGGGGGCATGTGGTGCAGCACAAAAAAGAGTGAAATATGATCTGAGGAATTCTGGGGATATATTTCTTCAAAGGGAAATTGAAACACATGGGGTGGATGCTGGGCAAATAAAAACAATAAAATGTCCATTGTAATATTCAAAACACTTTGTGAGATTATAATCTGTGTTACCTCAGTTTTTAAAAAAATAATTATTTTTTTTATGGTGACATTGCTTATGAAATCCAATAAGTTTCAGCTGTACATTTTAACAGTAAGGCATATATATATTTACACTGTGTATTCACCTCCATAGGTAGATTTCTTTCTATCACCAGATATTTGACCCCTTTACCCCCTCCCCTCTGGTAACCACTAGTCTATTGTCCATGTCCATGAGTCTCTGTTTGTTTGTCCTGTTCATTTATTGCTTTTAGGTTTATATCCCACATATAAGTGATATCATGTGATTTTCAACTTTTTCTGTCTGACTTCTTTCGCTTAGCATAATTATCTCGAGGTCTATCCATGTTACCTCAATTTTTAAGCCCAGGGAAGTTAAGTACTATCACTGACCTAGTGGTGGGATCAGGACCAGTGATTTTTTTTTTTCATCATATCCTAAAATAACTAGCTTGGCTGATCTGTATATTTAATTTGTTGTTATTTGCAGAAATATCCAGTTGTTTTGGCAGAGGGTGGTCAAGGCTGTGTTGTAGTGTGACACTGCCGTGCTCTCACACATGGTCCAATTAACAGATTCCCCTAAGGACTTCCCAAACTTTCACCCACCCACATGCTTTTTGGCTCTTGTACTGCAAGGATGAAAACAGAGTCCCAGGTAGAATTCAAGAAGCTGTTTCTTAGGGTGAGGCATAGATCTTGCCAGGAGAGGCAGATAATTATGGCTGTATGAGAAGGAAAATATGTATCATTCACCCTTCTTGAAACAAATGATAGTACAGTTTTTCCATTTTTTAAAATTTAGATGTAATTGACATATAGCATTATATTAGTTTGAGATGTACAACATAATGATTCAATATATATATATATATATATATATATATATATATATATATATATATATATATATTGCAAAAGGACCACCACACTTTTTAGTTAACATCTATTGCTATAGTTACAAATTCTTTTTCTCATGATAAAAACTTTTAAGATTTACTCTCAGCAACTTTAAAATAACCAATACAGTATTATTAACTATAGTCACCATGTTATATATTACATCCCTAGGACTTATTTATTTTATAAGTGGAAGTTTGCATCTTTTGGCTAAGGGAAAATTTTGATTCCTTAGCAAATTGATGGCAAGAGGGAAGAAAAGTTTTGGAACAGATGACCACAATTTCAAATGGTTGTTTTAGTGTGGAAAACAAGTACACGCAAATGAGGATGCATAATTTTAACACCACATTCTTAGCAAGGTTAAATACATTTTAAGGATGGAGAAGAGCAAAAGGGAAAAATTAACCTTGAGAGTTCCATGTCCTAACAAAGTGAGCCTAACACTTTACTCTCATTTAAGAAATTCTGGGAAAGCAGGCTCACAGGAAAGTGTTTAGGGAATGAAATGAAACAGAACTTCCCAAATAAAAGGAAGAGTCATATTGTATTCTCCCCATAGATTCCACATATTTGCCGGCATAACTGGCTACATAATTTTCTAGGCTCAGTGCAAAATGAGAATGTAGGGTGGAGTGCTTTATTCAAAAAGAAGGAAACATATTGTTAAAAGCACTAAAGTATAACCTCTTTTTATTTCTTTTGAGGACTCTATTTTGTTGTTTTTATTTGCTACTTAAGGTTGTACTTCCTCAGGCATTGGAGCACTAGCTAGGTGAGCGCACACCTTCACAGGCACCTGAGACTTCACCCCCATGACACAGAGCTTCCTTTCCTGCCGGCCAGTTGCTGGAACAATACATGGTGCTCTAGTTAGGGGCTGGCAAAACAATGAACACTTCCCAACCTACAATAGAGGGACAACCCCCAAGAGATTGTAACTTCAGCCCCAGGAAGCACTAATATGTGAATCAGGGGTTGATGAAAAGTTCTCTTCTGCCAAGTCTTCTGCCTAAGGCACCATGGAACCACTAATCAAGAGTGGGAAAATCACTGGCCCATTTAAAGATGTCATTGGGCACTCTTATCCAATCCTGATCCTCTGTATCTGTACCCAAATATTCCTTGTAGGGACAGGTCAGCAATAGTTGTTAGGTGGGGTTAAGAAAAGGGAGGCTGGCAGGGCACCAGAGGAGTGGGCAACTGAGAACCTGTCCTGGGAAAATGAGGAGGCGGCTCCAAGTTCCCAGGATGTTCTCCCATTGTCTCATTGTATTTACTTACAACCTCAAGTTTATAAATAAATTATTGAAAAATTTCAAAATAGTGAATGTAGAGCAATAATGCCCAAGTATGGGACCCTTCTGAGGGTGGGGCTCTGTGGGACTGCACTGGTGAAGCCCTGTATGCAGGAAGAGGTAATCATGACTCGGTCTCTATGGGCAGCTGAGGGAACCACTCTGTGACCTGCTAAAGGTTAGGAGTGAAGTTACAGGTCAGACAAGGACAGAATTGGTCCAAGTAGTAGAAACATAAATAAATCTTAACTGTAAGGAACAGGAAATAAAATCTCTCTCCACTTATTTGCTGCAAATGCATGATTTGAATTTGTCCTCCATCAATCGCCCTATAAGTCATCCTTGTCTCTGTCCTGGGGGCTCCAAGCCAGGGTTCATAAAGGAGATCCCCGAGGGTTCCTGACAATTACTCTCTGTGGTCTCTTTCATCATGCTGGTAAATCCAAAGTTGAGCAGTTCTCTTAGTTTCATTTCTCCTGCTTTTTATCTTGTAAAAAATCTCTCTTAAGGAAAGTTTCTTGCATGTGCATAACATCATTTCATGATTTTCCCCTGTTTTTATATTTTTCTTATTATTTCAGTGAGAATTACAGAAAGAAAGTTGTCAAATGCAGGAAAACAGATTGGTTTTTCTAATTGGAATTTTGTGGTTTCCTTTTTCTTTTGGTCTCTAATTGAGCCCCAACAAATAGTCAAAAGGACCAGGTCTCTGTCCACTTGTACCTGACCATCTCTTGTCCCTGATTAGTTCAAGTTTTGTTAATAAAAATCTTTAAAAAATATCTGGAGAGATAGAGGGGAAAAAGTGGTGGCCAAGTGACAACTGAATTGAAATCTCTCAGTTCGATTCTGATCCTATGTGTAATCCCTTTCCAAGACAAGCTGGGTTAGATATATCAACCAATTAGATTCCTTTTGTGCCTTTTTCAGTGTTGGCTTAAAAGTCATAATAAATTAATGTTGAGTGACCTTCTTGATTAGTGTTGATACCCATTTTCCTCCATAATCATCCTCTTTGACCATTTTAAAGGAAATTTAGAGAAAGTATTAGCATATTCTTCTAGAAATCCAGTCAAGACATTTACTCACCCACTCATGTATTCTTGTATTCATTTATTAATTTATTTAACAAATATTTGCTAGAGACTTTTATGGACTGTGTTGTGCCCTCCCCCACATCCAATTCATACTTGAAGTCCTAACCTCCAGTACCTGAAAATGTGACTGAGAGAAAACCCCTGTCCAATCGTTTAGGTGCCTGGGTTTCTCTGTTCT
The DNA here is from genome assembly GCA_028627145.1 of Eidolon dupreanum. NCBI lineage: Eukaryota > Metazoa > Chordata > Mammalia > Chiroptera > Pteropodidae > Eidolon > Eidolon dupreanum. The sequence continues at coordinate 56,668,704 of CM053515.1, forward strand.
TTCTTCCCGGGTACTTTTTCTACCCCATCCTAGGTGATCTGTCCTCTACTTCAGCCACAATAGGAAACCTGGCTTTGTTCTCACTCTTTTCTGACATATTTTCTGATGTCTCCAACTTGGACTATCCAGCCTGTTCCTGACACTTTTGGCATAGGATGGGGAAATGTAAGTTTAGTGTAAATAATTAAGTTGAAGGTAGGGAGAGTCCTCTTAATAGAAGGAGCAGGGGCTCTATCTTAGTGTTTGTTTTCTATCCAAGCAGAAAATTATGACTTAACATTGTCACCAAACAAGTATAAGCAAGACTTAACGCTTTTCAATTTGCATTGCTTATGAAATACACTTCCAAATGTTATAACAGTTATCCATTTTTTTTTTCCATCTAAGGCTTAGTGACATTATTCTTGGATTGTGAGGCATGCATAGGCCCTCTCTCTATTGCTGGCCTGAAGAGATGCTTCTGCTGCCCCTGTTGCCCTCTCTACTTCTAAAATGGTGCTTCTTCCCATTATTTCTACCCTAATCTCCCCTTATTAATACATATAAGAACTAAGCCAGATATATATTACTCAGTTTAGAATTCAGTGATAATTGCCAGTACTGTCCCTGGGGCTGCTGCTTAGGACTGATGTTCATCCCTCATTCTTGCAAGTTTGTCTAAACTTTTCCTTCATTTGTCTCATTTCCTCATCCATGCCAGACGCCTTGCAGATGGGGTTAGACAGTGGAGTAGAAGCCACATCTGGTGTTATCTTGGTTCTACAACAGCCTGAATGCCCTTGATTTCACTTATAGAGCTCCTCACCCACCTGCACACCCCACTTTCTATGCTGTAGAAGGGAAACCTACCTTTTTCAAATGAAATCTCATGTACAGAGGCTCTAACAAATGAAAGAACAGCAACAGTGGAGGGCTTAGCTGTCCCTCACTCACACCTTCAACCTCTGGAAAGCATCAGAACAGAGTTTAGAAATCAATGATGGGGACAAAGTTTTCATTTCACAAACAAAGAAAATGACAGTCTTGGTAGTTACTCAAAATCACAGAGCTTATAAGTTACAGAGCTAGATCTTCCAATTCCAAATTCAGGGGTCTTATTAACTGAAGTATAGGTAAAAGACAATGGTGGGGTAAATAAAGTAAAATGAGTTTGTGAAAGCTCAAAAATGAAATGTCAGTAGCTACTTAATTGAGATGGTCTCGATCCACTATTTTTGACCCCTGTTCTTAAAAGCATGATTAGGGAAGTCTGCAGGCATAAGTTTGAATCATGGCTTTGCCTCTAACTGACTTGAACTGAGGATATTTGAGACTTAGTTTATTTATATGTACAATGGGGATGATAACATCTGTGTCACAAGGCTTTTGTGAAGATTAAATAGCATAAGCAGGCACAGAGCTTGATCCAAAAAATGTAGAAACTGCCTGTTTCCTTAAGAAAGCCACTAGCGAGGGACTCCCAGGGGAATGCAAATACCTCATGCAAATACCTTGGGCTTCATTGCTGTCTTGCCCCCAGGCCATGTCCTGACCTCCTGACAAGATTACTGCTCAGGATTCTGCCCTCTGTTGTAGGGGTCACTGTAGCTGGTATTGGTGGAAGGCTTTTAATAAGCAAGCACAATGAGACAGAGATTTAATCAACTGGATTCAAAGAGGTAAGCAGAACAGACTGCATGTTCAACAAGGTAAGAATGATAAACAGCTTTTAATAAAAAAGGAATATTTCACTGCACACAATTTCTTTAAACTGCCTGACATCTCTCTGGTCTGCTGATGTAGCAATCACATTATAAGCAGAGGTAGAAAGAGAGAGTTTAGTTTAAAGTGTCATCCAAAAAACTGAGGATTTAGGAGAACAAAAATGCCTCTACTATGTCTCCATGATCAGTCAGCTTCTCCATGATCCTCTGGTCAAAGATCCAAAGACCCATTCTCACCAAAGCAAAGAAGTGGGTGGTTAGGTGGGACTTTAGATATGCAAAATAGCAAACACAAAGTGTGTGTGTGTGTGTGTGTGTGTGTGTGTGTGTGTGTGTTTGCACATGTGTGTGTATGTGAATGTGCAATCTCAGATGGTAAGTAAATGAACGTGACTTATGGTGACTACAGTGAAAAAAGTAAAAATGATAAAACATTTTGATCCTATGTAGATGATATTTTCTTCTCTTGATAGGGAAAAATAGTAGGCCATGATAATTTTTCTTTTAATTAAGGTAATTATTGCACAAGAGGAGAAGATATATAGATTCCAAACACTAAGAGAAAATTGAAGAAAACTTCAGAAAACCACGAAAAGATGAGAAAAGAAAAAAAATTTGTAAAAGTTGTCAATACACAATGATGCACTGAACAAATAAAACAAACAAACAAACAAACAAAAGATTAAAAATGAGTGTAGATAAAAAGCAAAAATAAATGAATGGGACTATATCAATCTAAAAAGCTTCTGCACAGCAAAAGAAACCGCCGACAAGGTAGAGGCAATCATCCAAATGGGAAAATATATTTGCAAGCAATACCACAGATAAGGGCCTAATATCCAAAATATACAAAGAACTCATACAACTCAATAACAACAAAAAAATAATCCAATTAAAAATGGGCAGAAGACCTGAACAAACACTTCTCCTAAGAAGACATACAAATGGTTAACAAGCATATGAAGGATGCTCAACATTGCTAGCTATTAGAGAAATGCAAATCAAAACTACAATGAGATATCATCTCACACCTATTAGAATAGCTATTATCAACAGGACAAGTAACAATAAGTGTTGGAGAGGATATGGAGAAAAAGGAACTCTCATACACTGCTGGTGGGACTGCAAATTGGTACAGCCACTATGGAAAACAGTAGGGAAGTTCCTCAAAAAACTAAGAATGGATCTACCATATGATCCAACAATCCCTTTACTGGGTACTTACCCCAAAGACTTGAAACATATATCTGAAAAGATATATGCACACCAATGTTCATAGCAGCATTATTCACAGTGGCGAGAACATGTCCTATGATAGATGACTGGATGAAGAAAATGTGGTATATATATATACAATGAAATATTACTCAGTTATAAGAGGAGATGAAATATTGCCATTTGCAACAATATGTATGGATCCTGAGATAATCACACTAATAAGCCAGACAGAAAAAGTTGAAAAACACATGATATCACTTACATGTGGGATATAAACGTAAAATAAACAAATAAATATGATGAAAAACAGAGACTCATGGACATGGACAGTAGACTAGTGGTTATTAGGGGGAAGGAAGGGAGGGTGGAAGTAGATGGGGTAAAAAGAGTAAAATATGTGGTGACAGAAAGAAATCTAATTATGAGTGGTGACCATACAATGCAATATATACAATTTAATACTTGAACACTTGAAAGACACTTGAAACTTAGTGGATTTTGTTAACCAATGTCACCATAATAAACAAAATAAAAATAAAAAACGGGTGTAGATAGATATTCAGGTAAATCAGGTGCGAAAAAAAAAAAGAAGAAAGGAAAGGTGGCAATATTAATGTCATGCAAAATAGAAATCAGGTAAAAATATTACTTTGGACAAAAGAATTTAATGAAGAGTATGATTTACAATAAATGTATAATATTCATTTTACTTTTATATGTCTAATACAATGGCATCGAGTATAAAGGAAAAACAGTTAGAAAAACAAGGGAAATTCAACAAAACCATAACATTAAAAGATATTATAGCACAACTGTTTCAACCTTGGATAGCTCAAGCAGACTAAAGAGATGAGATAAACCTACAAACAAGTAAATACATAAACAAGGATGCAGAGGACTTACTCATTTTTACATTGGTATATTAACACATTCTGTTCTCTCTTCCTAGAACCTTCCCAGATATCTGGATAGCTCATTCACTTACCCCTTTAAATCTTTATCCTGACCCAAACTTCCTCTTTACTTTTCTAAACAATGAACTACCTCCTGCTCTGATGCTCACTATCCCCACTTCTCTGCTTCTTTCTTCCTTAGCATTATTCATCACTTAACATATAATATGTTTTACTTATTATTATTTTTTTGTTGTCTGCCCCAGGTGACAAATAAAATTCTTGGAAAGAAGGAATTTTTATCCAGTATGTTCACTGTTGGGCCCCTTAAAACCATGTCTTACATGTAACATGAGCTCAATAAATATTTGTTAAGTAAATAAAATTTGATTTTGTATGCCCTCAGATTTATGGATGAACACATGCTAGGTAATACATAATACCTTAATATAATCTAAACGTTATACAATGTTTAGCTGTCTTTTAAATAACAACACAATAACATTAGAATAATATCAGACAAAAATATAACTTTAAGATTTTTTTCTTAAAATAGACCTTTACCCCTACCCCCCGAAATTCATATGGAACCTACATTAGTTTAGGTTTCCCCAGAAACAGACCCTATGAAAAGGAATTCTTTATGTGGTTCAGGAGGCACCATCAGTAGAGTGGAAAATGATGAAGGAAAGTGAAAGCCACCAATAAAGGGTAAATTGTTAACCTGGCTGAAGGGCTTGGTCATGGGTGCTAACTCCCACAGGAAATCTCAGGAAAACCTTATCCCACCCAAGAAGCAAGGAAGTTAGTATATTTATATACCAATTCCCATCAGCCATTGGTAGAGGGCTGCTCCCAAGGATATTAGTTTGTCCGGCACTTCCAGCTTACTTCAGATACTTCTACAGATACAGATGGTGTCAATTGAAAGCCCACTAAAATGACAGTCTGAGGAAAAATGTTTGGGCACTGCTAATTTATGTTACAGAACCCAACACTATCCAGGTTTTATCCCTCAAAATGGGACTTTGAGAGCATTCAGAAACTCTACCCTCAATAATTCATGATAAACAGCAGTAGCTTTGAGGCATCCCCAAGTGACATTAGAGAGTAGAGATCTTAACACATGGGAAAAAGATTGGGGAAAAACAGGGCTGACACTGCAATGCCACATGGAGATTGGTTCACATGTATGACACCTACTTGGGGCTCCTGGAAATACTGGAAGAAACTTGGAAGAGATTGCTGACAACCTATTATTACAGGAGGTGGCAGTTAAGCCAGAACACTTTGCTGAGTAACATAAAAAAAGGATCAAGTAAATAGAGAACTTTAAGGACAATACTAGTTCAGAAACAGACAGATGGTTCAATGAAACAGATTAGAGTTCAGAAATAGAGTCAAATCTTGTAATGACTTTGTTAAATTACATTTGTTAAGTGGAGCACATGGTGGCAGATGGTAAGCCCTTGGTTCAATAAAGGACCACAAGAGAAATTGAAATAGAGTTTATTACTCACAGGTCCTGGAACAAGTACATGGCACAACTCGAGGGACCAATTGGCTTGTCAAATCAGGGTGAAGGCAGAGAGAGAGCAATGGGACCTGGGGCACATGCCATTATGAGGGTCTGTGGGCAGAGTGCTTTGGGATTCCTGGGGAAAGGCCAGGTTAGTTATTTCAAATCAAAAAAGAAGGGATTTTGGTAAGCCATATGGAAGTCTTATCTAAGAGGTAAATAAGCAGAGAGCCTTATGGGGGCTGGGAGAATATTTCTCAAAGGGGCTGTTGGGGAAATCATTTCAGTAACCTACATTTGCTTGTGACTCTGAGGGGTGTTATTTAGGGCATGTGCTTGCGTGGGGGGGACATGTCAGTTTAAGGTTCATGCAGGCCACATGGCCATGTAAAATGGAAGTCAAGGCAGCAATGCTATGGAGTAGCTTAGTTAAACCAGCAACAAGTCTACATGAAAATTTTGTGATATTTCTAAGCAATGACTAAACAAAGGACTGCTCAACAAATTGTCATTGGAGCACTACCTCATAAAAAAAATCCCCAAATTATAATCAAATCAAGATAAATGAAACACATATAAGAACATTAAAATACGAATTATTTAGTATGGGGAAAAATCACATAACTTAGCTATGGAAGGAAGGACTTTCTATTTAGTATTTCAAATAGAATCCATAGATTTGACTACATACAAAAAATTTCATGTGACCAAAAAAAACAATAATAATATATTAAATGATTAAAAATTATGAAAAATATTGCAGTATACTTGACAGACTAATATCAGTAACCTTAATATTAAAAAAAAAAAGCTGTTACAAAGCATTAAGAATAAAATGAACATCTATTGAAAATGGGCAAAAATTAGGCAATTCAAAAGAGAAGCTTCATATCTAATAAACTTATTAAGTCAATAATAATTGAAGCAATTGGAACTAACACAAGAATTCTATACTTTTAAAGGTACAGAAATAGCAACTTATAAAGGTAGTAATGTGGTGAGCATGTTGATTAAAAGGTACACTCTCATATTTCTGGTGGAAATGCAAATTAACATTTGACCCAGAAAATGTACTTCAAGGAGTTCACCCCAAGAAACATATTCTGGATATATACAAAGATTTTCACAAAAGATTTTTTTTAATGGAAACACTGCAGAGCTAACACATAGAATTTGCATGATTCATCACATAAAGCCGAAAAGTTCCTCAATCTTTGTCTCTCTTTTACTTAAAAAATGTGTCTGTTTCATTCCTTGCCCTGAATAAAACATTAGAAAGTACTGTGAGACTTTAGTTCATACTGATTATAAAAATTCTGTGTTCACTTTAAGTCACAAGAAAATTTCAATACAGCAATGAGGATATGTTGTCTTATGTTGTAATCTAAACTTTAATTTGTTCTGAAATTAAGTCATCTCCTCCCCCAGGTAGGGTCTCATGAAGTTGAAAGGCTAAGGAAGGAGAGCATGGTCCATTCTCCCTTCTTTCTATCCACTATGGCTTCTGAACCTATGTGGAGAGCAGATTGCAAGCTGACAAGGTCCTTGCAATATGAGAGGCCAGCCAAGGGTTGCTTGGCCTCAACGAACCCTCCTAAGAATGAGGAGGTACAAATCGTTCAGCAAACAATGTGGTGTTTCTCCGACACAGGGAAATACACTTATAGCTGCGAACAGACAGAACGGCAAAAGTTCATAATAGAATGTGGGTTAGATGATTGTGCCAAAGATGATCTTACCCTAGCTAGCATTTATATACTCTTGTATAAAAACAGCTTGCAAATATAATACTGTGCCACTACTCCATCATCAGCGGATAGTGGTCCTCCTGATCCCACCTTTATCTTTTTCTTTCTTTTTGGCATCTCCCACTATTTCCACTCAGGTATCAAGCAGGCTGCGCTGGACGCGGCAACCCTATAAAGTTAAAGAGGGAATAGGCAATAAAATCAAAGGGCAGGAAAATTCTCAATTGATTTGCACTACTGTAAATTTTCTTGACACACTGTTTGGGCCTGGCAGATGTTTAAGTTCACATCTTCTCCTCAATATTTTCATGAGTTCCCAAAGTAACCAGTGAGAAAATTTATCTGTATGTTTTATGATGTATTGGTATATTTTTATGTGTTTAGTCATTCCCATGTCAGCTCACACAAGCTAGAGTCTTTTGTCTGGAGTCTCAGTGGCCCTTCAGTTGGTCTTCTGGGACAGAATGTAGCTTCTAGCCAGTTCTCTTGGACGTAGACTGTGTACACCATCATTCTTTGTCCCAACACAGCCTGGGAGTACTACCCTTGAAATATAACCATCTTTTCTGTGCTCATGCCTTTGGTCAACTGAACTCTGAATTTTAGAGTTTGTAGGTACATGCCAGCCCTTCCAGTTTTCCCACTGGAGCCCGTCTCTCTTTACATGAAGTAAAGGGAGAGATGATCCCATCTCTCCCCTTTGGGGTGGGTGCCCAGAGCACAGCTCTCTCCAGGAAAAGAGTCTGGTTGCTGATTCTACACATAAGGAGTTTAGAAGTCACCGCTCCATCCTAATAATAAGTAAAAAGCTGAACAGACTGAAAATGCAACAACTTTTCTTGGATCCGTACCGTAAGAGAGGTGAAGACACTGGACAAACTGCTGTCCCTAAGACTGAAGAGACAAATAGGTAATACAAAAGTAATTGCTTACTAGAGCAGAGACTTATATGTGAAAATTACTGTGGGAACCAGTGTCTGGGTAGGAAAATTTGAACTGTAATTGATAAATTGCTTATTGAGAAAAGCTCAGTGTGGACAAGTCTGAGAGTTAAAAACTCCAGGGGGACCCAGTCATACCAAGACCCCCACACTTCTGTAAGTGTTACCTATAGAAGTTCTAATCATAGGACTATAGAAAGCTTCTGCTGCCCCCACACATTACCACCACATTACTAAAGGGTTATTTATAGCAGTTCCTTTTACTGGATCCATCACGTGCAACTATCAAGACAAATTGCAAGCCTTACTAAACCACAAAAAAAAAAATGCAGTTTGAAGAGAGAACAAACATCAGAATCAGACATGGCAGGGATGGATGTTGTAATTTTCATGCAGGAAATTAAAAAAAAACTGATTTATATGCTAAGCGCTCTAATATATAGAGTAGATAGCATGTGAGAAAAGACGGAAAATGTAACAAGATAGATAGAAATCCTACAAAAGAATAAAAAAATGCTAAAGATAAAAAAGTACTGTAACAGAATGAAGAATAACATTGATGGTCTTATTAGACTGAATAAAGCAGCTCAAGAATCACTGAGCTTGAGGATTTAGCAATAGAAACCTCCCAAACTGAAAAACAAAACAAAACAAAACAAAAAACACAAAGACTTAAAAAACAACAGAATATCCAAGGACTGTAGGGCAACTATGTGTAATATAGGTGTAACAAAGGTATAACATACACATAATGATAATATCACCAGGAGAAGAAAGAGAAAGAAACAGAAAAACTATTTTGGAAGAAGTATTGTTAAAATGTCCACACTACACAAAGCAATTTACAAATTTAATGAAATACCTATCAAAATTCCAATGACATTTTTTCCACAGAAATAGAACAAACAATCTTAAATTTTGTATGGAATTGCAAAAGATCCTAAATAGCCAAAGCAATTTTGAGAAAAAAAGAACAAAGCTGGATTAACTGACTTCAAATTATATTACAAAGCTATAACAATCCAAACAGTATGATATTGACACATAGATCAGTGGAACAGAAGAGAGAGCACAGAAATAAACCCATGCATAGACATTTAATTCACAAGCAAGGAGCCAAAAATACTCAGTGGGGGAAAGGACAGTCTTTTTAATAAATGGTACTGGGAAAATAGCTACATGCAAAAGAATAAAACTAGATGCATATTTTACATTATACAAAAAATAAACTCAAAATGGATTAAAGACTTAAGTTTAAGATCTGAAACCATAAAACACCTAGAAGAAAATATAGGGCGTAAGTTCTTTAACATCAATCTTGGAAATTTTTTTGATTTGACTCCAAAAGCAAAGGTGATAGAAACAAAAATAAACAAGTGAGATTATGTCTTCTGCACAGTAAAGAAAACAATCAACAAAATGAAAAGGCGACCTCTGGAATGGAAGAAAATATGTACAAGTTTATTTCTGACAAGGGGCTAATATCCAAAATATATAAAGAGCTTATACAATTTAATAGCAAAAAATCTGATTAAAAAATGGTCAGAAGAACTGAATAAATGTATTCTCAAAGAAGACAAACAAATGGTCAACAGGTACATGAGAGTGTGCTCAACATCACTAATCATCAGAGAAAAGTAAATTGAAACCATAAAAAGATGTCACCTTACACCATTTAGAATGGCTATGGTCAAAAAAACAAGAGAGAACAAGTGTTGATGAGGATGTAGGGAAAGTGCTCTAAAAAAACACATACTTTTTTTTTTTTTCAAGAAGAAAAAAGCCATCTTATAAGTCTTTTTATTTCCTCTTTCTCAACTCTATTTATCTTTGATGTGAATGAGTAGTTCAAGAACATTTAAATACTTCTGACTCTCTGCTTTGAAACTCTTAAAAGATGATCTGTTGCACAATTGACTTTGGTATCTGGCACTTTTTTATGGTGGTTCAGACAAAATCACCATTTTAGCATTCTTATATACTACAGACAAAAATTCATTGGTTGAAGTTTTATTAAGTCCATACAATAGAAAATTATAGGGTCACTAAATATAATGTTTTAAAAAGATCCAAATAATGGTATAGAGAAACCTCACAATATATTTAAAATGTTTTTATGGGTCAGGTTAAAATGCAATGTGTTCATTGATTCAAATTTTGTCTAAAATAATTATGAATATCAATTCATAAAAAAGATATTAATGATCTATTTAAAAATGTTACAGAAGTTATCTCTGAATGTTAAAATTACAGGTTATTTATTTTGTTATTTTACCAATCTATAATTTATGAAATTTTTAGAATAGAAGTTTCCTATGGAATAAAAAAGCTAAAGATGTTTTAGCTAAACCAAAAAACAAACTAAACAAACAAACAAACAAAAATTATAAAACATTCTATTTTGTATCAGAATTTAATTTTTGGAGACAAAATTTGATACATCAAGTAGAGACCCAGCCTGGAAGTCTAAAGATGTTTTAGCTAAATGAAAAATGAATTGTTCTATTTTGTATCAAAGTTTAATTTTTGGAGATAAAATTTGACGTATCTAGTAGAGACTCAGACTGGAAGTCTTTACTTGGTTTTAATTCAGTGAGTGACCATGGGCAATTCAGTCTGTGGTTCACTTGGTAATGTTAATTGAGATAATCACCTAAGAGAGTTTCTCTGGGCTTATTTCTTCATATTTAAATTAGCAGGGCTGAGTTCTTTTAAAAAAACTATTGAGAACATCCAAAATTTCTTGAAATATCATTAAAAAATATAGGCTCAAACTGCAGAAATCAGTTGCCACACCTGTAAACAAGCTTATCAATACACCAGAAATATTAACAATGTCCAGAAAAAGAAAGAAGATGAACATTTTAATGCAGAGAAATAAAAACAAGGAAAATTAAAACCCAAAACTCAGCGATAACAAAATGGCAGGAGTGGGTTGCTGGTGAGCTATTCAAATCTCAGACTGGAAAATGTGGAATCCACTGCCTGGGGTGGGGATGTGTGTGTAAAACTGCTCTTAGGGATTCTGAGTGCTCAGCCCTTTCTTAATTACACTATCTTGAATCTGTTCTCTGAGCTTTAGTATTCATTTGTAAAATAGATGATAGCAATGCCTATCTCAAAGATTATCATGAGTCAACACCTGTAAAATTTCTGAAACATTTCTTATACAATATAAGTGTGATATCAGTGTTAGTTGTTAGTTCTAGCAGATTTTAGATGTGGTTGGGTGATAATGATACTTAATGCTGAGCAGCTAATAAGTAACTAACTATAAGGTGATAAACAAATTGCTAAAAAGAAAAGCTAGTACTTTGATATAGTGCTAAATCAACCATGGAACCACCTGTCTTCATATGTTTTAGTATGTCAGTAACTGCCATCCTGACCCAAACAAATATTTGTCTGTCTGCTCCTTAAAGCAAAATGTATCTAATTTGGAAACAAAGAGAATGCCTGAAATACATTTCTAGAAATTAATGCAAATATATAATAACCTCGATAAATGTAAAAGAGTTAAATTGAACTATTAAAAACTCAGTAAAAACAATTCAGCCATCTGATAATAGAAAAGACAGACACAAGATAAAATTACACTGAAGTGATGAAAACAAATGAATATAAAAAGAACATACATATTTGCCATTTAATGCATATTGTTTAATAAAAGAAAATAAAAGAATACAACTTATATACATCTGTTTAAATACAACTACATAAAGTAGTAAGGCACTGCATCTAGTGATCTCAGGTTCCTTTTTCTAAATTGCAAGTTTCTTGAGGGTAGGAACTGTGTTGGTCACTCCAGCCCCAATACTGTGTCTGACACAAAGGCAATAGACATTGGTAGTATATCTCTTCTTGAGGCCAATCTGAGCTATGGACATATTACACACTGTACAGACATATGTTTGAATTATCAACTGTTTTTTATTTCTGTTGTGTGTTTTTGTTTTTTTGTCATGTTTTGTTTTTTGATTCATCAAAGTTTTCAATAGGGAGCTAATATGAAAGATGTCTAAATTTTTATTTATTTTTATTTTAAATTTATTTTTATTTTTTATTTAATATTATTTTATATTAATTTCAGGTATATAGCATAGTGTTTAGACATTTATATAATTTAAGAGTTTTTTTTTTTTTTAAATTCTACTTTTTAACATATCTAAATGGGCACATAAACAGGAAAACTTCAGAAAGTTTCAGAAACAGGTCTGAGATCTTGGGGAAAGCAAGGCAGGTGTTCATAGAGAATTATCATCAGAATTCCCTCTTAGTTGCCAAATGAGCCCTATTTCTAGTGGTAAAGTTGCCTTCATTAAGTGACTTCAGTGAGTAAGTTTGCCAACCCCATAATAAGGTTATTGTGAGTGTCCGAAAAGGTAATAGAGGCAAAGTCCTTAAAATAGGACCTAATACATAATTGCCCTCAATAATGTTAGCTATTATTATCATAAGCTATTGGAACCCAGTATGAATTCATTTAATACTTGACAGAATGGGTTTGGCCAGTTTTGATGGGTGAGGAGGAAATCTATGGCATAACATATACTATAAGCCAGAGGAGGCTTATTATAAATGGGAGGAGCAGAAAAATATACCTTCTATTTGCCTGGCATGGAGATAGAGCCAAGGAGTGATGGAGAGACATTGAAATGCAGCCTGAACTTCTTGCAACTTTGCCCTGATCATCTCTGTTAAGTTCCTGAGAAGCGGAAGACTTTAAGACCTGTACGACCAGCCCTGGGGACATGGCCTCCTTCTTCACTGTCTGTTGGCAGGAAAGGCAGAGAAGGGAGCACCTCAAAGAGCCAGACTTTGTGCCCAGAGCAGGAGATTTGAGCACTGCCTCCACCCACCATTGCGATTCTGTAGTCAGGCTGTGGGAGATCAAAACCCATCCCCAGCTGCTCACCTCTCCACATACACATACTGTAAAGCTAATCATATTAGCCGCTTCATAAGAAGTAAATTGTTATTTCCTCTCCACTTTGATTTCCCTCTTTTCTCTCCCTGTGTTATAGCCAGGAAACTGCTCTCTCTCTCTCAGTCTCTCCAGGTCTTTTCTGTTTTCTTTATCTGTTATGTCACAAAGCTCTTTTGCTGGAGTTTGGGACACCCTGTGTGCATAGTAGGAGTAAGCGACCTCCTGGAACCATGGCTTCTGGATATAGACATGCTCCTATAACTCATATACAGGCCACTTCCCTCATGGCTTTGTTATCATGATGTTGTAATAATAATAATAAAAGTCTAACAGTCAGAATAACTGAAGAAGCAATTTATTGCTTACTAGAATAGCCAAAAGAAGAATGTGTGTATCACCACAGATGCTGAGTATCTTGTTTTCAAAAGTACAGATTATAAGGCTACATCCTCGGAAATTCCAATTCTGTAGGTTTGTTACAGGGAGACAAAGGTGTGCATTTTACCAGTTACCCCAGATGACACTGCTGCAGATGTTCTGAGGACCACCCTTGGAAAATCTTTCAGCTCAGAGCAAAGCACAAATGAACAAAGCATAGGAGGATGAAATGATAGAACATATGCAGGAAATGACACAGTAGAACTTTGCTAGGAGATAAAGATCCCAAAGGCTTCTGGGAAAGTCCCTTCTTGCCTGGTCACTAGGAGCGTTGCTGACTGCTAAGGCTGAGATCTGTAGCTGGTGAACGTGGTGTTGCTTCCCTCACTTTGGTTAGGCTCATCAGTTCTTGCATGCCAACTTGGGCCCACTTCTGCCTGGAGCTGCAAATGCCATCTCTCAGCCGTAATCTTCATTTAGCTCCGGTTTAAGGTTGTCAATGTTTTATTGCCTTTACTATGGGATTACGACATGCTTCTCAGGTGCTAAGGTTTTCAACTGGTCTCCCCATGAAAGTATCCAGGAAGCCTGGATCCATTTATGCCACATAAGAGCTGAAGGAAACTCAGGAGCACTGTCTTCTTGTCCTGAGCTGTCCAGCAGTTCTTTGTAACGTATCACATGGGTGAAGCCATAGTCAAGATGTGTCTCTCTGAGGTGGCTTGAAATGCTCTCATTCTTCACACAAAAAAGTGAGGAACAAACCCCCACATAATGAGGTTCAAACTTATCTGGTTATTTCAGACACCTATTTCTGATGTGGGTAACTGTATTTCATCTGCCTGGCAGAAATCATCAATTCAAAGAGTTGACCCATTAGGGCCTTGGAATTTTTAGATGTATATCTATTGGGATATCAGATTAAGGGGTTCATTCTCTCTCACTGTTTCTCTATCTCTCTGTCTCTCTGTTATTCTCTCTCTTTCTCTCCTAGCAGTTGCTTTGAACCTATTTTCAACAAACAAACAAACAAACAAAAAACAACAACAACGACAACAACAAAACAAGGTGAATACACCAGTTCGAGCTCAGTTTAGGGATAAGCAAAGATGACAGAGTGAATAGATTTCTAGGAATGTAGTGGCATAGACTTCTTGCATTGTTCATTTATGCTTCACAATTACTCTGTCTTGTCCTTGACTCTTCAAGGTAGTTTCTGATTATTATTATATAATTAATAACCATATCTATCTATCTATCTATCTATCTATCATCTATCATCTATCATCTATCATCTATCTGTCATCTACGTATATATCTATCTTTCTATCATCTATCTGTCTGTCTATCATCTAAGAGAGAGAGAGAGAATTGATTAATGGATAAACTAAATTCTTGCTGCTGCTCTTGTAGATGGCTCCAAGGTCATAATTGGCATTTATAATATTTATCTTCTATTAATCTATTCTAGAATTCCCTTATCACCCTTATAGCCAGTATTTCAACTAGTTTTGGTTGCTTGTCCAGAATAATGCAGACCTTTATCCTTGAGGCCCCTGTTAGGCTGTGATTATTTCAATTTCCCTTTTACAGATGTTATTAAATAAGAAAACAGCAGGAGTTCTCCCAATAAATTTCACATATTCTAGACATGCTCCTCTCTGCTCCATTATTGTCTAATTTCAATTCATCCTCACCTCCCTGGGTGGTGGAGGATATGACGACATTTTGGGCCATCTGATATTGATGCAGTTGTGTGCCGTTGGCCTACTATAAGACAGCCTTTTAATTGTACTCTATTTATTACCTTTTCTCGTGTATATCCCCCCAAATAAATGTTAGCTTAGTCATGTATTCAACAGCCCTTGAAACTACTGAATGCACTGAAGTCCCTTTGGAAAAGTATTGAAGAAATCACTACTGTATTATTTCTATGCCACTATAGGGTTGTTTCTCAAGGAGATCCAGAGGCCCTTTTAACTGAAATGCTCTGAGTCTGAAAACTGTCAGCAGTCTGGAAACTTGGTGAGGAATCATGACTTTTCCAGTGAGGCAGCCAACATTAACCTTATACTCACTAGCCATGGATTGTATTTTGGTTAAACAGTCCAACCATTTGGTTAAATAGCCTTGCCGACTGACTATCTGTCTCATTGCTAGGAACAACAATGCCTATTTGCTAATGCTGCAGATTCCTATGGACTAATGACCCTCCTCCTGACCTTGCTGCCTGTTATGATAATTATGTCCCCTTTGCCTCTAATCTTTAATAGTAGCCATCTGACCTATCCTAATCTGGAATCCCCATCATATACACTAAAACTAGGTAGACCAGCTCATAGCAGAATGTCCTATTTGGGCTTACGGAGGACAGCCACCACTAAAATTCTTAGTATTGCTGGCACCCTTCTCACTAACACATTCCTTAGTGCTTCTGAGAAGGGAGTCTTCTCTAGGCTTCTGGAGCAACTCAGTCATTTGGTTCTCTGGTCTTACATAACAAATTCAGTATAGCTTTCTTATCTCTTTGAGCTTTTGACCCTTTCCTCTATATTCTGTAAAGAAGTTCTGGCATCTCCATCCTATATGCTGTAGGCCATTTCCCCCTTCCCCCAAGCTCCAAGGCACCATTCCAAAAATGTGTTAGGAGTATTTCCAGGGGCTTACCAGGACTTTAAAATATGAGTCACAGGAGGATACCCCCATAAACTCTCTTTTATTCAGCTTGATTTCCTGCCCACAGCTACCAGTCTAGCATCCTCAAGATTCATCCCCAGGAATTTTCTCTGGGTTCTGCTGCAGCTCTTTGGCAAGTGACAGAATTTTAGCTTGACTCTAGTTATTGATCTATAAATAATGTCTATTTTAAGGAGGGCAAGCATTATCTTTCAAGTCATCTAATTTAATGAGGTATGTTCATGGTCTTCAGGCAAGAAAAGTTGCTATGCTCCATCAAGAGGGCATGCAACATTTCTGCTACAGGATAATCTGGGGATTTAAGGCTTGCAAGCAAACCTATTCTGATATCCTCATCTCAGACCTCAGATTTCACCTCCTTCCATCAGGATCCTGACCTTAGCATAGGAAACTTGCTTGGACTATGAATTTGCCTTATTTATAACCCATATTAAGCTCAAATATTAGGATTGCTTTTCAGTGCAGTCTTTCCTTGATTTACAGGAGATGAGGATCTCTTTAAATTCTCTCATGAAGCCTTATGGCTTTCATGCAATAATGCCCTGAGGTGCATGAACTGACCCTAGATTTCCTTCCTCTGGAGAACTAATGACATTTAACATTAATCAAAAAGCTTGTCTTTATATCTCTCAAATGCTGAAGACAGGTAAATCAATGCATCCCCTTTCACCCAATTCATCACAGGTAATTTTGATGTGACAGCATGCCAACGATTATTACTACCTTCACTTACTACCATAAACAGTATCATTGCCGCTGATTGTCCTGAAAGTGATCCATTTTCAAGATTCTAAGAATATCTTCTTGGAACCACACTCACTACCAATTTTCTTCATATGAATATTCCCAGAAGAAATTTCTCAGAGAAATATTTGAGTCAGGTATTTTACTGAAGATATGATCTTAGGAAATATGAGAAGGGGAGTGATTACCGCTGTGGGTAATTAAAGCTTGGGCCCAATGGGACCAGTGTAGAAATGCATCTCAGAGTTATCTCCACTGAGGAAAAAATTTGGGTATTCACCAAATCCACAAAGTCATTGCTTGAGATGTATTCCTAAGGGTTGTTAATTTCTCAACACATAACTCTGCTATGGAGGTGGCCAAAGCAGGCACTAAGAGCCAGAGAAGTAGATAAACATAGGTACTTGGAGCTGGAAGTCAGGCTGACATAAAAAGCAGTAAGGTTGAGGTGGTAAGAGCAGGGCACAAAGAACAATTACTACAGATATAGTTTGTATCTTTTATGTGTTTATTCAATTTATTGATAAAAAAATCCTTATTCATAACCAGCCTAAATAAAAAAAAAAAAAGAAGAAGAAGAAAAGAAAAAGAAAAATCTATGCCATTAAAGTAGGAAGGAGGCAAGAAAATTAAAAATGTTAATAGAGCCACAGTCAGAGACTACAATATGCTAATTAGCCCTGCAGCCCTGCCAGGAGGACACCTGCAGAACAAAGGAGATTTCTATTAGATTACTAACAACCCATTCTCCACACCTGCGAAGGGGAATGAACCCAAGAGTCATTCCCTATGGCTAAAACCATAGGAAACCTATGGATTAAAAGCTATAAACTGCCAGCAGGCCTTTCACACTACATATTCTTACCTTTTGGCTACATATTCTTCCCCTTCCTCACTGTATGTCCATACCAAAGAAAATGAGAACTAAAGAATGATTTATAAACTGAATTCCCTGAACACTCAGGGTCTCTCTCGGTGCCTTACTCTGTCTCTCTCACTATCTGGTCTCTTTCTACTGCCCAGACCTCTCTCACTGTCCCTCTCACTCTCTGCCTCTGAGAGGAGACCACACTGTGTAGAGTGTTACCCCTTTTCTAATAAACCTTCCTTTGGACTCTAACTGTGGCATGTGTATTGAATTCTTCCTACACAATCTGCCAAAGGACCCTCTTCTCTCGGTACAGGGCTTGGTCTTCCCATTACTTGGGGTAAATTTGCTCTGTCCTGCATCAAAATCACTTTAGGTCTCTAGACTACCAAGCTACTAAACGATATTTATCTATGGCTGCTTACATAAGAATTGCTCCCGCCAACTATACCTTCACGCATTCCACTTTTATTCTTTTTTTTTTTTTTTTTTCTGCAAGAATCTCCTAAGAGACTGCTAAAGTCCAGACTGACTATCCCAAATATTTCCCTGATTTACAATTCTAGTAATTATACAAAACAAACAAAAATTGAGTTCATCATGACTTCTGAATTAATTTTCCTCATTATTTCTATGTGGTCATATTTTATTTGAACATTTAAAGTTCTGTAATCACATACGTTCAGCCAAACCCTCAGCTTTGGGAAAAATGTATCTGTTTCAAAGCCCTTTGACTTTCGTGTTCATGCCATTCTTCTCTGAATGGATAGCAGCATTTAGTAGAAGACAGAAGACTAAGTTTCATGGGATTTAGGCTTGTCTTAACCTCTACCAGGATTGATCATAGCCTCATTTTCAAGATGAATCTAAGGTCCTTTCCAGGTGTGACAGTCTCTGATTCGATGATTTCTAGGCAGAGAATTTCTGCCCCTCTAGCAGTCCTGACAGGCTGTCTTGGCACCATGTGGAACTGCTTTCTAGTCCCCTCCTTGGGCATCTCATTCCAGCTCAGCTCTAGGGTGAAAATATATTATGCTTTACTAATCACTGTAGCTGTCTGACTCAGATTTGTAAAATATTCTGGCTTTCCACCATGTATTGTGTGTTATCTGTTGCTAATATTTATGGCGACTGGTGAATTTGTCTCCACCCGGCAATTTGGAGTAGAGAAGATTTAAGTAGTTTCAAGTGAAATTGGGGTTGTGATTCTTTCTTAGAACAATTCCCCAAAGTTCAATAATGTTTTGCTTGAAGCATTTTAATATAGATGGGAGGCCAAGTCCTTCTTATCCTGTTATTATAGATCCTTTAAAAAGTTAATGAAAAATGCAGTGTGAAGGTTGGATAGTAACAGAGTAGATGGACCCAAGGACCAGGGTTAGAGATGCTGCATTGTATGCAAAGCAGGATCTTTCACAGGCTGAGGCATTATCTTCTGGAAAGCTATTAGGAATTTCATTTCTCTCCATAACTTATCTGCACGGAACTTGAGATGATAGAACAGCTTCAAGTAAGTCCCTGACAACTACCTCTCTTTACAACTTTGTTGCTATGCAAAAGATCATAGAACACAACATATGATAATTTAAAAACAAAAATTGATTGCAGTAGAATAGGAACTATGTGACCCAGGGTTCCTTAGGTCCTAATAGCTTCTGAAAAAAGTCACCATTCTGATCCCTGAGGTGATTATTAGGGCAGATTTTGTTCTATAGCTTCAAAGAACTGAGTGATAAATAATAGATGAATTCCATTCAAGCTGGTGATTTCATCTCAATTACCACAGTTAAAACTTCACTTTTTTTTTTTAATGCATCACTTTCATATCTGATTATCTTTTATATTCAGGAGGCGGTATAGGGCATAATATCATTATTTGATCAATACATTTTTAGATTAACTTTATTTTTTATTTAGCCTTATTCTAAACAGTAATATCCACAAAATTGTAGGCTTTCTGAGCTAATTATATTCCCATAAAGTAAATGCATATTTAAAAAAAACTCTTTACATGTACAATTTAAATAATCATCTGTATTACCAGTAGCATAAAAGACACAATGTTTAGTTTTTCTTTCTCTGTCTTTAGCCCGTTAGACACAACTGGATCTTGCCCTAGCACATCACACCCCATAAGTCCTAAAAAACAGCTCTGTGGATATTGACTGTCCCAAGTGTACCTATATTCCCCTCCTCTATTCCAGATATATTATTTTGGTATTGAGTTATATTTTTCTCTAAAATAAATATTGTTCCATATTTTTATATACTTGCCTGGAATATCTTCCCAGTTTTAGATGTACCTTTTTTGAGTAGTAAATGTTGAATTTTATTTTTATCCAATCTGAGAATCTTATTGTTCCAGTTTTAAAAAGTGCACATTCCTTATATTTATTGTAATAATTTATTGATATGTCATCTTTTTCATGTGTCCTTGTTCTTTCATTGTTTAAATTTTTTCACATAGCTTATAGACTTTTCTGTGACTCAGGTGTCTACTATCGTGTTCCCAGCACATAGCATAGTATGTGGACCTGAGATTTAATTCATAAATATTTGTTAAATGAATGAATGGAGTAATGAAAACATTTTTGCTATGGCTTATGTTTCTTTACATTGAATTTACCTGCTGATTTTGACAGGGTTTCACATTCTACTAGAACAGTGGTCCTCAAATCTCAGGATGTATCAGAATCACCTGGAGGGACTGTTAAAACACATATTGCTGGCCTGACTCCCAGAGTTTCTAATTCAGCAGGTTTGCAGTGGATTCTGAGGATTTCCATTTTTAACTATATCAGCAATTTGCCAATACTGATGGTCTGCGGCCCACACTTTGAGAATCACTGAATTAAAGGTTGTTTCTAAGTTTCATAAAACTCTCAAGCCCAGATTTCTTAATATATTTTTCAGATTCAAGAATAATGTAATAACTTTTGGTTCCTGTTTATTTAAAGGGAAGGATTTTTTAAAATTTAAAGTTTTCTCATCCTTCTACTTTCCTGTTTTGGGGGTTTTAGATTTACATTGTGAATATTGTTTAGTTTAAAACTAAATTTTCAGCTAAGTGAAATAAGCCAGATAGAAAAAGTTGAAAATCACATAGTATCACTTATATGTGGAATATAAACCTATAAAAACATACAAACAGGACAAATAGAGACTCAGGGACATGGACAACAGACTAGTGGTTGCCAAAGGGTCAGGGTGGGGGCGGGTAGAGGGAGGTAGATGGGGTAAAAGGGGTCAAATATGTGGTGGCAGAAAGAAATCTAACTATGGGAGGTGAATACATGATATATATATATATATATATATATATATATATATATATATATATATGTATGTATATGTATGTATGTATGTATATGCTCCTTACTGTTAAAATGCACAGCTGAAACTTACTGGATTTTGTTAAACAGTGTCACCATTAAAATAAATAAATAAATAAAATAAAATAAAATAAAACAAAACTAAATTTTTATCCTGTTCTTTATTGAGCTCATCTTTTATTTTCCAGTCCATGTTTTCCAGAATTTCACTGATAAAACAAAAAAATTATACCCTGAAATCTTTTCCATGGTTCTATTTTTCTTCCCCATGCTGAGATCATTCTTCCATATAGATGGAGCTTTCCACAGGCTCCATGTTAGTTCTTTCATTTTTCACCTTCAGACAAGGATGTCTCCCTCAATTCAGGCCCAGTGATGCCAAACAGAAGTGTGTTTTCTCTTCGATCATCTGAGTGATTTTTAAAACCCTTTGGCTAATCCTAAACTGGAGTGACAATTATTTATATCCCATCCTAATCATGTTCCTAAGTCTAGAAAACATTATCCAAAGGCAGAAATAGTTTACTCCTGTGGCTTTCTTCTCCTTATCATAAAGTGATTCGTATGTAAGTGACTAATTTGAAGTATTTTTCTTTTACCATAAGTAGTATATGAAAAATTAGTCAACTAAACAATTCTAGAGCTTCTCTTGCCTTCGCTTCTTACTTTTTGCTAACTGCTATGGACTGAATTATGCCAAAGAGTTTCATACATTGAAGCTCAGGCCCCCAATGTGACTGTGTATGGGGATAGAGCCTCTAAGGAGGTAATTAACTTTAAACGAGGCCGTAAGGGTGGGACCCAATTCCAACAAAACTGATATTCTTGTAAGAAGAGGAAGAGATGCCACAGAGTTCTCTCTCACCGTGCATGGCACAGAGAAAAGGCCATGTGAGGACACAGCAAGAAGGAACCATGTTCCTGTTGGGCAAGTATCTAAAAACGTGGGAGCAGCTTTGACATTGAGTATTGGGTGGAGTCTAGAAGAGTTTTGATATGAATGCTGAGAAGAGCTCAGATTGCCTTGAAAGGACTTTTGGTAGAAATATGGAAGTTGATAGTGCATCTGATGAGAACTCAGAAAAAAAAGAGTATAGAGACAGCCTCTATCACATTAGAGAATGCATATTTATCATGAACAGAATGTTAGTAACATTAAGGATGCTTCTTCTGGTGGGATCTCAGATAAAAATGAGGAACATATTGGAAAGTGGAGGAAAAGTGATCCTTGTTTTAAAGAGACAAAGAACGTTCTGAATTATGTTCTAGTGTTTTCTGGAAGGTAGAACTTGTTAGAGATGACCTTGATATTTCACAGAAGAGATTTCTAAGTAGTGTTGAAGGTATAGTTTGGTTTCTTCTTACTGCTTATAATAAAATATAAGAAAAGGAGATAAATTGAAAGAATTGTTAAGCAGAAAGGATATGGAACTTGACAATTTTGAAAATTCTTAGTGTATCCATATTACAAAAAGTGAGGACGTATGCTCTGGTGAGAACACCAAGAGTATGGCTGAACAATCATTCTATAAAGAGAATACCTTTCTCTCTTTGGGACGTGGCATAAGGTGCAATCTTGAGTAGATGCAAAAGTCTCACTTGTGACCATGGTAAGGATTGAGGTTAGAGTTCAGCCCGTGATTGAGTTGAGAGTCAGTTTCTGGCTAGTATTTTCTATCAATGTGATGTAGGTCTCTAACCTCTCAGAGCAATAGAAATTTTTTTAGATTAGACTTTGGAATGTGAGACCCTGAAGACAGACTTTCTCAGCTTATATAGAAGCAACCAATAAAATATTTAGTGAAAAAAAAATTCAAAAAATTTTCATAATATTTTGACTCTGGTATCATGTTAGATGACTTTAAAAAAACTCCTCACAATTCTAGCCCTTATTTCTCTTTAGCAACTTCTCTCAGCTCAATAGCCCAAGTGACAAAATCAAATAAAATAATAAAATAAAATAATAAAATAAAATAAAATAAAATAAAATAAAAATAAAAGAGAGAAAAAGAGTGAGACAGAGAGACAACCCGGGTTTTCTCAGATACTTTGGAGGTAAATTTAGACTGATATCCAGCAGAGACCGAAGAATTTTCTTAAAGACAGTTCTCACTCTTTTCACAGACACTTCATATGTTGTCATCCCGTCCAGACAACTGACAGATTTGCTTCATATTGTGGTGGAAGGATGCAAGGAGGGGACCTCTGAGTGAGAGTGAGACCATTGGAGAACATTTCCTTAAGCTGAGAGGAAAGAAAAAGTATGGGTAATGTTTTCCTTGGCTGTCAGATTTAGCAACAGCTGCACTCAGACTTTTTGTGCAACACCCATGACCGACAAACTAGCTTCAGGAAAAGAGAAGCTCTAGTGAATAGCTTGTCTTGTTTTCTGGTTTATTCTGGGGAACTTTAAAATAATAAGGACATATGACTAAGTGGGAAAATTTACCAGGAACATTAGCAGATGGAGAAATTTCTATGTGTTTTCTCCTCTCTGTTTTTACTATCTCATTTTGCAAAGTATCTCTAATCCTAATTTGACTTTTTTTTTTTTTTTTTTTTTTTTGCCTCAAAACTGACCAAATGAAGGCGTCTAAGCAAAGCGTCTCTTGTTGAAAGTGCCCAGGCTGTTACCAGGGTATTTTGATGCTTTTACTTATTCTCTTTGTTCCTCCCAAGTCCCTCATCATAGCCCTGCAGCTGTCCTTACTATGTCACTCTGACTCACATTCAATAAAGTGGGAGCTGCTGTCTGTAGACAACCTGCACTACTTTATCACAGCCCTTATCCTAACACATTCTTCTTCCACACTCCATCTCCTTTAGGCTCCTGGGCATTCTGACAAGACAAACAAATAAACAAACAAACAAACACACAATCATTTCCAGGTGTTTGTGCCTTAGAAGTTACTGGCTGGTGGGAATTTTGCTTCTTTAAGGTAGACTGATTCGGCCACATCAGAGCTGACTACCCTCAGGTTCTGTTTCTAGTCACTATAGATTCATTTTTGAGGTGGAATCTGCTCCTAGTTGACTTGAATACTATAATCTCGAGCTTTCCTTCTGTAGCTTGGCTCAGTCTTTACTGTTGGAAGTTGGAGTGGTATTAGGAGGAATTGAGGAATAAAAACAGGCTAATATTCTCCCTTCTCCACAGGAATCTAAACAATAAAGAGAATAAGCACAAGAGTATATGGCCAATGGGGATCAATGTATCAGTTTTGTTAATTGGCCAGAAAAATATGGATAACTGACAAAATACAGGACTTTGGTATAGCTGACTTTCTAAAAGTAGGAATTTCATCATTCTTCCCCATCTCTCAAACTTAAGACTTATCTATTTAGGTAGCTGAGCTGTCTGGGAAAACCTGAGTTGCCTAGCAAGCTGTTAGGGTCATAGGCCTGCTGTTTTACAACTCTAACTGAAAGGATGGAGGGAACAAAAGATCAAATACAAGTCCAAGTTATCTTGTCACTGCCTAGGAAGACTGAAATTCACTGACCACCTGAAATTCTATCCAACCAGATTAATTAGTCTTTTTTGTGTGGAGGACTGGGCTGGGCTCGAGGGGAGCCCTCTGGGACTTCACCATTGTGGGTAAATATGCACAAGTCGTTACACTATGGAAACTGGAGGACTTGGGGGAGACATATTGGCCTTTTCTCAGCAGCATTGTGCTTTGTCCTATTTTTTTTTTCTTTAAGCCTCTTGGACTGCCAGTGCTCAACACCCTCTATTGAGCACTCTATTCTCTCTTTTTGAGACAGCATTTTTATATTTTATCAAGTATGCTATAGAGACAAAGCTTTTGCACAGAAAATGGTCCCAGTCATTGAGATTTCCAGTCTTGTCTGTACAGGGCCAGTGAATGACATATGGATAGAGGAATAAAAATAATAGTACTTTACGGTTCAGATCCAGGGCTCTGAGATTTTAAAGATGATTTCACACCATCATTTTATTTTGCCCTCTGAGAACTCTGTTGGTTGTATAAAACAGGTATTTCTGTTTCACAGGTTCAGAGAACTTGAGGAGAATTACCCACGATCTCATGGTCAAGAAATGAACAAACCAAGAATAGAACCCAAATATTCCAATTGCTTTAAGAAACCAGTTCTATAATATACTCTTTTCCTCTTGAAATGATTTCTGCGTAGGCATTGTTATGGGTTGAACTATTTCCCCTCAAAAAATGTATACTGAAGTTCTAACCCCAGTACCTCAACATGTGATCTCATTTGGAAATAGGGCTGTTGCAGATGTAATTAGTTAATTTATGATGAGGCTATAATGGAGTAGAGTGAGCCCCTAATTTAACATGCCTGGTGTCTGTACATGAAGACAGCCATGTGAAGAAAGGGACACATGGAAAAGTCATGTGATGATGAAGACAGAAGTTGAAGTCATGTGATTGCAAACCAAAGAATGCCAGACTGCTAGCAAACCAGTAAAAGGTAGGAAAAGGCAAAGAAGGTTTCCACTACAGGTTTCCAAGGGAGCGTGCCTCTACCAATGCCTTGATTTTGGACTTCTAGCCTCCAGACCTGTGAGAAAATAAATTTCTGTTGCTTTAGAACAACCAGTTTGTAGTTTGTGATATTTTGTTACAGCAGTCCTAGGAAACTTATACAGGCATCATATGAGATTCTCTCTATGGTAGTTCAGAATAATTTGAAGCACTTCATATTCCTTCTTTTTCTCAGTCACTTGTCCTTTTAATTTTCTTAAATCTCTTTTTACCTTTTAATACAGTCTCTCTTTGATGCATTCTTGAAGGGATGTGATTTTGTTTTTCCTTTCTCCCTGCCCCGTTGGCATCTT
Organism: Eidolon dupreanum; assembly: GCA_028627145.1. NCBI lineage: Eukaryota > Metazoa > Chordata > Mammalia > Chiroptera > Pteropodidae > Eidolon > Eidolon dupreanum. The sequence goes on from CM053515.1 coordinate 56,694,494, forward strand.
TTGAAATCCCACTTATTTTCTCAATACCTTATTTAATTTCACCTTCCCCAAGAAGATTTCTCTGACACCTCTCTGCCATTGTTTGTCATTTGTACCACTATCAAGGCACTTGTGATAATCACAATGTGATTGAATTCAAACATTATTTTTGTAGCCCTGCTTTCTCAAAACAAACAAACAAGTGAACAAACAAATAAAACCTGGGCTATCCTTGCAGCATTTTGTGTTGAAGTTCTGTAACTGCTCGTTGTGGCATAGAGTGCCTAGTGTGGAAAGGGCAGAGCAAAGTTTAGTTGAATCGGAACGATTAGGAACCCAAAACTTTACCATGTTATTTTTGCTTTCATATGTGTGTATGTGTTACACTGATTATTTTAAAACTTTTATTATGGAAGTTTTCAAACATATATAAAAGTAAAGGGAATAGTAAAAAGAATATCCATGAGCTCCTGAAACAATCAATCAACCCTTAACTTATGGCTAGTCTTGTGATGTCTTTGGCCCCTCCCTTCACCAGCCCAGGTTATTTCGAAGAAACTCCCAATTATTACATCAATAAATATATCAGTTTGTATCTCTAGTAAATAAAGTCTTTTTCATAAAGATGTAAATATAGTATCATCACCACACCTAAAAAAAATGAACAATAATTTTTATTTCATCAATTATCCAGACTGTATTGAAAATGTCCTCTATTTCATAAGTATGTTTTTATTTTTTGTATTTTGTGTTTTTCATAGGAATAATGCATTAAAAATAATAGTAATAGTTATAAAAAGTAGTAATATGACAATTAATGTATTCTAGGATACCACAGAGCAGTGTCAGCTCAGCTACTTTTCAAGAGACATTTTCTTGAGAAAATATGGGATGGGATCTATAACAACTTATTTCAATATTACTTTCAGATCAAATGTGTCATAACCTGTACATCAAAATCTGACACTTGTAGGGAGTTAAATAGTGACGTTGTTTTGTTATTTTTCTTCTCCAATGTGTTATAATAATCTGGTTTAATCACAGAGTTTCACTGTATTTTCATTTGTTCATTCATTTATTCATTCATTCAATTTCATAGTTATTAGTGACTGTTTACTATGAGTTAGCCTCTGGGGATACAAACATAAAAAACAGCCCTTGACTTGGAGGAGGGGCTGAATTATACATTTACTTAAAAACTTGTCAGTAGCTGCTATTGAAGACAGAGCAATGTCCATAGTTGTTTGCTATGGTGGGAGGGAGAAATGGTTGGAAAGAGCTTCAGCTAACTGATGATAGTCATCTTCCTCCCCCAGTACTCTGGAGCTACCAAACACACAGCCAGCCCTCACCTCCAATACTTGTCTTATTTGTTTCCCCTTCACAACACCAACTAATAGGATGAAGTGCTGATGTGGCAGTTGCCTGCCTAGGCACATGCCATGTGTTTACTTACTTAATCCTCTTAATAACTCCGTAATATAACTGTAAGTATTATCTGCATTTTACAATTTGTGATACTCAGGGAGAGAGAATTTATGATAACAAAATTTGAGGCACAGCAATTTGTCTCCAGAGCCTTCCTTCTCAGCTGATATAATAGTTGGGTCTGGAAAATTAATTTGCTTTTGACTTGGAGCCATGTTAGGTCCCAAACTTCTAGTAGAGTGTGGAATGAAGCTAAGTAACAATTCTCATTCAATTCTGTGAGCATTATCAACTGTCAAATCTCATTATATTTATGTATGTCTGACTTGAAGCAACAGAGGAGAATTTAAATAAACTTGTGTATAATAATTTTAGAGATTCCAGATTGTGCCAAACTGTTCCAGATTACTTCTGGAATTTCCCCCTTCCAGGATCAGTCTTCTTACCTTTCTTCTTTTGCTGTACTTCTGCTCTTTCAATACCTAGTTTTCTTGTTTCTTTCCTGACTACCATCTCAGTTGTGATCCCATCCTATGTTTGTGCCATGGCCCAGTACATACATGCCTCAATCATAACTCTACCATACTGTATTTTCCTTATGTGTTTCAATTTTAATCACTATTTGAGAGACAAAGGGAGAACCAATGCCTTATCTTCATCATTCCAGATGTACTGATAATGTGTCATCTATAATTTACCTTCTATTTAGTTAATTTATTGCTGGGAATTCTGACTTGGAATCTAAATGTTCACTCAGTCCTAAGGTATGACAACTATCTGTAGATGGAAAGAATAATTAACAAAGCCCTAAAAAAGAGTCATCTTTATTGTGAATAAATATGCTTAGCTGAATCTAATGAATTGATTACAGAAAATTGCATATTAAACTGTGATTCTGTAGTGAAATGCAACCTGTATGAAATACAAATGTTCTTTTCTACTTAAAATTACCTGAGATTTTAAGAGTTTTAGGAAAATTCGAGGCCATCTAATACAAAAGTTTCTAAAACTGATTGTACATGAAATCACTTGGGAAGTTGATTTATCATATAACATTCCAGTGCTCTTCTCTTATATCCTGGTAAGGCCTTAGGATCTGCCAGAGTGATTCTGCTTCAGCCAGCTTCAAAGAATATTCTGCCTACTTACGGATGCTAGTTCCTTTAATAAAGGTAGAATAACTTACTTAATCTTAGATAAATAACTTTGCCCTTAGAGCTCTAAAAATTTACTATGCTCATACTAGATTTGCTTGCTGGTCTTTTCCATGTCGCTATTTCTGCAGCAGACATTCCTTCTTGCTCTAGGATATTGACATGCATGTAATAGAATTAGTCCAAGTGCAGTTCACTTTCTGCCCTACAGAGTATAATAGGGTCACGCAGTCTCTGGTTTGAATTGTGCCTTTGTGGTCCTAGAAAAAACCTTGACATTTTTCTCTTTGGCTTTTACAACACATATTCATCCAGCTATTGCTTCATCTTGTTTACTAAAGTCTGGAGCAGCCTCTTCCAACTGAGGCCAACTCTCAACCAATAAATTCTAATATAGAAATTTTCTCTTCAAGTTAAGCTAAGAGCTCTTCTTTGAAGCTTTCATATCTTGGTTCTAGTCAGTTATCCAAAAGAGCTGCAAACTTTTTTTCCATGGGACAGCTGATCAGGCATTGATGACAACTAACAAAATCATCAACTCCAGTCGTGAATTTTGTGATAAATGCAGAGGGTCTTCAAAAAAAAAACCAAAAAAACAAACATAAAAAACAAGTAGCAAAATGATCAGGGATGTCAGGGATGTCATCTCTGTAATGAAAGTTACCAATAAAGGCAGATAACACCTTTGCAGTAAGAGGGTTTGGACAAATGAATGTAAACAAAATTAAAATCTGTAACATAAAGGAGAGTGGCTCCTCCCCTGCTATTGCTCTCTTTCCCCCAGTCAGAAAGAGGCTCCAGGGTAACAATGTCCACCATCAGGTCTGAAATTATTTGTAATTGGTCAGCCGATTTGGGGTTCCTGGCACCCTGCCAACACAATAATACAAGTCAAGCTGTTTGAAAACTCACCAAATTACAATATTAACCTTGGAAGATAGATACAAGCAGATTTGCAAATCTTATTTTGATCATTAACATGCTCCAGTGAGAGAAAACAAACATCAGCCTTTCCCTGGACATCTATTTCTTGTTTGCCCATGTTAATTATTATAATTTCCATAAATACATAAAAATCCTGTGTGTTCCTCAATGTATTCAGAGCTCATTTCTCATTAACTTCTGTAAATATTCCTACATGGCACATGATCCATTTTCCACCTTTGACCAGGCCAGACCCAGGAGCACATCATCTCTTTGCTTTTTATTTCTAAATATGTTGACTTAGAGAATAAATCAGACACATGAGGAACCTTATAAATTATCTGACCAACTATCTTAGTTTACAGATTGAGAAATTGAGATGGATATGTTAAGTAAATTGTCTCAAGTCACAATCCTACAAACCTCCAGAATAATCAAATAAGAATGTGCTCCTATGACTACGGCACTAAGGAAAGGTAGTGTAATATGTATTATCCGAAAGTTGACATGCTCCGTCTGCCTTACTTTCTATTTGTTAAATGCTGAGAAAAGAAAAATAGGAATAATGATTAAAAATATGGGGTTTTCAGTCAGACAGACCCGGATTTCACTGCCAGCTCTCGATCAAATTAAAGTCCATTAAAAAAAAAGAAGCCAATAATAACCAAGAAATTTTTTCAAAAATGGAAACTAAGGGGGGGACTGGGATATATCTTATAAAAAATTATTACAAATTTATCATAACATTGGAGTAATAGAAATAGAATGGTTCTGACTCAGGAATATATAGCCAGTTTCCATGTAACAGAAAAAAATAATGTGTAAGAAAATCTAGAAGAATTTAGAACTATAAGACTTTACATATGATAAAAACAAAAATAAACAGAAAAATTTTCCAGATCAATGAGGAAACTTGGAATACTCAGGAAATAGTGTTGGAAAATCTTCTGAATGGGGGTAAAAATCAATATACAGACTTATATTAAAACATACATTTAAAAAATTCTAGTTATATCAATGATTTCAGTATAAACACTAAATCCATATAAACAACTGCAAAAATTATAGGTGAATATTTAACAATTTCTAAATGGGGAAAATATGCCAAGCATAAAATTATTAGACAACTTAATAAATTAAATGAGATATTTTATTACAGAAAGACTATGACTACTAAAAAAGATCTGTTCCATCCAGTCTGTCTCAAATAAGGGGGCGGTTTTAAATTTGATGGGGCATAAAGTAATCATTTTCTACCCTTTTTCATTCCTCAAAATGTTCACTTTTTCAGCTCTATGTTCTACGAGTGCTGATGAGTTGAATGTGCTCCATGCGTAAAGATAAGATGTGAAGAATCAACCTGGGTAGAGAGAAATAAAGTGATCTGATCACCATCTGTGCAAAGCCCCTTTGTGGTGAGTTTGATCTCTGTGGAATACCTGACATCTCTCCTCTGGCCTCTGACACCTGAACAATTGAGAAGTAAGACTGTATTATTCCTGCACTTGTCTACTTTCATTATATTTTTCATACTTCTGATGTGTACTGAGTCTTGCAACAATCGATGGCTGATTTAGTATTGTTAAAATGATTCAAGAAGACAATTTAGGTGATAAAAACAAACTTTAGCATAGCATGAAATGAGCAGTCTCCACTTTCAAGGGTTATGAAAACTACAAAGTGGGGTGGAAGGGAGTAAGTTTTTATCGGATAAATAATAGAGAATAAGGAAGAGAAAGAATAAAAATATCTGATTGGCTGGGGTTACATAGGAATGTGGTGATCACCCATGTTATTTGATCATCATGGAATGGTAAGCTAGATAGTCTGACTTCTGGGCAGAACCCACATCTAAAGAAACATGAAAACTACAAGTTAAATTTTATCTTACTGGCATGACTTCTCAGAATCGGTGGTTTTTGGCCTACCTAGGAAAGGTGATTTCCTACCAAGGAAATGTGAGATCAGTTTGACAGTGTGTATTGCTGCATAACAAATTATAACCAAACTTTGGCTTAAAGCAACAAAACCTTATTGTATTATAGTCTTTCTCTGTAAATCAGAAAGCAAGTCATGGATTAGGTGGTTCCACTGGCTCAGTGGCTACAATCTAGATGTCATCCAGCACTGCAGTCATCTCAAGTCCCAAGTGGGAGGAGAGACACTTTCAAACTGACTCATGTGGCTGTTGTTGGGAGTGCTGCAGGACTCAGATCTTCATTAGTTCTTTGTCATGTGGGCTTCTGGAGAAGGGTATCACAGTATAGCAACTGGTTTCCCTAAGAGCAAGGAATTTGAGGGGAAGAGAGAGAGAGAGAGAGAGAGAGAGAGAAAGAGACCCAAAGTGACATTCTATCATTCCTGCTGTATACTAGCTTTTAAAAGTGAGTTGCTAAATCCAGCCCGTACTTGAAGGGAGGAGATCATTTATGAGTTGTCAGTACCAGAAGGTGGGGATCTGTGGGGCCATCTTAGAAGCTACCCTACTATGATAGCCACCACCCTCTGAGCAACAGCCCCCTGCCTGTCCTGACACCATGCATTTTCCCTGATGCATGGTATACTCACCTACACCCAGGATGTAGGGAGGTCCTGCCTCAGAAACAGTAGGCTTTTTGAATCACAGATCAGTAATTGAGCATAAAGTGGAACTGGCTGCAGTCTGCAAATACAATAACATCTCAACACTTCTCTTGCCAACCACATCCCAGATACTGGCTTTGCAGAGGAGTAAAGGTGAGTTGTTGGTTTGTTGCAATAAAAGAGATGACAGTGAACAGAAGCTGTAGGAATTGCCTGATTTTAACCATTGCTACATAGACATAATGCATTGATCTCTGAATAAATAATTTCCCCCCAATAAACCCATTTTCATTTGATTGTTTTCATTTTCATAAACCCAGAGGGGAGTTGGACCTGAAACCAAGAATTTCAATGCCTTCAGGGCCAACTGTGTATAAACTGACCCTCAAGGAAGACAAAAGGGAATGATAGGGATTGTGGGGATGTAGAGAGGCAGACTTGTGAGGCATCATGTGATATTTTGATTTATAATAAGAAGATATGTAGTCATGTGCTACATAATGATGTTTTGATTAATGATGGACCACAATGGAGGCCCATAAGATTATAATGGAGCTGAAATATTTATCACCTGGTGATGTTGTAGCCATCATACAGTTGTAGCACAATGCATTACTCACATGTTTGTGGTGAGGTGGGTGTAAAAAAGCATACCGTGCTACCAGTCCTATAAAAGTATAGCACATACAATTATGTAGAGTATATAATACTCAATAATGATAATAAATGTTACTGGTTTATGTATTTATTATACTATGTTTTATCATTACTTTAGTTTACTCTTTCTACTTATAAAAAAAAGTTTTCTGTAAAAACAGTATGTAGTGTTATGCTGACCAGTAGCTTCATACATCTGGTGTTTACTACCTCTTTTGATTGCATCATTTCTTTTGTGCTTGATTTAATCACATGGCCCCTAAGTATACAAAATCCACTGCTAATGTTGCCAGTAAGAGTCCACACATCTAGCGATTGACCTGGAAACAAAATTAAAAGTGATTAAGGACTACAAAGGTGGAAAACCAGTGATGATTTTCACCCATCAGTCAGACATCTTCTATTCCCCCATAGCTGCAATCTTGAAGAAGAAGAAGAACAAAGTGACAGAAGCTGATAAAGGGCCAACTTCACTGAAGCAACAAGACTAAAAAGATTTGGAGAAACTTCTAATAATCTGGATTAAAGACCAGGCACAGAAACATATCCCTTTCAGTACCATTATGATCACACCCAAAGTAAAAAGTTTTTTTGCAATGTGGAAAGAAAAAGCTGGACCGAACTATGATGTTGGATTTATTGTTATCTCTGGGCGGTTTTAGCGATTCAAGAATCATTATTCATTATATAATGTGAAACTGAGTAACAAGTCTGTGAGTGTCGATGTGAAAGAAACTGAAGAATTTTTGGAAACTGTAGATAAGCTGATTGTGGAGGAAAATTACTTGCCAGAGCAGATATTCAATATGTATGCAAACTCCCTATTCTGGAAACGCATGCCTGAAAAAGGCTTTCATCCATAAGGAGAATAAGTCAGTGCCAGGTTTCAAGGCTTTTAAGGACAGGATAATGATCTTGCTTAGGGCCATGTTGTAGGCTACAAATTGAAATCCTTTGTGATCTGGCACAGTGAGAACCCCAGGGCTTTCAAGCATAGCAAAAAGCACACATTGCTAGTGTACTACAGGAACAATAAGAAGTCATGAATGACCTCCCTCCTCTTCCAAGATACCCTTCTGAATAGCTATGCCAGCGAAATGGAGAAGTGCTGTTTGAGAAATAACCTATATTTCAAGATTTTGTCAATAATGCTCTCAGACACACACCCCCTTTTTTTTATTGGTGATCTTCATCCTAATATCAAAGTTCTGTTTAGCTCTCCAAATACCACTTTTTTTTTTTTTTAATCAAACCAATGGGTTAAGGGGTTATAACAGCTTTTAAGGCCTACTACCCAAGGAGGACCTTCACTCAGGCTGTTGCTGCGGCAAATGAGGAAGACACTGAGAGCAACTGATGCAGTTCTGGAAAGCTTACTACATCTATGAATACATTAAAAACCTTGCTTGAGTTTATGGTGATGTCACCAAGGAAGGTGTGAATGGAAGAAGATGCTCAAAAGGATTGTCCATGACATTAAAAGATTTGCCAAAGATGAGAAAGTTACAACAATCAATCAGTCTGTGGTCAAGAAGGCAAGCAGCTGTAACCCGGGTGTGGATAATGACATTGAGGAACTCCTAGAGGTGGTTCCTGGGGATTTGACTAATGAGAAGTTGGAGCTGGAGCAGGAATGCACAGCTGAAGAAGAGGCAAGAAAAGACAAAAGTGTAAGAGAAGAAAAAGAAGAACCCCCAAGAAAATTCATAGTGAAGTGTTTAGCAGAATGAGTCCCTTGAAGAGTTTGAAAACATGGACTCTAACACCAAAAGATTTTCATTAATAGAAATAGTCATGGTGTATTATTTTGCTTACAAGAAAATCTATGATATGATAAAAAATAAAAAACAAACAAACATGGACATATTTCCAAAAAGAGTGATATCTCTTGAAGAAGAGCCTCAGTCAGGTCTTTTAGGTGGTATTCCAGAAGAAGACATTATTGTAGGACATGACAACTCTATGCGTGTTATTGTCCCCAAAGACCTTTCTGTTGGACAAGATATGGGGTTGAAGACAATGATAATGAAACAGGCCATTATTTATAAAATGGACTCACAGAACTTTTAATTGCTCTTTTCAAGGTATTTTTTTACACTTTTGCTGAGGTTTTTAAATTTTATTTCTTTCCTTTTCCTTTCTCTGGGAAAGAGCCCCTCTCCCTCTAACCCAGATAATTATCCTGAAACTTGTGACTGTGTCCTCTGGTTATGGATGAGGATCTTTCTTCTTGGTCCATTGTAAGCAGAAATTACTTTAGGCCAGGCAAGGCCAATGTTGTCAAGGGGAGGAGGGACCATTAACCCAGGACTTGCTTTCTTTAAGTAATAATATTATCCAAGTCTGTTTTCCTTTACTCATTTAATAAGACATCAATAATAAGAAAATTAATAGATATATGAGTTAAATAACAAGTTTGTATCTTCTTTTTCTTCTTTGTCTAGGGGCAGGTGGCATTTTGGCAAGATACCCAAGACTCTGTTCTGCCTGAGACAGAGAGGCATAGAGCTCCATGAAACCCCAATAGGCAGGAACTCCGACCCTCCTCAACTGGAAGCAGATCCCGAAGAAGAGACCTCCTGTCCCTCTATATCCATATTAATAAGGGGTTCAAAGCTCTTAGAAAAGAGTTAGACAGAAAAGATAGGGGGTTTTGGTTCTGCCTGCAAAATGCTGAGGCCATCCTATTCTAGAAAAGACCCATCCCAGTCTGCCCACAATTAAGCAAGCCAAAGGCATTTTTAGGCTAAAAAGTAACTTCTACAAGGAAACAGGTAGGCAGAGAATTAGATACTAGTTTAAGCTGGTCATTCACACTTGTGCAATGAAGACCATGATGACCTCCAACTCACTGAGCCTCATTATGCCATCATTATAATACAGTGCATATGCCTAGAAGGTCATTAATATCATTATAACAGACTGACTTCTGGGAAAGAACACGCATGGAAAGTAAACGATGAGTCACTGGTCCCATCCATCTTAGTTATCCATTAAGGAAGCCCACCCCTCTAGGAAAAGCAACCACCCACAGTAAGTAGGGATAAAACCCTCAAAGGCTTTGTTACCAGGTCCTTGAGCCCCCCTTCTCTTGCTAGGGCCCATTTCCACATCTGGAAGTATGCTGTTGTCTTACTTTCCCTTCTAATAATGCTATTTTTTTTGCCTCTGTTCTTTAATGTCTTGCTCAATTATTTGTTCGAGACATCAAGAGCCTGGACAACGTGTCGAGAGGGGAACAGAACCCCACTCTCCCATAACAATATTGATGAGCCTTAGCCTGTGTAGATCTATGTGTGTTTTTGTGTCTTAGTTTTAACAAAAATAGTTTACAAAGTAAAATATATATATATATATATATATATATATATATATATATATATATTATAGAGTATAATATAAAGAAACAAAATATTTTAAGCTAAATGTTATTATAAGAGTCAAAAAGTTAAAAAACAAAAAGTTCATCAAGTCAAAAGAAATCTACAGTAGGCAAAGGTTAATTTCTTACTAAAGAAAGAAAAATATTGTTTTATAAGTTTAATGAAGCCTAAACATAAAGTGTTTATAAAGTCTACGACTATAAAGTATACAGTAATAGCCCTTCACCTTCACATACCACTGACCCACTGACTCACCCCCAGCAACTTCGGTCCAACAAGCTCCATTCACGGTAAGTACCCTATAGAGGTGTACCACTTTTTATCTTTTAAAACATATTTTTACTGGGATTTTCCTATATTTATATTTATATATGTTTAGACACACAAATATTTTCCAGTTTGTTATAATCGCCCACATTATTCAGTACAGTAATGTGCTGTACAAATTTGTAGCCTAGGAGCAATAAGCTACACCATGTAGCTTAAGTGTGTAGGTGACACCATCTGGGTTTGTGTCAGTGTTCTCTGTGATGTTCACACAAAGACAAAATTGCTTAATGAAGCATTTCTCAAATGAATTCCTATTGTTAAGCAACACATGATTGTATTTGGTCTCCCTCTTCATTTCTGGAACAAAGCACATAAAACTCTTGTTTTCCAAAAACAATAAGAGCAATAAAGGTGAAAAGAGTTTTTGTTATTAATAACAAGCCCCTTTCAACCACACTTGAGTTTATGTTAATGAAGTTACTTTTGGAAAGCCTTTAAGGATGGGCATTGATTGCCAGGGAAACCAACCATGTGATTAGAGGGTTGGAAATTTCAGCCCCATCCCTTGACCTCCAGGAGAGGAGAAGTGCTGGAGATTCAATCATCAATGACCAATGATTTAATCAATCATGAGCATGTAATAAAGCCTCTATAAAAACCCAAAAAGACAGAATTCAGAAAGCTTCTGAATTGTTGAACATGTGAAGCTCTGTGCCTCTGCCTACATACTGCCCTGTGCATCTCTTCTACCTGGCTATTCCTGAGTTATGTCCTTTTATAATAAACCAGTAATCTAGTAACTAAATATTTCCCTGAGTTCTGTGAGCCAGTCTAGTAGATTAATCTAGCCTGAGGAGGAGGTCTTGAGAAACTCTGATAAATAAGATTTATAGTAGATCAGCGAGAAGGTGACTACCTGGACTTGTGAGTGGCATCTGAAGGGAGAGGAGGAAGTCTTGTAGGACTGAATCCTTAATCTGTGAAATCTGAAGCTATCTCCAGGTAGCACAGATCCTAGGAAGGTGCTTGCTTTTTGAAGGTTTCCCTATACTCCTTAAAGTCTGCCTGAAAAATAGGAGAACCTATTAGGACCTTCTGTAGAGCCTAAATAGGCTATAAACAGTATATCATTTCCTATTAAAGTGACTTAGATGGGCTCAGGACTGAGACATACTTTATCATTATTACAGTGTGCTCATATACAGTTTGGTAAAAGAGACAATGATGGGCAGTTTGTGGTAGGACTAGGCAGCTTTTCTAGTCAGAAAGGTTGATGCCAGTGCTGTCAGTGGGATGTAGCCTGCCTGGGAGGAATTTATTCATTAACTTGGTAAAGTAGAGCACAGCAGTGGCAAATATAGCTGATACGAAATACTAGGTACTAGGAAGCTGCAGTTCCTAGTGATACCTACCTATATGCAGATTTCTAGCCAAAAGACCAGGGATGGGGACAAAGCACCAACCCTCAAAGAGAAGTGATGGTTAAAGTTAGTGGAGTATCAGGGACTCAGACCAATAGGCAGAAGGTGAAGGTGAGCTCCTAGTCCTCAAGAGAGAGAGAGACTAAAGATCTAAGTGCAAAAGGACTCATAAACTAGGAGAGGAAGATCTAATGCTCTGCACAGTGTAATAAGAGGATAAAGTCCTGTGCAACCAGAACACATATCCTCTGTACCTTCAAGGTCTTCTGCAAGCTGATGCTTCAACTCACTACCTCAAGTAGGTTTTAGTTAGTTGCTGGTGCAAGATCAAAGCATCAGAGGAACGGTCTGGGAAAGGGGATAAGGGTTGGAAAAAACTGAGGAAGAAGGCTTAGGCAGGAGTTCTCACTCCTTTTTGGAAGCTCCACAGAAATGCTCAGGGAAAGTCAGTAATCAATATTGTAATAATATTGTATCTGAAGATTTGTTACAATATTGAGTCATAAAATTAGATAATTTGATTAACATCCAAGTGATGTGATTCATTCTGAGGTCAGATAGCATCCGGAGAGAACTTACTTTAGATATAAAGCTCGAGAACTAAGACTAGCCCCAGGGATGAAAACCCCAAACACTGTTAGATACTTAGTTTGTTGGAGAAATGCTAGGGTCTATAGAAACTAAATATTAAACTCAAGAACACAGAAATCTAAAGTTGGACTTGTTAATTAAAAAAATAGACTCACAATGATAGTTAACATTTACTAAGCATGAACTGATTATGTGGCAGGTACTTTGCATTCATTATTTCTATTTAGTCCCCACAAGTTTATTATTACTGCTATCTTAGGTATAGAAGCTGAATCTTGGAAAGATTAGGTAACTTTTCCAATGACGCACAGTTAGTTAGTAGAAGAGATGAGATTTCAAATTAAATCTAACTCCAAAGTCTATGAAATTCACAGACCTTGGAGCAAGGACCACTTGGTTCCCTATGTTTTCTATAGCAGTGGTCCTCAACGTTTGTGGCACCAGTGACTGATGCTCTTATAAGAATCTAATGCCTGATGATCTGAGGTGGAGCTGAGGTGGCGATGCTAGTGCTGGAGAGCACCTGCAAATACAGACGAAGCTTTATTCACTTACTCCCCACTCACCTTGTGCTGTACAGCTTGGTTCCTAACAGGTCATGGACTGGTACTGGTCTGTGGCCTGGGGTTTGGAGACCCCTGGTCTATAGAAGGTCCAGACCCAGGCATGGCAAGTTGACTCTCTGTGGGAGAACTGATTTGGAAACCATAGACGGCAAGGTTCTGAAATTGCTGGAAAAACAATTAAGAGGGAATGAAAAGGAAAAACCTTGAGATCGAGTCTCCTTTTTCATATGAGCACAATCTTATTGAATTTCTATGAAAACAGTTATTGAAATCAAGCTTGTTGAAACAATCTCTCATTATCTGTCACCGCTAGGGGTCATGAGGGATAAAAAGAAGCCTGACCTGATTAACACCTGGAGTTAGACGAGACTGCAGTAGTGTAGGCTAGGAAAGTTTGGGGGTTAGAGATTGGATAGACCAGCTAGGATGTGGATGCTATGGGAGATGTTCAGTAATTGATGAAGCAGGATAACATTATTGCTGGCAGCAAGCATTGGGCAACAAGTGTTGACAAGAGCAAGGTAGACTAGAGTTTTGAGCCCTCTGTGTTTCAGACAGTGAGGTAAGAATTCACACTTTTTATAATGATAATAGCTACTGTTTAGTGAGCATATACTAAGAGTCATTTTGTCAATCCTTTCCAAGCATTATCTCATTTAGTGCTCATGACAAGGCTGTGAAGTCAGTGAGGTTACCTTAGTTTTGCTGGTAACTGTCAGTATTTACTCATTAAGTACTGACCATGAGTCAGACCTAGCCATATGTGATCATGTGAAAGGTGTCTGGTCCAAATTTAAATGTACCGTATGTGTAAAAGACACCAGATGAGAAAAAGAATGTAAGATGCCTTGTTAATAATCTTATATTGGTTACTAGTTAATATTTTGGATATATTCAAGATAATATTTTGAATATAGAGTTGACCCTTGAACAATACAAGGTTTAGGGGCACTGACTCCCCATACATTCAAAACCCCATGTATAACTTTTGACACCCCCAAAACTTAACCAGTAATAGTCTACTGTTGACCGGAAACCTTACCAATAACATAAATAGGCAATTAACACATACTTTGTACGTATATTATATGTATTATATACTGTATTCTTAGCACAAAGTAAGCTAGAGAAAAGAAAATGTTATTAGAAAATCATAAGGAAGAGAAAATACATTTAGAGCACTGTACTGTATTTATCAATACCATAAGTTTATATAATCTATTTAGAAAATGAATCATCTGTCAGAACCTACATCAATCGTATCTTATATAATACAGAACACCGTAGCTACTATGTATTACTAACACTAGATATCAAAAATGAAAGGATAATGTGAAAAAGAAATTCACATTTATTTACAGTATAATGATTCATACATTGATAATGAAGAAGCAGCAATATGATCATTTTATAGTGGCCTAGTATAATCGATATAATTGCTTCACGGTAGCCTAGCCTACACACTAATGAATGAATCTACATAAAATTTTTATGGCATACAGTATTACAGTCATATTTATAACATAGTTTTGGAAACATTGTTACTTTTAAAAAACATTTACTCATGATTTTAGGCCAATATGCAGTTTCTCTAATTATGAGAGGAAAGCATACTGTACAGTAATGTAATTATTTGAAGCAAAGTTGTAAACCAGTAAGAAAACTAACACATTACTAATTTTTTATAAAATATGATTCACCTTATACCCATGTAACGGTAGGCTATCCATTTCAATATGAGTCTTGAATACAATGTTTTACAGAACAAATACTTAGGTGGTTATGATGACACATCTCATACTGTTATTAGATTTTCACGTGAGGAAACACACATACACAATAGATAAGTTTCTTAACTGTATGATGTGATGCTAATTTACTATTCATAAAGGCCTTCATCCTCATCATCTTCACATGGAGTAGGCTGAGGAGGAAGGGGAGGTAGGATTGGTCTTGCTCTCTCAGGTGGCAGAGGTGGCAGAGGTGGAGAAAGTGGCGGGAGGCAGGAGAGGTGGGCACACTTGGTGTAACTTTAAAGAGGTGTGTTGTAATTTCTGTATGACTTTTTTTTTGCTTTTTTTCTCTAGAAATGTTTCTATATGCTACCAATCCTTCTTCCACTGTTTGCATTAGTTTCAGTGCCCACAGTGTAGAAGAGTCCATGTCAGAGAAGAAGTCAAAAGTGATCTTGAATAATTGGAGCACTTCTGCCAATTTGTCTGATATCAGTTATTCCTGACACTGCTGTTTCTAGGTCTTCTTCCTCATCATCTGGCACTGATTCTAAAGCACACGTCTCCATCTAGATGTTTTCTGTTAATTCCTCTGGTGTGGTGTCTATTAGCACTTGAATTTCTCCAAGATCCTTATCTTGAAACCCTTGGTCCCCTACCTTTTTTGCTATACCTACAGTCTTTTTCATGATTTCCTTCATAGGTTCTGTCGTGAATCCTGTGAAGTCATAAACAACATCCAGATACAATTTTTCTCCAGCAGGAATTTACTGTTTCAGTGTGATGGCTTTCATGGCATTTTTTTTTTTTATAACAATGATGGCATTTTCAATGGTCTAATCCTTTTAGACTTCCATGATGTTTTCTCCCTTTGGGCTTTCTTCCATAGCTTTAATAATCCTTTTCATAGAGCACTGTGTATAATGGGACTTAAAAGTCCTTTTGACCCCTGATCTAGAGATTTTGTGTTTGGAGGCAAGTAGAGCACTCTGATGCTTTTGGTGTTAAACTCATGGGGTTCTGGGTGGCCAGTGGCATTGTGAAATTCAAAAGAACTTTAAAAGGTGGTCCTTCACAGGCAAGGTACTTCTTGACTTCAGGGACAAAGTATCCATAGAACCAATCCAGAAAATGTGTTGTTGTTGTCCAACTAAAAGACTGGCAGCTGGTGTTTATCTTTCCCCTGCAAGGCTTGAGGTTAGCAGCTTTATGGAGAAAGGCAGACCTGATCTTAAACCCTACTGCATTTGCACAAAACAGTAGTTAGCCTGTCCCTTCTTTCCTTTTATCTTGGTGCTCAGTTCTCTTCCTTACTGAGAAATGTCCTTCGTGACAATTTTTCCCCCCAGAGTAGGATACTTTTGTCTGCATTAAAAACCTTTTTAGGCAGATATCCTTTTCCTCAGTGATTTTCTCAATGGCATCTGGGAACTCCTCTACTGAGTCTTAGTCTGCAAAGCCTGCTTTTCCTGTTGTCTTGACATGTTTTAAGCCAAACCTATTTCTAAAATTATGAAACCATCCTTTGCTGACTTTAAATTCTCCAGCTTTAGATACTTCTCTTTCCTTTTGTTTTAAGTTATCATATAATGACTTTGATTCTTCTTGAATCATATTGAGAGTCTATAGTTTTGCCTTTCTTATAGTAATCCTATATCCACATAACAGTTGCACTTTCAATACAAGATAAAAATATTTCACAAAAAGTGCAATGTTTTTGTGCTTGTTGACATACCTGCAATGATGCTTCACAAATTTCCTTTTTTTTTTAACAATGGTCTTGACATGGTGAGTAACTGAAGATTCAGATCTCAATCTACAGTACATATCAAGTAGTTCAACTTTTTCTTGCAATGTCATGACTTTTTTTGCTTCTTGGGAGCACTTCCAGAATCACTAGTGGAACTTTGTGTGGGTCCCATGGTGTTATTCAAGGTTTATAATATTGTACTAAACATGAGAAATACAAGAGATCACTTCTTACTGTGATATGCAATTTACTGGAGAGATGAACAGCTCATGAAAAGACAATTAGCATAAGATTGCATTTTAAGAAGATATAACACTTGAGCTCACCGTAATAGCAACAGGAGGAGGCTACAAAATTATTACTGTCATTCAGTATGTACTACAGTTGATTTTGTGCAATTGTGATTTGATACTGTGTCTTTACATTTCTTTACATTTCTCTTGACTGTAACTGGTGCCATATATGGCCTATAAGTGTTCATGTGCATAAATTTTGATAAATTTTGACTTTTTATAATATATTTATATTGATTTTATGGTAGAAAATGATAAAACAGACTAGTATCTACACATATTTTATGCACTCCTGATATACCCATTTAAAATTTTTTTATATTTCTAAACTACATAGTTCATCTGCAAGTTTATTCAAATAGTCTCAAATCTCCAAGAAATTGCCCAATATATTTATTTTAAAATATTCACATATAAGTAGACCTGTGCAGTTCAAACCTATGTTATTCAATGGTAACTACATTAGGTGATACAAACAGTAATTTCACTGTTTTTTTTTTTTAGAGTGGCTACTAGAACATTTTAAATTACGTATGTGGGTCACGTATATGGCTCTCAACATATTACTAATGGATAGCTCTGGACAAGCTATTATCTTGTAATGTCTCAAAAACTATAAAAACCTTATGAGTAAAATTTTAATTAGAATTCACAAATAAGGAAAACAAGGCTGAGAGATTAAAAATATTCCAAAGTCAAGCCATTAATAATAAATACTGCTTTGTGACTCACACTTGTAGATTGCCTTGTATTTGTTTTCTATTGCTGCTGTAACAAATTACCATAAATTTAGTGGCTTAAAACATAAAATTTATTTTCTTATAATTCTGGAAGCCAGAAGTCTGAAATCAGTTTCACTGGGTTAAAATCAGGATCCAACAGTGCCTTGCTTCTCTGGTGTTTATAGGTAAAAATTTGATTCCTTGCCTTTCCCAGTTTCTAGAGCTGCATTGCTTCACTTATGACCTCTTCTTTCATCTTTAAAGGCAGATCCTTAACGTCTTCAAGTTCTCTGTTTCTTTTATATTGCTTTCTATATTCAAGCCTCCCTATGCTTTCCTCTTGTAACAGCACTTGTGATTACATTTTGGGCCCATCTGGTCAATCTAGGGTAATCTTTCTATCTCAAGAGTCTTAATTTAATTGTATCTGGAGCATCCCTTTGCTACAAAAGATAACATCCACTGCTGCTATTGATAGTAGCCAATATTATTGGTCTTGAATTGTATTTCTAGGGTATCACCTGGTATCATACTACACTACAATAAACTTTGCCTCTTACTAATCTTTTTTAAGATGAACTATTGTTTGACAGGAACTGTGCTAGATGGTATTAGAGATAAAGTAATAAATAAGATACAGTCTTGCTTTCCTGGTAGGAAAGAAAACATAAAAATAAATAATTTTAAAATAAATACTTTGATGAAGATATTCATACAGTCATAGCTGGACAAGAGTCAATTCAATAGCAACTTAAATGTTACTTTCTAAACTCTTTAAAAAATTATCTCATATTTAACTTATTTGGTATTTGCAAACTTCTATGAGGCTAGCAACTTTTCTATAAGTCTAAAATTATTTCAAAATTTAAAGTTAAAAATTGGGAAAAATAATCCTGTAAGACTGGTCAGGCTGAAGAAGAAACCAGGGGTCTGAAATGAGTTGTGTGCAATTTCAGTTTCAGAAAGTGAGTGATCACACAGGCTTTTATGAATTCTGATCCACACAGCCTTCCAATTTACCAAATGCTTCCTGAAAGCTTTCTGGGCCCAATACAAGGCACTGAGCATTATCAGAAACTGGAATAGTCCCACCATCAAGAGCACCAAAATCTCAGTAGAAAATGCAGTTGTGCCATACCAGTGTTACACCTGACATGTGTTTTTGCAAAAGGGTCCAGGGATAAATGGTTCCCAGGATTCTGAAGTTCCAAACCCTCAACCATAAAATATTCTCTTTCTTCTTTCAGACATCTTAGTATTGTGTATCCTCTGCTTCTGTCTCAGTTGGAGCTAGAGTAATTAGAAATTAGCAAGTATGGTGTCAAAGAAATCATGAACACCTCCTTCTCCCTTAGCTTTTGAGGTCAATTGTGATTTCTTCCTTCTCTACTGAAGAAAGAGAATTGTTACATTGGAATCGCATTCAATATGGCTCCTTAACTTTATGAAATTAAACCAACAGAGTGTTGATATACAAATCTTTTTGTAACAGTATTATGGTCTGAAACCATGACTTTTTTATTTATTGTGTCTTCCCTCTTCATCATCCCTTTTGTTGTTTTTTACCACAATCCTTGAGCAAAGAGGTCTCTAGATCTCATTGCTGGTACTAGAAGTATGACTAGAGGGAAAGAAGGCAATGACAGCTAATTCCTGAGGGTCTGTATGACAGTTTGGGAGGTGATGAAAAAATTATTTATTTATTTACATAGTGTCTGGCATAAAGATTCAATTGTAAATTATAGAAAATGAAAAGAACTCAGGACACAAGGCAAATTAAACAATACCAGTGGGATAAAAGAGCCATTTTTCCTAGCAATAAAAAATAGAGCAGTATAGCTTACATCCACAGGATGTAAGAGCCAGAAGAAACTCTAGAGATAATCTTATCTATATTCTTATGTAAGTAGGTATAATGAGGCCCAGCAATGGTAAAAGACTTATCCAAGAAGGGACAGCTCTGGGACTGGGATCCTAGGCTCATATTTACCTGTCCTGGACTCTTTCCACAATATCAGAATCCTCTTTCAGATAATCAAAGTTTGGAGGAAATCATATCATCTTCATAAACAATTATTGAAATGTTTAGCATAATGGGTGCTAGAAGATAGTGTGGATTAAGGACTGGGCCCCAGGCATCTTTCCCTGGGCTCAGAAATGCCTTGAAGTTTTCCATGACCGAGTCGCTGAGTTCTGAGGTGAAATCCTTGCCACCCCAACTGCAGAGAGAAGAGGCAAAGCATCAAAACCAGGATTCACACTTGGAGAAGGCCAGCACCTCAGAAAAGACATTTGGGGCTGAGACCAGGCAACCCAATACTATTCATCCCACACCAAAAAGTCATTTAAGCAAGCCCAATCATTGGTCATTTTATGACACTTTAAATAACATAAGCCAAAGGAACTGAAAGGATAAGCCAGCCAAAATTTCATACCCAATGATGAAAACTGTTTCCATCTGACATCAAAGGCACCATCACAAAGTTAAATCTGGTCCTTAAACAGTCTCCATAGAAGACCTTCCTGGGAGGATCTGGACCCAGATCCATCCTTGGAAGGTGCAGAGCTCACAGACTCATTGTAAATAGAAAAGAATACATGTTGGTATCTAATACATCTCTTTAGGGAAAGAAACTCTATATGGCTTGTACACTGATTTTTTTTCTAGATAGATTTTTTAAAAGTCTATTATTGCTAGTTATTTATCTGTTGTTTCAATAAGAATTTATCAAATTACTATAAAATGATGGCACTGCTATATTTGTAAGAGAAAGCAGTTAACAAAATCAGTGAAATCCCTGCTATTGCGGAGCTTATATTTTTAATGTCTACTGTCTGTTGTTAGAATTGACAGATTGTTCCATTTTGCCTGAGCCCTGTGAATGCACATGATTGTCTTTCTATGTATTTATTCTAGGACTTCTTTCCTCCCAAGAGCCTATCTGGGTAGCTGTACCAAGTCCTCAAAACGAATTTACACAAACTGGGGCTAGTGCCTGAATCAAACTAGCCAAACAAAACAAGAGCCTAAAAACATAGTGAAAATAAGAACAAAATAAAAGCCGAGTTAATTATTTGTTTCTGTGTGTAAATGATTAGCATCCAAGGAATAATCTCACAGTGTTGGATTAAATGCTGTACCAAAAAATTGTTTATGGTATGTTCATAATGAAACCTTCCCCACACATGATAGAAATGAGATTGACAAAGCCCAGGAGAGATGGTGTTAGGTTGAACATGGAGTTCAGAATGGAAGTTCTCAGGGAGAGAGTGAATAGGAAAGCACGTAACTTGCATTGCAGCAATCCACCCACAAACAATAAGAAAGCAAAACTATCTCCAAAATCCACATGGAAGATGGTGCTCAGAGCCAATGGCTAATTCCCTAAAGTGAAGAAGAAAAAAGACAGAACAGCTGAGCTAAAAGCAGGGAAGGTCCGAAATTAAGGTATTCCCAAGGGATGCCAGAGTCAACCAAATCATCTCATAATACTGGACCCTGCTTTTTGATCTTATCCACTGCCTAAGGCCTGAGAAACAAATAAAAGAGTTAATTTGGAAGAAAAAGTATAAAGAAATGGAGGTAATAAGCAGCAGGAAAATTGGTAAGGGGGAAAAAAAAGGTGTGGTAATAGATAGAGATGTATTAATGACATTCGAATAAATACCTTTCTTCTTTCCATTAAAAATACAGGAATGTTGGATTAAGTATAATTTTAAAAATATGTTACATGGCCAACCCAAGAAAATAAAAGGAAATCTCCATGTATGAGAACTAAAGAGACAAATCAAAGCCAGAGATGTAAGAGAAACTGACACTGGGGAATTGCAAGATGTGGCATCTAGGAACTTGGCAGGCATCTGTGGAAAATGAAAACCAAGAAGTCATTCACCAGCTTAAAGTTTGGAATTTAAAAAAAAAAGTATAGACTATATGAGGAAATAAGCTTCATGACAAAGAGTTAGTGGCTGCAACAAAGAGAAAGTTAGTATCTTGAGAAATATAAAATAATGGAATGAGCTGGAATAAATATAAGATAGAAATATTTGAGAAATACTAGTACCAATCAGATATTTTTCTTCTTGACAGGAATTAAAAGATTGGAAGAAAATGAAAAAGGAAATCTCATGAAGTGACTCAAAGCTATTTTGGTGGTTATCAGTAGGCCCTGTTCCAGTACTTTGTAAGTCGCTGAACTAATCCAATTACTCATCCTATGCAAGAACTTTTTCTATAAACTCCAGATAAGTAGCCATTCAGCCACTTCTTGAATACCTGTCGGAACACAGAACATAAACTGATGAAACAGAATATTCTATCTTCAGACAGTTCAATTGATTAGAAACTTTTTTACTCTCTTAGATTGAAATCTACCTCCATATAACATTCATTTCTTGTTCCACATTCTAGAATACAGTGAATAAATAGAATCCTTTCCTCCATATAACAGCCTTTAATTACTTGAAAACAGGCACATATATTCTCCCAAATCTTCCAGGACAGCTATTTTAGTTCCTTGATTTCTTCTCTCATAACTTGATTTTCAGATCCTTTTACCAACTAAGTTGCCCATCTACAAAAATGTCTTAAAAGGAAATAAACTTACTGAACTCCAGAAAATTAAAGAACAGGAAAGTTGACAGAACAAGAAGATGGAGGATCAGAGAAGAAGGAGGTAGATAGCAAAGCGAGGTTTCCTAAAGTGGACGAGCAGAAGAGAAATGAAGTATTAGAGATCAAAAAGAATTTGACATCTACTGTGTAATCTTCATGTGTGGCTCAGTGCATTCATTTTAAGCTTCCTTGGACTCAAGTTGTTTTGGACAGACTCTGTGGCAATCCACCAGAAACCTCATCACCTGTGGAGCTCAGTCAATTAACGGCCAGTCTTTGGGTAGCATCTTTCAGCCAATTATCAAGCTAGCCTACTTACTTATTGTGCATACCTAATGTCTCCATCTTGACCACAAAGATAAATTGAGTGATTTTTTATCATGTCTATAAAAATATGACAATTCCTTTGATCAACCAACCAATTGCTAGTAGATTAACAACAACAAACAACAAACAACAAACAAACAAAAAACCCTCAGAAATTGGGTTAGCCTGGTATGATATGAGCTACACTTCATGAACCTGATTAGTCTTTCAATAATGTCTTGCTTCACTCACCATTTCTGTTGGCACCCTGTTTCGGAATGAATTATTTGACTGGGCCATGGGTCATAAAGTCTTTTAGAGAATCTAGGATGTCATTTCTTGACTCTTCACTGAGCCCGTCTATGAAATATGAAACCTTCCTTACTTCAACACAGCTCCCTAATGGGGAGACACAGAGTACAGTGAGTTAGAAGATTCCCCTTTCTAACTATATTATGTCAGTACTACTCCAGCTGTCCCAATTAAGAAATGAATCTTTTTTTTTATTAAGTTTATTGGGGTAACATTTGTTAATACAATTATATAATTTTCAGGGGTACATTGTCATTTGACATTTGTATATTCTATTGTGTTTTTACCACCGAAGTCCAGTTTCCTTCGGCTACCATATATTTGACCCCCTTTAACCATCTACATCTCCCATCCTCTCCCACCCCACTAGTAACTACTATTCTCTAGTCCTCTGGTAAGCACTAGTCTATAGACTATATCCATGAGTCTCTGTTTGTTTCACCTGCTCATTTGTTACTTTTAGGTTTATATCCCATATATAAGTGATATTATGTGATTTTCAACTTTTTCTCTCTGGCTTATTTTGCTTAGGATGATTATTTCAAGGTCCATCCATATTGTTGCAAATAGCAGTATTTCATCTCTTCTTATGGCTGAGTAATATTCCATTGTATATATGTACCATAGCTTCTTTAGCCAATCATCTGTTGTAGGACACTTCAGTTGCTTCCATGTCCTGGCCACTGAATAATGCTGCTATGAACATCGGTGTGCAAATATCTTTTCGGAGATGAGTTTTTAAGTCTTTGGGGTAAATATACAGTAGAGAGATTGCTGGATCATATGGTAGACCAATTCTTAGTTTTTTGAGGAACCTCCATACTGTTTTCCATAGTGGCTGTACCAATTTGCAGTCCCACCAGCAGTGTATGAGGGTTCCTTTTTCTCCGCATCCTCTCCAACATTTGTTGTTATTTTTCCCATTGATTATAGCTATTCTAACAGGTGTGAGATGATATCTCATTGTGGTTTTGATTTGCATTTTCCTAATAGCTAGTGATGTTGAGCTTCTTTTCAAATATTTGTTGGCCATTTGTATGTTCTCTAGGGAGAAGTGTCTGTTCAGTTCCACTGCCCATTTTTTGATTGGATCATTTGCTTTTTTGTTGTTATTGAGTTGTATGAGTTCTTTGTATATTTTGGATATTAGGCCCTTGTCAGAGGCATTCCTTGCAAATATATCTTCCCATTTGGATGGTTGTCTCTTTATCTTGTTGATGGAATCTTTTGCTGAGCAGAAGCTTTTTCATTTGATGTAGTCCCATTATTTATTTTTGCTTTCACTTCCCTTACTTTTGAGGTCAAATTCATAAAATCCTCTTTAAGTCCAAGCTCCTTGAGTTTAGTTCCTATGTTTTCTTCAATGCATTTTATTGTTTCAGGTCTTATATTCAGGTCCTTAATCTATTTTCATTTAATATTGGTGTGTGGTGATAGACAGCAGTCTTGTTTCATTCTTTTGCAGGTGGCTTT
This sequence comes from Eidolon dupreanum, assembly GCA_028627145.1. NCBI lineage: Eukaryota > Metazoa > Chordata > Mammalia > Chiroptera > Pteropodidae > Eidolon > Eidolon dupreanum. The sequence continues at coordinate 56,718,654 of CM053515.1, forward strand.
TCAGTTTTTCTATCACCATTTATTGAAGAGGCTTTCCTTCCTCCACTGTATGTTTTTGGCTTTTTTGTCAAAAATTATTTGCCCATATAAATATAGGTTTACTTCTGGACTCTTGATTGTGTTCCACTGGTGTGTCTATTTTGCTGCCAATACCATGCTTTATAGTATAATTTGAAGCCAGACAGAGTGATGCTTCCAGCCTTGTTCTTTTTCCTCAGGATGGCTATGGCAATTCGAGGTCTTTTGTGCTTCTATACAAATCTGTGATTTTTTGTTTCATTTCTTTAAGAAATGTCAATGAGATTTTGATGGGGATTGCATTCAATCTGTATAATGCTTTAGGTAATATGGTCATTTTAACTATGTTGATTCTTCCAACCCAAGAACACAAAATATCTTTCCATTTCTTTGTATCTTCTTTGATTTCTTTTAATAGGGTCTAGTAGTTTTCATTATATAGGTCCTTTACATATTTTATTAAATTTATTACTAGGTATTTTATTCTTTTTGTTGTAATTGCAAAAGGAATTATTTTTTCCACTTCTTTTTCTGATGCTTTGTTATTATACTCTACTCTAGAAACGTTATGGATTTTTGAACATTGATTTTGTATCCAGAGACTTTACTGTATTTGCTTATTGTTTCTAGTAGTGTTCTTGTAGAGTCTTTAGGGTTATCTATATAGAGAATCATGTCATATGCAAATAGGAACAGTTTGACTTCTTCATTTGATTGCCTTTTATATCATTCTCTTACCTGATTGCACTCGCTAGGACCTCCAATATTATACTGAATAAGAGTGGCAATAGTGGACAGTCTTGCCTTGTTCCTGATCTTAGAGGGAAGGTTTTTACTTTTTCAACATTAAATATGATGTTGGCTGAGGGTTTGTCATAGATGGCCTTTATTATGTTAAGGTACTTTCCTTGTATGCTGATATTGTTAACTATTTTGATCATAAATAGATGCTGTATTTTGTTGAAGGCTTTTTCTGCATCTATTGATATAATCATATGATTCTTATTTTTTAATTGGTTTATGTGGTGTATCACATTAATCGATTTGCATGTGTTGAACCATCCCTGTGCCTTTGGGATGAAGTCCACTTGATTGCGGTGTATAACCTTTGTAATATGTTGCTGTATTTGGTTTGCTAGTATCTTATTTAGGATTTTTGTATCTGTGTTCATGAGAGATAATGGTCTGTAGTTTTCTTTTTTGTGTTATCTTTACCAGGTTTTGGTATCAGAGTAATATTGGCTTCATTAAATGAGTTGGAAAGTGTTGCCTCCTTTTCAATTTTTTGGAAGAGTTTGAGGAGAATAGCTATTAAATCTTCTTGAATGTTTGGTAGAATTCACTGGTGAAGCCATCTGGTCCTGGACTTGTACTTTTTAGTAAGTTTTTGATGATTGTTTCAATTTCCATACTGATGAGAGGTCTAGTTAGATTTTCCAGTTCTTCTTGATTCAGTCTAGGAAGGTTGTATTTTTCTAAGTACTAGTCCATTTCTTCTAGGTTATTAAATTTGGTGTAATATACTTTTTCATAGTATTCTTGTGTGATCCTTTGTATTTCTGTGATATCGGTCATAATTTCCCCTCTTTCATCCCTGATTTTGTTTATTTGTATCCTTTCTCTTTTTTCTTTAGTGAGTCTAGCCAAGGGGTTGTTAATTTTATTAATCTCAAAAAACTGGCTCTTTGTTGCATTTATTTTTTCTATTGTTTTTGTTGTTTGTTGTTGTTGTTGTTGTTGTTTTCAATTTAATTTATTTCTGCTCTACTTTTGATGATTTCTTTCCTTCTGCTGACTTTAGGCTTTATTTGTTCTTCCCGTTCTAGTTTTTTAAGATGAAGAGTTAGGTTGTTTATTTGGGCACATTCTTGTTTTTGGAGATAGGCCTGTAATGATATGAACTTTCCTCTTATGACCACTTTTGCCATGTCCCCAAATTTTGATACATTATACTATCATTATCACTTGTGTCTATGTATCTCTTGATCTCTTTTTTCTTCTCTGACCCAGTTGTTCTTCAGTAGAATGTTGTTGAATCTCCATGTATTTGTGGTTCTTCCTGATTTCTTTCTGCAGTTGATCTCTAGGTTCAAAGCACGATCAGAGAATATAGTTGGTATGATTCAATCTTCTTATATTTGTTGAGGCTATCTCTGTGTCTCAGTATGTGGTCGATTCTTAAGAATGTTCTATGTGCACTAGAGAAGAATGTATAAACAGCTGTTTTGGGATGGAAGGCTCTGTAAATGCCAGTTATGTCCAGTTGGTCTAATGTGTCATTTAAAGATATTATTTCTTTATTGATTTTTTGTTTGGATGATCTGTCCCTATCTGACAGTGGGATATTTAGGTCCCCTACTATGATAGTGTATTGGTCTTTTTCTCCCTTTAGTTCTGTTAGTAATTGCTTTACATATTTTGGGGCTCCCTGATTGGGAGTATAGATATTAATAAGAGTTATGTCTTCTTGGTGCACAATTCCCTTTACCATCATGAAGTGTCCCTCAGCATCTTTCTTTACCTTTTTTATTTTGAAGTCTATTTTGTCCGATATTAGTAACACTACTCCTGCTTTTCTCTGAATGCCATTTGCTTGAAATATCATTTTTCATTCTTTCTCTTTGAGTCTATATTTGTCTTTGGAGCTGAGATGTGTCTCCCAAAGGCAGCATATGGTTGGGTTTTGTTTTTTGATCCATTCTGCAACTCTATGCCTTTTTATTGGTGAGTTCAGTGCATTTACATTTAGGGTGATCATTTCTGCTATATACTTCTGTGTGTGGTAACCATTACAAATATGTAAAGGATAGTTATCTACATACTATTGTCCATTTTCTTCTGTGCGTGCCTTATCTTCATTCTCCTTTGCATATTTGGATCTTCAAATCCTCCCCCTTTCAGTCTTTGTTATCACAATTTGTCCCTATGTATGCTGAATGTTCATTATTATTTTGTTATAGCAATTCTCTTCCTATTAATCTTATAATGCCCTGTCTTAGTAAGGGTTGCACTTCTCTGCTTCCATTTGCCTAATAGTCACTTTACTCCTAATTATTATTATTATTATTATTATTATTTTTAATTTTGTTTTAGGTTAGCTGACCCCTTTCAGTATTTCCTGTAGTGCAGGCCTCGTAGTGAAGAATTCCCCCAATTTTTGTATGTCTGGAAAGGTCTTAATTGCTCCTTCATATCTAAAGGAGAGCTTAGCTGATTACATTATTCTAGGCTGGTAGTTTCTTTCACTTAATAATTTGAATATTTGATTCTATTCCTTTCTGGCTTGTAAGGTTTATGCTGAGAAGTCTGAGGATAATCTAATGAGTTTTCTTTTATATTTTATATGTTACAGTCTTCTTTCCCTGGCTGCCCTGAGAATTCTGTCTTTGTTGTTGATTTTTAATAACTTTAATACAATGTCTTGGTGAAGGCTTCTTTCGGTTGACATAATTGGGTGTTCTGTTGACTTCTTGAATTCCAAGCTCTAGCTCATTCCTTAGATTTAGGAAATTCTCACCTACTATTTGTCTGAAAATGCTTTCTAGTCCTGCTTCTTTTTCTTGCCTTTGGTAATGCCCATTATTCTTATGTTTCTTCTCCTGATGGTATCAGCTAATTCTTGTATTTCTCTTTCATTATTTTTCATTCTTCTTCCTTCTGATTTATTTCTAGATTTCTGTCTTCAATATCACTGATCCTTTTCTCCATTTAATCGATTCTATTTCCCAAGCTTGCTATTTCACTTTTCAACTCTTGCAGTGTGTTCTTCATCTCCAGAAGATCTATTCTGTTCTTTTTGATGGTTTCAATCTCCTTGCTCTATTCATCTAGTTGTTTTATCAATTCCTGAAATTGTTGATATGACTCATTTTGGAATTCACTGAGTTTTTTCAGAAGTACCATCCTGAAATCTCTGTCACTTAAATTGCATATTTATATGTCTGTAAGTTTATTTTCTGAAGATTTTTCTCTTTCTTTCTGAGATGCCTTGTTACTTTGGTTGTTCATGGTGTTTAATGGACTATTTCTCCACCTGGATATTAATGGAAATGTATTCTACTGTTTTTTCCAGAAAGATTTATTATATTATGGTCTCTCTTTAGCCTATTGCAAAGAAGGCACTTTTCTTTGGTTTCCAGTAGGTGGCGTCTAAACCTCTTGGATCCTTGTTTTACATAAAGCCTTAAAAATGCCTTTTTATTTCTTAATAGATATTTAATCACACTCGCTACCCTCAGTTTCAGTCCCTGTCAGTGTTAATGACAGTTTCGGTAGCATTTGCTCAGATTCCCCTCGGGCTCTGTGGTAATCAGTCTTGGAGGGTATGGGGGGGAAGGTGCCCTCTGGTTTGGGAGTTTGGGGCTGTGGCTCAGCCTTGGTTTTGCAACCATGGTCAGTTAAAATCAACTGTTAATTTTCTGCCGTCCCATTTCTCTGCCTTCTTTCCTGATGACTAGGCCCTGTGCCGGCTGCAGGAGCTCACTTTCAGATAGTGCTATTCAGGGAACTTTTCTCTCCTTCTCCCCTATCCCTCCTCTTACAAGTAGCTCTGGTGCTGTGAGAGGCAGCTTCTTTATTTCTCCCAGTCTACCACCCGACACTGGGGGTTCTGACCTGTGGTAGCTCTTATGCTCAGATTCCTGTGAAGACGTGCTGGTGCGCAGTTTGGGTGTTTTTTGGTGAGTTTTAGATGTTTAGCTTCTTGTTGTTTCAAGGGGAGAGAACTAGGGATGTCTCTCACTCCACCATGTTTCCAAAGATTCGAGTACATATATTTTTATGAATAAGTGTTTTCAAATTTTTCAGATAGAATCCCAGAAGAGGAATTGCTGAGTCATACAGTAATTCTATTCTTAATTTTTTGAGGAGCTTCTGTGATGTTTTCCATTGTGGCTGTACCAATTTACTTTTCCATCAGCAGTGTATAAGTGTTTCTTTTCCCCCACAACCTCACCAACACTTGTTATTACTTGTCTTGTTGATGATAGCCATTCTAACAGGTGTGAAGTGGTATCTCATTGTGGTTTCAATTTACATTTTCTTAATAGCAAGTAAAGTTGAGCACCTTTTCATATATCTATTGGCTGTTTGTCTTCTTTCAAGAAATGTCTGCTTGGGTCCGTCTTCTGCTCATTTTTAAATTGCATCATTCATTTTTTGTTGTTTCCAGTTGTATAAGTTCTTTATATATTTTTTATATTAGCCCCTTATCAGTGACGTTATTTGCAAATATTTTCTCTCATTCAGTTGGTTGCCTTATTGTTTTGTCGATGGTTTCTTTTCTTGTGAAGAAGCTTTTTATTTTGACATAGTCCCATTCGTTTATTTTTTTCTTTTACTTCCATTGTTTTTGAGGTCAAATTCATAAAATCATCTCTAGTTTAAGCATCTTTATTTTCTTCTATGTATTTTATTGTATCAGGTCTTATATTTAGATTCTTGATCCATTTTAAGTTTATTTTTGTATGGTGACCAATAGCAGTCTGGTTTTATTCTTTTGCATGTGGCTTTCCAATTTTCCCAGCACCATTTATGAAGAGACTTTCTTTTCTCCATTTTATTTTTTTGGCTTCTTTGTCAAAAATTGTTGTCAGGCCCATTTAAAAATGAGAATAAAGATGAAATTGCCTTCTTCTCAGAGTGCTGCCTCCCTATGTGTAGAGACCTATCCAGGGTGCTTCCAAATCCAAGATAATAGACAACATATGTAAGACTTTAATATTCATTTAATTTCTCACATAAGGCAAATTTTTTATATTCAACTAATATACTGAAGTATTGGTTTGAATTTTATGCTCTAAAATTAAAAATGAGAAATAACGTAATTCTGAGGAAGTAGCAAGAGAAATGGTCAGACAACCAAATCTCGGCATGGGATCTAATGGTGCTGTTATATTCATGAAAGATTTATTAAATGTAGTAAAAGTCAGCACGTACACTTGCAGTGGCATTCCCACCTCTTTTTCATACTCTTTGCTCATTCTGAGCTTAGAACCTCATTATGGCTATTTTCTCAGTGGAATGCTAAACTCATTTCTCACTTTATTCTACATCCCAAATAGCATTCATTTTTTACTCTCCAGCTTATAGTCCTCCCAGGCAGTTGACTCTTGCAATGATCATCTTTATTCAAATCTTGCAAATCTGACCTTGAGTCAGATTTAGTCACACAGGCCTTATATTTTATTTTCTCATGTTATATTTGTTAAGAACTGTAAGCTTTTAAGGATGAGGGAATTTTTATCTTTCACCTTTTCAAATCTCCTAGTAATTCTACATATAAGAATAGACACTCAAACATATTTTTAAAAGTTACTTATAAAAGGCTCTGAATAAAAAAACAAGCCACATGATGTACTCAAAAAAGAGCTGACACTCAGGTCAGTTAAAATTCCAGGTACTGCTACATAGATATCAAAATAGCTAAAATTAAAGACTGATGATGCTAAATGTTACTGAGGACATGGAGCAACTGAAATTCTCAAATATTATTGGTTAAAGTACACGATGGTAAAATGGCACAACTGCTTTATGAACACCTCTGGCAATTTTTTTATTAAGCTAAATACTCACCTTCATTTTGAACTAGCAATTCTACTAAGTATTTATTCAAGAGAAATAAAAGTATATTTCCAAAAAAAGGCTTGTACATGAATATTAATAACAGTTTTATTCATAATAGCTCCAAACTGGAAACAGCCTAGTTGCCCATCAAATATAGTGGATAAACAAATTGTAGTATATTTGTATATTATAATATTATCCAGCAAATAAACAACATAGAAAAGCTTACACATACACAAAAAATTCTTAATATATGATTCTATTTATATGAAGTTTTAGAACTTGTAAACCTATAATTTATAGTGGGAAAACAATTAGAACAATGGTTTCCCCTGGGGGGTAGGGATGATTTGTCAAAATCGATAGAAGTACGGCATCAATGAACACTTTGGCAAACCTCTGAGATCAGAAAACTGTCTAAAGGAAATTTTTATTTCAGCCTATTTTCAAGTTCAAAGCCCTATTGCCTCAAGTCTTTACCTCAGAATAAGTGATTCATGATCACCTGAACTGGAATCGCTTGGAATAGTAGTTAAACCTGTGACTTCCAAGAGCTACCCTACTAGTCTCTGAGGGGTTGAGTTCAGAAATCTGTTCCCCTGTCATTTCTCTTGTCTTTAGAGCTTAGATCACCTCTTGTGGTAAACGAAGATAAAAATTTCTGATGATTAGTCATTAAGAATTTTGGTTGAGAAGCAGTGCCACCAACTGTCAGTTTCGCTCATTTGCCAGTCAGCAATATTGTATTCATACATCTGGGTGTGAGAAAATGGGGTATGGAAATAGAAAATAAAGAAACAATTGGTTTATATAGGGTCAGTCAGCAGAAAGAGTTCCATTTTTGGAGTGCTTTCTGACCAATGGGCATACTGATAGTATGTGACTATGGGAAGTTAGTAGTTAGATCCATGAGAGGTGAAATTCCCACACTTAGTACCAACCTCAATTAATTGGGAAGACAGGTTCCACTGAGTCTCCAGTGTGAGAAAGGACATTTCATAATGTACTCTGATGAAGTTCACAAACTAATGAGAGGGGTGAGGTGGGGAGAGAGAGAGAGAGAGAGAGAGAGAGAGAGAGAGAGAGAGAGAGAGAAAGAAGAAGAAGAAGAAGAAGAAGAAGAAGAAGAAGAAGAAGAAGAAGAAGAGGAGGAGGAAGAGGAGGAGGAGGAGGAGGAGGAGAGGGAGGGAGGGAGGTGAAGGAAAGGAAGGACTGTAGAAGGAAATTTTGAAACTAATATGAATGCTTCCAAACTACAATGAACATGCATCGTTCTAGCTAGTATTTTCCTGGTTAATATTTTTTTCTTCTTGTTAAATTTATTCTATACTTCTTAGCCTTCTGTTGAAATAAAGGCACCAGATTAGAAGTAGAATGGTATAGTAGAAAGAGTATACATATTGGAGTCTGGTTGCATCGAATACTATCTCAACTTTAATAAATGAATTAACCTGCCTTAATCTTGCTTGTTTCTTTTTTTTTTTTTTTTTGATTTGCAAATGGAAACAATAATAATAATACATCATTATAGCATTTTTAGGTTTAAATTACGTAATGAATCCAAAGCATTTCATATAGCTACTGAGATGCATCCAGTAAGCACATATGAAATGTTAGTTCTGTGACTTATACTGTTAGTATGTATGTAAAATGACACATCATGAGTATCACAGAGTTATTGAGAACATAGGAAAAGCTGGTATACAGTGGACTTTTCACACCTGGCAAAGCCTTTCCATGATGTATACTGCTCTACCCTAGACAAGAGGAGATGGGAGACTCCCCAACTCCACAGCCAGCACAATGCTCAGGAGAATGTTAAATGGCAGGGAAAACGCTGACAAAATCTGTTTTAATGAGTTATCCCATTAGCTGTGGCTGCTCCCAGGTCAAGCTGCCTGTGTTGGAGCAAGAAAGCTAATGGACTAGGTGGTCATGTCTTTCCATCTGACAGGGCTCTGGGTTTTTAATGAGCAAGTATCCCACATGGCCATGCAGTTTGGGGGTGTGTGTAAGTGTGTGTGTGTGTGTGTGTGTGTGTGAGCATACACATGCGCATGCCTGTGTCTCCAATGACTAATGATTTTCATCCTAAAAAGAGAGTGGCAAAGATAACAGGAAGACATGAAGGCTCAAAATGTCCTCTGGTTTGCTTCAATGACAGAAAAGCTGACCAACACTTGCCCACACATGCAGATGACCCTCACACAGGGCAGAGAGAAATACAAAACACACTGCTTTTCCAGGGGTTCAGAATATCCTAAGTCATTTTAACAGAGGCTAGGGTCAGTTGCTTGACTTCTTAACGATGAATAATTCATATATGTCAAAGTGACCCTCACAAAATATTTTTTCCTACAGTGTCAAAGACAAGGGAACAATAGCAAAAAGGACAGAAGGGGAAAGGTTTTTTTCAAATCACACCATCTCTACTATCTCTTCTCCCTACTCTATAATATTTATGCTCTAGACTTCATTGAAATCAGCTGCAATATTATTTTATAAAAAGTGGTTTTTAAGTTCTTTGAATTGCTTTTCATTCCACATGATAGCAAACTCTATACAGCCTTCAAAGCCCAGCTCAAAAGTCACCACTTTTTGAAGTCAACTCTGCCACTCACCTTTTCAACAGTCTAACCTTTCCCCTGTATTAAACCCACTGCCTTTATTGCAATTCTTGCTAACATTTTATTCTTTTTAACTCTCTGGCTCCGTCTTAGAATATTTTAAGGTTAGACACCTTATTTTATGTATTTCAGAATCACCAGCATCCAACACACAGCCTTAGATACAGTAGAGACTCAATATATGCTCATGGAATTGAAATGACTTGCGTTCTTGAAATTAAAAAAAAAAAACATGCCTAAAGAATTGGAAGGGTAATCTGTATTAAGTCTCTGAAAATTTAGAGCAGATAGAGCATTTCTAGAACTTTGAGAATGTCAAAATTTGTTTTTTATTATTTAGTATTTACTAAGAACCTAAGTCAAAGACTTAAAAATGCAAGGAGTTGAGATATCTGTTTGCAGGGTTTATCTGCACTCTTTAGAATGGCAAGCATTTTAAAGAGAAATATTTGTCATAACTGAGAAAGAATTAAGATGGTAGAATCACAATCTAGATTATCTTTATAGTCTGTGTTAAAATGTAAACTTAAACTCCTTTTCTTTTTGATCATAATAAATGAAAATTTACTATAACATATACATATCAAAATGCATTTTGATATTTTTCAACTTTTCTCATTTCTCACTTCTCAAAAAATATATATTTAAGCTAAACTACTCACTGAACATATAATGCTTATTATGTGCCAGATATTGGGCTAATAACAAAGGGATCATCTCACGCTTATGGACTTCATAGTTCAGCAAAGGAAAGAGATGCAATGAGATAATTGTTTTAAAATACGAACGTGCTTTCTAGTCTGATTTTTGAAGGGTGAATGAAAAGATATTTTTTAATGGAAGAAAGGCAGCTGGAGTTCATCAGAAGAAGGTAACAGTGCTTTCAAAGATCTGGCACTGTGGAAGATATTGATGGAAATTTCCATATGGCTGAAGTATCTGATTCATAGTAAGGAATAAAGTAGGTGGGGCTAGAGAAACCAGAACATACCTATTTCTAAAAGTTTTGAATTACAGGTTAATGAGCATTTGCATTTTAAGATGATCCCATCAGCCTCTTGGGCAGTAGAATGAGGAGTAAGTGGGGTGGAAGTACCAGTCAGTCATTTCTTTGCAGTGAATATAGTGATGACAGTTCGAACAAAGACCATGGAATAGAATGAAGAAAAATGAGACAAGCCTGTCTTTATTGAAGGTTATCGAGATATTTCTGAGAATAAGTCAAATGAATAAAACGATTGGACATGATGATGAGGATATGGAGTAGAGAATGACTGAGTGAGGGGTTACATAGAGTGTTTCAGACACTTAGTTAAGTGATGTAATTTCCGTAAAGCTGGGAATATAGCCCAGTTGATTTAAAATGGATATGTCGAAGCCAAAACTATCAGAACAATTGCAAATTGAGACAGTGAATTTTGGATGAGGAGGGTCAGGGAGAGAAGATAGCCTGGGCTGTAGGGACTGAAACCAAATATTAATCTACCTTTGATCGTTGTTATGTATATGTCTTGCCCAGTGATGGCAGAGAAGGTGCAATACGGCTTCTTAACTAAGCTTTAAGTGATACACCAAGTGGAGCTTTACCCCTTAATAAAAACATCTGAAAATCTGCCATTGGTTAAACCTGATAAATAAGGAATTCTAATTCCTTATCAGGCACCTAAAATTGTTTTGCATCCATTTATAAAATGCAGTTTGCTGGCTCTTAATTTATATAATTTGTTAACAGATATTTATTGAGTACTTATTATGTGTCAAGCATTCTCCATGACACAAAAGACACAAGAAAGAGCAAAAGTAACCTCTTTTTTAATGGAATTTATAGTCTAATGGAGAATGATATCTATTAATTAAATAATCACAAATTCAGAATAAATGTTGAAAGGAATAGAATAAATTTCTATGAGTACATATAACAGACAGACATGACCTGGACTGGGGGGTGAGATAAGGCTTCCCCAAGAAAGTAAAACTTGGGCTGTGATCTGAAGGATGTGTGGTATATGAGAGTTCTAAGCAGAGCAGCCTGTTCAAATGTTTTGTGGCCAGAGATCCTGAAAGATTTTTATTGTGAGTACAGAGTGGAAGAATGGAAGGGGAGGGGTGCAGTATTTTGAAAAGACACTGAAAGTCAACAAAGATACCTTGCTAACATTTTGGATTTCTTTCTTTTATTATTATTCTAAGTGCACTGAGTTTCCATGCACAAGTAAGTTCCATGATTTTGTTGCTTCAAAATATGCTGATAGCACCAGACTACGGGAATTGGTTAGACACATGAGAAAGATGAAATTTCCAAATTACTGACCTCATGGATTTGGGAAGACATGGTCTCCACTCTGCTAAGTCTTCAGCCTGAGAAGGGGCATCTCATTTCATAGTATACTCTGAGAAAATACACAAACTGAAAAAGGCAAAAGGTTGGGGGGGTGGGGGGGTGGGTAGGAGGCTAGGAAGGAAGGAAAGAAGGAAGGAAGGAAGGAAGGAAGGAAGGAAGGAAGGAAGGAAGGAAGGAAGGAAGGAAGGAAGGAAGGAAAGGAGGGAGGGAAGGAGGGAGGGAGGGCGGGAGGGAGGGAGGGAAAGGGAAATTTTTGAAACTGATATGAATGCTCCAAAACTACATTGTATGCATATCATTCCATGTAATATTTTCCTGGTTATTTTTTCAAGCTCCCATGAAGGAAAACAGGGTTTTGGCACTCTCAAATATTACTTTTTAGATATTGATTTTAAGCTGGTGATTTTTAAAAAAATAATGGAATTTTATTTTGATGAAAAACTTCAGTTTATGATCAGTAAATGAAGAGCAAACACTTCATTTTCCTATCCTATAAGTCTTAAAAACAATTGTTAGTAAATAAATATCTGTGAACAAGTTAAGGATATGGCAGAACTGATAATAAACCACCCCTGATGTTTACACTCCCTGCATGTGACTCACTCTAAAAAAAAGTGAAAATGGCACTGGAAATAACTGATAAGATATGGGCATTGAATCTCATTCTCATCATTCAAATAAGCCCAGTGATAAATACTCATTTTTTGCTCACAATGAGCAGTAAACTATATACATTTTACTGAAGGAATACTTTGATAGAAGAACTTATTTAAGTTATATTGTGCATCACAACTATAAAAATGGCTTGAACAGTTCCATTTGACCACTATTTATAAAGTGCAACTATATAATTTTCTGCATTTTATCTGGGGTATGACGAATATCAATCTAGACTCAAAGCACCCCAGATGTAAGCTAGTTTTTTTTAAGAAATGAAAGACTCAGAAACAACATTTGACCCTTTCCCTTTACCTGTCCTCAGGAATTTAGACAGAGGACCTGCTCCAGGAAGGGCGCTATCATCACAGATCATTGTATTTAATATAAACGAGTGTGTGATAGACAGGGAGAAACCTATCAAGGCCCTTTTGATCAAACTCTTCTCTGTGTCCCATTGTTAAAGATGGCCTAGCAAACATTTATTTAACAAACATTTGCTTTTTCATCTCCATGTGAATTGCTCCCCTGCCCTTTGAATGTCCAAACCATTACGCCACCCCACCCCACCCTTTTCCTTAACTCCAGAATGACACATAAACCTCAACTGCCCAATACTTCCTTGGGTCTCATCTAATGGCACCCTCAAATATGCAACCAAAAATACACTTTGGACATTTTCTCTTGTTACCCTGTCTCATGTCAAATTGTTTATAAGCTCAGTTAGAAGAACTTAGAAGGTGATGGAAAGCTATATATATATATATATATATATATATATATATATATATATATATATATTTAACTCCCTGCATGCACCTGTTTTATTAACAGAAAATTCAGCATCTATGGAGCGTTGTATCAGGTTATGCTGCCAACTGCTCTTCACTGCTATATGGCGTCACTGTTGACATGAGCCCCATGCAAGGGAACACTAGAGTGCCCAGCACAGAATGCCTATCTGGACCAGATTTCTACACAGTCAGCTGTGATTCTTTGAAGGAGGATCAAATCACTACCTCAGTCAAGGGTCACCAACTGGCCTTCTGTAAACCAAATCCAACTCTCAGAAGTGGTTTATTTGACAACACACACTTTATGGTAACCTTTTAGGACTCTCTCTTTTTTACACTCAGCCTGAAACAAAACTTTATATTGCCTGTCTGTTGGCATTTGTGCTTACAGTCCTGATCCTAGGGCTAGCTTTAATCAAAGAAGTACCATGCTTTCCCTCCCAATTATAGGTCTCTGAACTTGGTGTTTTCAAATGATGCACAGCCTGTCCTCAGAACTCTGTTGCAGAATTGGGTACCACCTCCATCTCTCCCCAGAGATATATGCCAGGGGCTGAGCAGCCTTCCCATTCAAACTTTCCACACAGAAAAGTCCTCATTAAATCCTGTTTTGAACACTAGCCTATACCTCCTACACTTCTAAGAGTTGTTATCCTCAGTGACCACAGGTGCCCTCAAGGATATTTGGTGATGGCCAATGGCATGCTCCCTTCAATGACTCAAAGTGAATTTCCTGGCATCTCTTCTCACTGAAGAAGATTGTCTCTGGCCAGTTGCTCTCCAGTACCAAAGCCTAGAGTGACATATTAGTAGATCTAATAAAATTGTTTTCAGATTTACTGTTTCATGGACTCGTGAGACTTTGGTGTCAGGGACAATATAGAGCTGTCAAATAATTTAAAAATTTTGCCAATATAGCACATTTAAGAGCATCCACTATTACCACCCTTTTATAAGAGTGATTATAAACACCTCTGTGATGAATAGCCTCATAACTATTGGTTACGTACAACTAACTGTAAGTATATCCTTAGGGTGAATTCCTACAATTAGAATTTTATATTTTTATTAGTGTTGTGACTGAAATATTTGTTATTGCTATAATGCCATTATGCAGTTATTGAATTTTTTCTTTTATATTGTAAGTGGTTGCCTTTTAAACAGTTTTATAATTTGATGGTTTTTGAGCTACTTTTGTTTTTTGAGCTAGAAGTTACTACTGAGTCTTCAAAGTCTCCTAGACAATTTGAAGCAGCATTTTTGAGAAGAATGAGTCAGGTCAATATTTGTTTTCTTTTTAGAGTTATTTATTTCCATCCCCTAACTTATTATTCCTTCAGATTGGAAAAGATAAGCAATGATACGCAAAGTTGTGTAAAGATGAATAAATATCTGTCTTTCTCTTCGAAAGCTCTCAGGTGAAGCTCAAATTAGTTTGTCAGACAGCTAAACTTTTTGCTAACATATACTAGAATATCATCTATTAATTTCCATTAGTGTGAATGCTTCTCAGTCTCCCAGTTTCCATGAGGCAGGAATTTTCCTTAATAATCTCACTAGCTTCTAGCTCTTTCTACCAAAGTAGAATAAGTTATAACTTAGAGAATATGGAATACCTGACTTATTTGTTGTAGACTCTCTCCTTCCCACCCTCCCTCCTTTCACCATCCTCTATCCATCTGTTCTCTCCAGGGCCAGACCCCCGATGTATGTAATTCTCTGGTTTGCTCCATGTCTTGAAATTTTTACAGGAACTTCTCTTTATGGGGAGATAGATCCATGGTTTTTCATAGCTGCTTATGAGGTCTAATTCTAGGGTCCAATAATAGATTTTCCATTATTGCTATACCACAAAGCCATGTTTTAAAACCGTCAGTAATAAAACTGATAGGTTTGTCTTCATTTGTCTTCTTGTTGTCTGTTTCACAATTAGTTACAAGGTTAGTTGGAGTAAGGGGAGAATCTTAATTTTGTTCCCTTTAAGTCACTAATAATTTACATGTATTATATATATGTATATCAAGCCAATGTTGAGAATTGTGTGCTGGATTTGGGAGAAGAATTGATTAAGAGTTGAATTAGTGGGGAAAATAAGACAAACATATCAGAATTAACAATATGGAGTCTGTGACAAAAATACCGCGTGCGTATATAGAACAAACAACATCAATGCATATATATAGAGACAAACAAGACAAGCTCCTAGGAAGAAAAGCATTTAAGATAACATTTTAAACCAGAGGACTTTTAAGTAGCGGAAAAAAATAAAAGGCCTAATTTTAGTTGACAATATTCTTGGAGATTCCAGCTGTTTATTAGAGGGTCAGCCCAAAGGGTGGCTCTTTCACAGATGGCAGAGCAAACATTTTTATTCTCAGTGTTTGTCTGCACATGTAATGTGAATTCATTTGCCTTGGGCACTGACAGTCTTTCAGCAATGCCAATCTTTATTTATCTTTTATTTTTATTTTTTTAGGTGAGGCAGTCCTTGGTTGACCTACAGCTTGCAAGGACCTTGTCAGCTTACAATCCCTTATTTTTTCTTTTTTATGCCTACAGCACCTGCTCTTCCTAGGTGGTCTCCCATCCAAGTACTAACCAGACCCGACCCTGCTTAGCTTCAGAGATCCGACGGGATCAGGCTCGTTCAGGGTGGCATGGCTGTAGATAGCAATGCCAGTTTTTAAACTCGTAGACACTTTATGTAAACCGCTAGGTGGATTCTTATGATCCATGTACACCGTGAAGTTACAACTCAAATTGTGCTTATAGTTGCAAATACACCTCAGTTCCCAACATTTTAAAGGCAATATTCTAAAAGACCACAAGATGGGGGTATTCCTGCATACAAGCAAATACTTAAAGCAGCGCGCTCAACTCCCCAAGTTCCACTTTGACTAACGAGGCAGTCATTAGCCCCATGTGGCTATTTTAATTTAAGATTAAGTAAAATGAAAAATCCAGCTCCAAAGCTGAGCTAAACACATATCAAGAACTCAATAGCCATGTGTGGCTAGTGGCTACTCTACTGTATAGTGCAGAATAAAACATTTCCAATCACAAAATTTTCTATTGATTTTAAAATTGATATTTCTTTAATTAAAAAATGGAGGCCTTAGAAAATAATGATTCTTTCTATTATTTATAACACTGAACAAGTGGAAACATTTTAAATGTCCAGCAATAGAGTTTTGATTATCTAAACTATGACATAAATGTGTGCTGGAATATTGCATAGCCATTAAAAATAGTATTTTCTTAGAATGTGGGGAAATCCTTATTGTATAATTTTAAGGACAAAAAGAGAAAGACAGTATGTGTGTGTCTGTATATAAATGTGCATACGTATATGAATAGATCATTCCAAATTTGGTAATTTTATACTATACATACATATACATACTTACATAGGAAGAAAGAAGAAAAAAGAATAAAAGAAAGATTATAATATTATTAGTTAAATGGGATGTGAAATAATGGAGGATTTCATGTTCTTTCAACATTCCTTTATTTTTTATTTTTTTCCAAGATCGGGAAAAAAATCAATAAAAGAAGAAACCATAAAAATAACATAGAACTTTTTGAATTTCAACAAAAGCTAAAATAAGTTTTGGAAGATTTAGTAATTCGCTTTTTAAAAAACTTTAAAGTTTTTTTTAACTCATATAAAGTTTAGCATGTGCATCTACACAGTCATATGCATAAACTATCTGCATAATTCTTGTCACCAAGGCAATTTTCAAGATCTGCGATTCATATAATGCTGAGCAGGCCTCCTAGAGCAACTGAGTGGTCTCTGAATTCTCTCTATTTAAACCCTGAGCCCAGTGTAACATTTATTCATGTGGAAGCAGATCGATAATATCTTTTCCATGATCAAAATATTCCAAATGAGAGTTTCTTCTGTGTTCCTATTGCTAGTCCTTAACTATAAACATTCTTTTCTCACTGGTGCTTTTGGAAATTGATTGAAATCCATGAAGACTCTGGTATCTGACTTACTAAAAGAAGCTGAGACTCCTGAACTCACTCGCTTCTGTCCCTCCAGCTCCTGCCTGTGGGTAGTATAACGAAGGCCCTAGACACAGAAGGTGGTCTGCTCTGCTGGAGTTGGCTGGTTTGGCTGGGTTTGGAGCCCTATCAACTTCTGGCCTTATACCTCAAGTTCTTTGGCTTCAGTTTTCTGATTTCTAAAATGGAAGGCGTGTGGGAGACTGTTATGGGATTATAATAATGTATAAAAATTGCCTGAATCATGGAAGAAAATTCACTTTTTTTTTAGTTGTGATTACACAGATGTACATTTAATCAACAAATAATCCATTTTTTCTCCTTTTATCAAATATTTCGAGCCTGTGTGAGATTTCATGTTATCTGGCTAGGTGTAAGGCTGTGTTTAATATTAGTATAGCCACAGGTGTCAGAGGTTCTGATGTTCTCTGACTTTTTTGCTTTTCTTCTCCTTGTCTTCGAGTCGCCCTAAAACTCCTTCTATGCCTTTCAGCTCGGTTAGTTAGAATCCACTCATTGTCCAGAGTGCTGACAAATTTCACACTGAAGGCAATGGTAAGATTACTTGCGGGAAGAGGGAAGGGATAGTTTTCTTTACTAAAATGAGAGAGGAAACTGTAAAAGGTGAGGTTTAAAAAAGTCATGGATGCCTCCTCAGGCAGAACAAATTGGAAAAGGTTGAAGGACATGTAAATTAATTTTCTCAAATACTTGGTATACACTTACATACTCTTGAATAGTCTTCGCATGCCCTCAGTTCTGAATTTGTTCTTAGAGTTTACATCAGGGAAGTTCAGGGTGGTAGGAAGTGGAAGCAAAGCCTTCTGAGCTCTGGTAACTGTGGGGCGATGGAGGAACTAGAGCTACAGATGCCTCATATTCCCTCCTCTGCAGGCAAGAATCTCAGAAGGGAGAGGGAGAACACAGAAATACTGGAATTAGTATTGGAAGGAAGAGAATTTGGGGCAAGTGGCTGCTTCTTTGGGAATATCTGGAGGGGAGACTGGCAGTCCCGAGGAGAGATGCTGCATGTTGTTACCTGCTCTGGGAGACAGGAGCTGAAGTAATAAATTTGGTGCAGGTCTCCAGGAATGGAACCAGGCTAGCTATTCTGCAAGAGACAAGAGGGCATTCAAAGATCCTCCCCTACTGCCACAAAAACAAAATATCCCCTCCTCTCATTCCATGCAAAAGCGACCGAGTTAATTTAAAGACAAGATTCAATTTATGAGGCTGAACTAACATGAATATATTGGGCTAGATATTTTTTTCTGTACCTCTTCTCTTTATTCTGTGGTAGAGGCACTCAAGAGAAAGAAAGAATGGATCAGTTCAGTTAGAAATAAATAAATGAACCATATTTCCTCTGCACATTTAATATAATGAATACATTTGCAATTCCAACCCATACTTACTTTTCATGTATACAAACCTGCAACTATATCTGATTTTTTTTCTTTTTTAAGCATTTTTTTCTCAAATTACTGGCTTTTTAGTAAAAAATTATTTCTTATCATTTGTAAATTATTTTGAATACCTTTGAGGTGCCTTATATATGTGCAACACTGTGCTAGATATTGACAAATTCTGACCTAGGTCTCTAGCATGGAGTGCAAATAAAACATGACCTCTACTTAAAAAAAAAAAAAAAAAAGGCAATTTGACTCTATAATCCCAAATTGGGCACCCAGCATATGTCATTTGGTAGAAGCAGGTCTAATTCTTTTTGTCAATCTATCTGACCATAACACATACACACACCAAGAAAATCTGTTGATTAGGCAAAAGAGGGATTTTAGATTTACTGCTATAATAGAGAGCATCTCTTTAAAAGAACCAGTGGTGTCTCAAAAGGAGAAATGTAGCAAGGGTGCTTATAAGAATTTTAGGGCCTCAGCTGGATTATTTTAAATCAAGTTAAGCATGGCAGAGAACTGACATAGTTGGGTAGTTTGTGATATTAACGGCTTTGGATTTGTGGACTTGAGCATTTAGGGTCTTCAAGGGAGTCTTAAAGAGCAATTCGGTAGTTGTGATACATAAGCTATTTTTTAATTGGTTCACAGCCTTATCTTCAAAGAGCAGGAATTTTCTGGTGCAACTAGTTGACTACAGACACAAGAAAGTATTCTTGGTCTCAGTATTGTTTAACAAATATCACTGGTTTCAATTCTCATTAGTGTTAAAAGATAATTTTCAGAAAAAGGTAAAATTATGACTTTTATATTGATATAAACGAGTGTTAAAAAATTACATTTTGCTCATTTAATGAGGAAAACAAGCAGACGTACTGGTTATCAGTTCAGAGGAAAAGATAAAAATTACAAATATATATGGAGTAAAAGAAGTGAATTGTAAATAGAGACAAAACTGGTTTTTTCGTCAGAAGGAAGGAAGTCAATCAAAACTCTAGTGGACAAGTCATAATTTGCATGTCTAGCAACTTTGAAAAGACACAAAATAGCTTACAGATAATAAAAGACTAGAATTTGATTGTTTTGATAATATGGATGCGCCATATGTAGACAATGCATGTTTTCCATCGAAATACAATTTTTTTCTACATCAGTATCCCTTGGCGATATTTATTGTTCACATCTGCCTAAGTCTATTATGCTCCATCCCTTGCATCTCCATCACATTTACATGGGTATCATTGTCAAAGGCCTTGATGAGAGTGGATCTACTGTTTCTACTACATAGCTCTGATCTATCCATTTATTCTCTGTTAAAGAAGAAAACAAGATTAACATAAAGCCACTCCCTCCTGATGAGCTGACATTTCCACTTCTCTGAATTTATAAATTTAACTTTAAATAATTTATTGTCATAATACAGCTTTCAATGGCAACCTGACAGCTTACAGCCATACTGAGAAGGAGAAATGAGAAAGCCTTGGTCTGGAACCAGATACACTCACTGACAGAAAAAGCCTAAAAGAAGAAGACATGTGACTTGACTGACGGCCAAGATTCAGCGGGAAGGGTAAAAGAAGTATCTACTGAGAACAGCAATTACACCAAGTTCACCCCAAATTACACAGCTAGTTAGCCACAGAGCCTAGTATTCAAATACTGGTCCAATTCCAAGCACATGCACTTTCCAGTTTAACTCTTGAATTCTTTTTCCTCTTTCAATTCAAACCTGATATCCTCTGTCCTAACAGGAATATGATTTAGGTGAAAGATTTTTCTCTCCTAATTAGATCAGTCTACTCTTAGCAAATATATCCTTTCCCACTAGGTGGGATATATTTCATTTTCAGGTATGAGCCCATTCTTTGAGAGTCTTTGACTATATTTTTTAAAAATCCAAGTATCATTTATTTGCATCAATTGTGGAGCCAGTCTACTTACCACTTGTGAAAGACCAAATTCACTAGGTAATTTAAGAAATGATTTTATTCAGGCTATTGCAGTAGGAGGACTATTCATTAATAAAGAACATTTTAAATAAAGGGAAAGGGTCCTGAAGATTTACAGAGGCAGTGAAACAGGGGAGTCATCCACGTCATCCACAAGTTATGGGAGTCAGGGGAGAGAATGGAGACTAGTCTTATCTTGTGATAAGTGAGGACAGATTGGTCGTTTTGGTTAGCTGTTTCCCAGAACACAAAAGGATGGGTGAGAATTTCTTAACTATCACTGTTTCTGGGTGCATGAGGCTCAGGTAAAGTTTTTTTTTTTTTTTCTCTATCCCAATTTCAAAAGAAAACTTCCCAAAATACTGCAGTTCTTCGACGTCCTGCTGGAAGTGTCATTGTCATAATACGCCTTCCCCAGTCTCCTCTGATGACCTCGTTCATCCTCATTGAATCATAAGAAATGGGTGATACCAGCAAGTTTGACAAACAACAAAGAGTTTACTGTCCCAGACTGGATGCATCTCCTGATAGGCACACTAGGCATCCTACATAGAGCCTCTTTGCTATAAGAATCCCATGACCACCTGACTCGTTCTTCATGCCCAGGTTAGAAACTGCTTTCTTCACAAATATTCATCCTTTGCTGTCTGCCTTATTGTACTATTATACTTATTGTACTTATTAATAATGATAAAAAATTACAAAATTTGTTTTTAGATTTTTTTGGGGGGGAGGTGGTGGTGGAGACAATCCAAGTGATGGTAGTTTGGGCTACAGATCCAAATGAGGGCCAGCTGTGGTCCCACCTTCTCTTATATACCCATTCTGTTCAATGCCAAGGAAAATTTTCTTGTGATTTCCTCAAGGTAGAGATTGAATAAGGGCTTACTGCTGGTTTTCCCTCATCCTAAGAGGTAGTTTTATGGGGTTCTATCTTCAAAGAGATGGGGTATAATATTAGACATCTACCTTAAGTGGAGCCTGGGCTTCGATGTGCTTATTCAGCCTCCATCAACTCTCTAATCATGCCCAAAATGGTGTTCAAAATGCATACTCAGTTTTGCCTATTTTGCAAATGTCCTCAGGACGAAGGTGGCTTAAATGCACAGGTTCTAGATTTCATTTAGATTTTGTCCTAATTAGTTTTTACTATTTGTCATCTGTTTTGATTCTTTTAGAAAGGTATTTTTAATAAATAGTTTGTCATCTTTTGTTGTTTTCCCTTGAGAGTTGATCCAAACAGTGTACTCTGCTATGTTAGAAATGGAACCTCTCCTGGACCTTTCACAGAAAGAGATGTGACATGTTCATTGATTTTCAGAATACTTTTGGTTACTAGGAAGAGAAAATACAATTCACACTAGTTGATTACATAACTAAAAAATCCGAAGATTAGAGTGGTCTTCAGGAATAGTTAGATCAGGGCTATATCTTGGTTTCTCTCTGATTTGCTTGATTCTGTTCTTTTCAGTGTGTTGCCTTCATCTTTTGGTTGCCTTTATAAGACGAGAATGCTAAAAGAAACTGGTACTACATCTTCCTTGCTCACAGTTATAGGAAAAGGAGGGCTTCTTCCAACAAGTACTGAACTTATTATTATGTCTGAAATATTCAATGACTAGATCTAGTTAAAGTCCTCCTGAAAGTGGCTAGGTTTAGCTGTAGCAATTAGGGTCCTCCTGGAGCTGGGGATATATCATTGCCACTCATATAACAAAGCCACTGTGCAAAAGAGGAAGAAATGTATATTCATGAGACAATCAGAATGGCAGAGAAGGTAGTACAGGAGAGTAGAAAAACTTTGGAGCCTGTGAGAAAAGAGAGCTGAAGGATCAATAAAGTGTTTAAAGAGGACACCAGAACTGTCAAAGACAGTACTCACAATTTTGCTGAGGATTAGTGCTATTTATCTTTATTTAAATACAGAGAAGTAATTACAATGAAATATAGTGACCCTGTAGCTCCAAATTAAAGACCCCTCATTCTTATTATATTTAAAGTAATTGTTACCTTTTTTCCTTATGAAAACATTATTATTAAGGAATTTTTTTCTTAATTGTTGCATTCCAACTCAGCACTGAGTCTTTAGCACAGGTCTAGGTGCTTTCTGGGAGGGAGATCCAGTATTGAAGTACTTGATTCTGGAAATGTCTATAGAATAAACAAATAAACATTTAATAAATGAATGAACAAAGAAGCAAAGAAATACCCAAGAAGAGACTCTCTACTTTGATTGCTGTTTTTGCAATTTCAAGTCTGTTTTCACAAGATTTGACACTTCTTGCTGGTTTTTAGCTTCTTGGCATCGTTAAAAAGCAGGAACCTTAACCTTTAAACTCTAATAGTAGAAAAACAAGAAAGGGTGAAGCATTCAAAACCATCTGCAGTGGAATATTGGGAGACCTCAGATAAATCACTTTATCTCCCTGAACCAGTTTCCATCTGCAAAATGAATGATGATGTGTTTTTATGTCAAAATTAGATCGTCTTGGGCTTTTTAAGGTACGTGGAATTGTTGAGAAGAGGTTTTATAAGCAAGTATGGTCTGTTTCACTGTATGCCTCCTGTATGAAGCTCCACCAACCAATGAGGAAAATGGCTTCAGTGTTAATGAAGGTCCCACGGAAAATAGGGATCTGCGTTTTGTGAGCATCTGGGTTTTATCATGAGTTCAGTCTTTCCTGTTGAAAAATGAGTTAGTATAACGAGCTCTTATGTATTCAGTCAAGCTAAAGAAATGAGCACAGCATGCTGTTGAACTAGAGACTTCTCTTTACCTTAACAATCTTGTTTACAGATTAACAGGTTTTCAGGGCCCCAAAACTCCATTGCTTCTCAAAAGGGTTGATCTGATTATCTAATGTTGCATAACAAACCATCCCAAACTTAAACTACAGTGGCTGTTTATTATTGTTATCTTTCATGGTTCTGGGTGTTGGCCGGGCTTACGCAGTTCTTGCTTAGAATCTGAGTCATTTTGAAGCCTTTTCCATATGTATCCTGGGAAGATTCGAATATCTGGAGGCTGGAAGAACTGAGGCGCCTCAGAAATCTCTCCGTGGTTTGTATCTGTGGTCATTCCAACATAGCAGCTTCAGGGTAGCAGGCTTCTTCCATGGAAGTTCTGGCCTACAAAAGCACATGTCCTGAGAGAGCCATGCCGAGAAGCCTTATGGACTTCTAGAACTCAGCAGCATAAGTCAGCAGTGTCACTTTTGGTACATTCTAATCTCTAGAAGAATTGAGAGGGAAATAAACTCCAACTTTACACGGCTGGAATATCAAAGAATTGAGGGTATGTTTTCATTCTCTACAAATTCTATTATTTCTCTATGAGACATTTATTGTTTTAACTCTGATGGGCTTTTTAAGAGTTTCGAAATAATCACTGGAAGTAGAAAGAGCTTCATCCATGATCAGCTCCTAATTTAACTAAGAATTAACATACAAATCCATGGGAATTAGGCACCAGGAACATTAGAAGTAGGAAAAAAATCCCTGTGGTAGGGGAGAGGAAGACTTACAGGAAGATAACAAAGGACTCAAGGTGGCTGGTTAAGATATAGCTGGCAAAAGGAAAAATGAACTGAGTGTCAGCATTGGCATTCCTGGGTTCCAGCTCCTACTGTGCCACTAACCCTCCGTGTGACTTTGGTTGGCAGGTCACTGTCACTTCCCCTCTGGGACCACTTTGTCCTCATTTGTAAAATACGAAATTGAATTAGATAATTTCTAAGGCTCTGACATTCTACAATCCCGTTATTACTGGTTTAATAATGATTGCTGAAACATTCCCTTAATAGGCAAGAAATTAAAGGGTCTTGACCCTCGGCTATTAATATCATTTGTGCCAACATTTAATGGATTGAGATGAATCACTGATGGCGAAAGACACCATAGCCAGGGATGCTAGTAGACACCTCATTCAGGTGACAATGGGAAAAGACAACTGACATATTTTATACAATCCAGATTAGGCAGAAAAGAAGAAATGACCCTTGTCGAACTTCAATGGAAAAAAGCAGTCTAAAATGTCGCATTGCTTTCTTTCATGCTCAGATACTATCTTCCACTTTGATCATATTAAAGGAAAAATTATAATTTAAGAGCACTTGTTACTGGAAGTTTACGAGTGTAGGTGAGTGCTTTGATTCTCAAAGAGAGGACTCCAAGCTTCGATGACCTATTGTTCAACAGTGTGGGGCCCCTTAATGAATTTTAAGATATACTAAGTATAGAAAAAAAAATGTACTTCATTGAAAGCACACCCTTTTAGGCAGTCTGGTTCCAGGCCTGTTCATTGTCTTTGAGCCATTTTAAAATTGCCAGTAGCTGATGGGTATGCAAACTCTGTCTTGTCCATTAGAGTTTCTATTGACTTCTCTCTACACTGTGTAAAAGTTGTTTTGCTTCCATTTGCAATTTGATTTCTTTTTATGTTTTTGCTTTTTGACGTTTCCTCTGAACCAGTTTCCTTATATTATATGCATAAACTAAAACCTTTAAAATGTGTTCGTTTTTATATCATGATTTTGCTATTTTCTGAAAATTATTTTTTAATATAAGGTTGGACCTAGACTTAGTTTAAAATAGTGGTTGGAAAGGGATTAAATTGCTCTCCATTAGAAATGTACAGGCTTTTGGAGATTTAGAGACTGGCAGATTTAGAAAGAGAGAAAACAATTAAGCACCCACATAGTTGTGTGAAGAAGTGGGAGAGCCTCGCTAACATAGAAACCTGTAGGGGCTAGAGTGAGGAGGGATATGGAGGGAATAGAGTGGGGTGGGAAAGATGGCTAAGGAGAAAGACAAGTGAAAAATATTACATGGAAGAGAGAACTGAAGAACTTTAAAGACACTCTGGTCTACTTTTAAACTATGTTGATCTATGTTTGCAATGCTTCAGTGATCTCTTTCTATTACCTCAATGATTTGTTAATAAGAAACTGCACCAAAGCTTTGCATTCATTGTATATTGAGAGGTGAAGTATAGAGATGTAGTATTCCATGTCAGGAGCAATGTGAGAAGAGTTGGTAAGTTGTGTGATGGCAGGGATGCAAGGAAAAATCCAGAAAACCCAAAGCCTTCCCACCTCCAAAATTTACAGAAATATTAAGGGGCAGGGGAGTTCAGCTAGCCCAGAGGATGTGACTTTGACCTATGTTACTGTAAAATTAGAGGAAATGGTGACTTCAGAAGTATGGAAGTTGTGTTCACATCAAGACAGATGAAATTTAGATTATAGGAAAAATGGAAAAGAAGAACTTTTGTTACCTCTAATGGTACTTCAGACAACTTTTCCTCTAAGGACATTTAGAAAGTGTGGGAACTTAAAAAAAAAAAATGTACTTGAGGGTATTGAAGAGCTAAAAGAGTTATGAGGAATAACTGAGCCAAAAGAGAGAGGTGAGTGTAGTGTTGAGATCTCTTTAGCCCTGGAGGCACCAGATAATTCAGAAAAGAGAGCAGCTCAATGACAGTCTTCTGGGGCTGGAGTGTCAAAAATTGGAGTAAAATCCTCACTCATCAGGTTGGACCCCAAAAGTTACACCTAAAAACCCATAATTAACTGGAAGTTAGCCAACCCTCACATTGCAGACCTGCTTCCAGTCACTGGGAGGCCCAGACAGGTTCAATATTTGAAGCTAGATTAGGGGGATTATATCGCTGGTGGCCCTAGACATCAGGCAGAAACAAAAAAAAAATCCTCTCTGGAGGATAATAACCATTCTAAATTTCAAGTTTTTTCTATAATTAATTTTTAGGATAGTTTTTTTTTTTTAAGCTAGCAGAAGACTTCCTTAACCCAATAAATGGTATCTATAAAAATCTAAACAAAATAAAAATTACAGCAAAATTATACTAACTTTGAAAGATTGCACCAGTTGTAAATTTTTTTTGCAGCTTAAATTGATATGTATTTATTTTTCTTAACATAATCAGAAGTTTGGAAGGAGGTGACTCAGAGAAGTTAGGGCCTATGTCTCTGTAATTCTTATAAGGGATAGGGTCACATAGTGGTTACGAATACAGATTCTGCCACCAGACAGCTTGGTTCAGATCCTGTCTCTGCTATTTCTTACCTATGTGACCTTGAACAATCCATGTCATCAGTCTTTTCATTTGTAAAATAATAAAAATAATACCCATGCTCAGGGTGATCATAATGATTAAAAGGTCTAATACATGGATTTACTTAGAACAGTACCTGGCACATAGTAAGTGCTACATAAACATTAGCTATTGTTATGGGCTGAATTATGTTCCCCCCTAAATCATATATTGAATTCTTAACCTCTAATGTGATGGTATTTGGAGATGGGATCTTTGGAAGGTAATTAGGTTTAGATAAAGTCAAGAGGGTAGGGTCTTTATGATGAGATTAGTATTCTTGTGGGAGGAGAGCTTGCTCTCTCTTCCATATGAGAACTCAGCAAGAAGATGGCCACCTGCAAGCCAGAAACATAGCTCTCCCCAGGAACCAAACTGACTGGAACCTTGATCTTGGACTTTCCAGCTTCCACAACTGTTGGAAATAAACATCTGCTGTATTTTGTTACAACATTCCAAGCAGTATAACTATTATTATGGTTTTTTTTTTTTCATGCTGCTCACTCTGGAGACATAAGATGGCCGCTGAACTTCAGTAGTTACATCTACAGTTTAGCTGAAAAAAAAAGGAAAGAAAAAAGAGAAAGGGCTATGCCCATTGTCACTGATTTTCTTTTTTAAATCAGTAAATCAAAAGCCTTCCTAGAAATCTCACATAGAAAACTTCCCCTTATGTCATATTGAGGAAAATCAGGCCAACCCTGAACTAATCACTGGCCAAGAGGAATAGTGATGTATCATTAGGTCATTAGACGCCTCAAATAACTAATATGGCTTTACTATCTAAAATATTTTTATGTGATTAATTTATGAAATCTTTTATGAATTAGATTCCTAGAGGAAGTTGACATGGGGTGTAATTAGAATAAGAGTCATTGTTATTGTTTATTTAGGTAATCAACTTTCTTTTTATTATAAAAGCAATTTATGCTTATTTAAACCAAATATTCAAAAATGTATAATGAAAAATCTAACAATACACTTTCCCAGGTTCCATACACTCAGCTTATCAAAGTTAAAAGTTTGAAATACAGTTTTCCGTGACTTTTTGTAATAATGGTTCTAGATAAGATGTGGTCAATGACTGTCAGCTTTGCTATTTTTGCCCTGACTTTCAATTTAGGATCAACTAGAGAAAGCCACATGCATCTCCAAACCAATCACATAAGATGCATCACTTTGTGTTAGTCTGCCTCCAGTTTCCCCTGGCAACCATATTCCAATCAGGGCCTACCTGAGCCTTCCCGTTTTTTCACTGTAAAGCTTTCCTACTCCCTGAGTTCCTTTTCAGTAAGTGCTGGTGGCTGACTTCCTTGCTATAGCAAGCTCTGAATAAATAGTCTATGTTGTTTCTGATCTGGTAGTCTTTGTTTATTTCCACGCTCTGCATATCTTTGGGTGAAGGAACACAAGAAGAGGAAATAATGTGATTTCTAGCAGTTTGCACATTTCAAGGCATGAAAGAATGATCACAAAAGTTTTTTCTGGGGGCTGGTATTCACAAGTAGATGAAGAAACAGATTTCAGAGAAATGAAGCAAACCTTGCAATGATGTGGGAAATGCTGATGGCACCAAGGTAAATTGAACCTTTTCACTCTTTTGTTTTAAAAATATAAATCAGAACCATAAGAGATGCTGAGATGAGATAAAGAAGTATACACTCTTAAATAAGAATTCTGCAACAAAAATAATAACAGAAAGAGCTAATCACACAAATCCTTGACCCCAAGCCATCACAAGTAAACTGCACTGCAGCCTTCACTGAGATGGTAGAATTTCCACTTTACCCCGGTGTAATGCATTAGCTTTTCAGAGAAGTGAAATGAGTTGGCACATAAAGTAAACATTTTTAAAAATGTCAGAGAAATGTCAAAAAAAATCTCTGAATGTTACTCAATGCTTTACTCATGGACCAAAGCAAAAATGATTATTAAATATGAGACACTCACAGGCTGTCCTGTGAAATAGATACTATTCAAAGATATTTTTCACAAAAGGTAAAATCAGACTGTCATACTGATTGAACACAGTTAAATTTTTTTATTTAACTCATATGATATAGGGGAACCAGACAGAAATTATAAGTGGTTCAAGGGACAAGTCAAAACAGAACAGATTTCTTTATAAAAGAAATGTTGAGACAAACTGTAAATGTGACAAAATAATTGCAAATGGAACCATTTTTACCAAGAGTGGGGTGGGGGTGGGGTGGAGAGGAAGTCAAATTACTACTAGTCAGGAACACATACATTTCCTACAATTTATAAAGAGTTGTAGAATAGCTGAAAGGCAATGATAATAAACAGGGCTAGAATCTGATAATATAGAGATTATTCTTTAGATGATGCCTAGTTTTCCATTGAAAGAAAATTTTCTACAGTACGTAATTTTAAGAGAATGAAACTCATAGGGTTAATAGAGTCCAAAATTAACAACTCCTGAAAGTCACCGAATAACAAGAGCATGGCTTCAGTCTATTTCAGAGCTGCTCAATTTGGTGTGACTGTATGAAAACAATTGGGAGTATCTAAGCACTGCTAATTTTAACGTGTCACTTAAAAGGTCTAAAAGGACTACATTTCAAACTCTAGGTACATAAACAGAGTCCACTTCTCCCTTTCCACACCATCCCTGCATCTTTGCTCCAAGTTTATTATTTACCTTTTATATTTTAAGTCCCAAGACTTACTTCCTTCAGTATTTATTGAGTCATCTCCATATGCTGGACTTCATTCTCTCTGCTGAGGACAAATCTTGGAGGACAAATCAGAGATGGACAAATCTTACTCCTTATTCCTCTACGTCTAAATCAGACATGTGTAGCAAAAAAGTAAATGGCAGGTATAAATATCTTCAGATCCCTGAGCCAGGAAATTGCTACAGATACCTGTTGGTATTATAATGCCTTATTTGTATTCTTCTGATTCTTTAGGCATAACAGTGTTCATTTCCTAGTTCTGAAGCAAGCAGCACATAAAGGATGGGAAAAGTGAAAGCTCTTTGGATTAGCAGGATAAAATTGAGAGGAGTCGAGATTACCTATGGTGGGAGGGTGAGGGATACAAGTTATAAAATCTTTGTTCCTGTTAAAGCCCAATTAGCCAAAGATCAGCACAGACAAGCTTCTAGTTGGACAGAATCAGATTTGAACACTCTACACAGTGAAGGAAGGCCCCCAAAATAACTACATGCTGCTGTCCAAGAGGAGGGAGGAAAGCATCTTTTGTGAGATTTGGGTTCCTGCTGAAGGATTCTGAGAAGGGTCCTATTTCTGCATTGGACACTATTTCTGAAGTAGGATTAGGAGAAGCAGCAATTAACTAGGGATTTGGTGCTATTATGATGTGAAGGAGATGTAGGAATTGGATCTCCTCAGTAATAGATAAAAATAGCAATGAGTATAGAAATATCATTGGTAAGAAAACAGTGGTCACTCAAGGCAAAAGCACACCGTGAGTGTTTTGGAAAGAGCTGCCAGAATTCTAATGCATACCAATTCATAGTTCTTTTCCCACGGTGACAATTCCAAATGGCTATGTTAGGCTTATTCCCTAGGCAGGGCTGTTGAAAAAATCTGAAAGAACAGAGAGAGATTTCACGAAACGTGGTTGGAGTTTGTTGGGTCACAGAAGGGAAACAATATTCTCTGAAAATTATGAAACAAAAAATAACATTTCAGATTCCACTGCAAAACACGATCCTTAAGGATCTCTAAAACAGTTGTAGTTTTATGAGTAAATTGTACATTTTCTTCAGACATTGTGAGGTGGGAAGTAGAGGCAGCCTGGGAACAAGGTGACAGTTGAAGAAGATGAAACTTGCATACATGGGGAAAGGAATTCTACCTGGGCTGAGTCTTGACACTTACTCACCTCTAAGATTAGAAGTCAGCAGATAAGCCACTAATACATATCACTGTGGCTAGAGATTTGCTCTAGGAACTAGAGTGTTACAATAAAGGGTTCTAGAAGATACCTGCTGACCCCTACTCCATTTAGAGGATTGGGTGCATCAGCCAGAGAGAAGACCAATAGCCTGGGATAAGCCTGTTGGGTCTGGATTCTCAGAAACTAGCAAAAGCCATATTTACCCAAGGTTTCCTAAAGTGAGATGATATAAGATGTCATTCTCAAGTCTCTTCCAGTGGCATGCCTTCTTAAAAGATGAAGACGTTTGACCTAGAGGCACCTTCTTGCCATCTCCCATCTCTGCTGGATACCCACATTCCAGCTCTTTCACTGACAACAGGAGTTCAAGACCCAGTCTTCTTGGATCTGTACTTAGAAATACAAACTGGACTAACATCAAATATGTCAAGTCATCCTTCGAAGTTAGGCTTGTGAAGGATGGGAATTTTCATCAACAATTTCTTGTGTTGTGTCTCTGAATATATAACATCCAAGCCCAGTATGAGGGATACTGTATCTGGTATAGAAAAACAATACCCATAAAGTCACTATAATGCATGCGAAAATAGCAAAATATTACCTGTGGAATTACTATGCTAATGAAAGACACTAACACCCAGATAGATGCTAAGTGTTGTTCTTGATCGTTTACGTGTATTAACTCATTTAATCTTCACAACTATCATGTAAAGTAGGTACCATTATTATTCCCTTTGTCAGATGAAAAAACTGAGGCATATAATGCCCATCAATGGGTGAAATGCCTTTTTACAGACGAGTAGACGATTTCTACTAATAGGCAGTATCTCATGTTTAGTGTATAGTCACATTGCTTTTAGAGTGAAATCTCTTTGTTTCCTGAGACTACATTTGACCAGTTATTTCCTTGAAGAGCTACTAGAGATGCCCTAGAGGAATTGAGGGCCCTGAAATGGAAGGTAAAGAGCAATTGTAAAAAGCACTTTCTAACAACTGTCTAGACTGAAAAAACACACTAAAATTCCCTCCCAAAGAAGAATGGATAAATTGTAGTGTAACTAAGAAATAGAATTTCATACCAATTAATAAATCTCACAAAGATAATGTTGAAGAAAAAAAATCAATCAAGTTGCAGAAGAATATATGATGTTGTTTATATATAATGTAAAATTATACAAGTAGTACCAAATGGTGCTTAGGGATACATGCAGTAAAAGTATAAAGAAATGTGTTTATCATTAATGGTAAATTCAGGAATATAGCTACTTAAGGGGGAAAGGAATAATTGTGACTGAGTAGAGACGAACAGAGGATTCAACTATATTGTTAAAATTCCATTTATTTTATTGGCAGAAAGTGTGTTTAAATGATTGTTCTTCATTTATTTGTACATATAAATTATTTTCTATTTTGAAAATCGAAAACCATTTTAGGTAAAATCTATAAGGATTTGTATCATCTAATTTTAGTCAATAGAAAATGATTCTCAGAACCATAAGTTAATTTAAAATATCTCTTGTTCCAGGTAGAGAAAAAAAATTGGCCAGACATTTGCTTATGTACATCTGTTTTACATTTTTGATGAGACAGTTTACATATCTGATTTTAAAAATATGAAAGTTTAAGAACAATGTCATCTGGAAATATAGGCATGCACTTGGTTATGCACTTCAGAGTTTGAACCATAAGTGAAAAATTAGCTGAATTTTCTCCATATTGGCTGATGTGTACCCAGTTAATCATGGCCTGATGTAGTTTGTGTTCAAATGAAAGGGTGTTATTAATTTAAGTGAGAAATATCCAGGTTTGAGAAGGTTATGTTCTAGCATTGAAAAGACAAAGTTTCAGGGCTACCCTATGTTGCACATCGATGCTGAGTTTAATCCATAAGAGTATGATGTTCAGCATAGAGCAAGCATCTCCATGTCTCACTCAATTTGAAGCAGGTTTGAGGCACCTGCTTTATGGTTGGTATTATAGAATCATTTTGCAAGCAGAGTTAGAGTGAGACTTTTAACAGGCTTTGGGTCTGTGAAATAAGATTAGCAACTAAGTTGAAACTGAGGAGCTGGACCCTCTGATGTCCAAACAATAGTTGACTGTCTTGTTCTTATTACCTTTTGAAGAAGTGTCAGACTAAGAGAGAATACACAGCATTGCACTGGACTTATAGAGACATATGGTATGTAAATTATTTGTTCAAAATGGAGTTTAGCTGACATTATGGAGACATTTCTTTGAGGGGAGTTGGAGACTTTATTCTGAACAGTTGAAGTGCTCATCCCAACTGCGAATATGCAAAAGCATTTGCAGCTCATTTGCAACCATGTTTGTACTTCTTGTAATTGGACCAGAATTTGCCAAGCAGTCATCTTGGCAGACACTTGAATGTGACTGTGTTTGGCCTTGTATATGGAAAAGCAGAAAAAGCCAATCTGCAGAGAGTGAGAAAGCTGAACTGGCAAAGAGGGAGAGACATATAACTATGGGGAGAGTGAGAAGGCGACAGGAAGAGACAGGCCTAAATGGGGTCGTAATGATTTTCCAGGATCAATAATCCATCAATAACTCCCCCCTACCCAAGCTTATTAAAATGCCTTTCTCTTATTTGCAACAAAAGTTACTTATTAAGACAAATGGCGTCTATAGCAGCAAAATCAGGAGACTTACCATTTTCCATTGTAGGTACAGATCTATGGCTCACTGTGTTTTCTCACCAACAAGTCCACAGTGTCCCATCAGGCAGTTATTTTCCTACCTCACCACACAATCAATGGCCGGTGAATGTTTTCTTCCCCTTCAGTCAGAGTCACTAGGCAAAAAGTAGACCTAGACATTTCATTGCTATTTGAAAGTCTTTTTAAAATACTTGAGTCTACTACTTGAGCCACTGAAAGTCCAAGTTGGTGACAATTATTAAAAAGGAAAGATAACATTTATTGGCTACTAGTCATGTCTAAATATGATGATCATGAATATAGTTAAGAGCTCAGAGAAACAAAGTCTATGGAGGAAGTAATCATCACATGGGACTAAGGATGGAACAGAAGTTGAAATTCAAGGTGCCCAAGCAGCTGGGAATTTGAGGTGCAAAATCTGAAAAAGTCAGAAACTATAGAAAAGTAACCTCAACATCTGTCTGCAATCTCCCCTCAAGGCATTTTCCAACTCCTAAATTGAAAGGGTGATTGATATTGATAGAACAAGCAGAAAATAAAACGTAGAAGATTTGAACAATGTCTTAACCAGCTTGACCTCACTGACATATTTAGAGCACCACAACCAACGGTTGGAGAATGCTAGTTCATTTTAAATGCACAGGAAACATTCATAGTAATAGACAACATGCTCTTTCGGAGGCCTGAAATTAAACACAATATGCTTTCTGATCACAGTAAATTTAATTTATATATAAAGAATAAAGATAACTAGAAAATCCCGAAAAGTTTGGAAATCAAGCAATGTACTTTTAAATAATTTATGGGCCAAAGAAGGAATCACATGAAAATTAGAAAAATTTTGAACTAAAAAAATGACATATTAACATTTGTAGTTTGCAGCTAAAATGACATATTAACATTTGTGGTTTGTAGCTAAAACAGTGTTAGAGGGAAAGTTATAGCTGTAAAACCATATAGTAGAAAAGAAGGTAATCTAAGTTTTGACCAAGAGGTCTAATATTCCACTGGGCTTGACTCAATTTTATACAGGCTTCTTCTTCCTGACTCAAGGCCCCTGACTTCCTTCTTCTTAGAGCATTTATTTTAGAAAAGTTATGATTACAAGATCCTCCTCTGCTTCATTGAGATGTAAATCTTTAACCCATTTCCCATTTACGCTGAGAATACTTGCCAGTAGCACTCCAGGCTGCAGCATTTACCCAGAGATGACTAATAGATCACAGTCCTAACCTTCTCCCCAGTTTGTCATGAAATATCTCTCTGGAAACAAATGACATCATTCTACTTATAGCTGTTTTTAGTAGTGATATTTCCATTTACAAAAGATAGTAATTCTCAATAGCTAAAAATGTCAAATCCTGGAAAACATAGCATTCCTATGTGTGATGTTAAATGAACACTGGCAGAGAGCTGTACTTTTTCTAAACGGGAAAAGGGTTAAGAAGCTTCCTACTAGTTTCACAGCTCTGGACTTTTCCTCAAAGACTTCTGAGCTATCCCTTCGAAATTTAATAATCAAAGAAGAGAGGGAATATGGTTAATAATATTGTGATAAGTTTATATCATGACAGATGATTGCTAGACTTAGTGTGATAACCGTATTTTCAGGTATATAAATGTCAAATTATTATGTCATACTCTGTGTTGTATACCCACTACATTTACAGCCTATATACAGCCTAATCTGTCAATCTCTATGGAAGGATAGGTGCCTAATTTGGTGGGTACCTTGCTCCAAGTTGTAAAACTATCTCTTATCAAGAAGAGAGGAGTAACTTTACTTTCTCTCTAGGTAAAGGTAATTATCAAACACAGATAGTCTACAATTCTCCCCACATCAGCTCTTAAAATCTCTCCCCACTTTATTTCAGCAGAGCTGAATATCTAGACCTGGTCTGTTCTCTCTCTCTTAATGCTGGAAATTTCTGTTTGCTTATCTTTTCCAGTGAGATTTTTTTTTGTTTCCATTTTAGAAGAAAATAGAAAAAAGTAGCAAATTATCTTCTAAGAGAGTAGGATAGAAATAATATAAGATCAGACATCAATGAAATAAAAAATAAAAGCATAGTAGAGAAAACCATAAAACCAAAAGCTGATTCTTGAAAAGAGCAATAAGACAGGTAAACTTCTAGTAAGATTGATTTAAAAAAAAAAGAAAAGAAAAACAAATTATCAATATCAGATATGAAAGAGGAGTCATTTAATCGTACCTATTTGTTATTAAATACTAAATGTCATTCTTTTAATTTTACCTATGTGTTATTCACTAGGAAGTGTCATTCACGGTATTGTGAATAGAAATGAATTGGTGTTCAGCTCTACTCTCTAATCGATTATGACCCTGTATTCACATTGTGGGCCTAATTGGCATCTTGATGTAGGAGCTCCTCAGAGCAGCTTACTACAATAAAATAACATGTAAAAAGAATTAAAAGTTAAAACATAAAGTAAAACAAAAGAAAGAAAATGTGTTAAAGTTTCCTTTGTTTTTGATCCTTCTATGAGGAAACTTCTGGACAGGTGCAGTTTAGACATGGATGCAGGCATTTCTGGGGTCTCTGGGCCATAATATCATATATGAATATGCCCATCCCACCATTTTTTCAGTACCTATGAATTTATTTTTTCCAGAACAATACCTTACACTCATTTTACATTTTTAATAACTTTTGAGTTGCAAGAAATAGAAGGTTGTGTTCATAAAGGTAGGTGGAAATGCAGGAAAACTGGCAGACAATTGAATTTTTGACTTTGGATATTTTTCCTATGAAATATCTTCCTTTATCTACCTACATAATGAAATTGGGAACAGTTTTTATGTGCATCAGATCCAAGCTGAGACAATGAAAACCCTTTCTTGGGAACTTAGAATGGGGAATGAACACTCAGAGGTCAAAGTCTCTCTGGCAGCTGGACTGTAACATGGAGCCTGGGAGCTACTGTATTTTAGGCTAGGGTGATAAGAGAAGTAGAAAAAAAACCATTCTGCTCAATACACACACACACACACACACACACACACACACACACACACACGTGTGTGTGTGTGTGTATACATATATATGTATATATATATATGAATGAAAAATTCTGAAAGAGAACTGAAATGGAGATGAAAAGACAGGAGACGAAGTAGTCTGATGGCAGAGGCCCTGCATCCAGGTTCTTCCTAATCATTTTCAACATTTTTCTTATCATCAGTTCTGTGACACAAGCTCATTTTTTTTTTTTTTTTTTTTTTTTTTTTTTTTTTTGCTTAAGCTAGTTTGAGCTAGATTTGTACATGTAATAAAAGAGAACACAGAAACTATCACATAAAAGTGAAAACATTTTAGCTTAGGATGCAACAGAACTGCTGCTGTTTTAATGGAAAGTAGAATCTCTTATAAAGTAGGCATTTCTTTTTTTCTGTTCTTGTCACTTCTTCCTTCCTTGATATGACTCCTATAATGATTGTTTATAGAATAAATGAATGGATGGATGATTTATATCTATACTTTTACACTTGGTACTTCTCAATGGGTTTTGTGTTAAAGTTTATAAAGAGAAAAATGTCTTTGCCTTAGTGGGACACTAGCAAATTTACATGTTAGTTTTAGGCAGAGACTTTATTCCAGGACATGCCACCATGACTGAAACTTCAGGCACCCCACCCTAGTCTAATCAGCTGTTCCCAGAGTAGTAAGATATCATGGTATAAAGTATGAAATCTTAAGTAAGAATCCATCTTTAAGAGCTTTGCCCAAAAGGTGGCTTTATAACCAGCAGGCACTTCTAGTTTTCCTGATTTGTCAAGCAAATGCAGCTATTTATGTGCTGTCCTATACAAAATATGTAAGTGACAGTGGTTTATTGATTTATGAACACACTTGCACAAACAGCACACATCTTCCCTTTTTCTTCACTAACACCTTTGCTAATTTTACCTTGCATTCTGCAGTTCACAAATTGGAGAAAAGAACCTCAGAAGAGCACAATCCAATATCCTCACATGATCAGTTTTCTCAATGGAAATAATGATGACAATAATAAACATTTATTAAATAAGCTTCTATGTCAGACACCATGTCATAACTGATATTATCTTGCATTTGGAGTACACATGAATTATAGAAGTACTTATCAAGGTTTTGAATTTCATAGACTAGATATGAGAAGCTCTCATAGGGTTGTATTTTATTAAAAACAAAACAAAGTAATACAAAATTTACTATCTTCATCATTATTTATGAAGAGATATTCTAATGCCCCCAAACGTGTATAAAACATAATCACAGGGGAAATTTTTAATTGAACAAGGTTAGCTTTATATTATTTTACCAAATTCTTTGTTTTTCACTTCTTTGTGCAGCCAAGTAAAGACTTAAGATGGGCTAGAACAAAGTATACGGTACAAGCATTTCAGAACTGCTGTTACATAATTAATACTCAAGATGTGCTGAGGTGGAAAGAAGACATTCATTGATTTAAATCAGAACATCAGTGGTCACTTCTTCCTAACTTGACTGACTGTGGCTTCCTTCATCGCAAGAAGATGGGATGTTAAAAGATATAATATGACAGCTGTTCGGAGGAATTTCTCTTACCCTGAAGAAATTGCCCATAATGGAAATGCAGCTGTGGCACCTAGAGGCTGTGTGTGTTCATCGGAGGAAGAGATTCCACAAGTTCCAAACAAAACAGATGCTCACTCTCTCACAGATCTTTGTATCGGTTTTCTCTCTTCCCCTTTGAAAATAAATCTCACTGTGTTTACCTGTAAGGTAGCCATTGAATTAAATACTATCCAGAGGACCACGGTATTTGGGTTAGCAATTCTTGGTTTTAACATGACTATCATCACTGGCTCCCTGCAGTTGGTATAGACAAGGGAGCAGTAGGATATGATAATCTCTGCAAGAATGGAGACCATTTCTCCATGGAGTGGCTCGCATGGCCAAATGAGGGTATTATAGACAATATGAAGCAGTTCTCAGCATTACCACTCACTCTCCAGGGGTTACTCCTCTTGAGTCTGAGTCAGAGGAATGGACAGTTTTATAATTTCAAAGAAGAGAAAACTATGGCCAAGGATGCAGAATTGAGTTAGTCAGTAAATTCACTTCGAGATAAGGTGAGGAAGATTTAACACTCAAGAACTTGCTGAAAATGAGTGGACAGAAAAGAGGTGATAATGATGGTCCAAGTCAGCCAGTGTCTGTAGAAAGCTTCATATGCTGGTAAACCATAGACATGGGAAATCAAGGAACCCCTGAAAAGCCTCAACTCACAAGGGAAAAGACAAGACTCAGAAAACCTGCTCCCCATTCCCCTTTCTAAACAGGGCTGCAAAGCTTGGGTGAACATAACCTGGTTTGATTGCTGGCCCATGGGGTTTTAAGAAACTTCAGGCTGCTTGGGCCAAGGAGAACAGATATGACTTGTATATTTCTGCAATTCTAGCAGATGCATTTTGTCATACATTTATGAAATCAGAAAGAATCTTCTAATTATTATGTGACCTTTTATGGAAAAATCATTAATTAAATGATGCATTATATTATCAATTGCTTTTTATAATGGTGGCACCATGAGGTTGAGGAAATAATATTTTAAAACTTCGTTTATAGTATACAGCCATGCTACCCTGAACAAGCCCAATCCTGTCTGATCTCAGAAGCTCAGCAGGCCAGGCCTGGTTAGTACTTGGATAGGAGACCACCTACAAAGACCGGTTCTGTAAGCATAAAAAAAAATAATAAGAGATTGTAAGCTGACAAGGTCCTTGCAATCTGTGAGATCAACCAAGCGTTGCCTCACCTAAAATATAAAAAAGAAAAATATAACTTCATTTATAATGGGAAGAAGGCCTAATATTTCCTTGGACTGAGATCACTGTTTCCAGGACGAGGTGCAGTGGCCTCAAATAAGAATTAATGTAGTTTCAGCAGAGAGGGAGTTAAGGCCATGCAAAGTGAGCAGGTTTGAAAAGTCAAGTAAAGATTTCTTTGAGCCCTCCTTTCTGGCAATTAAGGATTGTATTTAGTAGTGATATTTTTGTTATTATTTTTATCAGCACATTCTTGTGTTTTGTGCTTCGTGTTTTTTAGAGCACAAATATTAGATTAATATGTGCCCTTCTCAATATACTCTCTTGGCAAGAAAAAGTTCTTATTTATTTAACTCCTCTTTTCAAAAGCAACTCATCTGAACAAAGAAAAGTCTAAACTAGTCTAATAAAATCCATATTTTTTTTAAAGGAGAATAACAAAATCACCTTTAGTACAGATTCTGTTTCTGAAGAGAATATGGAAAAGCTCAAGAGACTGTCATTTCTAATTTAAGGAGAAAAGTCTAGGTAATCTACAGAATTACAGTTTTTCTTCATTTTTAATAATTTATGTTTCAATTGTAGTTGTCATATGTTATTACATTAATTTCAGGTGTACAACATGGAGATTAGACATTTATATAACTTACAAAGTGATCACCTTGATAAATCTAATACCTATCTGATGCTATACATAGTTATTACAATATTATTGACTATATTTCTTATGCCATACTTTACATCCCATAACTGTTTTGTAACTATCAATTTGCCTTTCTTAATTCTTTCACCTTTTTCACTCACCCCTTTAACCTCTCAATGTTCTCCGTATCTATGAATTTGTTTCTGTTCTGTCTGTTTATTTTGTCCTTTAGATTCCACGTGTAAGTGAAATTGTATGGCATTTGTCTTTCTCTGTCTGACTTCCTCCACTCAGCACAATACCTTCTAGGTCTATCCATGTTGTTGCATATGGCAAGATTTCATTCTTTTTTTTTTTTTTTTTTTTTTTTTTTTTTTGTGGCTGAGTAATATTCCGTTGTATATATGTACCACCTCTTCTTTATCCATTCATTCATGGATGGACACCCAGGTAGCCTCCATATCTTGACTACTGTAAATAATGTTGCAATGAACATATGAATTCACATGTCCCTTTGAGGTCGTGTTTTGGGTTTCTTTAAATAAATACCTGAAAATGGGAAACTAGGTCCTTTTTATTCTTTTGTTATAGCCTTTGTTTTAAAATCTATTTTGCCTGGTATAAATATTGCTACCTCTATGAGATATCATCTCACATCTGTCAGAATGGCTATCATTAATAAAGAAGAACAAGTGCTGGTGAAGATGTAGAAAAAAGGGAACTCTCATACACTGTTGGTGGGACTGCAAATTGGTACAGCCACTATGGAAAACAGTCTGGAGGTTCCTCAAAAAATTAAAAATGGATATACCTTTTGACCCAGCGATTGCGCTTCTGAGTATTTATCCAAAGAAAACCAAAACAATAATTCATAAAGATCTATGCACTCCTATATTCATGGCAGCACAATTTACAATAGCCAAGATATGGAAGCAACCTAAATGCCCATGAACAGATAACTGAATAAAAAAGTTATGGTCCATATATACAATGGAATATTATTCAGCCATAAAAAAAAAAATAAAATCATAGCATTTGCAACAACATGAATGGACCTAGAGGTTATTCTGAATGAAATAAGTCAGATAGAGAAAGATAAATACCATATGATTTCACTCATTTGCAGACTCTGAAAGAATGAAAGGAACAAACTAATCAACAACAGACTCATAAATATAGAAGACAATCTGGTGATGGCCAGGAGGGAGGGGGCTTAGGGGACTGGAAGAAACGGGTGAAGGGTTAAGGAAATACATATTAGTAGTTGATAGAAGGTCACGAGGATGGGGAGCATGGCATAGGGAATGCAGTTAGCATTAATGTAATGGCTATGTGTAGGGCCAGGGGAGAGAAAGAGTAATCAGGGGGATTATTTCATAAACTATATAAATGTCTAACCAATGTATTGTATACTTGAAGGTAATAATAAAATAAAATAAAAAATATATGTATACTTAAATAAATAAGGACATTCACCTTTTCCTTAATTAACTAAAGTTTATATTTTATTCACATTTCCTCAGTATTTTCCTAAAGATTTTATTCTGTTCCAGGATTCTCCTGTATTTCTGACTCTCAAAACTGATATAAGAAATATTTGTTGCTTTAAGCTGCTAACTTTGGGGACAATTTATTTGTTACACAGAAATAGATAACTACTACAATTGTGTAGCCCCAAATTGAGTAGCGTACTCCTTCCACTCTGCTTGCACCCTTTCCTAAGTGTTAATTTACCTTATTTCTTCTGGCCTTTTTACCTTATGTTTTGAATTGATTCAATAAACTGCATCTTAATTTCATTCGTGAATCTTTGTGTTCCATAATCTCTGAGCAGTGGACTTGGAGGCTGCCGCTGCATCTAGAACATTTCCCAAGGCAATAACACTGATGTCAATAATGGCACCACAGGTCTCACAAAGTCTTCCTCCTGATTCTGGGATAGAGACACAGCAATAGGTTTTCTGAAGTTGCATAGTTGGTTAGTTAGAAAGGGTTTATCACTTTTACACAGAGTAAATGCTGGAGAAGTCTTGGAAATAATCTGAAGATTTTGGTGCATTTCAAAGTTAATTTAGAATCTGCCCTAAACATAAGCAGACGGTGTTATCAGTGCCAGCCACAAGTTGATCTATAGCATGTTTCTAGATCTATAGACCTGGGTTGCGTTAGTACTGCCTAGTCCCATTTCTTGGGAGCTACAATTCAGTGACCCCATCTGACTTTTTGTCATCAGTTAGTATAAAGGTAGGAGAGAACACCTCAGAAAATAAATAGTGTTGAGATGGTATTCATGGGAAAAAAAATGATCAACAATTGGTTACTGAAGACTTTCTATGTAGCAAGCTCTGCACTAGGTGCTATGAAAATTTGTGAGTTGAATAAGACTCAGTTCTTGCCAGTAAACTTTGAAACATATTTATTTACCAGTGATAGAGTCACAGTAGTTATTCATTAAGAGGGCATGGTAGGAAGGATAATAGAATGAGGCAGATAAAAGTAAGAATGTTAATGACTGTATTGGCAGGGTGGATACTAAGGTTTGTGTGAGACCTGTACCATGTCATGTTTTGTAGGAAAATTTTACTTACATAAAAACTAATAATTGTTTATATTCATTTTCTATAGCTTCTATAACAAATAACTGGAAATTTAGCAACTTCAAACCATACACTTTTATTATCTCACAATTCTGTAGATAAGAAGTCTGGACTCAGCTGTTTCTCTGCACCCGGCTTTACAAGGCTGAAACCAATATAACACTAGGGCTGTATTCCTTTCTTGAGTCTCTGGGGATGAATATGCTTCCCAGCTCACTCATATTGTTGGCAGTACTCAGCTCCTTGTGGTTGCAAGACTGAGGTCCCTGTAGCCTAGCTGGTTGTCAGTGGGGTTTGTTCTCAGCTTCTAGAAAATAACTGTATTCCTTAGCTCATGCCTCCTTCCAGTGCATTTTCAAAGCCAGCAATGGTGGTCAAATTCTTTTCACACTTAAGATCTCTCTGTCCTCTCCTTCTGCCTCATCTCTTCTGTCTTCTTCTGCCATATCTCTCTGACTTTTCTGTCCTCCTCTTCTTTTAATGGATCATGTGACTAGATTGCACCCACTCATATAATTCAAGATTATTTCCCTATTTTAAGATCAGCTGCTTAGTAGCCTTAATTACATCTGCAAAATTCCATAACAGC
This sequence comes from Eidolon dupreanum, assembly GCA_028627145.1. NCBI lineage: Eukaryota > Metazoa > Chordata > Mammalia > Chiroptera > Pteropodidae > Eidolon > Eidolon dupreanum. Next base: position 56,761,349 of record CM053515.1, read on the forward strand.
AGTAGCTAAATTACCATTTGATTGAATAACCAGGGTCACAAAGGGTAGGGGAACATCTTTAGGATTTTGCCAGTAATAATGTTCAACAGCACTCTTACATTAAGGAAATTCTGATTTGTTCCTCTGATACAAAGACCGTAAATCACAGATTCTCTCAGGGCTGGGAGTTGCAGAAAGTGAGATGAAATAATGGGAACTGCTGATCACTTACAGATGTAAAGGCAAAAATGATTTTGCTGTTTAAATATCAGCTCCATTTGGAGCCAGCAATCACAGATGTTATTATGTGGTTTAAAAAAAATCAAATCAATACATTCTTGGAGTGATGATCACTTAGAAGGGTCATAAATTGCAAGTATGGCTTACGAGAAATAGATGGGAAGACTTGCCCAGTATAATTGGCTTTTTGTCTTTGAAATGCCCTGGAGGAAGAACTGCATTGATGAAAGATGGGGCTGCTGGGTAGGAAACTAACTAGAAAACCGGAAAATCTCTATGGCCACGTGTAACCATGCCTGAAAAAAGGGAATTTTACCTCTGCAAAGGTTTAACCTCTTAATAATTTTTTTTATTTTTACTTTTAAGTAGGTAGTACATTCCCACAGTTGCAGAAATTATATGTGTGTGTGTGCAAGAGAAAATTTTCTCCTACTTTTGTCCCCATCTTTCTTGATTCCTACCAGCACCCATATTTGAAGATAGCCACCTTTATTAATGTCTTCTTTATCCTCTGAGAGTTTCTTTATGTATATAAAAACAAATATTAATATATTTTTATTATCCTTCTTTTATACAAAATACAATGTACTCTATTTTGTATCTTATTCACTTATATCTTAGAATTTTTTTCTCACCAGTATATGAAGAACTTTTACATCTTATAGCTACATAGTATGGATTCTCAATTCTTTATCTGCATTTCAGAAAATAAACAAAATTTTCAATTATTCAATATTTCACTTCTAGATATATATCCAAGAATAGAGTGTACCTGTATACACTACATGATATGTATTAGAATGTTCTTAGCAGAACTATTTATAAATCCAAATACTGAAAATTATCCAAATGTTCATCAGAAGAAGAAAATATAAATAAATTGTTGTAGATCCATATAATGAAATACCATACAGCAGTTAAAATGAACAATCTATAACACATAAAATAATTTGGATGTATCTCATAAATACAGAATTGATTGAAAGAAGCCAGACTTAAGACAGCATGTATTTTATGATTCCATTTTTGTCAAGTATGGAAAGAGGCCAAACTCATTTAAGTATTTAAAGTACAGTGGGTGTTCTGTGATGCTGATAGTATACTATTTTCCGATCCAGACTCTGGATACTCTCACCTCTTGAAAGTTCATTAAAGCCTGTATTTACCATTTGTGAACTTTTCTGCATGTATATTATACTTTAATAAAAAGGAAAAAAAAGATTAACACAAATTTAAACTCTTAAAGTAGCATACATTTATTTTCTCATACCTCTGTAGTTTGAAAGTATAGGTACAGAATGGAGCTCTGGTTCTCAGCTCCAGGTTTCACGAGGCCAAAATCAAAGTGTCTTCCTTTCTGGAGACTTTAGAGGAGAATCTACCTTCAAATTCATTCAGATCGGTAGCAGAATTCATTTCCTCACACTCATGGCTGAGGTATCTACTTCCTTGTTGGCTACCAGCCTCTCTCAGCCCCTACGGACATCTATATTCTTTTTTTGCCCCCCTCAACCCGTAAACCAGCAATGATGCTTAGAACCTTTCTCTGCGCCTTTCCCCTCTGCCATATCTATCTTTCTCTTCTCTTCTGATTTTTTCTTCTTCTTCCAGCCAGATGTGTTTCTCTATTTTTAATGGCTCGTGTAAATTGGGTTCACACAGAAAATACATTGTAATTGCCCCATCTCAAAATCCATAACATTAATTACATCTATAAAGTTTTTGTTATATGACCCAATGTTTGTAACCTAATATAATGTATGTAACTCTGGAGCTGACAGGTTCTAGGGATTAGGACATAGACATCTTTGAAGGACCATTATTCTGCCTCACCCAGAGATGTAATCTCACCCTAACTGAACTGATTTGACCTGACCTGAAGTGAAGATTCTTAGATATTATTGTCTTTATATATATCACTTAAAGTGGATTTTTAAACATATTGCTGCAGAATGTTAATGTGGTTGATGAAGAGGTACTGCCATAGTTCCTTGTGGGAATGTCATGCAATATAGAGTTATCATATTACTTTTTAATCCAAGAATTCTGAATTCTAAAACATATCTGCTTTAGGGACTATAGATTTGTCTTTTATTGAATGGAGCTACCATAGTTTATTTATTCTGCTCTTTTTATACATATTTATGCTACTTTCCTCTTCTTTAGTTATTAGTAGTCTTAAAATGAACAACCTCGAACATACTTTATTTTGTGTGTACATAATTATATTTATATAATAAATATCAAAAAGAAAACTTCTAGTTTCAAAGGGTATATGCATTTTCAATTTCAATAGATATGGTTGAATTGCCCTATGGAAGGTGAGGTATACACTAATTTATCTTCTCTCACTTCATATTATGATGATTTTTTTTTTAGGGAAAATTATTTTATTATATGTGAACATATTTAAAATAGATTGATTATATTTTTGTACATTTAAAAGAAAACTATTTACTGTGAACTATTTGTTCATATTCTCTTCCAATTTTTTCTATTGAGTGGTTGGTCTTCAAAAATCATTATATATTTGGTATATTTTTGGTATAAGCTAAAAATGGTTGTTTTCAGATTTATCCTTTAACTCTGCTTATTGTTATACATCTTACATCACATAAGTATTATATTTTTGTGTAAAATATATTATTAATTTGTCCTTTTACAGTTTATGAATTTTTAGTTATACAAACAAATGCCTTCTGTACATTGCTTATATGTATGAATTATAAACCCAAGTTCTAATTCTGACCATATCACCTTTTCAGTAACAACATATAAAGAATGGCTACATCCCAGTGACTCCATGAACTATATGTGTTAACATATTAAGGCTTTCTAATTTGCATATTCATAAATTCTACAAGCCAGAGAGTTGAGGATAGTAACAGAAGCACGTTCATTAATTATATATAGAACCAACATTAGGCTATATCAAGTATTAAAAACCCGAACCTAGATGGCATTTGTTCACATAGGGATGTGTGCATCTGTCACTGTGCTCTTTTCATTTGAAGGATATGTCTTTGTCCAGATGAGGGACTTCACTTGTATGAGATCCTTTGTTCCAGGTCCAATTTTGTCATGTTCTAAACAGCCAGCATAGAGAGACAAAAAGCATCTATGCAGGGAAAGTGAAATTGAGAGGAATGTATACTTCTGAGCTTTCTTGCTCTTACAGAGCTTATAAAAACATGGCAGAATCAGCATGTGTCATAAGACAGGAGAAGAGGAAGAATGTGGGGAAATGTTGGGGAAGAATTAGCAGGTGTCAGAGAAGGAATAAGAGAATTAATTGAAGAGAAAGAGGAAAAAAATCCTAGGGAATCAGCATATGTTATGCTTGGGCAAAAGGAGGAAAAGGGGGGATAGAATTTAGGGGAATTGGCAGATATTATACAGGAAGAGATGTCATGTGGGAAAAGAGGGAGGAAAGTCTCAAAATCTAGAATGACCCAAAATTTGAGATTGATATTAGATACGGACCTAGAACTGAATCTTAGACCAGGACCCCAGTCATGAACATGGAACTGACCTAGGACATGTACATTGGATCTCAACTTTGGACATGGACCATGAACCTATACTGAATATGAACATCAGAATTGAATCTTGGACTTGTTAGCTGTACTTGGGACCATAACTTCAAACTTGAATTTCAGACCAAGACCAGGATCTCAGACCTTGATCTTGGACCTTAATCTGAACCTATCATTTGGGCTTGGATATCAGAATGGGATGTAAACCTAAAACTTAGATCTGGATTTGTATAGAAATTTGAATGTGATCTTATTCATGCTCCATGGTTGTGGATTTGGGCTTTATTCCTTAACATTGGCCTAGATCTGGACCTGGACATGACATTGGACCTGGACTTCAATCTTAGACATAGATGTGAATCTGGATCTTCGAACTTTACCTCAATCTTGAGCTTTTACTTTGTTCTGGACACTGAATCTGGACCTCAGAAATGGGTTTGACCAAGATCTTAAACCTGATATTAGTCTTGCACCTTGAATCTGGACAAGATCCTGGATTGTAGACATATACCTTGGACCACAATCTTGGACATGACTTTTATCCTTAGGTATGGACTTTGGACCAGCCCTTGAACCTAGACCTAGACTTCATCTTTGCCATAGATGCTGACTGTTGACTTCTGATCCACACATCGACTTTAGACATAGAACTTAGATCTACTTTTTCTAGTTTCTTGAACACAGCCTTTGGTTGGAATTTGGATTTTGTTTAAACAGGCAATAAGATGTTACTTTGGAAAGAATTTTTAAAATAGATCTTCTTTGTCCATTTACTGCTTCTTTCCACAAATGCTGCTTACATTTATCTTAACCTGCTCTAACTGTTTAGAAGAAAGTACATTTGAGATAAATGTATTTTTCTGAGCTCTTTGGTCAGTCTGAGTTTATGCACTAAACATTCATACTTCAGTTCCAAGTGGAACAAAAATTACCAAAATTAGTGCCTTTCAGAATTGGATCAACTTGTTATTTAACTAAGATCAGGTCAGGCCACTTCTGTTGTAGGTGCTCAAAATCCTTATGCTTATCCTTCAGAGCTCTTACCATACTATAATGAAGTAATTAATTGTATTATTATTTAATCAATTTCTTTCTCATTTTCTGTATGCCAGGAGTCAGCAAATTATACTCGGTGGGCCAAATCTGGCCCATTGCCTGTTTTCATAAGGCCCATGAGATAAGAATTTCTTTTTCATTTTTAAATGGTTAGAAAACAATCAAAGAATAATATTTTGAGACACATAAAAACAAAGTAGAATTGAAATTTCAGTGTCTATAATTAATGTTCTACTAGACCATAGACATGTCCATGTATTTACATATTGTCTTTGGCTGTTTTCGTGATACAATGACAGAGTTGAGTAGTTATGAGAAAGACAGTATTATCTATAGAGCCCAAATGATTTACCACCTGGCCCTTTATAGGAGTTTGCTACCTATGTCCTTCACAGAGAAGATGAGGACCATGTTTATCATTATTAACACTGCATTAAGATTTCACATCTTAAAAACTACAAAAATGGTAAATTTTCACCAGTAATGGAATGGAAACATAGTTTTGAAATATTTATATGAATAAAACTACACAGTGGTTAAAATCAATAAATAAAAACTATCTCAAAGTAGATAGATTTTTAAAACTTAAGGACAAATGAACAAAAAAATTTCAGAATGTAACACAAAATGCGATACATGTATATAAATCAAGAAAGACAATAACACTATATATGGTTGATTGATATCTCTATATACAATAAATAACTAAAAACCTAAATTAGAAGAATGATTAGAAAATTTATAGTGGAGAAGTAATAACCGAAGTGGGACTCAGGAATGATACAAATAGACTACTACTGTTTTTATTTTCTTACTTCTTTTTGCTTCCTTATTTCTTAAACATGAAGATATAAAGAAAGATGGCAAGATATGGTCACTGTTCATTCTAGATGTTTGTTAAATGTTTTTTGTATCATAAAAATAATTGATAACAAACAGAAAAGCAACACGGCTCTGAAAGTTATTCATTTTTATTTTTATTTGTTGCTAAAAGAAATGTGAATGGTGGAAATGCAGTTGAGATCTGCAGATTTACCACCAACAAATACATATAATTGATGATAATCAGTTGGATTATGACTACTTATCAATCACTGAATTATTACTAGCTTATCCTAAAAGAAAATAAGTGACAGCCGTTATAGAATACATAATAGAGTTAATATGATATGAGACAGGGAAATATTCTAAGACCAATGGAGACATTGAAACCCAATAAAAATTGACACAGTTTCTTGATAAAAACTTTATTGCCCTTAATAACTTTACAGGTCATAAGATAGTTACTGTTTCTTATTTACATATAGCTAAACAAATTTTAGTGGCTATGATAACTTCCCATATTGGCCTCAGAAACTTTGAGGTTTGACTAGTCTGCTTTGTTTCACAAAGTACAGGGACCTCATTTTATTATCCCTATCCCATTTCTTCTGATAAGACAAAAGGACTAAAGTAGCATCTTGGATGTTTGGTTAATATTTCCCAAAGGGCTATACTTTAGTAATAAATCTCCAGTAAAATACGTTTCAAGGCTATTTTTTGATATGGACTTTGATGATCCATCTCCGAGAACTTCTCGCATTTTGCCATCCTTGGAAGTAGTATACCAGATTCCTGCAAAGCGATTATATTCTCCTTGTATCAATTCTAAGAATAACCATACTGAGGCTTATCTGCATTTATTAATATACAGCACTTGGAGGATAATATGGATTAAAAAGTGCAGGTTGGACACCTTATCTTTTGGTAAAGAAACTTCTTAAAGCTCAGTCTTGGTTACTCCATGAGTAAGGGTTCCTCTTTCACCACCAAGAAGTGGACTATAATCTAAAACTAGCTTTTAAATATAGTGTTTGAACAAATTTCTCAGCGCTTGGTTAATAAGGACTGGTAGAAAGAATAATCACAAATAAAACTCAAACAACTAAATTTTAGTGAGTTTGGAAGTTGTCATGGAAAACAAATGTCTTACATTGTGATTACGGTCATTATAATCTTAAGGTTTATTATAAATATCACATTATTTCAATTGAGAAAAAAACAAAACTGAGTTTTAATAACTTCTCATGGGATCTGAGCTTAACTGTCTTCTAACTGGTAATGGAGAAATTTGGGAGCATAGTGAACCAAGTATAGCTTGAAAAGGATGGAATTATAGAGAACTACCATTAATTTTGCCTCTTACAGGTAAATAAAGAACTCAGAGATTTTTCCACACTCTAAACTATTTACGCTCTGCTTTAAAAGGTGGAATCTGATGATCAAAATTTTTAACTCTGAAGACATGATTTTTTTTTTCTGATCGGACACAGAATATTGATCACTCCATTGTTTTTCCTTGTTTATATTTGTTTATTTGTTTACAAATCCGAAAGTCAGATAGTCCAACCATGAAATATTTCAGATATTTTATTATTTATTTATAATACTTTAATATTTTATTTGACTTGTTAAAATTTCTTTTTAATATGTATATGCATATATGATTATATGTAGATATTGTTCTAGTATGCTATTTCTAGTTTACGGTAATGATAGGGAAATATGAACTATTACCAATAGGGGACATGTAAGTTAAACTATAACTTTCTATTTGGAAATTTTTAAACATACAAAAAAGTTGAAAGAATAGTATGAGTAACACCCTTGTACCTTCCACTTAGATTCAGTAATCATTATCATTTTATAATTTATGCCTTGTTTCTCTCTCCTTGGTCCATTTTTCTCTCTCACCACACACACACACACGCACGCACACACAATTTGAAAGCATGTTACAGACATCATGACAGACACTTATAAATACTTCACCATAAATATTAAAAGTATAAGGAAATTCTTCATTTATCATCACAAGAAAGACAATTTATAAGTGTTGAATTATAAAATATTGGTCCATTTTCATATTTCCCAATTGTTTCTCAAAAAACTTACTTTATTAATAAAGACTCAATTAAAATTTACTCACTAAATTAGGTTGCTATATCCCTTTAGGTTCTTTTAATCTTAAATGGTTTCTTTCTTCCATGACACTAAGTTTTCCAAAATTTCAAGAATATATACTCTATTCTGGATTTGTGCTTGCTATTATTCACTTCTTCTCAAATAATTATTTTAATGTAGCATGGTTACTTCTCAAATCACCTTAACTATCATATTTGCATGATATATGATTTTTTAAACTTTAGTTTTCACTAATCTCTCATTATAGTTATATCTTTGCATTTACATATTTTTGTATATGTTTTATGCAGTAATTTTTTTTTCCCTTTTAACAAAAGAAACTGCTGGCTATACTGTTTATTAGAAAATTTGTGGCTTCTATTGACTTTTGGATTCTGAGGACATGAATCAGTTAAGAGTTTAATTGCCCGATCCCATTACGAATTCCTATGGTAGACACCTGCATACAAGCTGGCCTATAATATTAGTATGGGAGTCAGGGTTTTTAGAAAAACTCAGTCTAACTTTTTCCCAGACGGGCAAAACTGAACCTGAACCACATAATGTGCTTCTCATAGTTGCCAAAATTGCCAACTCAGAAGTAAATCTAAGGAACTTCACCAAGTATCCCCATATGAAGCTGGCAACTCTCCCAATAAGAATGTAATAAAAATGATTTTTCATCCACAGCCCAATGACTGTCCTGCAAGAAAGTTGTTAGCAGCCTAGGGCAGTGAGTATCTTGATGCAACAGAGATCTAACTTACATGCAAAATAGTGTCATGTCTCCAATTTCATCCAATTCCTGTTCTGACCCCTCTTTAACTCTTAGTCATTTTTCCTTTGGCTCTGCCTCTTTTATTTAATTGTCATCATCCTAAGGTTTTAAATTCCTTCATTGCCTCTTATTCTATCACATTATCATTATCCATCAGGGAAGCTTCATTTCTCAGATGACTGGCAAGGCAAGTTTATTGATCTGATTTTCTTGAGATCTTGGCTCATTTATTGACTTGTCATATGATTCTTAATAAATGATGATCTTCTTTAAAACTAGCTACTATGTTTAAAAGGCAACCTTGAACCATCACTGTCACTCTTAGCTCTAGTTTCTTCTATGCTCATGACTGTCTGTGATCTTGTAATTCCCATATTCACCTCCACTTGTAATCCACCAGTTATTTAATTTTACTACCCAATGAAAAGAAGTACATATATATGCTTACAGAAGCGAGTTATTGAGATATGAACCAGAAGAACTACTCCAGTATATGTTCCACTTAAAAATTTAATACTACATTGTGTCACAAGCTCTAAACAAGGAAGAGATATGGGAAAGAGCAAACTCCATCTGCTCCTTGGGAAAGTGCGGGCCTCCTAAGAGGAAAGAAACAACAGCTGTGGCAACTGCCAGCCCTTGCTGGGAAGAGACCCCTCCCCATGGCAGGAATCTCTTTGAACCAGTTCAAAGTCCTTGCCATGACATCTGTCCTAGTTCCACATTTTTGTTATTTATTTCAGAGGTCCACCTTCAGATCCTCTTATAAAAGGCTACTCTTTCCTGAGCTCAGAAACCATTGCAGATTGCTGCAACACAGGTAAGCAGGAGCTGTGTCAGGGGTTTTGTCTCATGTATGTTGGGGGAAGGTATATGAGAATTCTTATTCTTGAAAAACAGAGCAGCTTTGAGACTCAGCAGGTGTTGTCCTGGGTCTTAGGGATAGAAGGGTATACAGATTCTCCAAATATTTCTGGAACCATAAAAGGAGGGAGATGTTACCAAGATTAATTTATTCCTAGGGAACTAAGCAAAGGAAAAAACAAGTGAAAGAACACAGGACACTGTACATGCCTTCTCCCTGATCAAACTTCTTTAATGATCTCTGATTGCTTCTTTAAGTCACAGACACAATGCTGCCTCCCATGGCCTTCCCCAGCTTGTCCTGGATGCTATTCTCCTGCCTGGTGCTCCTATCTCAGGTGCAAGGTAAGATGTCTCCACCTCTAGCGCTGGGTTCCCTGTGAATGCTCAAGGCCAAAAGAGGA
>CM053515.1:56771648-56797550 GCA_028627145.1 Eidolon dupreanum
GCAGACCAAATTCCATGATATCCAGCTGAGGGGATCATGCAAAGTGAACTCTAATGGCCATTCAGCCTCATCTGGCTCCATCCTCTTCTCTATAGGGCTATGAGCCCAATGCAGGTGGGTGGGAGTGGAGTAGTGAAGATGTGCTGAATTACCTTGCCTGGGAGAGACATCCCGCCAACATCAGAAACCCCGGCTACTGTGGGAGCCTGTCACGAAACTCAGGTGAGAAACAGGGAGCTACCTTCTGGCCAGCTTTTTCATTCTCTCGTTTTCCATTTCTCGGCCTGACCTTCAGGGAATCCTCCTGAGCTAGAAAGTGCAATGTTGGTGTGCCTTCTCCCAGCTCCTCTCCTCCTTCCTTTCTTTGAGTCTCCTTTCCCTGGAGTGGGGCCTTGGTGGAGAGGAGGGAGGGACTTTGAATCCATGGCAGAGTCTGGGGTGTCTCTCCTTTGCATCACAAGCTCTACCAGCCCCATTCACTTGAACTTTTCTGTCTCTCCAGGATATCTCTCATGGAAAGATTATAACTGCAATGAGAGGTTACCCTATATCTGCAAGTTCAAGGACTAGGTCAGGTGGGGGTCAGCGACCAGAATTTGGGATGCAGCTCATCATCGACATGGGACCTTGTGAGAAGACTCACCCACGAAAACCATCTTCTCCCTACACTCCAAACCTGGCCTCTCCTTTCTGAACTTTTTACCTCTCATCCTCATTTTAGATTCCTATCTGAATTATGTAACTTGTGTTTTCATAGAGCAATAATAAAAATTGTAGCCTACAATTGCTTGCCTTTTGTGCTTCAGTCTCACAGAAAGACACTGAGAAGGAGGAAATGGGTGGAAGAGGAGACTTTACTGATCTTGTCTCTGCCCAATTTCATCCAGTCCCTGTGAAAATGACTAAATATACATCCTACCAATATATTTGCGAGGTGTGTCAGCCCTGCTCATATAGGATTTAGGTGACATATCCTACTGCTCTACTGCTCACACTTTCCCAAAAGCTGGGTGGTATGACACAACCAGCTTTAGGGGCTCTTATGATATTTAGAACAACTAGTTTTATTTTTTTAATTCTAATTTTTAAATTAAAAAATTTTCAATCTATCATGAAATAATATCTGTAAAATACCATTAAATTAGTAAATGTAAAAAAATAAAAAAACAGGTCAGTAAAATACGTTCCTAATATTTTGTTATTTGTTTTCATAGATATAAAAGTAATCTGTCAAATTGTTATAAAAATTTCCAATATCTTATAATATCTGTACTTACCATTCCATGGCTGGATGGCAAACTGCTTGAGGAGGAGCACTGGTTTATTGAACTATGCTTCTCTGAAGGATATACACAATGTACAGAATTTGGTTAAATAACAACCAAGAGGTGTCCTATCAATAAAATGTTAACCAGAGGTGCTGTCTGCAGACTATGCTTGTGATATCTTAGGTGCTACTCAGAATTTGTCATGGGAATAATAACAAGTTTTCTAGTTTTATAATGTTTTGTGCACATTTATTCTTCAATTCTATCCTTTTAAAGATTGTCAACTGCTCAGTATCTCTCTACTCCCAGCTCCCCCAGATCTTTACCCAGAGTCTTAAATTCATACACATATTTTTTTTCTAAAGATCACTGACTATCACAGTGAAAAGAATATCCTTGTTTTATTAGGAAGAAAAGAATATTCAGAGGAGAGTTCAGAAATGAGTTTCCATGTGGTCCTGATATTTCTGCACTTCTTGCCAGCAGAGGCACTGAGCCCTTAAAGATAGAAATGACATCTTCCTTTAAAGCAAAGGGTAGGTTTATTTGCAGTTTTGGAAAGTAGAAATAGTGTTTCCATCCAGAGTGAGGGGAGAAGGCATGTTTACCCTCCAGTACAATAAAGATGTTTCCCTCTGGAGTAAAGGGTATGTTATATGCCCATTATAAAGATTTGAGTTTTCTAAGCTCCTATAGCAAATTATAGGGCATATTCCTCTCCTATAACATAACCCACTGCATGTGAAAGCACCTGTGTGGGCCCATCTATGACCTACCATGGAACATAGAAGTGGTGAGAAACAGGCTGAAGTCCTATACAAATGGGGCTGGTTGGGAAAGTGGGGAAGAATGGCCACAGGGGCAAGCACATGAAAATTCACAGAGGAAGTTTCTTAGGTTTCAAGTCCTTTAGGCACTTTCATATAAGAAATAGGGAAATTGTGTCCATTATACAAGTTTGAGTGAGTCTATCTCAGGGAAACATGAATGGCAGAAAAGTCCAGGCTATGTGGAATGTAATGACCCCCAATGATCTTATATAACATCCTCCCTTGAGCATAAATAAAGCCTGTAAATATGACAAGATATCTGTTCCTAAATTGTTTTATGGCAAAAAAAATTTTTGAAGATACAATTAAGGTCACTAATCAGTTGACTGCGAGTCAATAAAAAAGAAGATTTCTGGGAGATTCCTGACCCGAGCCAAATTTAATCACACGAGCTGCTTAAGAGCAGTTTTCTCTGATTGGCAGCATGAAGAGAAGTCAAGAAATTCAAAGTGCCAAAAAGATTAATCACGCCACTGCTTGCTCAGTAGATGGAGGTGGCCTTGTGCCAAGGCATTCGGTCAAGAGTGGCACCTCAGCTAACAGCCAGCAAGAAAAAGAGGATGTCAGGCCTACCACTGCAAGGGACTGAATTTTGTCAATAACGTGAATGAGAGTGGGATTTTTTTACACAGTAAAAGTAAATTAATACAATGAGTTTCCATAGGATGAACTAGATGAGGCTGAGACTGGAATCACTCTTGTGAGTCATAAGGACCTTGTCTGAGAATCAAAGAACCCTGTGCCTCTTAAATGGTAATGGAGAGATCTTAACCTGTCTTTGGTATATCTCAAACCTACATTAGGCCATACTTAGGGGAAATATTGTGAAAGAGAATTCTCAGGTCCGACCCTGTTATATTCTCTAATTAGAAAAGTAAGGAAAACATCAATGTTGACATGAACTAATGGAAATCAGGAAGATGTTTGAAAAACACTGAGAGGTCCTTTCACAAAAGACAGTGAGATCTTGATTGATCTTAAAGTGTGCTCAGTAGAGGGAGAGCAGCATGGACTTTTAGGCTATGTGTGAGATGGTCAAAGTTCAAATGAAGGAGTAATTTAGTAAATATAGTGAGAAGCTCTTCTTGCCATGGCCATAATCAATGATAGGTGGTTATTTATTGGGATCACTCATGACTCGGAGAGCTGGATGTGTTTAATATAAAGATACCAAAGAGAGGGAGATCAACAAGTTTGTTAATATAAAAAATAATGATCCTGAAGCAAAATTTCTCGGATTCAAAAAACTTTGACTCCAACAATTAGTAGCTATTTGATCTTAAGTTACTTACCCTCTCTGATCTTCAGTTTTTTCATCTGTTAAATAATAGCACCTGTATTATCAGATTATTTTGTTATGGAGATTAAACAGGTTACTATTTGTAAAGCATCTAGGATAGTATCTCCCACATAGGACATATGATGGTGTGTGTAGAATAGAGGTTTCTTTCGAAGCAGAAAAGGCTGAGTTATAAAAGGTTTACTTATATCTGTAGAGCATGAGCAGACCATCAAAAGGCCTCAGTCCATCTTGCATGTCTTTAACCCCTATTTGCCCCAGTCTGATTTTTGCAGACAGGCTCTTATCCATGTGACTGCCAAAGCAAGAGGGAGATAATCTCTCTATAAAAAGTATAAAATATCTAGTACAAGGGTGGAAAGTAGTGAATTGGTACTGGAAGATGGCCAACAGCACCACCTACCCTTTAACTTTCTAAGTCTTATTGGAGGCTTGCTAAGAAATTACTCCACTTGGGGGACATATTCACACTAGATGTCCAGGACATTGCTCTCCATATATCAGAGGATTTTTAGAGGAAAGGCCTGAAATGAGCTCCTGTGAACCTTGTGAAGTAAGGTCAGAGGACAGAACTTTGAAACTTCTGAGAGCAAGATATTGAAGGGATGGGAACTAAAACTTCTTTGAAAAAAAGCATCACTTGGGACACAACAAAAGTCCTTGGTTTTATTACCTTGCATGTGTAAGTTGGCAGGCCATACATGTAAGCAACAAGAATACCTATGACAATAAGTATACAGCTATCAGAGGCAATAAAGATTTCGATGAGAGAACCATGCCAATTGTTATGTGTTTTAAATCTCCCTTTTTAATCTCATAGCTGTTCCCTCTCTATATTATGCAAGTTCCTATGTATTCTATCATGTATTATAAAGTGGTATATCTTTTATATCTGGAAAGTCATTGCTCGTTTGAGGAAATAAAAACTTTCATATTAAAACAATATACCATAAAGTACAATTTGTTTTACTTTTTAAAACATTAATTGCTTGTTCATTTTTGGCAAGAGAAATCTATCCAATTCCAAGTATATTGGACTCTTCCTTCAACAACTGCCTGCTTCAATAACTCTAAAACATATGATTAAATCTTTTATTTATTGAAAAAAATATATTTTCCTCATTATAAGCTCTTAATAAAGTACAACTATTTTTAGAAAATACAGAAATAAAATGTACTAATTAAACAAACACATATGAACCTACCAGTAGTCAGAATAAAAATGTTAACACATTTGTCTCTTTAAAATTTTTAATCTTTATAAAAAGAAAAAGAACTACTGCAAAAACTCCAGGCAAATACTAGAATAAATTTTTCTGTATACTCTTCCATTTTTAGTTTTTATGTTTTTATACTGCATATGAATTAATCAATAAATAATATATAGAATTAATTTATATCCTTTAAAAGTGCATATGAATTTTATTAAGTGATTTGTAACTTTCTGCAACTGACTTTTTTTTTCATTCAATGCTACATTAAGATTTAGCTCATTTAATTAAACTTTCATTTAGTATTCCATTATATTTCATTTATCCATTTATCTTGATATATACATTCCTTTTTTTATGGACATTTAGTTTACTTTTTCCTTCTTAATTTTAATTCTGCATTGGCTTGTGTTCCCTAGATTTCAAATAGATATTTTTTGGTGATTCCTGTAAGTATTCAATTTTACCACATTGTCTCAGATGTGGTCGACTTTACACTAACAGCTTTGATGACCCCAGAAACCCAAACTCATATCCAGCTACTTTGAGCTTCCTTAGGTATCATCTCCCTACAGTTCCTACCTGCTGGGATACTTTGGGAATACCTGCGTCATGCTACCTATTTGTGCTCAAACTTACTAGCCCTTGCCTCTTGACATTGGTCTTGAGAGATTACAGAGCCTGAATGGGAATGGTGCAACCACCTAAAGCCTCCAGAAATTGTTCTTAGTCATTTGGATTCAACCAACTCCTCCCTCTACTGCTACCCATGCCTACACCAAAGAAAGGACTCCATATCTGCAAAGATAGAAGGAACTCTACCAATTTATTACTGGAAGAAGAAGGTATATCAAGGAGGAAGACATCTTGGAGTGAAATGTTTCCATCAATAGACTGAATCATAAGAAACCAGTCTCCAATAGACTCACCTTACCAAGATTCAGCCACTTTCTTTTTGCATAAACAGCCCCAGCTGGTGTGTTTTTATTGAGGAGTGCCATTGGTGGTAAAGGCTTTCTAAAGATCCCCCCACAAACTCAGCCACCAGTTTGAGAGCCATTTCTCACAGAGACTTTTCACAGATGTGTTGCCATCTTTCAGAAGGATATCTGTGATTCCTCCATATCACTCTCCTACCTGTGAAGTGGTCCTTGTAGAGTAATGAATGAGTTCACTGGGGCAGAAATTCCATGTGTCCATTTCTCAAGCATTTTGGATCCAAAATATCTGCATTCCAGCAGAGAGAAGCCTACCTAAAGTGGTGAACTAAGAAGATGATGAATCTCATCTCTGGAGTCCTTAGGTTTTCTTAATTTCCTGTACCCTGCCCAATACCCTGAAAAAGACCAACACACACACTGAGAGTCTTCTATGATTCTATTCAGCATGTTATGTATTATATTAGTGTCCTGTGGGAGCTATCATAAATTTTCACAACCTTGGCAGTTAAAAACAACAGAAATTTATTCTCTAACAGTTTGAGGTAATACCCAAATTAATCATTTTTTATAAATTATGGATCCTGTGTGTCCAAAGCCTAAAGTGATCTGTGAGACAATCAGTTTCAAGGACAAATAAATCAACTGCAATAGGATTGCTATTGAGACAGAACTTAAAAATTATGCCAGTAGTTCTCTGTCCATAAGAGAAGGCTTCAAGATATTTTTATTTCTGTGGATAATCATTTGAGTGGCTCCTTTTAGTAATGTTAATTTAAGAAATGTAGTCATACATTGGGGGGAGTGTGGGTACTGGAAGAAGGAAAGAGACAAAATATCAAGAATACAATATTATAAGGCTTTTTCTTTCCCATGCTTTAACACATCCTGGTCCTGAAAGGCAGAATTCAGAGGAAGAGCTGGGCCAATGTGTATGTCAGATTATGGGATCTTCTAGAAGAGAGAGTTTTCAAGATTGCAGACTCTTCTCCCCTGAGAATGAATTGAAAATGATTTCTGAAAGAACAGCTGAAGGGAAGGCTCTCCTGGAGGTCACTCAGCAACCAGAGTAAGAGTTTGTCTTTGGATGTTGCTAAGTTCCTAAAACATGAGTTACTACTTTTGGATCTCAGTGCTTTGAATCCTCTTGATTTTCTGGAATTTTCTTTAAGAAGCTTTCCTTAACTCCTATGTACTCCCCAGTTCCTTCCAGGCTTGTTCCCTCATGTTTGGACTCCTTTTGCCAGAGTTGAGATGTTTTTTATTTCTTTTTCAGGAGAGGAAGTTTGGTAGTGGAGAGGAGCAGAGGGGGGAGAAGAGAAGAGAAGGATATTATGAAAGCACAGGAAACTTTACAAAAACATGAAGAAACAAAGTGCCCAGTGGCCTTTGTTCAGTAGAGAAACCAGTTTTCTACCTGAGAGAACCTGTAGGTTTCCATACATCTTAGAAACTTGGCAGTTGGTTGTGGATGCATTTGGATCTGAGAGAGGGTAAACAGCCAGTGTCGAATTTGAAACACTTGCAGTTCTTGCTTATTCCCTCCCAGAAGATGGCTTATCTGGAGCCTGATGGTGTCAGGAGTTGTCAGCTTGAAGCTGGCAAGAGTCGGGTGCCAGTTGTTCTCACTTCATACTGAGATGCAGCCACTAGAATCTCCTGAAAAGATCTCCCACTTCTTTTTCTTGATGAACATTTCTGAGCTTTTTTCTTTTTTTTTTTTTTCTTTTTTTTCTTTTTTTTTTTTTTTAAGGGAGAGTTGGCACTGCTGGGATAAAAAAAAAAAAAACAGATGGAGTATATGGTCTGCAGAGCTCAGATTATTTTGGCAGACGGGGGTGGAGGGGTGTTGAGGGTGCCAGCAATCTGAGTGGTGACATGCCACATTTAGTAAGCTGCCAGCATGTGCATATTTTGTTTAATTAGCAGTTTTTCTAAGTCACAAGCATATGCTTTGTTACTTCTTGTTGTTTTAATAGTAAGCTATTATGTTCTTTAGTGAAATCTTATGTCTTCTCTGAGTGAGTTTTGCTTATAATCAGCAACTCAGCAGCATATGTCATACCCAGCCTTTCCTGCACATGCCCCATTACCCTCTCCCTCTACCATCTCCCTCTTACTATCCTGCAAATAGGCAATGCGGGGGGACACAGAAGAAAGGTAGATATATATTCTGCTGCAAGCTCTGTTATAGGAATAAAGGATAGAAATGGGCCAGATAAGGCTCTAGGATCAAAAGAATCCAACACATATCTATAATCAGGGAGATGTCCTACTAAATTCTGGTAAGAAAGGTAGTGGAAGCCAGTGGCTCACCATGAAGCATAGAGTGGGTAGCAAAGACAGGGAAATTTGGGGGCAAAGTCCAGAGACAGAAAACAGACCAAGGATGCCATTGGCAAGAAGAGAGGCTGACAATGAATTAAAACCTTGCTGAGGTAGATGATCCCTGTGCTTCAAGACTGTCAGAATCTTGCCTATATGTGACTCTTCCAAATGAGGTAACTTTGCCCAGTTCATGAGACTGAAGCTCTTATTCCATTTGATTCTCTGAAACCCAAGTTTGTATAGTGTCCCCTCCTTGTGTCATTCTGAGGCTTCTCAGGGGATGCCTGTATGTCCTACAGAACTCTGTTTGCCTCCTCAGCCAACTATTTGCATATGTATCACATTTTCTGTTTGCTCTGCCATAGACCACCCCCAACAAATTTTGAGACTAGCTCCCTTTAGGTTGCTACCGCTATCTAATGTGTGGCTTCATGGCAACCATTGGCAGAGATCTTTTCTTAAATGTCTCCAGTAATAGCTGGGACCAAACTACGTTTAAAAGGCTTTATTAATAGATGAGCAGACAATGAAAAATTAATTACATTAAGATATGGATACTTTTATATCCTACATATCCAGATCGTAGCCCATTTCGAAAGGATGCTTCCCTGCCAGGTCTACAGCCTGATGCCATGAGTCAGGGGCCAGTTTATCTTATCAAATTGTTAGTTCTCTAGAACAGTGCTTCTCAAACTTTAATGTGCATTTAAATCTCCTGGGAATCTTGTTTAAATGCACATTAGGATTCAGTTGTTTGGAGACCTAAGGTTCTGCATTTCTAACAAGTTCCCAGATGATGTTGAAGACCATATTTAGAATATCAAAGCCCAGATCGTGCCCTTCTTGCTCAGAATTTGAGGTCAGCTAGTAATAGAACTAGAAAGAAGAAGGAAATTCTTGTCCATTAAGTTTCAGGTCTGTTCCTGAGCTCTTATTCCCTTTATTAGGTCCAGTCTTAACCTAGAACAATCAACAATGTCTATCTCATTCCCACCTTAAAGAAACCCACAATATAATAACATAAAATTATGAGATGTCCCAGCATTATTCATTCTTAATTTACCCCCATACTTGAGACACCTGTTCCCTGATTCAGATTGTGCTTGGCCTGGTCCAAGTCCATCTTTGTTCCCTTTTATCTTAAAGATTAGCCCTCGGCATTCTTGACAAAGTACTGGAACAAGATCTCTCTCTCTCTCTCTCTCTCTCTCTCTCACACACACACACACACACACACACACACCCCTTTACATATGGACAAGAATAATAAGCAGTGATAAGACAGTCAAAACAACCCTCCATTACAGATATATTTCACCATAAAAATGTCTGGAAATAAATATCTGCTACAATATATACTCAGTTTACATGACTAGAGGGAATACTCAGTTCTAACTTAAAATATTTGAATTCAAGTTAAACTATGGCTAGCTGCTTTGATTTGCCTAACTAATGCATCCAATTTGGTATTTTTTTCTAGAAAATATAATCATTTGCCTTAAAGCTATATTCATGTCTGTCTTTTTATGTTACTAGAAAACTGATTATATTAGTTATCCTTTACTATGTAACAAGTTATTCCAAACATTGTGGCTTAAAAGCAAATACTTATTACTTCATAGAGTATGTAGGTCAGGCTGGAGTCCTGACCCACTGAGACTATGAAATAATAAGAGCTTGAGTTTTTCACAAGACAATCATCAAGGATTGGAGTCATTCAGGGTTGCAGTCTCATCTAAGAGCTTGACAGAAAATGTATCTTTTTTGTCTGAACCATTTCAAACTCACATGGTTATTGAAAAGATTCATTTTCTCATGGGCTGTTGGACTGAGGATTTCGTTCTTTGATGGTTGCTGGCTGTGTGCTTCCCTCAGTCCCTTCCACGTAGGCCTCAGTAAGATTCTCTCCATTTAGGCAGCTCATAACCTGGCAGCTTCCTTCACCAAAGTGGGTAATTAAGAGAGCAAGAGAGAGTGCTCGCAAGAGAGAAAGTGCACAAGTAAGACAGAAGTCATGGTCATTTGTAACTTAAACACGGAACTTCTATCCCATCACTTTTGTCATATTCTGTTGGTAAGAAACTAGTCACTAGGTCCAGCCTACATAGACAGAGAGGAATTGTGCAAAGGATTTTAAATACCAGGATGGTGTAGATCATCTCAGTGGACACTAACCATATTGACCAAAGCTTGAAAAATATGTTTTCTAGTTCTACTGAGCAAGTTAAAAAGATAAGAATTAAGAATTAGTAATTCCAATAGATTTGTTCATTTCATCATTACTTGAAAAGCACCCGACATTGCCAAACTTTATCTGCAACTGTTCCCTTGCATGCTGCTCCCCTTCAGGGCAGAATCCCATAGGACAAGTAAAGTGAAAGAGTTGGATCAGTCAATATCACACATCCTTTCCAATATTAAAATTCCAGTTTTCTTTAAAATTTCATTTCTTGTGTATTAGAGACATTATAGGAGCTCTGTAGTGGCTTGTTGATTTAATTTTAGTTAGCTGAGAATTTTACAGATAACAAGGTGACAAGATGAAAGTCTCAACGTGATTGGCTTAAAAGAACGTAGGATGATTTCATATGTGTCAACTTTTAATATAATGGGATTTCTCCCTACAATTCTCACAGCCCTTTTCTGGTAATTATCACTCGACATAGTCAAAATTGCAAGTGAACAAAAATCCCTTTATTTGTAATGTCTATGACTTCCCTTTTAATACTCAGCTTGTCTTTTGAATCTCAAAGCTTTACAAGAGTTAGAACTGTAAGAGAAGATTTTCTTAGTTTTCCTTCTAATGAAAAACTTCAGCTAAAATGATCTTGTAGCTTCTTCAAGGGGAGGGACATAAATGATGTAGCAGAAGCTTGTCCTTGCTGCCAGCAGAGGAGAAAAAAGAAGAGATTCAATCATCTCCTAATTGTTCAAGTATTCAGGGTTAAAAGCCAGAGTGTGTAGTGAAGAAAGGTGAATCCAGAGTGTATAGGTGCTTTAAGAGTTAGGGAAATCCTGAGTTTGAGTTATTCTAGTTCTCTGATATTAGGTAAGTTACTTTAACTCTCTGAGACTTATTTTACTCATTTGTGCAATGTTTTAATACCTCCGCAGGCTTTTTGTTTATTTTAAATGGAATGAGTTATATACAAAACTCAATAATTCATAAGCATTACTTTGTTGACTGGCTGATTATGAATGAGAACATGGGATGTGTTTATGTTTACTATTTCTGTAATGAACACTACTAATTTTACATTTTCCACATGTTCTACTAAATCATTCATTCATTCATTCTTTAATTTTTCTTTTTTTACTTTTACTAGGTAACTAACATTGTTCTACGTCAGTGTTTCTTAGTGGAAGTACTACTGATGTTTTGGGGCAGATAATATTTGTTGTAGAGGGCTATCCTGTGTATCATAGCATGTTTAGCAAGATCCTCTGACCCCCGGTTGTGGCAATGAAAAAAAATATCTCTAAATGTTACCAAATGTATCCAGAGAGTAAGTTGGCTCCCTTTGAAAACCACCAATCTAGATGCTAGGAATAAAAAGGTTGTTAAGATGCATGCAGGCAATTAAATATCTGATTTCAAAGCTAAGGAAAATGATAAGATGGGGATCCACAATTGGGACTTAAAAAAAGCTGGTGAAAATCAAGAAAGAAGATGAAATCACCTTTTGAAAGTGTACAAAATAATAGAATAAGCTAACTATGGATGCAATCCTGAGGAATACTGCCAAAAAAAGATTGCTAAGGGTACTTCCAAATACATTTTTTCATTCTCATATGGTAATGAGGTTTTAGCTATTCTTATGCTCATCATGCCAGGCACCACATTTTCCAGCATCTCTTATAGTTACCTGGCTTTATGACTAAGTTCAGCACCTGGGATAGGAGGAGAGGTGATGTGTTGGATCATTTTTAACTTAGAGATAAATTGACTGGCTTGGGATGCCATTCTTTTCCCTCCCACTGGCTAGAATACAGAGAGGACTGTGTCTCTGCTTTAGCCAGGTAGACAAGAACAATTCTATTAGGTAAAAGATAAGTGTTTATGCAGGAGTCACAAACTCAATGATGTGAAGTGATACAGAAAAGTGCAGTGTAATGAGAATTCAAGGAAACTAGAGATACTCAGGAAGGAAAAAGTAACAGTACCAGGGAGGTAAATCTGGTTAGATAAAAGATAGAAATATCATTAGACAAATGATGGTTTATTGATTACCTTCACGATAGTAATTTTCAGAGAGTTCTGGAAACAGCAGACAAATTGCTACATATAAAGAGTAAAGTAATATAGAGATATGAAGTAGGACATGGTTAATACAGGCAACACTTTAAAAAATTCAGATGAGAAGGTGATGAATTAAATGTAAATGAACTTGGGGTAGATAAAAGTTTTAAGGAAGGTTAATTTTTAAAAGCAAATTAGTTTGAAATGATTACAAATTCATAAGAATGTACAAAGAAATGTACAAGTGCTTCTGGACACTTTTCACTGGTCCTGCAATGTTAAATCATGCATAACTGTAGTATCAAAACCAGGAAACCGATATTAGTGTAGTCCAAAGAATTTATTCAGATCTTACCATTTATACATGCATTTAAGTGTATTTGTGTAGCTCTATGAAATTTATTACATGAATATTTTTTGTAACCATCACTACAATCAAGATGCTTAACAGTATCACAAAACTCTCTCTTGTTCTTCCTTTATAGCTTCACCTAACCCTTCCCCTAAAGCTTTGCTATCACTAATCTCATCTATATCTTTACAATTAGGATATTTCATAAATTCTTTTAAATGGAATCAAGCAATATGTATCCTTTTGGTATTGGATTTTTCACTTGAATAATTTCCTAGAGTTTTTCTAAATTTCGCATTTATCAATAGTTTGTTCTTTTTTTTTTCTGCTGAGTAGTATTTTATGGTATTGATGTATCATAGTTTGTTTAGCCATTCACCTGTTGAAAAGCAATTGAGTAGTTTCCAGTATTTTTGCTATTAAAATAAAGTTGTTATGAAATTTTCTTTATAAGTTTCTATGTGAAAAATAAGTTTTTACTTCTCTGGGATATATGTTTAGTAGTGGTCAGAGGAGGACTTTTAGACACTATATTAGAGAAGAAAGGAGGTCTCAAATAAATGATCTAATTTGTTACCTAGGAAATTAAATGAAACCCCAAATAAAGAGAAGAAAGGAAATAATCCAGATATGAGTGAAACTCAATAATTACTATTCTGAAAGAAATTTGTCCTAAAAGACCTTTATAGAGTATTCCATTCATCAAAAAAGAAATACATGTTTTATTCAAGTGCACAGAAGCATGTACCAATATCAACAATATTCTGAACCATAAAATAAATCTCAACAAATTTAAGAATGTGCAAATCATACAAAGTATGTTTTCTGACCAGAACTGAAAAGAGAAAAATAACTGAGGAAAAAAAAAAACAAAACAATGAAACTCAAAGATAGTTCTTTAAGAAGGTCAATAAATTGAAGGAAATACAGAAATTCAAATGACTAAAACCAAGAATGAGAGCTGGAACACTGCTAAAAATCCTGCTGACATTAAAAGGCTAATAAAAAATATTACGGACAACTTATGTCAATGATTATGGCAACCTGGATGAAATGGACAAGTTCTTTGAAAGATACAAACAGAAGGCTCATTCAAGGCTTCTCACAAGGGAAATTTCAGGTCCAAATCACTTCACTGATGAATTCTACCATATATTTATGGCAGAATCAATATAAATTCTATGTAAATTCTTCCAGAAAACAGAAGAAAAAAGAACATTTTCCAGTCCAATTTGTAAGACTAGCATTATCTTGTAATGGAAACCAGAAAATATATTATACAAAAACAAAAAAACAATACTCCTCATGAACAACGATACAAAACTTCTTAGCAAAATTTTAACACATTGAATAAAATAATATATTAAAAAATAAAACATAATCTGTCTCAGATATATAGTTTGTTTTTATCACTCAAAAGCATCAATATAATTTATATTAATAAAATACAGAAGAAAAATATATGATCATATATATGCATGTATATTATTTTTTAATGAACACATACGCTGACTGCAATTCAGAACCACAAGTTTCTTTCTAGAATTCCTCCTTTTCTTATTCATAACTACTTTCTCCCACAGAGAGAAGTCTGACTCTAATTTACAATGTATTTACATATTTATCCAACTCTAGTATACATGTATTATAGTTTCAGATTACTATACTATATCTTTGTGAGAAATAAACTTATCCACTAGAGTACAGTGTGCAGAATTCTTTTTTTCTTTAGCTTTTATAAGTATCCAGTCAAAATATTGTTTTTCCAAGTTACTTAAGTCAGCTCATTTTCTCCACCCTATTTAGTATGGTTATGTGGTTCATTGTAAAAAAAGTTAGATTCATTTGGTTTCGTGCGCATTCTATCTTGAATTCTTTCCAATTTTATCAAAACATCTTACTTTACATCTTAGATGTATACAATTTTTATTTGTCAGTTATACCCAATAAAGATAGGGAAAAATAGCTTTAAAAAAGGCCTATCCAATGGATAGTCTTTTAAGAAATGATGCTGAATCAATTTGATGTCCATATACAAAATAAATGAACCTTGGCCAAATTATCACATGAAAAATTTCTCAACATTATTCATTATTAGAGGGAGGAGGATTAAAATCACAATGAGATGTCACTACTCACCTATTAGAATGGCTAAAATTAGAAAGACTGACCATACTGAAAATGCAAAACAACTAGAACTCATATACTGCTGGGTTTGACATAAATTATATAACCACTTTAGAAAACTTGTGGCATTTTTTAAAATGTTAAATATATGCCTAGTGCGCAGTGTAGATATCCCACTCCTAGTTAATTACCCAAGATAAATGAAAACATTTGTCTCTACATGAACATGTACGGTAATGTTCACAGCAGCTTTATTTATAATAGGCAAAAACTGAAAACCACTCAAATGTCCATCAACAGGAGAATAGACAAATTGTGTTATTTCCACACAACAGTATTACCCAACAATGAAAATAAATGAAGTATTGATACATGTAATAATATAAATGAATCTCAAAATAATTATGCTGAGTATAAGAAACCAGAGAGAAAAAAAGTATATAATGTATTATTTCATCTATATAAAATTCTAAAACATGCATATTAAATTTTTTCTATAATGTCAGAAAACAGATTCATAGTTAACCTGTATTAGAGGAACTGGAGAAGTTGAGGGTGAGAGGTGGGGGATGGGGGAAGAAACCTTTAGTGGTGATGGATATGTTTATTATGTCAATTATTTTGATTTCATGGGAGTATACATATTTCAAAATTCATATACTTTAAATATATACAGTTTATTGCACCTCAAATATGCCTTGATAAAGCTGTAAAATCAAAATGAACAAAATATAAAAGTTCTTTATTAAATCAAAGAGCCATTGGGAGGCTAGAGCACCAGGTCTGGACAACAAGAAGGAACCAGGAAAGTCTGGCAGCTAAAAGTACAGGCAAGATCATGTAGTTAAGAGCAGTTGGATGAAACTATATGAGCCACAACCACTGAACCCTGCAGGTCGCCACTGCAGGGTTTCCAGCTCTATAGCCATTGTGAATGATCTCTGCCTCTTTCTCTTTGTTCCAATACCTGGCTGTGGCATTCATTGTCATACCTGGATTATATCCCAGGTCCCTGATCTCCAGAGAACTGGGAGGTGGAGGACATCTGCTGCCTTTGCCTCTGTAGTGGGAGCTGTGACCCTGCCTCTTGTCACGAACTGCACGGAGGGGTTGTCTCTCGACACATAGTTAAGTGTTCTCATTTTGAGTAGCCAAGAGGGAAAAAATGACATATGGCTCCCTAGGCACTCACATGACTTGGTTTCTGAAGGCATAAGGAGCCCCAGAGTCCTAGGTTTCTCTCTGACGAGTAACTCCAGCCTCGCTAGTTAGTTAGAGGCACATCTGAACTACCCAGTTCTGACTGACCCCTCTCTCATTTACAGACTGTGCATTTTCACTTGCGAGATTTGCTTCTCTGTTCCTTGGTATATGCTGCTGTAGTAGACATTTAATCTTACAGGACGTAGGGATAGATTAAACTTTTTTCCCCCTAAGGTCTTTTTCTAACCAGCTCTGTTTTTAGAAGCAGCCAGCTCATGCTTCTGACTTCCCCCAGTGCTGGGCCATCTCTCCCTCTAGTGGTAGTTTGTTTAATCCGCCCACAGTTATCTAAAAGCCTATGCTTAGGTAAGTGGCGTTCAAAATTTGGACTGCTATTTACTTAAAAATATATATATTTTATATCTCAACTCTGACTATATATATATACATATATATATATATATGTATGTATATGTATGTATGTATATACATATATATAACTAAGATAAAAATTTCAAAAAACGGTACCCTTGTTGTGCAATATACTGTGTAATTTTCTATTCTAGTCTTCTTTCATTTAGAAAAAATATGTTAGTTATTATCCACTAAATCGATTTAATGATTTCAAACACTAGTAATTTGTAGCCATTACTTTGAAAAACAGTGTTTTAGACTATTATTCAAACTGAATTAACCTTGTGATCTATCAATAGGTATTTCTCCCAAATAGAGAAACACAAACATGAACACAAAAACTTGTGACCAAATGCCTGATGAGCTTTATACTCTATTACTTTTTAAAAAATTTTCATACATTTGCATATGGAAACTTGGAAAAGCCTTACAGTAAAAAAGTCTGCTTAATTTTGCCTAAGAGTGTTTCCTGAATTTAACCATGGGATGAGTGTTCCCAAAGTATATGCAAGCAACAAAATTAAACAAATCTAAGTAGTTCATTAAAGGAATATTCCAAGGATTGATATTTTGGAGAATCCTGCTTTAAACATAAGAAAGAAATCCATAAATAAGTCTAAGTACCAAATACATACATAAATTGTAGCAGAGATGTATGCAGCTGGTGTGCAATGGCTTCCCTGAAGTGTACTTTGAAAACCATTTAAGAAGAGTGGAGAATGTGATTTGGCGGTAGGAGGTTTGGAGGAGGAGAAGGAAAAATTCTGTTAAAGCTAAAAGAGTTAGATCTCCAAGTTACAGTCAGGGATATTAGGAAATGGGGTCCCTCAGTTTACCTAACTCTTATCCAGATGTTCTTTGCACTTGTATTTGCTAGCAAGTGGTTGTCTCCTGAAGTTTAGATAGAGAGAAACGTCAATGACAGTGGGACCAGCAGAGGCCAGAAGCCTGTGGGGATGTGCTGATCCACTGTGAGCAGTTCATTGACTGGTGGAAATTTAAATCGCAACAAGTTAGATACATAGTTTTCAAAACAGATAAAGATTAGATAAATCCAATGATCATAGTGAGCAAATAGTTAGCTGGAAAACTCCTGGAAGTCTAGAGGACAGAAGCATATACGGTACTTGGGCCAACATGTCAGTATCCAAGGAAGGGAATCTAGGTCAGAAAACAAGCTAAGGTCAGAATGGGAGCCTAGGACAGTTAAGTCTTGTTCACTGTAGTAAAATTCTGTTGGGGTATCTTTCTGCCTCCTTCTCTAAGAACTGGATCTCATTCACAGGTTCTACTTAAGAGGTTAGTGTAATTCCCATAATAATATCATGTGACTCAAATTCTTTGCTCTAGCTGATTGAACTGGGGTGAAAACCCAGTCCTAACTAGAATAATCAGATATTCACCTGAAAACAAATTTATTCATGGAGAATATAATCTTTTGAGTCACTGGATTGAATAGTTTGGTAAAGCTCTAATGAGTTAGCCACACTGGATTACTCTTCCTGTACCCCAAGGGCAAGAACACAGACTAGTTGACAGAGCATAAACTAAACCCAGTGAAATAAAAAGAGAAAAAGAAGGAGAGTCATCTCACTCTTTGACTTTGATCTTCCTTTTCCTTCATGAGACTCAGCTATATGCCCTAATCTTGGGTGGATTGAAATAAATCGTTGTCCTTCCTGGAACAACATGTTTTGTTTCAATGAATTAGAATGCATGTCAGCATCTTATATCCAAATAGCCTAAGCTAAGCCAACCAAAAGAAGCCTGTGTCCTATCTCAGCCAAGGTGCCTTTGAGCAGTTAGCACCTTAACAGGAGTATAGACTCTGAAGGAGAAAATTATGGGAATTCTTATATTGGATATTACACAAAGTTTCTCATACAAATTTTAAGAATTGAGTGCTCATACACAATTGTAGTATTCCTATCTTCATCGGCAAATTGAGGGGGAACAGTTTTTAATGGGAAAAATAAAAGATTACAAATATTAGTGGAGGGGCAGTTTTATCAACTGTCAAGAGAAATAAAGCCTAGGACTGCCTGGCAGGCATTAAATTATGGCGGGTTCAATGGAACGTAATGAGAAACAGGGAAGGAGAGTTAGAAGTTGACTGCCCACTTCTGTTCTAGACTTCTAGATGAAAGGTTTGAGAGAATTCACCAGGGGAAGAAAATTTATGAAATATTTCAGGATACTAAATGGTTATGAATAAAGCCTATAGATTTAGTAAAATATCTCCTATGATCTCTTTCTCAGAAAATTAAGCATGGCTTTAGGTATAGTAAATGATATCAATTGGCTTGACAAAAGCTATTCTTTTTAAATTCAGCTAACAAAACTCTGATTATATATGAAAGGTAATAAAGCCAGTCTTGTAGATAAATCCTGATTGGCCAAAGTGAATTATGGCAATCTCACCCTTTTCTGGTGGTTGATTTGAGAATAGAACTCCAAACCAACTTTGACCAATGAAATGTAAGATTACATCTACCAAGGGCTTGTGAGAACAAATTTTCTCAGTAATAAGAAAGAGTGTATGAGAAAGAATTTTTTTTTTTTCTCTTCTTTTCTTCTTTACTGAATTGGAAATTGTCAGACGATGCCTAGGCTGTTGTGGTTATTTTTTGGCAATGAGTGAAAGACCAAGATAATCATGGAGATGTCAACCTAGACTCTTGACATCTCTGAGCTTCTGGTGAGCCCTGAAAAACCCTGTTTCCTAAATTTTTAAGTGAATAAATAAATCTCTGTGTTATTTAAGCTGCTTATGGTGGGATATTCTGTTATAGCTAAAAATATCATAATTGATACAGTAGGTGAAAGAAAGCAGAGACAAATCTAGTGGAGGGAAAGAAAGCCCTAGAGAGACCAAAGTCATATATTAAGCAAAGTAGCAGAAGATGCTGAGATTGAATGTAACCTGACATAAAAATTCTAGATCAGAGCCAATAATGGTTTATCTAAGCAAATCAAGGAAACTAGAAAATGTTTGCACTTGAGTTTGTGTGGTCAGCATTATGTTGAATGGGGGTGGTGGTGGTGATGTACTATTCTTGAAGGCAGAGTTGGGTTTCCAGTCATTTCAAAGGCGTGATGATTTGAATCAAGCATATAACCATATGGTGCACTCCTAAATCTGTTTAAATGAACAAATGAGTTTAGGGTCATTTGTGGTATAGTCTGATGGTACCAGAAAAATGCAATCAAATACTTCCTGGATCTGTAACACAAAATGTTAATATTTAATGTTTGTCTACGGCCATGCCACCCTGAACATGCTCGATATCTTCTGATCTTGAAAGCTAAGCAGGATCGGGCCTGGTTAGTACTTGGATGGGAGATCACCTAGGAATACCAGGTGCCGTAGGCGTAAATAAATAAACAAACAAACAAATAAATAAATAAATAAATAAAATTAATGCTTTACCAAGCACTTTTTGTTTTATGTCATGTACTAAAGAGAAGTGGTCCCCAACCCCTGGCTGTGGACCGGTACAGATCAGTGGCCTGTTAGGAACTGGGCTGCAGAGCAGGAGGTGGGCGGTGAGCAGCAGGCAATGAGCAAAGCTTCATCTGTATTTGCAGCCGCTCCCCAGCATTAGCATCTCCACCTCAGCCCCACCTTAGATCATCAGGCATTAGATTCTCATAGGAGCACCCGTCCTTGGTGCCGAAAAGGTTGGAGTGGCATAGAGTCTTAGAGCTAAGAAAGTCATTATGTATAATATAATCCAACTGAGAAAACACATAAAACACTAAGTTTGGAGATACCAGGAATAGAGTTCAAGGTTTTAGTTCAGAGCAAAAATCTTGGAAGTAGTGGAAAACAGACACAAGGCATTTACAAAGCTGGGATGAGAAAAATCTGGATGGAAGGAAGTAGTTTGGGGCAATTGCTTTAATACTTGCTGGTGTTTGCAGATCTCCTTGAAAGGACAAGAGGCATTGAAAGTTTCTCTCTCTTAAAGAATGAGGGGTAACATAGATACAGAGCTAAGAAGAGGTATAGCAGAAATAAAAGTCTGTCTTACCAATTCCAGTCAAATTCCTTTTTCACTTTATACCCATTGCTAAATTAAAGCTATAGCAAAGGATACTAATGAAGAAAAATAGATGAGTTCCCAAATCAGAACCAACCTCGGAAACACTCCAAGGCTTCCCATATCAACCTTGCTGATGTGCTCAATATCCCATCTACTTGGCTTCTTTTAAATCAACCATCAGCTGAAAAGCAATGGGTTTCTACCCAATGCTCTAGGCATCTAGCCCTTGAGGCAAGACAGTGCTGAGAGTGATCACTAAGTAGACAAATGGACCTTATTTTCTTGGGGGAATATTATTTCTTATTTCTTATTAAGACCCCATATTCTGCTTTTTATTTGTTTAATTCCTGATTTGATGATAGCGAAATGACAGCAAGGACACCTTTAACAGTTGGCGTAAAATTTACCTATGATACTAAAATGTCCCCTTTTTGACTATTAGCTCTTTCATGGGTGTGTACTTGTCCTAGAGATGTTATCACTTTTATTTTAATAAAAAGTAGTTGAACTAATAGTAGTTTGATATTTTTTCTCTCTTCTTGCATCTAGGAAAAATATGTCAATTTATTAAAAATGTCAAAAATATATCGACAGCTTCTTCTCATTCCTTCTAAACATGATGAATCCTGCCCTGTCCACCAATTTAAGAAACTTTAAAGACAATAACTAAATAACACCTGGTTTTGCTCTGATGGACAGAAGAAACATTGTGCATTTAATGCTCTATTAAAACAGTTTGGAGCTGCTAGAATTGCATTTGCTGGTCCCATTAGGATAATAATAGACGACAGATCCATCTACACTCATCTAGTTTTCCCAGGATTGAAGAATATGGTCACTTACACAGCCCAGAGCCTTGGAAGAGCTGTGAACAAACTCTTTGTAAGACACGCCCACACATAGGGCAAAGGGGGATTGGACTTTTTGGCCAGTGAAGGAGTCAGAGCACAGGATGCCAAGGACTACTGTCATTATTTCCTTTTCAATTACACAACCCCTAAATAGGGTTCTTTCCTTTTTCAAATGTGTGGAGTTGAAAAAAAATTTAATTCTTGTAGGAGAAATTAAGAAAAAATTGAAAGTCCTAGTATGACTATTAAAGAAATTTAATCTATATTTTTAAAGAATCTTCTTACACAGAAAACTTTAGGTCAAGATTGTTTCCTGAAGACTACTACCAAACTACCAGAAAACATATATTTCCAATCTCATACAACATATTTTAGAGAATTAGAGAAAGATACTCTCTAACTTCGACAGATAATAACAGAAAAAATTCTCTACCTAAAGGACTAGATGTGCTTTTAGTTAAGTTTCAGAATCAATTGCTGATTCTTCCTCTCTAAAGATAGGCAGCCTATCTTAGAAAGAGTACACGAAACTTATGGAACATAAATTTAGAAAAGTAGACACTGGCTATTCATGTCCATCTATTTGAGAATGAAAACCTCTATATGTAGTATCACCAGATTTGGCAAATATGCGATATCTGCCAGAATGAGCAAAGATGTAACATTTTTACTAAAAAAAAACTGTTATCAGAATTTCAAATCTAGCTAGGAGTCCTGTATTTTTATCTGGCAGCCCCACTAATGTAGCAATGCTGAGTTCCTCCAGGTCCATATAAAAGATTTTAGACAAGGTCCCATCCCCCTTTCAGTTGAGGAAACTGACCAAATACTTTATTTTTGCACAAGATATGAGGCTGGGAAGGGGAAAGCAGTAAGGTAATGAATAGTCTAAAAATATCTAGATTCATTGAAAATCTCATCCTTCTTCACTCATGTAAGTGTTGCTTTTTCAAATAAAGCATCATTTATTCCATTTTTCATTCATTCGATAAATATTCATAGAAATCCTGCCAGATATTAAGTCTTCTCAGCTCTAGTCCTGATTGAGGCCAGAACGTTTCCAGGCCACAGGACAGAAAACCCACTGAGACCCTTTCCTACAATTACTCAGCAAAATAATTCCAGTCAGCATCTATAGGGATAAGGAACTAATTATGTAGTCTATGAAATGGTGCTAGTTTTCAAACTGTTTGTTGCCTTTTCTATGGCCAGGTAAATACAGAGAACAAGAGTAAGATTTGAGACAATTTTATAGCAATTTGATAGATTAGTTTTGTCTATGGAACTTAAACTTTTAAAAATGGGCTTGTAATATATATGTTTTTGTTTTTTATTTTGTATTTAGGAATTCATTTAAAAAACTTTAATTTAGAATAGTCTTAGATTTACAGAATTATTGCAATGGTAATACAGGGCCTTACCATATAACCTGTACCCAGTTCCTCTATTATTAATATCTTGCATTAATATAGTACTTGTTATAATGAATGAACCATGTTGATATATTATTATTAAAACCCATGCTTTATTCAGATTTCCTTAATTTTTACTAACGTCCTTTCAACTTTGCTTGCTTTTTGATACTATGACTGTTTTGAAGAAAACTGGCCAGTTATTTTTTATAATACTCTTTTATTGGAGTTTGTATTTTATTCTCATGATTAGACTGGGGTTATGTATTTTGGGGAGGAAAACCACAGAAATAAAGTGTCATTATCATATTATATCAAAGCTACATATTATCATCAAGACTTAGAACTGTTGCTACTGATTTTGATCAACTGGCTGATGTGTGTTTGTTAGTTTTCTCTACAGTAAAGTTATATATATATATATATATATATATATATATATATATATATATATATACATATATATATATATATTTACCACCTTTCCGTGCTTTTCTCTTTGGAAAGAAGTCACTTAAACTGTGGGATATTATGCTCCCTTTCTGTGAACGGGGAGGAGCTCTATTAATTATTTGAAATTTTTTCTGCATGAAACGCTAGTCTTTTCTAATATTATACATATGTAATTAATAATATCAATGTTGACTCATGGATATTTGCATTACTATTTGAGTTATAATCCAATACTACTTGATTTACTTTATTGCTCAAATACTTCCAACTTTGGTCACTGGGAGCTCTTTCAATTGGCTCCTGTGACCCAATTGACACAACCCCAACTATAGGTTTTTATTTTCATAAACACTTCCTTAATTTATGGCACAAGAAAATGCTCCAGGCTCATTTTATATATTTTTATTCTTGCCTTAGATTCAATCATTTCTTCAGGAAGCTCTTGTTCCTTTTATTGGAGAATGGCATTATAACCAAGATCTGGCCACACGGAGTGTCCCACAGTTGCTGGGTATTATATTCTTCTACCAACCCCCAGCTTTATCGAGGTTTAATTAGTATACAAAAAATACACATAATTAATGTATATAATTTAGGATTTTGGACATATGTATGTTGGGAGCCCTTTGTAAGGATAACTATCAGTTCCTGAAATTCCAAGGGAGGAGGTTTCTCTCAGCCTTATGTTAATCGCATGTTAATCGCAGCTATTGTTTCTAGATACTTGTGGTTTTGTTTTGAGCAGTTTGTTACCAGCAGTTTGTCACTTACTCAAGCTGTATAAGTATACCTTGCTGAATAAACTCGGTGCTGCAGCTTTGACTGTATGCCCTCCCGAGATCTTTTTCTCTTCTCTGTCTTTTTTCCTAGCCCTCGCTCCCCCACTCAGGACTGTTCGACTCCGTCCGGCGGGTTCTGGCATATGTATACACTCATGTTACTATCACCACAAGCAAGGTAATCAATATATTCATCACCTCTGAAAGTTTCCCTGTGTCCTGTTTTTTATTTATGGGTTTTTTTTTCGTGATAACAGCACTTAATATGAGATCTATTTCTCTTAACACATTTTTGAGTGTACAATACTTTATTGTTAACTGCAGGTACAATGTTGTCCCATAGATTCTGGAAGCATTTTCTGTGTCTATTGATATGACCATGGGATTTTTGTCCTTTAGTCTATTAATGTGGTATATCATGTTTATTGATTTGCATATGTTGAAACACCCTTATATCCAAGAAATAAATCCCACTTGGTCATGGTGTATGAACCTTTTAGTGTTCTGTTGAAATCAGTTTGCTATTATTATGCTGAGAATTTTTGCATTTATATTTATCAGGGACATTGACATGCTGTTTCTTTTCTTATGCTGTCTTTATCTGGATAGATTTCAAAATAGTTATTTTTCTCTTCATAAGAATCTGGTGGGTTCTAGAAGTAAAACTCATGAAAATGTGGAAATCTCCCTAAGACTGTGGTATCCAGGAACTTCTCACTTAAAGACAATCTACACTAGGCATTCAGCAACTTGTCAAAATTACCACTTAATGTTTCTAAGGCAAGCAGGTATAAGTAGGGCTACTGCTCCAGATAAGCAGATATAAGAAGGGCTCTATGCATTCTGGAGCCTCTGCAGATCTCAGGGTTATTAGCCCAAGATAAGTTGTTGGTATTTGAATTGTTCAGATTTTTTTCTTGTTTCAAAGAAGAGTGACAACTTCTAATGCTCCACATTTCAGCATTGTAACCAGAGTCTAAGTAATCTTTTTTTTTTTTTTTTACTCTATTTTATAAAAATGTTATGGTCCGAGGTAGATTGCAATTAAAAAAAATAATAATAATCACTCCATCAGGCAAATAATTTCAGGAGTGCTGTTGTACTAACATTAGCTTCACTAAGCCTCCTGGTGTCCCACCATCAGGAGAAAGGCTCAGCAGAGTGAGGCAGAAAATGTTTTTCTCTTCACAAACACAAATCCTCCACAAACAGGGCCTACGTACTCATCACATGTACACTGCTAGGACAATACATTAGTCCTTTTCCCCAGGGGCCTGATGAAACTGAACTAAGAAAAGACCTAGATTTCCTCCCACTTGTACTTCTTCCTCAGAGTCTTGCTATGAGACTAGAACACAAACTCCTAGAACACATGCATGGCATAAAATATTTATTATAACCCTCTGAGACCTCAGGTAACACAAAAAAGCCTGAAATGAGGCTGAGGAGGTGGGTAGGTTAGAAAGAAGAGGCCAGGTTTACACTGTGGGGAGAAGATTCCTTCTCTGGGTGAGTCTTCTCATGAGGTCCATGTCCATGATGAGCTGCATCTCAATTCTGGTCACTGATCCCCACCTGACCTAGTCCTTGAACTTGCAGATATAGGGTAACCTCTCATTGCAGTTATAATCTTTCCATGAGAGATATCCTGGAGAGACAGAAAAGCTCAAGTGAATGGGGCTAGTAGAGTTTGTGATGCAAAGGAGAGACCCCCCAGACTCTGCCATGGATTCAAAGTCCCTCCCTCCTCTCCACCAAGGCCCCACTCCAGGGAAAGGAGACTCAAAGAAAGGAAGGAGGAGAGGAGCTGGGAGAAGGCACACCAACATTGCACTTCCTAGCTCAGGAGGATTCCCTGAAGGTCAGGCCCAGAAATGGAAAACAAGAGAATGAAAAAGCTGGCCAGAAGGTAGCTCCCTGTTTCTCACCTGAGTTTCGTGATAGGCTCCCGCAGTAGCCGGGGTTTCTGATGTTGGCGGGATGTCTCTCCCAGGCAAGGTAATTCAGCACATCTTCACTACTCCACTCCCACCCACCTGCATTGGGCTCATAGCCCTATAGAGAAGAGGATGGAGCCAGATGAGGCTGAATGGCCATTAGAGTTCACTTTGCATGATCCCCTCAGCTGGATATCATGGAATTTGGTCTGC
>CM053515.1:56798050-56901767 GCA_028627145.1 Eidolon dupreanum
TCGGTGACTCCCTAAGTGATGAAGTCCAGACCCCTTATGAAAACACTACGGGTCCTCTCTACTTTGATCTCACCCCACCTTTGCAGTGACACTGCCAGGCACAACTCTCTCAACAGCCCAACAGGGCTTGGAGCCCTCCCAAATATGTCAGACAAGTTGACCGCTCTGAGAATCTGGTCATGTTGTTCCATCTGCCTAGAATGCCCTCCTTCTTTTCTTCTCTCCCTTCTGTCTGAAGAATTCTCTGCTCTCCACCATTGCTTGCTTGAGCCAGTATCACCGCTCTTAGCACGGTTTGTCTTAGTTAAGTCAGCAAGTGTCTCTCTATTGTAAATCATCTCCGAAGGCAGGAACTGTATCTCAACCAATCTCTGAGCCTCTAAAACTACTCCCAATTCCCTGCACACGCTAATTGAATTAATTAATTCCCTTGATTTATTAATTAATACAGAGGTGTTGCTGCAAGTGGTCCCATCTCATGCCGTGGAAACGGCAGCGACATCCCAAGACATATTCCTCATTGGCTGATATTGATTTACTAGGCTTGAACTGATGACCAGTTTTGCTTCCCTAAATAGAAAGCAAAACTGGCGTAGCAGGAAAACATTATGTCAAAGTTCAAGAAATTGAATCTCACTCAGCTGTGGTGGGTGGGTGGCATGCACAATTAAAGGCATTTGTAATCAGCGTTTATGAACACAATTTAAGATTAAACGGTTATTAAGAAGATACTCATAAGGTTTGAGGTTTCCTTTTCCTGGCTAATACTCTTTAAAAAATTTTTTTTTCCATGCTGGAAATCAATTAAGCATAAGAAGCAAAGTTGGAAAATTTATAACAAAAATACATTTTCATAATGTGTTTCCTTTGATGAAGACAAAGCAAGAATGGGAGAGAAAAAGGCAAAGCTCATCTAACTCATGACTTGGCTGTTACTTGTAAAGACATAAATACTTACTTGTAATCAAATGGACAATTGATTTATTTGATTTGGGGACTGGAAAAGAATTTCCTCAGTCCAATGAATAATGGCATTTCAAAATGAAAACTGAAGCCCAACTAAAGTGGTTATTGTAATAGTCAGCAAGGATTTGGTGAGGCTTAAAGCATGAGATCGATCGATCGATCTATCTATCTATCTATCTATCTATCTGTCTGTTTGTCTATCAACCTATTCTATCATCTATCATCATCTATCATGGATTCATCTAGTGAGCACTGAATATATATATTTGCATGTGTATTTAGGCTTCATGCTGGCTTAGCCCTTATATAAATGCTGTTATATGAGAGACAATGTATTGTATTGTGTAAAAGCATGAGCTTTGCAATCTATCAGACTGATGTTTGCATGCTGGCTCTGTCTTTTAGTAGCTGAGGGAAATTATACCTTCCTCACAAGCTGAACGTTATCATTAATAAGATAATGTTTTAGTAGAGTGCCTGGTTCATAACAAATATCAATACATGCTTGCTGTTACTTTTGCAAAAAATACCTTCATTTCTTTAGCATTTTTCAAAGGTCAAGCTTCAAGCAGGGGGTCTAGATGATTGATATTTCTGCTGTTCTACTTAAAACTTCTCAAATTTGACACAATGCTGGAGTGAGGACTGGCCTTCAGCTCCAATCCTTTGCTGTCTGGTGACCTCCTGAGCCCTCCTCGGTGGATACCAGGGGCTCCCACACGAAAGGGCTGTCATCTAAGTTCTGAATCCCTATTACTCATCAGCTGCTCTGAGAGCAAACTCTACAAAATATTCTGGGCATATGTTCTGAGAAAACCAGAAAATGTTTTCTTTGAAAACAATCTTGAACTTTGTAATGACTCTGATTGCTTTTTCCTTGATTATATAAGCAATAAGTATTCATAAAAAAATCATTGGAAAATACAAAAAAAGCATAAGTGGAACAGAAAGTTAGCTGGATCTTGTAGGACCTCACCTTTTAATTAGGTCAAAACTTGGTTACATCAGAAGCAGAGGGGGCCAGGCTCTCAGAGACTGACAGGAGCAAAGCAGGTGCTCAAGACAGAGAGAGTCTCACATGTCTGGTTTGCTGGGTGCCATGCTGAGACCCTGCCAAGTCCACTTCTGGGAGATGTGCATTAGCTTCTGCAGCAGGGACTCGGTACTCAGCTGTGCAAGCTGCCCTAGGTTACCACTTTCCTGCCATCACTTTGGGGGATAGAACAGTGGGAAGTCCTGGAAATTGCAGGATACAGGGCTTTTGGCCTGCAGAGGCCCACACTCTGTACCTGGACCATAGATGGAATCCCGGCTTGGTCTTAAGGAATAGTCTAGCTGCCTGTGTGGAACAGTACTCAGTGCCCCAAGGGCTGACAGCCAGCTGTCTCTGGGGAAATTCCTGGCACATAAGCCAAAACCACTGAGAAGACTGGATGGAAAGCAAAGATCTACCTGCCCCGCCAGCGAGGTTTAACCCCACAGCCCTGACTCAGAAATAATTTGAAGAAATTATTTGGATCTGGGGTAATTTCTGCTCTCCTGACCAAGGGAAAGTGAGTTTTGTTTTTGTTTTGTTTTGTTTTGTTTTGTTTTGTTTTTTTGAAGTGGAGGAAACAGCTTTCTTAGGGATGGGGTCATCCTTGGAGTCTGCTGGCAACATTCAGGACAGACACATTTCTGTCCCACCTTCAGGTCAGTCTATATGGGGATTGCAGCTGTCACCAGGCTGTCATCCAAAAGACCCTAATGTTTCTCAATACCTAAACTATGTCACGCTTTTGCTCACAGGAACTGAAAAGGATTCCTAACCATGAAGACCAAGGTGCCAAGTGCAAAGCCAAGATGGTGATGGGCTCGGTGCGCAGAAGGCCCAAGAGCTCCAGAATAACTACCTACACGTGATTAAAACATCAAATGCTCCACCAAGGCTGATACGCAGAGGGCTCCTCCCAGTCAGGGAGAAGGTGCCGTTACAACGCGAGCTCACCCTTGTCCATTTCTTGATCAAGAATAAAGTTTCTGTTTTGCTTTACCGAACTCAGTTTTGTTAAATTGGCATGAACGACACTGGGCAGAAAGATCTTGGTTTGGGTCCCTGACCTGGAAGGGTCGGTAACACAGCAACAAAAATAACCACGACAACTAAAGATGTCTCTGTCACCCACCCCAGACTCAGTTGTAACGATTGCCTTGCACTCACTTCCTTCTCCATTCTCTGTCAGCTTGGCCTCCAATCTGCTTGACTTTGCTTTTCTTTTTCAGCCATGTCACTATCCCTCAGACCTGGCCTGAGAATGTGACTTCCAATGCCTGGCAACTTAGTTCATTACCTTTCTGGTTCTGTTCTGCCCTTAGGTCCACCCCTATGTGGCTGTGATGCCACACTGTCACTCTCAGGGGACGAGACAGGTGCAGGCAAGAAGTGAATAGGTATTAAGATGGTGCCAATAGGAATGAGGAGAAGGCAGAAGGGTTGGGGAGCACATGAATTCAGGACTGGTACAGGACAGGGTGATGACAGGAATACTGAAGCTGAGAATACCTGAGGAAGCTCAGGATCACTCACGGTTTTGCAAGCTTGTTTCAGTTCCTACCATGGGCCACCTCCTGTGTTAGGCCCTGCCACGGAGAGGGCAGGAAAAGGGGAAGAGCCAGTTTCTGTTTTTGGAGAACTCGACTTTA
Source organism: Eidolon dupreanum (assembly GCA_028627145.1). Lineage (NCBI taxonomy): Eukaryota > Metazoa > Chordata > Mammalia > Chiroptera > Pteropodidae > Eidolon > Eidolon dupreanum. Next base: position 56,801,699 of record CM053515.1, read on the forward strand.
TTTGAAGAGGAAAATGACAATAGGCTGAGATATAGTATAGAGTGTGCTGTTGTCTGAATGCTTGTGTTCCCCTTGAATTCGTATGTTGGAATCCTAATGCCCAATGTGATAGTGTCTGGAGGTGGGGCCTTTGGGAGGTGCTCATTTCATGAGAATGGAATCCATAGTGTTATCAGTGTTGTATGAAAGAGGCTCCAGGGTGATCCCTAGCCCCTTCTACCATGTGAGGATGCAGCAAAAAGGCACCAGCTATGAACCAGAAAAAGGTCACCTTCATGCTGGTGCCTTAATCTCAGACTTCCAGCCTCCAGAGCCATGAGAAATAAATTATTGTTGCTTATAGCTACTCTGTCTCTGGTACTTAGCAGCTCGAACAGACTAAGACAGGATGTAACCATATGCAGAGTGTGTTGGTACCAATTTAATTTGCTTGGGGGATTAGAATAGCAAAAGAGAAGAACAGAGCTTGAGTTGGTTTGAAAGGTCTGGCGTGGAAATAAGGTGCTCTGGGTTCAGATGCTAGAAGTTCTTTGTGATGTTGGGCAAGTTACTTCCCTTCCTCTAGATTTATCTCCTTATCGTTATAATAGAGATTAAACAGAATGATGTTAAAACTACTGCTTTCTGTGTAGAAAGGTTTTGTGTATTTTATTTCACTTAATTTTCTATCAAATTCCCTGAAGTTGCTGTTATCACATTTTGCAGACATGAGAACTGACCATAGAGAGTTGGGTCAAGATCTGGATCCAGGTTTGTCTGGTCCAAAGCTCACATATTTTTCTGCAATGGGTCTCTCTAGATTTCTTTTAGTGCCAAATAAAATAAGTGAGTGGTCTCTGCCCTCAAGATTCTAACAGACTATGAGGAAGCTAAATGTATGCCTTATAAACAGATGCCCAAACAGTTAGGAGTCCACAGAGGAAAGGCATACATGTGTGTGATGGGAAGGGGGTAACAGGAGAGTAAGTGATGATCCGGGAAAGCCAGAGGGAAGAAATGACATTTAAACTTGGCTTTGAAGCATAAGTAGGATCTCAAAGTCTGGAGCAGGGGACACATCCAGGCAGCATAAAGTGCGAGAAGAGATGCAGAAGTATAGACATACACATGTACTTTCAGCAGAGAGTGGTTGGAACATAGGGAGCCTGAGGAGAGGGCCTGGGGATGAGGTTCTGTGGGTCACGTGCAAGCTCTCAGCTTTCCGAGGTGGTTTCTCTGCTCCAGGCTCCCAGCCCTTCAGCTGTGCAGGGCACAAATTCTGCCCTCCCCATGGATAACACCGTTACTCAGATACCTAGTAAGGTGGGAAAGGCAGGTGGGCAAGAACGCGGAAGGCCACCTGCTTGGCAGCAGTTCTGGCTCAGCCTTGTTTCTGACACCAGCTTCCTACTTTACACCCTACTCACAATCTGTGAGACGACTGACCCCTGCCTGCTTTGGTGATGACCTGGCCCCCAGAGAGATGGGAGCTGTGGAAGTTTGTGCTCAACCTGAAAAGTCCTGAAAAATTACCGGTGAGGAGTATAAGGCTCCGTGCAGCCAGGAGCCCTGGACAATGTGTCTGGCTACTCTGTCATGGGTTAACTCATGTGACCTCAGGCAAGGCCTTTTGGCTCTACTATTTTCAATGGGGTCAATACTTTCATGGCCTCCTTCTTTAGACAGATGTTTTGAAAATAAAATGAGATAATATGTAGATTTGAGACCCATATTGGATTTATATATGGTGTTACAAATTTTCGCCTTCCTCACAATTTTTCTGGGGGATGAATTAGTTTAAATGATCTCTGAACGAACAGCCCCATTCCGACAGAAGCCTGCATTTCTCATAAGTAAACACAAGAGGGCGCCATAAGCCAAGCTAAAGGGTCTGTGAAGGCCTGCGAATTTCCCTCTGGTTTTAATACTTGTTTAGATTCCTGTGCCACTCTTCTTTACTGATGTTCTCTCTGTGGTGGTTAACATGAGACAGCTTATCAGGGGTGTGTCAACTTGACTTTTAATCCAATTCTGACCTTGTGCAATAATTCTGCTAAGTGAGCTTTGCTTGGTCTAAAGATTTCTTCTTTCTTTCTAGTTCTAGGATCAAAATCCTTAGCTTTGTTCATTTATCTGAATCTTCATCCTGATAACTGACATGTCTTAAAATCTGCAAAGTCTGATGATCACAAAGGGCAGGGGAAGGAAAATAACATCCGAGATCTAGAACCAAGCCCTGTCTGGGGCAGATCGGGTGGGAGGAAGAACCACCACAGTACTGAGAGATGTCTGCTTTGACACTGTGGAGCACAGGGCAGGCCTTCTTCCACATGGAGGGACCAAGGCACAGCAGCAATGGCCCCAGAAGTCCTGAATGGTAAGGACAAGGTGGAGCTGGATTCAGGGTCAAGAGCTCATTGCTACTAATTCTATTACCTTGATGGGATTGGGTATATATGGGGGACATCCGTGACCGACAGCGCCCCAGCCTCCAGGAGAGCCTAGCGGCAGAATGGCAATGTCCCACTCTCGGCAGGATTCTGAGTCTGGACAGGTTGTCAGGGCAGGAAGTGTAGAGGCAGGAAGGCAGAACTGGAAGCCACCAAGGTCTGTTGGGCCTCAGTTAATTCGAATCCTGAGACATAAACACTGACCTGAGCTAAGAGACTGTCTAGTCCAGGGCCTGCAAACATAGCTTCCCTCGTTTCATCACGTATCGTCTGTGGCTGCTGTCTGTGCTACCAAGGCAGACCCTAGTAGTTTCGACAGTGATTGCGTGCCCTGCAAAGTCTAAAATATTACTACCTGGCCCTTTACAGAAAAATGTGCCAACCCCTGGTCTAGCCTAACCCTTCCATTTTAAGATGAGGAAACTGATTCTCTGAGAGGTCAGGGGCCAAGCCAGAAGTAAACAGAGATGTGATTATATTAAGAGTCACCCAGGTAGTTCCATGTTCTTGTCCCCCTTGCCCTACTCTTGCCTGCTAGGATATTCTATCTTCCACATGTATTTGAGTGCTAAGTTTCATACCTCTCCAAGGAAGGAAGTTGTCTCTTACTCTGAAGGCCTTTGGGACTTCAGCAAGTGAGCAAGGAGGGTGTGTGTGTGCGCGCGCGTGTGTGTGTGTGTGTGTGTGTGCACGTCATCTCTCTGCAGACCCCCTTCCTGCAACATAGCCATTGTCACTCCTCTTATCCCAAAGGTGGCCCTCTCTGGGAGGTATTATCTTCAAACACCTCAAAGCTGGAGCATAAGGGATAGTTTCTTCTTAAACTAGACTGTGTGGAACTGCCTTTCTCAAGGGACAAGTTGGAGGTGCAGGTGCAGTGAGAAGAGAAGGGGACTTTGCACACTGCTCCCCAGGGATTCCTGTCACTTGGATTTACTACCATGCCAGTCTAAGCATGTGCACTTATCTTCTGCTTTAATTATCTGAAGGCCTGCAAATCAGATTAATTACAGTAACACCTGTTTACTTCACTTGGGTGAGGATTCCAGTAATGCCTGGGACACATAGCTGAAGCTAATAACATAATTGTTGTCCGAAGGAAGGATTCAGCCAAGAATGAAGGAGATGGTTTTATTGACTTGTCTCCTTGGGCCTTACAATTTCACTTAGACACACACACACACACACACACACACACACACACACACACACGCAAACGCACACACACACGCACACTTAATCCAATGATAAATCTTTGTTCTACATTTACTAGTGGTTTTATTGATTTTCCAGAGACAGTTTTATGAGAATTATAGTTCACGTTTATCTCAGGGCGAAGTGGATATCGGTTGAAATGCCCATATTTTTCCTATCCGAGGCAGTGACAGGTGTTCGGAGTGACCTTCCTAGCCCTGCATCTTCAGAGTTAGGATAACCATTGGAGGAGATTCTGAGACGGGGCTCTAGGACCCATCTCTGACATGCAGGTAGACTTGTCACTTCTTGGAGACTCTCCCAAATTGCAGGTGTTGTGATTCTCCTGTTTCATGGAAAAATAATGCAACCCATCCCTCCGCACCCAAATCAATGCAGTATGTGGATGTAAGAACTCAAAATGAGCAAAGCACTCAACTTTGAACCTCAGCAGTCCTTGGAATACACAGCACACCCTTCGATTAGCTCAGGACCAACATTCACTAAGGGCCTTCGTATGGCTAGCAAAGGCAGTTTTTTTGGTCAATTTACTCAAATCCAGTACATCAAACATGCTTGTTTCTTTTAACTATTTGTTTTCGGGTCTTTATTTAAGTGTTTAAAGGAGAGTTGAATTTGTCTCTATTCCAGCTCCCTATGATTTGTAGCTGGAGACCAAGGGGTGGTGAGAAGAGAGAAATCAGTAATACAAATAACTCTTGGAATAATTTTTTTTATATTTAAAAAACATATGAAAAATTTTATAATATCGAGGGAGAAATGTCCACTCCCACCCACTGGTGTGAGACCGGCACAAAATTGTTGGATGCTGGAACAAGTCATAATGTCGGGTTCTTTGATCTTATCCATTTAAACCCTCCATGACAGGGTTCAGCTTTGCCCGTCTACTACTATCATTATCATTGTTATAAACCATCTTAGAGGCTCCACGAATCAAACTCCATCAGTCTCCAGCTTTTAGATGTCCTAGAGTAGAAAACAGCATAGTATCAGGGGCCAAACAGACCTGGTTTCAAATCGGGAGTTAGGAGCGGACAGAGAATGGTGATGGGACTTCGGGAGACAATACGGGGTGTGACATTACGGGAGACCGTGATATTATACTGTGCTAGAGTAGTTCTCTAGTGAGCAGGAAATGGAGTGGGTGCCACAGCAGCTGAGAAGGAGGACAGGGTACTTTCTAGAGAAGGGAGCTCCTGGGACGGGCCGGTGGCCCTCCGGCAGTGGTCTAGGGCTCCCTCTTCTGGAAGCCCAGATCCACACAGTCTTTTGAGGGCTATAGGTGAGTGGATTGGAGCTGAACAAGAGCAAAACAAGGGCAGGATTCTTATAGGCATCTAGGGTGCAAAGATGCCTTGGGGAAGTTTAGGTTAAAGTGAGGCTTATGGAGTGCTCTCTGTGGGGTTGGGTGGGACACAGGGCACCTGTGTTGGCCCTGGCCTTCCTGCAATGGCTAGGAGAGCAACCTGGCAGGGTATCACTGGGAGGCCTTTAGAGATAGCTTAGCCAAGTAGGGCCTCCTATCAGCTTAAATCACAATCTTGGTTTTTCTTTCATGAAAAGGGAATATTAATAGTAATGAGCTCAAAGATTTTGTTAAAGGGCATATTAAAAACAGGTAAATTCATGACTACGGATATAAAATGAATGTATCAAATATTGTATTCAACTCATATTTAAGTGAGAGGACTGGGAAGATACTATACAAGGTTTAAAGAAGTGGGAAAGGAGAGCTGTTTGCAGATCAAGAATACTGAAATGAATTTGCAAATGGTTACAGAACTGGCATGTGTTTACAACTGATTTGGAGGAGAGGTTTGTCTTAACAGATTTTTTTTTTGGCATGTCTATAGACAAGAATGATCTACATTACTATGGGTCATCTACAACTTACACAGGTGTAAAATAGCTACAAAGGCAATGAAGGGGAAGGCCGCTTAAGACATTGACCCAAAGAGCTGGTGTCTTCAGAAAACTGGAAGTGGGCCCAGGGGCGCCCCCTGGTGCTGGAGGGAGAAGATCACACTCACCACGAGTCAGGCACTGTTGTAAACTCTATATAAATTACTTTTATTTACATTCTTAACCACCTCGTGAGGCGGGAGTCATTATCAGACCATTTTAGAGGTGAGGAAACTGATCTTCTAAGATGGGGGCGTGGGTGGAGGTGCAGCACAGGAGACTGACATCGTAGGGGTGAAGGTGTCCTATAAGTAGGATGGGGACAGAAAATGATGCCCAGGGTCTGCCTGGTCGCAGCCAGGGCACCAAGAGGGCCCAATGAAGGCGCTGCGGTGAAGCCGGGCTTAGGGCGCGGAGGCTTCCCAGGTGCTGACATGGAAAAGCTGGTTAGAGTTTCCTTGGTGGGTTTTGAGTAGAAAGACGAAGGAGAGCGAGAAGCAGGGCGAAGCTAGGTCCCTGGAGTTTCGCAGTTGAGGGGAAAGCTGGGGGGAGTGTTAAAAGGTATCCGAATTATTACCACTGCGAGTCGGGGCGCGGCGGCCAGAGACAGAAGAGCCCGAGCTTGGCACCTTGAAGCTCTCGCTCGGGTGTCGCCTGTACCAGCGGTCGACGCAGGAAAGGACGCGCCCAGCCCAGGCTGCAGCTGGCGGGCAGAGCCGGGAGCCGACCGCATGGTAGCTAGGAAGGCTTGGCCAGCTTAGAAATCTCACACGGGAGAGGGAGAGGGTGTTGGGCAGACCATGGGGGGCTGACTAGAGCCAGTGAGATGGGTGTATTCCGGGGCGCCGACGCGCGAAGGGCCGGGTGGGTCTGGGGACCGTGGCGCCGCGCTCGCGAGCGGAGCTTTAGAGCCGCCCGCGCGGCGACCACACGTGGCCCGGGGCGCGGTGCACCCGGGCGCGAAGGGGCAGTGGAGGATGGTCCGTGGCGTCTCCAGCGACAACTGACGGTGGCGGGCTCTGATCAGGGAGGGAAAGTTGTTTAAGGAGAGTCCTAAGTGAGTCTTAGGCTATTACCCCTGAGAGGGGAGACGCAGGCATTTAGGTAGGTCAAGGGGATGGATGCCGGGTCGGGGCTCAGTGCCACAGAGAGGAGCCCACTGATGTGTGTTTTTGACAGTCGTCAAGAGCATTTTCTTGGCGAGTTGGGGCATGTGGTGTTAGAGATGGGGACTACAGGATAGAGACTGAAGAGCAGAATGGGGAAACCAGCGTGCAGGGACTTCGGTCCCCCAAAGTGGGTGTTCAATGAAGCCGAAAACAAAGCGTCCTTGGTGGAGGGCTGGGAAGCAGAATACAGGGTGATCTAATAGAGAAGCAGCAGCGGGGAGAGATTGTAACTGAGGGAATTGAGAATTGGTAGAGTATTTATAGCCTTCGGAAGCAGGATGGTGTTAGGAAGCGCAAAGCCGCGGAGACTGGACCACGGGATTATAGGGTCCCCTCTGGTGGCGGTTTGGAAGAAGGCAGAAATATTTCTATTCACACATTAAAGGCAAAAGCTTTTATGAAAAGAAAGATTGAAGGAGATACAGAACAAAGGGACTAGGGATACAGGGTGAGATAAATGAATACTAAAGAAGGATAAAGGAAAAAAGAACTCTAGGAGGTAAATGAAAGAGAAAACTTGCAGGAGTAGCTGTTCTGAAGTAGATCCCAGGGGTCCAGCCTACCTTCCTTCAAGGCTGACAAGCTGGGGCTGGGCGGATCCCAGGTTGAGGGTCAGCCCGCCCGGCTCAGCGCCACCTCTTCCCTCCCCCCAGGACTGCTGGGATAGGCTCTGATCCCATTGTTCCCAGTTGTAACACTACACAGAAGAGAGTGTTGGTTGAGGATGAATTAGAAATTAAAGAAAGGAAACAAAAATAGGTAGACTTCATTTATTCTGGTAAATAGTCACATTCTTAGAAAGAGTTGCAAAAACCACACCATTCCCAAAATGCCAGTGGACGTGCCAAATTGTAGCAACAGTAGAACCAGTCAGCGGGGAATTTACTTTCTGACCAAAGTGCCATTTCACTGAATCGTGGGTGATAACCAACAGGCTTTCTTTTATTCAAATAACTTTTGGCCAAGTAACATGTAGTATACGAGAGGCAGTTTTCTGTCCAGAGCTCTGGCTAGAGGTAACTTATATCCTTTCTCTAGAACCATTTGAGGAAGAAGTTTCTTTTGGGGTCATGGTTTGCAGAGAGAACGCAGCCTGAGAGGAGAAGGCAACCTTGAGAAGGGAACTAGCCCTGGAAGGAGGGCGGAGGTGAGTGAATTTCTTCTGGTGTTGAGCGGGTGGTCATTTACCTTTCTCTGTTCAAGTGGTGTCTCAATGGTGAGGAGCTCCAGGCTGTTCCTCACTGCTGCTATCTGAGGCCCATGTGAAAATGACTTTAGACTATAACGTCATTGCCCACCCCTGCAAATCCCCCTACCCCCCTTCAGGAACAAGGTGTAGGCTTTAATGCCCTGTGTTACAAAAGAGAAAACTGAAGGTCATGGATTGAATGACTTACTACAGAAGATAAAATTGTCAGTGATGCTGTACAAACCAGATCCTAATTCTTCTTAATTTTAGTCTATTGCGCTTTTTAGTGCCCTCTCTGCATAACCTGGAAGCATACAGAAGTGACACAATGTTGTGCTGGGCTGTTTGTGTCTTAATCTCCCCTCCCCCACCCCCTTCCCCATCACTGTTTCTATAATTTCAAATAAGTGGCCATTTTTCTTGGATGCCTTTTATGTCAGCTAGCTTAACAAACTAGCCCTTGTTTTAATTCCTTCAACTGGGATCACTTCATTTATTTATTCTTTAGATCTTAAAACATTGAGACTCTGTCTTTCATGAATTAGGAACTGATGTCAGAAACCTAGTGAGGAAGATAGACATATAAACTAACTGCAGTAAGGCGTGATACATAAATCAATGCAAGGATGTACAAATAAAGCCAGGTGTCTTGGACTGGACAGCTTAATTTTTCTTAGAGTTGTGACTTGACCCTAGAGATGCAGTGACACTTTTAATTGGATTTTGAAGGGCAAATACAACAAATAGAATGAGGGTAAAGGGTTGAAGCTGGGTATTTCCCAGGAAAAGGGACAACGCAGAAGAGTAAAAACACGTAGTTGGTATGGATAATGGGATGCATTTCATTAGATCTAGAACTGCAAGTGTGGAAGAGAGGGCAGGAACCAAAGGTGGGGAGATGACATTGAAAAGATACATGTAGCTTTGTTTGTCAGGCCAACAAATTTTGATTTTGTTCTATAAGGCAGGGGGAACCAATAGCTTTTTAGGCAGTCATAATTATCTATGTTTTATTATTTGTTTTCTTTATGAAATCTTAGGGCACTATGAGGAATGGACTTACTGATGAGGTGGAGCAGTGGCCGGCAGTTCGGAGACCACTTGGGTGCTGGTTCAATAGTTTCGACAGTGTGACTGAAAGCTTTAACTAGCATGGTGAGAGGCAGTGGCAGTGCGTTCAGTGACTAGGAGAATGGTTTTGGTGTCAGATAAGCCCCATGTTTAAATTCTAGTTCTATATGATTTGGGCAACTTATTTAACTTAACTTAGGTTTTCTGTTTAATAATAATTTTTTGGATGATTCAACTAGTTAAAGTGTTTAAAGTAGTCAACACAGTTCTTGGCATGTGGTAAGAACTTCCAACTGCCAGAGTGTAGAGTTGTGAAAAAGATATTGAAAGTAGGAGCTGGAAACAGTGTCTGTTCCTGACACCATCACTTATTTCACTTATTGGTCTCTTGACCATGAAGAGGCTGATTTGAGAGACATGTTAGATGAAGCCTGTCTAGAAAAGAGGGACAAAGAGGAAGAGAGAGATGGAAGTAGGAGAACTCTGAGGTTAGTGGCTTAAGATGGATGGTGGTTAATGGTGGTCTCATCAGCTGGATGGAGAATTCAATGGAAAAAACCATTCTGGGTGGAGGGGAAAGAATTTGATTTTAGCTTTGAGATTCAGTTGCTTGAAAAATATCCACATGGATTTGTTTCAGAGGTAGGAATCAAGGCTAGAAATGTATATTTTTGGAATTAGCCCTCTGAGAATGATAATTGAGACTATGGGTTAGTAACTATGTCAAGAAAAGAGGAGGCTGAGGAGATAGGACATTGAAGCCATCAATATAGTTAAGAATGAGTATAGCAATAAGCTCTTTGGTAAATAGGAAGGGAATAACCAGAAAGGATTATGGAAGTGAAAAGAGGTGCTTCTAGGAGGTAGCATTCGGCTATGCCTGACTCTACTGAGTGTATTGAAAAGTTAGAATAGGACAGTGAACACTGGATTTAAAAGTAAGAGATTTTCCAGTAAATTTGGGGCAAATAAAGTTAAATATTTAGAATTGAGGAATAGACTGCTTTCCAAGTAGCTAAGTTGTGAAGGCAAGAAAGATACATCTCAAAGTTCAGGTTTAGATAGGATTGAAGGTAGGTTTCATTTGTTTTAGCTTTACCATTTCCCCCTAGTTTTATTGAAGTATACTTGACAAATAAAAACTGTATATATTTAAGATGTAAAACGTGATGTTTTCATATATGTATACATTGTGCAATGATTACAACAGTCAAGCTAATTAACATATTCATTACCTCATGGAGCTACGATTTTTTATTTGTATGGTGAGAACACTTAAGATCAACTCTCTTAGCAGATTTCCTGTACTATACAATGCTGTATTCTTAACCATAGCTACTATCGTGGGCCTTAGCTCTCCAAATATTATTCATCCTGCATAACTGAACCTTTGTAACTTTTGACCAACATCTCCCCATTTCCTCCACTTCTAGCCCTTGTCAACCACTATGCTACTCTGTTTTTATGAGCTTGAATTTTTTAGATTCCACACATAAGAGAGATCATGCGATTTTTGCCTTTCTGTGTCTGACTTACTTCACTTAAGATAATGCCTTCAAGGTCCATCTATATTGTTGCAAATATATATATGTGTATATATATATATATATATATATATATATATATATATGTTCATACACACACACACACACACATACATACACACTCACATATTTTCTTTATTCATTCATCTATCTATGGGCACTTAGGTTTTTTCCATGTCTTTGCTATTGTGAATAATGCTGCGATGAACATGGAGGTGCAGATATCTCAGAAATATACAACTCATTTCATTCTCTATAAATGAGATTTCTGAATCATATGGTAGTTCTCTTTTTTTAATTTTTTGAGGAAGCTTCTTACGGTTTTCCATAATCACTGTACCACTATACATTCCCACCAACAGTGCACAAAGGGGCCTCTTTCACCACGTCCTTGCCAACACTTGTTTTATTTTTTTCTTTCTAACAAGTGTTAAGCGGTATCTCATTGTGTTTTTTATTTGTATTTCCCTGATAATTACTGATGTTGAATATCTTTTCATGTACCTGTTTAGCCAGGTATATTTTGAGAAATATCAATTCATATCCTTTGCTTAATTTTTAAGCATGTTATTTATTTATTTTTTTCTATTGAGTTGTTTGTGTTCCTTAGATATATTTTAGATATTACACTCATGTCAGACATATGGTTTGGGAATATTTTCTTCTGTTCCATAGGTTGCCTTTTCTTTCTGTTGATTTTTGTTTTTGCTGTGTGGATGCTTTTAAGTTTGATGCAGTCCTACTTGTTTATTTTTGCTTTTATTGCCTGTGCTTTTAATACCATAACCAAGAAATTGTTGCTCAGACCAGTGTCAAAAACGTTTCTCTCTGTTTTCTATTAGTAATTTTATACTTTCAGTTGTTTTTTTTTTTAATATTTAACCCATTTTGAGTTGTTGATATTTGCATGTGGAGTGAGATAAGGGTCCAATTTTATTCTTCTGCACGAGGATAACCAGTTTTCCCAACACCTTTTATTGAAGAGACTATCTTTTCCCCGTTGTGTGTTCTTGACAACCTGGTCAAAGATAAGTTAACCGTAAATGTGTGGGTTTATTTCTGAGCTCTGTTTTATTCATCATTATGTCTCTTCTTATTCTAGTAATTAGCAAACGTGATGCCTCCAGTTTTGTTCTTCTTCCTTAAGAAGGCTTGGCTATTTGGAGTCTTTTAGGGTTCCAAGTGAATTTTAGGATTATTTTTGTATTTTTGTAAAGAGTGCCACTGGAATTTTGATAGGGATTGCATTGAATCTATATATCACTTTTGGTAGTTTTGCCATTTTAACAATATTAAGTCTTCCGATCCATGAACAGAGGATGTTTTTCCCTTTACCTGTGTCTTCTTTAATTCTTTCGTCAGTGTTTTATAATTTTCAGCGCACAAGTCTGTCTTCTCTTTGGTTAAGTTTATTCCTAAGTATTTATTTTTCTTTTTGTTACTGTTGAAAATAGGATTGCTTTCCTAATTTCTTTTCTCAGACAGTTTGTTGTTTGTGTATGGAAATGCAATTGTTTTTTGTATGTTGATTTGTATCTTGAAACTTTGCTAAATTAATTTGTTTACTAGTTTTAACAATTGTTGTTGTTGTTGAGCCTTTAGAGTTTTCTACACATATGATAATGTCATCTGCAAACAGAGATAAGTTTACTTCTTCCTTTGTGATTAGGATTTCTTTTATTTCTTTTTTTTTTTTTATATAATTGTTTTGGTTAGGATGTCCAGTACTGTGTTGAATAGAAGTAGTTAACGTGGGTATCCTTGTCTTGTACTGTATCTTTAAGGGATTGCTCTCAGCTTTTCCTTATTGATTATTCTATTAGCTGTGGTCTTTTCACATATGGCTTTTATAGTGTTAAGGTAAGTGCCTTCTATGCATATTTTGTTGAGAATTTTAATCATGAATGGATTTTGTCAAATACTATTTCTGTGTCTACTGAGATGAGCATGCAGTTTTTTTTTTTTTTTCCTAATGTGGTCACGCCGATGCCAAAGCCAGATAAAGACACCGTAAGAAAACTACAGATCAATATCCAGCGATGACTGAAGAATTGTCAGATGGAGCTGGAGACCCATTGGAACCTTGTCTTGGACATTCTGTGTTTCTTGGCTGCCTCTAGGGACGAGTTAGACTCAGTGGTTATAAGAGCCCTTTGCTTAGCCAAACAGCTGCAAGTCTGCTTAACTGTTGCTTACTCTGTAAGCCTAGGAGCCAAGAATGATGTAGACAGCTTTTGATTTATTTTTAAATTTAATTTAGAAATTTATTGGTATATTTCTTTGGATACAATATTACAATTTACATGAAGATTAGAATCTTAGTTAGAGTTTTTGGACCGTATGGCTAAAAACCAAAGTTTGGCACACTACTCGTGTTCCTAATGAATGTTTCATTTTGTGTACTTTGTCAGATTTATGGACCATATATACATTTAATCAGATAGAATTAAAAGGAAAAAGCAACTACTTTGTGGGTTGGAGAATTTCTGAAATGTTTTTAAATTAAATTTATAACAGCAATGTTTTGTTACTGTAGGCAATGTTTATGAAAATGATAATCACTGTCTGGATTCCATGTCACTAATGATGTGTGGACATTGAGGAGAAACAAGCAGAAAACTTGCAATGTTAAAATAATTAAATAGCAAGGAGAGTGAATTAAAATTGTGAGCAACTGGGAATAACAAGTAACTAGAAATCAACAGAAACATTTGTAGAAAATTAAACTTAGCATGAACTAAGTTTTGTTATGTAGAATATATCCAAGTATTTCACTTCAGGAAGGACTCAGTACTACAATACCATTGGCTTACTTGATAGACATTTTAGATATTATTTGAGCAACTTCCCCATATATCCACTGCTGATAAAAGAAGGAATTAGAGAAGAGTAATAACCAAGTTGAAATTGAAAAGTAAAATTTTAGAAGAGATATCTACTGTTAGGTAATTTGTTAAATTCTTTAAAACTGTTGTCAAAACATTATGGGTGGAGAAATCAGTTTGGTGGTTTGCAAACAGAATTTAAAATTATTGAATAAGACAGCAAATTGGAGTCTTAAAAACACATGTTCTATGATGCTTTTGTTTTGTTTTGTTTTGTGTGTGTGTGTGTGTGTGTGTGTGTGTGTGTGTGTTTATATAGGGTTGTGATATAAAATTAATATTTTACAGTAGTTTTCAAATATTTGAGAAATAACAATTTAGAATATATTAGAGAGAGGACACTTAGAAGAAGTAGGAAATTATAAAGTATAGTTGCCCCTTAAACAACATGGGTTTGAAATGCACAGGTCCACTTATATGTGGATTTTTGTTTAGAAAATAATATAAATGTATTTTCTCTTCCTTATGATTTTCTTAATAACATTTTCTTCTCTCTAGCTTCCTTTATGATAAGAATGCAGTATATAATACATGGAACATACATAGTATGTGTTAATTGACTATTTATGTTATTAGTAAGGCTTCCAGTCAACGGTAGGCTATTAGTGATTAAGTTATTGAGGAGTCAAAAGTTACACATGGATTTTCAACTCCTAATCCCCATGTTATTCAGGGGGCAACTGTACAAATAAAATTGAATTATTAGAAAATCTTATCAATGAATCAACTGATCAACCTCTGCAAAACAGATTATCATGCGAAGATTGAGAAGTATTAAGGACAGACACAGAGGAGTTGAGATAGATATTTAGTTGGGCCCTTCTTTTTCAGAAGTTGGGGTGGAGTTTAGTATTTTTACTAGACTGAATGAAAGTATGAAAACTACATGTTCTTTGACCTCAGGGGGCCAAAAGCAAAAACCAAGACTCGGAAACTGAAAATATAGCAGGGTTTAGGGCAGAGCATAAAAATTTAATCCAAATGATCAAAGAGGCTTTTGAAAACAGAAAACTTGGGAACTGAGGACAAAGTTTTATGTTGTTTCCGTTCTTTCTTCTTGCCCTCTTTTAAGGTAAAACTTTATTTTGCCTTATTAGATGGTCTCTGATACAAGTGTACAGGCTGATCTTGTCCAAATTAAAAAAAAAAAAAAAACAATGTAACATGTGTCATATTTTTATTCTAATGCTTTTTGGGGAATCAGCTGATAATCCAACTTGTGGGAAAATAATGGCATGAACTATGAGGTTTGAGGGATGCTCACTTGTCAGCATCTTCTCTTCTCTCTTCTATGTGTAACATTTCATGAAAGTTAAGATACAGCTTGAAGATTGTTACTTTTTTGGTTTGCTCTCTGTGTCCTCTTTTAAGCTATGAGTTTATTTAGGAAAGAGCCCAGTTATGTTTGTCTTTGAGACAACCGCACTTTGAACATTGCCAACTTCCTCACAGTAGGAAAGAGTACTCATTTATTGACCTGAACTGCTGAATTAATCTGAAAATAGGAATGAAAAACTACCAGAAAAATGGCTACAATAACTTAACATAATCATAAAGAGTACCAAAGACTTAAAAGTTATCAAACACATACATTAAGTAAAACAAAACAGTGAGCCTAATATCTGATCACTTAGCTATGCTTTTCAAACCTTTGAATGCCTGCTCTTCTCTTCCTCCTTAAAATGGGTGGTGATTTGATCGTTTAGGAAAACTGGTACCTGATAAATGGCACATTGACTCTTCATTCTTGACCTATTCCTTGGAAAGGTCCTATTGCCTAGTGGTTTAGAGCAGTTTCTGCTTTCAGAGACTACTTGGGTTCAAATCCCAGTGGTGGGATTTCTTCAGGTATAAGACCTCTCAAGTCAAACTGGCTTGTGAATAATGGGAATGTATTAGCTAACACAACTGAAAAGAGTTATGTTATGGGATTTCAGAACTGTTCATCCAAGGTTCCAGCTCCTTTGTTCTGTGAAGCAATCAGCTCTGTCATTTCTTTACATTTATTAGCTCGCTCTCCAGATATATTTTCATTATGGTTTAAAATTTTGCAGCAATTCCAAATCTTACATGTGCATACTGAAATGTCCAGGTGAATAGAGTATACCATTGACTTATATTTCCCAGCTGAAGTCCCCAAATTTATTTTGGTTCTATTTGTTTAGACTCCTTGCATCACATGATCACCTGTAAACCACTCAGAAGAACCAGAGGAAGGTATTGGGGTGATTGGCTCAGCCAAAGATGTGGAGTCTGTCTTAGCAGTTGAGAATGGAATAAAATTCCTCGAAACAACATGGATCAGGCTGTTGCTTTCCTCTTTTTTACTTGCCACTTACACATTAGAGAGATAATGCCATTGGTTCTATAAATTTCTAACAGTTTGGATTTGGCCAATTGTATCCCCAAGGTTGTTTAACATGCTCCCCAATTTCCTCTGATTCCATAACTCTGAGTGTGTGGGGGTAAAGAGGGTAGAGGGAGCACATGCCCTACGTGCCATAGACGCCCACTGTTTTCATCAAGATTTAGTAGATTTTTACTAAATAGTCATTTTTTTATTTGCTGTATGCTCTTAGGATACTTTTCAGAGACTGTAAATTTTATTTTATTTTTCTGAATATGTTTCACCGGTTATGGTTGTTTCCCTGGAGACAAGAGCCACTCATGCTACGTTTGTGGGAATGCAGCTCAGTATTATGCTCATCTTTTTGTGATGTATATTTGTCCGATTTTTGTATGCATTTTGCTTTATTGCAGGCTTTAAAAAAATTGTTTCTTACTTAATTTTCTCTCTATTTGTTTGAAATGTATATAGTATATTTCTGTTTTAGTAGTATCCTTTAAAGTTTATCATATATGTTTAGCCTTAAAAGTGTAAAATTAAACTAGTGGTTCTCAACTGAAGGTGATTTTGCCCCCCAAGGAGATATTTGGCAATGTCTGGACACATTTTCTGTGTTAAAATGGGGTGGGAGGGGATATTCCTTGCATTTAGTGAAGAGAGGACAAAGATGCAGCTAAAATCCTGCAATGCACAGGACAGCCCCTCACAACAGAGACTTATCCACTTTCACCTGTATCGTTCTTATCACTCTGGCCTCCGTTTATTATTACTATCTTTTGAGACTCCGAGGTTTTTGTGAAACCAGCTGTGCCACAGATACTGTATCCTTTCTGGGCTTTAGTTGTGCTATAGTGAGGGTGACTGGAGCCTCTTGTCAGCTGTAATACCATCACGCAAGCCTCGTTGTATCACTTTCTAAAGGCCATACAAAAGAATGCTTCAAAAGGATGATTCTCTGCTTCTCAGACCAAAAGTTTCATGTGACGGTTTAAGGAAGGAGTGAGCGAGTGAGCTGCACTGTCACGTTGGAAACTGTACTTTTGGAATAAAGCTTCTTATGGCTGATGGTCAGCACCATGAAACTTTGGATGATTTCAAAGTAATAGATACTCGTGTTTCAAGTTGGTGAAATGAACCTGTTTTACTGTGTTGCCTAGATGATTTTCTTGCCTTTGCAGCCAAGTTTTGAGCTCAGATTCTCTGAGATAAAACTGCCTCCAATTCTTCTAGACACTGATGGTTTGACTTTATAAAATGCCAGTGTATAATAGCAAGAACAGGTGCTTGATCCTTCCCTATTAGGGACTCCTTCTGCCATGAGATGAGTAGTCGACGCTGTCACTGGGTACTCTGCAGAGCTGTCAGGTGTAATAGCTCAGTTGTGATGTCCTTTGTTTTGGGAATCCATTGCTGTCAGAGTAGGAATAAGTAATTTGAACACTTTAGTTACAGCCAGCAGAAATGGAATCAATACATGCCAAGATTAGCTTCAGTGATTAATCCCAGAATCAATGAACCAAATGATTATCATTTCTGTCAGCTGAAGATTCTGGATGCAAAATTGTGGTTAAAGAGGTGAGTTAATTTCCATCGGCTGGCTTCTGTGGCAGGCATATCTGAAGCCACTGTCTTACTTCTCTTGCCTTGCACTTGTTCCGGTGATACCTTGATGCTGCAGCCAGTTCCTATGTCACAGAAGCCAGATTTGACAATGATAAGAGGCAAAGTCAGCTTAGTCTGGGCTGCTAAATCTCCAAGGATAATGCTATGCTAGTGAAACTTCTAACTTTTAAATCAGAGTGATTATTCTCACTCTGTTTTATGAGTAGGCAGGTGTCATTCACCGTGTTTCAAAAGAGAGCAGAGGAGGTTGGAGGAAGGGCTTGGCAATATGATTGCCTAATTGAAGGCTGTGGGTCTCAATCTTCACAGGAAGTTAGAACCATTTCTGTAGTGACACATTCTATGTATCTTATTTAATTTAAAGATCACAGCAACTCTTGGGGTAGGTGCTGTAAATATCCTCATTTTCTAGATAAGAAATCTGGGGCTTAGTCACTTAAGTAACTCTCCCAAGGACACATGCCTGTTTAACACAAGTCTCTAAGATTACCCAGGTGTGGATAAGGAGAGACGGCTCTTATAATGGGTTAAATGTATCCCCCCTAAAGAGTTAAGTTAAAACCTTAGTACCTAGTACCCCAGAATGTGAACTTATTTGGAAATAACGTCATTGCAGATGTAATTAGTTAAGTTAAAATGAAGTCATACTGGAGTAGCGTGGGTCCTTAATCAATATCGATGGCATTCTTACAAGAAGATATGATGTGAAGACAGACACAAGGAGAATGCTCTGTGAAGACAAAGGATTGGAGCGATGCATCTAAATGCCAGGGAACACCAAAGATTGCCCACAAACCACTAAGTTTCAGAGAGAGCAGAGCTCTGTCCACACCCTTGAGTTTAGACTCTGAGGCTTCAGAACTGTAAGGTAATAAATTTCTTATTTTTTAAGGCACTCAGTTTCTGGTATTTTGTGATAACAACCTTAGGAAACTGTTAGGTAAGTACATATGTATGTATGTGTGCATTATTGGAGTATCTATTCAAGCAAGCAAGCCACACATAATCCCTAAAGCCTGCTCTGTACAGAGTACAAGGTCAAGAGTAATGGGAAAGTCAGATATCTGAAACCTGGTGTACGTGCTTGGCTAATATAATGCTTATGATCTATTTCTGATTTATGATTTGCCAGGGTGAGGAGTGCGTGTCACAAAATGAGCTCAACCTCTGCAGTCAGATCTGTGTTGGTGTGGGGCTGTATCATCTCTGAACTTTGTAACCTTGGGAAAGTGACTTCACTTGTCCTTTGTCTCAGTCTCTTATCTATATATGGGATGATGGTGATAAATAGGTTGTGTGCCTCAGTTAAGCTACTTCGTGCAATGTTATTTAGCAATATTCCATAAATAAGATGTGTAATTACGGTATCTTTGTGCAGGGGAGGGATGGTTATCCCCGTTTCATAAAAGTGCTAAGTGACTTCCCTGGGACTACAGAGACAGTAAGATGGCAGAAGGGATGCAGACTTTGTGTGCAGCTTTCCCAAGTTTGTGTTATGACCCTTCCATTGCACTGCCTCCCAACCTAGAGAGCACACTGCTGTCTGTTACATAAGAGACTGGTAACCATTAGCTGATTGATGTGAGTTCAAGGCAGTGTACACAAAATGAGTCCAGCGAGGGGTCTGACCAGTCACTGAGGGTGTTCTCATCTTGCTGGGATGCTCAGAGGAGGCTCTATTGTGGAGTAAGTGGGATCTCAGCACCATTGGTCTCTTCATCAATTTTAGCATCATCTATTCATCTGCCTTTAAAAAAAATATTTTAATCACTTTGAGGAATACTGTCTCTTGAAAGAGAGGAGAAGGGCACATCAAGAAGGTGTAAGTTGGAGGTGGGTAAGTTTGTTTCTTGCCCCATTAGGCTTATGAAATGGGGGGATCTGAGACTGGATACCAATATTTTTAAAAGCCTTATTGGCCAGAAATGCCAGGAAGTTTTTTTTTTTTTTCCTTTTTGTTTCTCTAGAGATGGAGCAAAACACAGAGCCAAATAAGACACTTTAACGGACCTTTTGGTTATGAAAGTGTAAGGCCAAATCTAGTTTTAAAATGGAGAAAGTCAGGACAATGTGGAACAAAATGATTTGCCTGCATAACAATCTAAACATTATTTCTATCATGGACCAAATTTCAAGGTGAAAAGGGAAGATTGCCACTTCACTATTATATATTATGCATTAATGTAGACACATATACTGGTCACACACAACTGAACGACTGGGGGGAGGGGTAAAGACAATTAAAAGGTTCAGACCCAAAGAACATTGTCAGTGATGGAGAAACACAAAAGCCATTTCAAATAAATTTCTCTTGAACTCTTAGCCTCAAACCACTTTCCTGATAAAATTACAGAGCTTGTTCCATTTATATCTGTATTAACTTTTAACCTCTGCACCATTCCAACAGAAGAAGATTACTCACAGAGCCTAATAGTGTAAATTAATGAGGGTAAGTCTGAATTACTGATAGTACTAAATGCCAGGGGTGTTTAACCAGAATGCAGTTTTATTGTCTCTTACTTTATGTGTTAATAGTAAATGAATAAGTTCTGTGTAACATAAAGCTCTTTCGACAACATCACATGAAATAATATATAAAAATAATTTTAATATTTGAATTAAAAAATGACCCATAAAAATGAATGAGTTACTGAAATTATTGTTGAAGGAATCCTCAAATATCCTTGGCTACTAATTTTAGTTAAGATCTCTTTTAGGTGGGTGACCTTGAATATCTGCAGAGGAATTATTTTGAACTTTTTACTCCATAAGGCTCTCAAAGTTTTATTAAACATTCATAATTAATAGCTTAGAAGCTATCGATATTTTCTAAAATGTCTAAATAGACTGCCTGGAAGAATCTCCACTGCTTTGGCCTTGGAAAGTGTTCCTTGGTGTAAAAATGCATAGAACCAGCAGAGGGCAGTGTGTCTTCACCTGTGAGGGACGCGCTCTTTAGGAAAAGCCCCACCTAAGGTTAAAAACTAGTTAGAGGAAAATGTTTCTTTGCTCTGTGAAAGGTAGAAATCCACTAGCCACTTTCTTTTCTCCACACAGTTGCAGAAGGCTGGTGACATACCTACTCCCAGGGTCCTTATCTTTTGGGGTGGGATGGGCCTGCCAGCCCACCTGTCCTCTGACAAAGAGTGATGCTCTTGCTGTCTCACCCGGCCAGTTTGGAAAGCCCCGCTGGAGACTGAGGGACTGGTGCCTAAGTCAGAGGCGTGCCAGGCTGAAGTGTGTACTCTCCAGAAAAACCTTATCTTCTAGACTCTCTGAGTGACAAGGAAACCCAGGACAGTGCTGCTCATCTTTCTTCGTTGCTTTTTTTATGATAAAATATTCCCTGGGTGATGCTCAACAATACAGTCTTGAATCATTGAGCTGGAAGGGACCTTAGAGTTTATGGTCATCCTCCTTATTTCACAGAGAAACCAACTGAAGCGAAGCAAAATTCTTCACCCCAGACCATATGGCTGGTTATGTGGTAAAGTCGAGAATAGGACCCAGGTCTTTCTCTCACTTAGTTACTCTTCCCACCCCCCCCCCCACCCCCCGCCACTTGCATTTACAATGCCTTGGTATTAAGTAAAGAAAAATTCTGCACAGGCAAAATGTTTTTTGACTGGCTTCTATGTTCCAGGGACCCTACTTGTTTCTTTTGTACACATGCAGTCCTTTAATCTGCAAAACAAACTGCTCATTGATGTTACCCTAAATTTGTATATTCATTACCTGAAACTGGAGGGATTAAATGACTTGCCCAAGGTCATGAAGCTACTAAGTTGTGGTGGAGATTTATATCCCAGACTTACTTACAAAAAGAAGTCAGAGTTGGCTTTTAGAAGTTGTTAATCATGGACATGGACAATGGACTAGGGGTTACCAGTGTGTGAAGAGGGGGGAGGTAGACAAATAAGGGGGTCAAATATAAGGAGGTAGGGGGAAGGTGAAGTGAGTAAAGGGGATCAAATATACGGTAGCTGAAGGAAACCGGACTTCAGGTAACACAATAGAATATATAGATGTCAAATTTATAATGCACACTTGAATATTATATAATTGTATTAGCCAATGTTACCCCAATAAACTTAATAAAAAAATAAAGACAGAAGTTGTTAAGCACTGAGCATGGAAGAAGGCATGAGGATCCATAGTCAAATTGACTCATCCTTTGTCTTTGCAAATAATACACTGCCTTTTTATGGAATGCTTTCTCCAGTCCTGTTTTTATATTTGAATCCTCTCACAAAACTTTTTCTGAACACTCCAACTCAAAGTGCTAAATCTTCCAAATAAATGTACTATTTATGGTTGGTGTCCCTCACCAGACGTGTATCATATACTGCTTTTAAGAAACAGTTATCAAAATATTTTCTTCCATTTTAACAATGGTGTTCACAAAATATTTTGATGGACTAGTGAGTTAAATATTTAAGTAGCTAGTTGGAGCTTACAAAAATAAGATATATCCCTCAAGGGAACACTAATATTACTCTCGGTTTCAATTTTCCCACTTCAGAGTTCAGAATCTCTTAGAACAGGGATCAACACTGCTAGCTCTCTGGAAGCATTGAACTAGTGACCTGGTGTACTGGTCAGGCTAGCCTTGACTGCTGGGGACATGTGATACCTTTGGAGAAACAAAGCGACTATCAGTTTTCCCAGCCTCTAGTTGGTATGATTCATGCAGTGTGTTCTGTGCATGAGGCGAATCCTAGGCTATCAAGGACAGAGTAACTTAGATTGCAGAGCAGCTATATGTCTGGAATGAGAGAGTTCAATCACCTGTGGGGTGGCTTAGCGTTAACTACTTCCAAAGAGGAAGTCCATGTTAAATAGCAGCCATCATCATGTTCAACTAAAGCATCTTTTTTGAGAAATATGTTTGCTAAGTAAAAAATAAAAAATAAATAAAACAAATGGGCCATTTGAGCTGTTTGTTGTATTGAATGACAGTGAAAAGTTTTTCAGTTCCCAACCTGGGTTGATAGTGAAATCAAGGTGATTGTGCTACTGGTGAGGACACATTTGTGTGCTATACCACTTTCTAAGTGTCTTGTCATAAACTGCATCACTAACGGTTATTATCTCTCTGTGACTCTGTCTTTTTAAATTCAGAAATTGAGTCATACAGCTTGATAGCTTGGTATTTTGTTTCCTGAAACAGCAAAATGAGAAAAAATAAAATGGAAAAAGAGCATAGCCTTTGGAGTCAGACAAAAGTGAATTTGATTCTTGCTTCTGTCATGCATTAGGCTTTTGAGCTCATGTATCATTTCAGATCTCATTTTTCTGTCTGTGAGCAAAGTGAAGATAATAACGACAACTTCAAAGAGGACTGAATAAAGTAATGTTTATAAAGCATCTAGAACATTATATACCATTTAACAGCAGCTGAATAAAAACAATAACAGTTATATTAACCAATGGGGCAAGGACCACTTACAGATGCTTTTGACACTGAGAAGAGAGAAAAGAGCATTAGTTTTAAATGCTCTGTTGTTTAATCATTTACTCACTCACTAACTCACAGTAAATATTTACTAGACTTGAACTAGATATAATTATTGACTGACAATAGGCTGATTTTTTTTTCTACTTTTAAAATAAACTTTATTGAGCTATAATTCTATATAATTCTATCCAAGAAAATAAACCTATTTTGGAAAATAAGATTAGAACAGAGATAAAAAATATAAAATAATATAAAGAGTAGAAAAACAATAGGAAAAATCAACAAAAACTAAGAGTTGATTCTTTGAAAAGATCAACAAATTTGACAAACTTTTAGCTAGATTTACTAAAAAAAAAAGCATACTCAAACAACTAAAGTCAGAAATGAAAGAGGAGACATTACCACAAATTTTACAGAAATAAAAAGCATTGTAAGAATATTAGGAACAAGTGTGCATCAACAAATTGGATAACCTAGATGAAATGAACACATTTTCAGAAAAATTTCACTTGTTGAGGCTGAATATGAAGAAAAAGAAATTCTAATACACCTATCACTAGTAAGGAGATGAAATCAGTAATCAAAAACCTCCCCACACAGAAAAGCCCAGGACCAAATGACTTCATTGGTGAGTTCTACTATACATTTAAAGAAGAGTTAACATAAATCCTTCTCAGACTACTGCAACCAACGAAGAGGAACCTTCCCAACTTGTCCTATGAGGCTATCAGTACCTTGATATCGAAGCTAGACAAAGACACTACAAGTAAAGCAAACTGCAGACCAATATTTCCTATGAATAGTGATGCAAAAAATCCCTAAGAAAATACTAGCAAACTGAATTCAACAGCATAGTAAAAGGATTATATACTCTGACCAAGTAGGATCTACTCCTGTGTGAAGAGTACAAAGATAGTTCAACATACAAAAATCAATGTAATACATCACATTAACAAAAAAGAAGGGAAGACAACCTATATGATCCTTTCAATTGATGAAGATAAATCATTTGACAAAATTCAACACTCTTCCATGATAAACATTCTGGACAAACTAGGAATAGAATATCTCAGATATTTCTCTAGAAATATCTCAACATAATAAAAGTTGTATATAGAAACCAATAATTAATATCGTACTCAATAATGAAAAATTAAAAACTTTTTCTCTAAGATAAGGAACAGCACGAGGATACAAGATTTTCACAATCTATTCAACATAATACCAGAAGTCCTAACCAGAGCAAGTAGGCAAGAAAAAGAAAGAAAGGCTATCAAATTAGAAAAAAAGTAAAATTATTTATGTTCACAGATGATATGATCTTGTATGTAGAAAACTCTAAAGATATCACATTAAAACTTAAGAAATAAATGAGCTTAGCAAAGTTGTAGGATGCAAAATCAACATATAAAAATCAGTAGTTTCTATATATGAGCAATAAACAATTAAAATCAATTAAATAATAAAGGAAATCAAGAAAATAATTCTACCAAGAATAGCATTAAAAAGAATAAAATATTTAAGAATAAACCTAACCAAGAAGTCAAAAGACTTGTATACTATACTAAAAACTCCAAAACCTTGTTAAAAGCAATTAACAAAGACACCAATAAATGGAAAGACATTCCATGTGCAAGGATTAGAAAATGTGACATTGTTAAGATGTCAATACTACCCAAAGTTATCTATAGACTCACTGCAATCCCTGGCAAAATCAATGATGTCTCTTTTTGCAGAAATAGAAAACTTTATTCTAAAATTCATACTGAATCTCAAGATTACTACAAGGTTATGGTAATAAAAGCAATATGGTACTGGCATAAAGACAGATATATAGACCAAAGGAATAAAATAAAGAGCCCAGAAATAAATTCTTGCATATATAGTCAAGCAATTTTGAACAAGGGTACCAAGACTGTTTAATGGAGAAAGAACAATCTCTTCAACAAATGATGTTGGGAAAATTGGATATCCACATGCAGAAGAATGAAGCTGGACACTTATACCATAAAAAAATTAACTCAGGTCTACGGCCATGCCACCTTGAACAAGCCCTATCCTGTCTGATCTCAGAAGCTAAGCAGGGTCAGGCCTGGTTAGTACTTGGATGGGAGACAACCTAGGAAGACTAGGTGCTACAGGTGTAAAAAATAAATAAATAAATAAAAAGGGATTGTAAACTGTCAAGGTTCTTGCAATCTGTGAGGTCAACCAAGGGTTGCCTTGTCTAAGAAAAAAAAATTTACTCAAAAGGAGTCAAAGGCCTCAACATAAGGCCTAAAACTATAAAATACTTAGAAGAAATCATAGGAGAAAATGTCATGATATGGGATTTGACAACAATTTACTGAATATCAAAATTTCAGTCAACAAAAGAAAAAAGACAGACAAATTTGACTTCATTAAAATTCAAAACTCTTGTTCACTAAAGGACACACTCAACAGAGTGAAAAGGCAATACATGAATGGGAGAAAATATTTTCAAATCATACATATAATAAAGGATTAATATCAAGAACATATAAAAACCCTTTAACTCAACAACAGCAAAAACAACAACAACAACAACAACAAAACAATTAAAAAATGGGCAAAATACTTGAATAGATGATTCTCTAAAGAAGGTATACAAAATAGCCAATAAGCACATGAAAGATGTATAACATCTCTAATTATTAGGGAAATATAAATTAAAACCACAATAAGACTATCTCATATCTCTGAGAATGACAATTATCAAAAAACAAAACAAAACAAAAAGAGAAAAATCAAGTATTGAACAAGATATGGAAAAATAGAAACCTTTGTGCATTGCTGGTGATGAAGCTACCGTAGAAAATAGTGCAGTGATTCCTCAAAAATTTACAAATAGAATTGCCATATAATCCAGTAATTCCACTTCTGGGTAGACACCTAAAAGAAATGAAATTTTGGATTCAAACAAATATCTGTACACCCATGTTCATAGCAGCATTATTTATAATAACCAAAAGGTAGAAACAACCCATGTGTTCACTGACAGATGAATAGATAAACAAAATTAGCTGTATATATGTTCTAATATGTAGCATATATACATAGTTTTTAATATAATATATATCACTTTAATATATAACATATATATTAGGCTATTATTCAGCTTTAAAAAGGAAGAAAATTCTGATACATGCTGCAAAACAAAAGAAATTTGAAGACATTATATGCTAAGTAAAATAAACCAGTCAAATAAGAACAAATGTTTTGTGATTCCACTTATATGAGATACCTTAAGTAATCAAAATCATAAGGACAGAAAGTAGAATGGAAGTTTTCCGGGGCTGAGGAGAGTAGGGAAAGGGAAGCTACTATGTCATAGTAAAGAGTTTCAGTTGGGGGAAGTGGAAAAAGTTCTGGAGGCGGATGGTGATGATGGTTGCACAACACTGGGAATATTCTTAAATGCCATAGAACTGTACACTTAAAAATGGTTAAAATGGTAAACTTGGTGTTATGTATTTTTATCACATTTCAAAAAGTATCTGTTTGTAAACATAAACAACGGCTCAAGCATGATTAACACTAATAAACAACTGGTCTTAATAAAAAATATACCTTTCTATGTGAACAATTTGGGTTTGGAAAATACCTACTTCTGTGTAACCACTGCCCACCCGTTCATGTAACTGCTATTCCAGTTGAGACAGACAACATTTACTTTACCCTGAATGTTCCCCACAGGCCCCTTTTCAGTCATTCTGACCCTTACCCTGAGCCTCAGGCTACTGATCTGCTTTTTAGTCAATGTAGATTAATTTTGCATATTCTAGAAATTTATGTAAGTAGAATCATGGCATATGTATTCAGTTATGTCTGTCTTCTTTCACTTGGCCTGAAATTTTTGGTTTTCATTCATGTTTTGCATAGTAGTTTATTCTGTTTTTATTGATGAATAGTATTTCAGTATAGGAATATATCACCATTTGTATATCTGTTCACCTGTTCATAAACTTTTGCATTATTTCCAGTTTTGACAATAAGAATAAAGTATTCAAGTGTTTGTGTTGATCTATATTTCACTTCTCTTGGATAAATACCTTGAAATGGGATTGCTGAATCACATGTTAAGTGCATATTTATAAGAAACTGCTAAGCTATTTTTCAATGTACTACTTTATATGTCCAGAATTTATGGTGCAATATATGAGAGTTCTAATTTCACCACATCTTTGCCAACATTTGATATCAATAATGTTTTTTAAATTAATCTATTTTAGTGAGTTTGTAGAGGTCTCTCATTATGTTTTTAATATTCACGTCCATAGTAACAGAGGATGTTAAACACATCCTTAACATGTTTGTTGAAATGTTTTGCCTCTTTCTTAAATCTGAGTTATGAATCTTCTTATTACAGAGTCAAATACAGCTCTTTGTATATTCTCTTGTTTATTCTCAGATAATTTGTAGATTCTTTGTCAACAATTGTATAGCTAATATTTTTCCAAATTATCTATTTCTTAATCATATTTTTTGAGGAGCAAAGTTTGTAATTTTTATAAACTCAGAATTTCCAAGGTATTTTTAAATTCTTCAAGCTTTTTGAATGAGTTCTAAGTACTTCTCTACCCTAAGAAAGTGAAAGATTTCTTCTATGTATTTTTCTAGACCTTTAGTTTTAGCCCAGACAGGTGGTCCTCTGATCTATTTTGAGGTAAGTTTTGTGTGTGGTGTACAGTAAGGATCAAAACATCTTCCCTCTAATTTATACAGCACCATTAGGTAAGATTATCATTTATCAATTGAACGGTTTTAACACCTTTGTTAAAATATATTTGACCATATATATGTGGTTCTATTTCTGGACTCATACCTATGCCAAACTATCTTGATTACTATAGTTTTACAGTAAGTTTTGAAATTTGGTAGTGTAAATCTTCCAATTTTTTTCTCTTTTTCAAAATTGTTTTGCCTATTTTAGGTAATTTTCATTTTCAAATAAATTTTAGCTCATCAATTTCTACAGTGGCCTGCCAACATTTGGGTTCAGATTTTGTTAAATATATTTTGTTAAATCAACTCAGAGAGAATTGAAATCTTAAAAATAATGAGTCTGCCAGTTCATGAACAATTATGTATCCATATTTTTATTTAGATCTTTATATCGGTAGTGTTTCATAGTTTTTAGTGTACTCGTTTTTAATACTGTGGTAAATAGAATAATGAGGACAGATATCCTTGCCTCCTTCTTCTACTTTTTTTTTCTTCAGTCTTTAAGTATTCTGTTAGCTATAGTTTTTTGGTAAATCCCCTTTACCTATTGAAGTACTATTTTTTTCCCGATTTTGCTGAGAGTTTTTATTATGAATATATGTTGTATTTTTTACATGTTAATTCTGTATCTATTAAAAGACTAATATGGTCTTTCTATTTATTTTTTTAATATGGTAAATTAAATTGACAATTTTCAAATATTCTTTTTACATATTGCTAAAGTCTAATTACTAGTTTCTTTGTTAAGAATTTCTGAGTATGTATATATATTCATGAGAGATTGTCAACCATATTTTCTTTTTATTTGTGTCTATCTGATTTTAGTACCAAAATATTGTTAACTTTACTAAATTAGTTGTAAAATAGTCTTTCCTTGTATATTTTCTGGTAAAGTTAACATACTATCATTATTATTTCTTCTTTAAATGTATTCAGAATTCACCAGAAAAGTCATATGGGCCAAACATTGTTTTCTGAGTTTTGTAAATCTGAGGATTTCTTAGTTACAATTTAAGTTTCTTGAATAAATATATGGATATTCAAATTTGTCATTTTTTGGGTCATATTTGATAATTATCTATTAAGATGTTTATCTG
Source organism: Eidolon dupreanum (assembly GCA_028627145.1). NCBI lineage: Eukaryota > Metazoa > Chordata > Mammalia > Chiroptera > Pteropodidae > Eidolon > Eidolon dupreanum. The sequence continues at coordinate 56,830,374 of CM053515.1, forward strand.
ACTTGTTTTGTTTGATGGCTATTAAAATTCTGGAAGATGATTTTCATGGAAGAATTAGATATACATTTCAGTTGTAAGTATAGATTATTACATTAATCTGTTAATCTCTGTAATCGCTTTATAGCTGATACCAGAGCATTCTCTTTTGATAGCCATGGTTTTAAAGCCATGGGATAATTTCAAAGAATGCAAAGATGGGTTCAGTCCCAGATATATACATATATATATTGAGAGAGATCCCCTATTTGAGGGAGATCTCTTCCATTTACCTTCCCTTGACATTCTGTGACATTCCAATGTATGTAGAAAAGCTTAGGCTTCAGTGAATAATTTCTATTACTAGTGATAGTTGCACATCTAGAATGAATGGATTACAACAGTGGATGGCAAATTTTTTCTGTAAAGGGACAGGTAATAAATATTTTAGGTTTTGTGGGCCATAAGCTTTCTGTCACAGCTACTAAACTCTGCCCTTGTAACATGAAAGTAGCTACAAATAATACATAAACGAATGTGGCTGTGTCTTAATAAAACTTTATTTACAAACACAAATCATAGCTCATATTTGGCCTGCCAGCTATAGTTTATCAACCTCTGGATTAGAACATTGACATTATATAAGATCTACAAGTTAGTAACTAAAATGGGTTTGATAAAGAATGGCATAAGTCTAGGAGAATAATGAGAAACATTTATTAGACACTGAAGGACTATTTCTAGATAACTACTGCATAAATAGAATCCAAAATAGCTTCATCTTATCGTTAAAATTATTTATCCCTAAATTAATTGTTGATATGTGGTTTATTCTGTTATATAGTCTCAGTTTTTCTCAAATAAATTAATAAGTTAGAAGATTCTCTTCAGTTATTACCAAGAAAAGCTCAAACTAAATATACCCGGCTATCACCACGACTTACCAGTTGTTCTAAGTGTATCCCTCATATGAGGGTCTATTCATGTTTGGGATCACCACAAATTTGTTTGTTTGTTTGTTTGTTTTTTAATGCTTATGGCCATATTACTCTTTACTGATAAGAACATTTTTGTTGTGAACACAAAAAATCAAAACAATTCAAGATTTTTGGATCAATTTGCACAAGCTACACACACATACACACACACACACACAGGACCTCCTCAAATATTTGTAATGGTCAGATTAATCTAAAGATTCATGTCACCTGCTGTGGAAGTTACATCTTAATAAAATTTGTAAAATACTGAGAGCGAAAAAGGAGTCAACTATCAAGAGCTGTTTCTTATGACTTATCTCTAGATAGTTTCTTTTGTCTTTTTCTACACATACACTTAATCTTCTCTTAAGGAGAATTTTCAGCGGTAGTTACCAACCATATCTACACATTATAATCACCTTGGTTGGGATAAAATACTCTCTAGTAGAGAATTTTAGCCAAGGTGGTCATTGGCAGCTTAGTTTATGTATCTTCTGGCTTGCTTTGGCTCCCAGGCTGCTCTCTCATTTTCTTCAATTTGTGTGGCTTCCACTCTTTAAATAGGTTAGTTGGGTAGTAATTATTCCTATATATCTTGTGAAAACACTTGTGCCTGGTATTGTTCTTGATTTCTCCATTTTATCTTCAACTTACCACTCTACCATTTAGGTGAGCACCTAAGCCTACCTACTTGAGTTTCCTTTAAAGAATAAATGTTTAGAGTGATCATTTTTTCAGGCCAATGTGAAATAAAAAGTACCAGAAATCTCTTATTATCATGTAGACAAGACACAAAGAAGTTCAGTGAACCAAGTTGTAAAAGAGCAAACAGTGGACTGAAGTAAAAGGTATAGTGGTTTGGGCAACAGGGAAATTGCTGTGGATGATAGGGAGAGGAGACGTTCAGTAGCAGAGTGGTATGGTTATGGCTTTGGAGAATGAACAATACTGGCAAATGCAAATGGAATGAATGCTTCAGAACCCAAGGAGTGAGCACACTCATAAGCCAAATGGATCAGAGTACTAACTTCTGTTAGTTATGGTAGAATACCTGCTTATTTGATCAAGATTCCTTTGTGCCCTCTCTCACCATGACTTTTCAGCATTTGTGCTGGAAGTGTTAGCTAATGCAGTAAAACATGAAAAGAAAATGAAAACCCAAAAATTATATAATCATATTAACAATGTTACCCCAATAAACTTAATAAAAAAAAAAAATAAAAGGAAATGAAAGTTATACTGTTTGGGAATGAAGAAATAAAACTATTTTTGTTTGCAGATGACATGATTCTCTATGTAGAAAGTGTGAAAGAATTGGTAAAAATCTGGAACTAATAAGTGATTACAGCAAAGTACAGGATACAAAGTTAATATACAAAAATCAATCACTTTCCAAATAACAGCAATAAAAAAAGAATCTGAAATTAAACAGTACCATTTACATTAGCATTCAAAAATGAAATACTTAAGTATTAATCTAACAAAATGTATATAAGATTTATATGAGAAAAACTACAAAAGTCTAGTGAATTAACTCAAATAAGAACTAAATATATAGAGAGATATTCCATGTTTGTGGATAAGAAGACTCAATATTATCAAGATGTCAGTTCTTCTCAATTTGAGATATATATGTGTGTATATATATGTATATATGGAATCCCAATCAAAACCTCAGCAAGTTATTTTGTGGATATTAACAAATTAAATCTAAAATTTAGATAGAGACATAAAAGACCAAGAGTAGCCAACATGATATTGTAGAAGAACAAAGTTGGAGGCTGACACTACCCAACTTCAAGGCTCACTATAAAGCTACAGTAATAAAGATAGTATGGTATTGGCAAAAGAATAGATGAAGAGGTCAATGGAACAGAATAGAGAGCCCAGAAATAGACCCATATAAATATAACCAGCTGACCTTTGACAAAGGAACACAGGCAATACAATGGGCGAAGATAGTCTTTTCAGTAAATAGTCCTTGAACAACTGGACATCCACGTGCAAAACAAACAAACAAACAAAAAGCCCCCCAAACAAACAAAAACAAAGAATTTAGACACAGACCTTGCACCCTTCGGAAAAATAAATGAAAATGGATCAGAAACCTAAATGTAAAACACAAGACTGTAAGAACTCCTAGATGATGACATTGAAGAAAATCTAGATGTCTTTGGGTTCAGTATGGCTTTTTAGACATGACATCAAAGGCATGTCCATCTTAGAAATAATCAATAAGCTAGATTTCATTAAAATTAAAAACTTCTGCTCTGTAAATAATAATGTTAAGAGGATGAAAAGATAAACCATAGGCTGGGAGGAAATACTTGCAAAAGACACATCTGATAAAGAACTGTTACTCAAAATATACAAAGAACACTTAAAACTCAACAATAAGAAAAAAAAGAATTTGATTTAAAAATGGGCCTAAGATCTTAACAGATACCTCAGCGAAGATATATAGGTGACAGATAAGCATACGAAGAGATGCTTAACATCATATAACATTAGAGAAATGCAAATGAAAACAACAACGTGATACCACTACATATTTATTAGAATGGTCAAAATACAGAACACTGACTACACCAAATACTGGCAGGGATGTGGAGCTACGAAATATCTCATCCACTGCTGGTGAAGATAAAATCATTTAGCCACTTTGGAAGACAGTTTAGCAGTTTCTTGCAAAATTAAACATACTCTTACAATAAGATCCAGCATTTGCACTTCCTGGTATTTATTCAAAGGATTATAAAACTTATGTCTGGTGGCACAGAGTCTATAGGGAATCTCTGTTCCTTTCCCTGAATTTTGTTGTGAACCTAAAACTTCTCTAAGAAAATAAAGTCTTAACTTAAAAACAAAGAACTTGGTGTTTGGTGAGAAGGACTCATTCAGAACTGGACGGGATGAGATGAGCTTGTCTGTATAGCATTCTGAAGTCAGACCACACATGTTGGGAACTGAGGAATAAAAAAAATTGATTTAGATGACATGGGATGGAGTACTTTTCAGTGCCTTGTTCTACATTCAGTACAAAGGATGTGGGTTTCAACTTAACCCAAGACAGGACAAGGGAATATATCAGGACAGAAAGTTTGATGCTATTTACAATCCTGATAAAGTACCAAACAACAACATTGCAAGAAAAGACTAATGAAAAAGATGGCTTGAGACCCAATTTTAAAAAGTACATACTCCTTGGCAGGTTAGTTTTCTATTTTTACCCCTGTTACTACATGTTCTTTTATCCAGATAAAACCTCTAAATGTTCAATCAGGAGGCATTCCTCACTCTAGATAAGAATACTAACCTTCTTAGCCCTAAAATTGTTCTTTGTTCAGGGCGATTTTGCCTCTGAGCAAACATAAGTAACTAATCAGTGCTCTGAGTGCCTATGCAGCATTGTAACAGTGTGCGAATTCACTTTTGAAATCAGTAAGTTCCAAATGACCATCTCTGATTACCTCGACTACATCACTTGTCCTGGTGTTCTTTTTGGACTCAGAGCCAATATTTCTCTTTGCAAAAGAGAATCCCTGGCAGTAAGGCTAGAAAGAAGTTCAAGGTCTGAAATAGAGTTCACTCTTTGAAATTGAAAACTGAAGAGAGATATTCCATGACTTGGCCAAAGACCCAGTGTTTGATCTGTATAAGAACCAAAGGCTTCAGACTCCCAAAATCTTTAATTATATGGCTCTGTTTCTGCAAGAGGTGACTAGTGAGCCAAATTCATAATTTAACATATAATTTTCTTTGAGGAAGATTTGAATACATTTGGCCAGATGTATGGATAAAGAAAGGCTCAATGGTCAGTTCATTAAGTTAAGCCAAGGATATTTCGGATGCATAATAAACAAGAGCGATTTTGATTTTGAATATAGAAACCATTTCACCTGTCTTGCCATTGAATTCAGTTTGAATCTCAAGTTGCGTTCTGTGGCTGCTATTCAAGAGGTGTATTCCTGTTGTAGAGTCTAGCTCTTGGGCGAGCACAGCTGCAGGAAACCCAGGATGATGCACAGCTCTGCTGAGAAGGACCTTGACCCTGCTTTCGCCACAATGGCCATGGCTCACCTTCTCTTTGCCACGGTGTCAGTTTTCATTACCTTGATATTTCTCATGCTTTGATGGGTGATATGAAATGGTAGCCTTTGGCAATAAATAGGGAAATGAAGCTTCACGGGGACATAGAGTACTTGCCAAAGGGAAGGTGTGGAAAATGGATGTGACAAGGTTATTCAGATTGCTTTCTTAAGGAATTTCAGCTCAGCTATATATGATGATGCTACTACTTTTTTCTTTGGCTCATCTATTATGCAGGTAACTATGTATTCCTTTGTAAATTTGTCATGGATGTTGCTATGATGCCTAACATGGGGAGGTCTTGTCCAGTAGAGAAAAGAAACTAACCAGTCATACAGGAAAGCTTTATGAACACCGTTGATTTCCATTTAAATTGCTGAGACCTCAAAATTATAATGGGGACCTTGGATTTCCATATTGCTATTGCTAACTTTATTTTCACAGATTTTATTTCACTATTATTTAGTGAGAGTCTTTATGCCATGATTAAATTAAAGAACACCTCAGTGTTTCTTCTTTTGCTCTAGTAAAATAACAAATAACAGCAGTGAAAATATTCAGACAACACTCTCTTACTTTTTTTACTTATGATATTTTAATAATAAGAACATGGGACTGGAGCAGGGAGGTATTGCCAGAAATTTATAGTCTGGCTTTTGTCCTTTATGAGTTTTCTATCATGGCATAATAAATTGTCACAAACTTAGGGACTTAAACTAACATAAATTCATTGTCTCTCAGTTTCTGTGGGTGAGGAGCTCAGGCTCAGATTAGCTGGATTCTCTGCTCAGGGTTACATTGGGTTGAAATCAAGATGTTTGTTGTCCAGAGTTCCCATCTCTTTAGAGGGCTTTAGCTATTTGCAACTCACATGGTTATTGACAGAACTCAGTTCTTTGGTTTGTAGTACTGAGATCTTCAGCTCCTAAAGGTCATACCTCTCCAGAGGCAGTTCATAATGTATAAGTTTGCTGCCCTCCAGGCCAGCAGAATATCTCTGATGTTTCATTCCTTTCTGAAGGCCTCACCTAACTAGGTCAGGCCCACCCAGATGACTTCCTTCTCCATTAAGTCCAATTTAACTGATTGAGGCCTTAATTACATCTGTAGAGTCTTTGCCTTTGCCACATTCTACTGGCCACAAGCAAATTATAGCTGTCGAGGCTGTAACCCTAGGGGACAATAATCATGAATGCAATCATACAATTCTGCCTTCCACAGTCTCCATAACTCTACCTAATTTATTGTCATAGGGGCCATTGTTGTCTCCCTAATCATCAAGTCCTGCAACCCTTTCTCAGTTCTTACTCTCTCTGTGGCATGGATCACTGCCGATCACTCTCCTCATTCGTCTCAGGGTTTTCTGATGTTACATCCTCCTAATTTCCCTACAGAGAGGCAGTGAAGGATTGGAGGAAGCATATCATCTTTGTAGTGAAACAGAACAGAGTCTCAATCCAGCTCTGTCTCTTAAGAGGAGTAATTCACATGTAGTTCATGTCCGCTGCTTGAACGAGTCTGACAGGAACCAGAAAATGCAAAAGCATCCCCCTGCATCCCCATTTCAGTCTCTACCTTCTGTTAGCAGAACCTAAACAGAAACCAGTAGTTTCCAGCCAGGGAATCTAAGAAATGCAGATTGTGGCTCCAAACCCAGCATCTCAGAGCAGCAGAGGAGGTGATCTTGAAGCTGAGAGCCAATAGATAAGAAGAAATGGGCACAGTCAGTTACCTGTTGTAAATAAGAGTAACAGTAGAGCAAATGCATTGAGCCTCTTGTCAATGCTTATCTGGGCGAATAAATGTTCCCTTTGGGTACAACTTGGCTTTGTCTCACAAATACAGAACGTCCTTCTGCCTTAAATCATCTCTGTCACACCTCAGACCTGTTTGGCCAATGAACAAGCTTCCCACTTCACCTGCACATGATTTCAACACACAGCCTGGGGGTTCTGAGGAGGAACTCTCCCTCTGAGTCTTCAGAATCATTTAAGTCCTTCCCTGAACTCTGTTTCTGGGACACCCTTTGGGACTCTCCAGTGCTGCCATGATTGTCTTCCCTCCTAACCCCACTTGCCTGGTATTTTGACTCACGGTGGTTTGGCACACAGCAGACATCGCAGGACGGACAACAGTAGCGGCAGAACTGGTTCCGGCACCGCTGCTGTAGGAGAGACTGCCAATGACGATGATCTCTCCCTCATGGCCAAGAGATAGGCTGACCCACTTTAACCACCGGCTGACAAGGCTGGAAGAGACCAGCCTCTTAAGGGTTAATTCACTCGTACATTAATCTGATCCTTTTCATTGTGCCTTTTATTGCTCTGGGTTATTGTAAAGGTGCAGAGATTAATTAGCAGATTTAAAACCTTGAAAGCTTCATTACATAATTTTCGTCATCAGCAAACCTTGGGAAAATCTAAAAAATGAAGCCACTAAATCATTTTAATTGGAAATTTAACCAAGTGTCTTTGTAGAATATTTTATTGCTCATCTCCTGAAGCAACAGCTCCTTTAGATGCTGGAGCTGGTAGCTGGGGTGCTCCTTGGGAGATGTGGTTCTTGTCTTGGTGCGAGAAGGTGAGATTTGTCTGCAGCAACAGGCATCATTAAATACAAGTTGGCCTTGCTTTAAGGAATCCTTGTGTCTGAAAGCCAGAATTTGCAAATTATGTCACAAAAAGAATCTACTTTAAAAAAAAAAAAAGGAAATTCTAAAAGAGTGCATGTCTTTCTTTTTTCATAGAATCATTTACTTGGTAAGGATATATTTTTCTCTCAGTTATTTCAGGAACATGCTCACTGGGCTCCAGGAATTCCTGCCACACCTGGGGAATGCCTCCTTCTGGGGTCATGGACTGTGAGCAGAACAGCAAATCCAGTCAGAGACTGAGTTTTCTCTCAACTGTATGTGTGCACTGCCCACTTGTTAGCACAGGCTGACCTTCTCCCCAGCTTGCTCAGCACTTTATCAAGGGTAATGTAGGAAGGGGATAAACTCTGATGCTCCATTGCATGCTCAGGAGGAGATAATGCAGGTCCCTTGACAGAGAAAAGGGACAGTGGAAAGAGAAGTAAAATATTTTATAAGAGATTTATAAAATATTTTTTAAAAAATTAAAAAGTGAACTATGGCCTTAACAAAGACTCAATGGTCGTCGCTTTTCATGTGATGTTTACACTTTCCCAGAAGTACATTGAGTCTGGGTAACCAAACCCTCCTGACTCCCATGAAGAGTGAGAGATAGGCCTCTGGAAGTTGAATTGGGCCTCTTAGAAGTAGCCTGAACCCCATCTCTCCCACCTTCACTCATCATCACTCTGTACATGATGTTTCATCTAAGAGGCTAACAATTAGAGGGAAAGGGCAGTTTTAGTGTCCACATTGTCCTGTATGTATTGTTCTGAATTGTCTGTCTGCATATGGCTTTGTCTGCTGCCTGCTGCCAAGATCTCTCCTCCAGACTCTGGGGAGAGGCCACAAAGGCAGGGCACACACAACCAGACAAAAGCACAAGCACTATATCTAGCTTTTGTCTATCATTTCTCATTTCTCAGAAGTTCTGGGCTTGCCTTTCTTCCCATTTTAATCTTTGAGCCTCTGTGTGAGTGCACATACATTTAAGCTTCTGTTTGTCTCTATTAATATGTGATTTAATAACATGGAATGATTCACATTATTATTTTTTTTTATAATAAGTACTCAGAGTCAAATATAGACCTTGGAATTGTACTTTATTGTTTGTTGTGTTTTATGTATGAACAATTTTATTATTAAAAAAATTCTTTGAAAAGTCATATTACCTTAAAAAAAAGACTTATAGTTGTAATAATGCAAATAGTATTTCCAAGTGACAATATTTCCCTCTCTGTATAATTTTTTTCCTATCATGTCCTTAAAATTTAACTAAGTTATTGTCAATGCCAGTTATACAAAAATAATTCCTATTACTTTTGAAAGTTTGAAAGACACATAAAAGAATTTAAGACACCAATGCCCAGAGAAAACCACAATCCATCCATTAATTATGAGTTCCTATGTTTTAGCCATTCTTTTTCACCTCCTTCCCCAAAATCACTTCCAATCTTTTTTCCTCTAGACTGTGCTTGAATCCAGGAGGAAGTGTGGATTTGTATCTAGTTTATGTTTGTTATTAATCTTCCCTAGCATCTACTGAACATCCTTGTTCCCATATGTTCTTCAGATGTCAGTTTTCAGTGACATGGGCCATTGCTGTTTTCCCTTGAATCCCAAACCTAAGTAGCTTCCATTCTGCTACAATCTGTGCCCACCTACACACATAGGAAGTATCTTGCTGTCACCCATGAGATCTGAGGGCAGATGGTGGTGTCTGCTTTGAGACTCAGGCTTGTCTGCCAATCACTCAGAGCTGACACTTCTTCCAATCCAGGCCCTGGAAAAGCATCTATGGCTTATGTCAACCATCACCCTTCTATGTCTCTGCCTTTAAATTAGATTGAGCACTTCTTATAGAATACCTTTTCTACTTAGGGGAGGCCATGTCTTCTCATATCTCACTAGGGTTAAGTGATTTTTTTCTCAAATTTGACTTTATTAAGGAAATTTTCAAACATATAAAAAAGTTGAAAGAATTGTACAGTGAACATGTATACACCTAGATTCTACATAGATTCCACAATTGCTAATATCTCACTACATATGTTTTATCTTACAACTATCAATATATTTATTCACCTATCCATCTATCAATCCATCGGTTTTGGGTGCATATAGAGATTTAAAGTGAATTGCAGGCATCGCTGCCCTTGTGGTAGCCAGCCTCTGAGATAATTCTCACCACCTGATATTCTTCCCTTTGTATAGTTCCCTCCTATATTATATCAGGGCTAATCAAATGTAACCAATAGAAAATAATATAGCAGAAGTGATGGTGTGTGACTTCCAATGCCAGATCATCAAAGGCACCAAGCCCTCCTCTTTGAAATCTTTCTTGGATTGTTTATTCTAGGAGGAGGCAGCTATAATGTCATGAGTAGCTCTACAGAGAGACTCGCCTGATAAGGAACTGTGGTCTCCTGCCAATAGCCATAGGAGTGCCTTGAGAGAGGGTTTTCCAATGTCAGTCAAGCCTTCAGGTGACTACCACTTCTCCTATTATCTTGATTGTAACTTTCTGAGAGAACCTGAGCCAGAAGCACCCGACTAAGATGCTCTCAAATTCCCCACCTATAAAAAATGTAGTATAGTAAATATTTGTTATTTTAAGGCATTGCATTTTGGGGTGATTTGTTACAGAGCAATAGATAGCTAATATAGTCTTTCATCCTTAAACACTTCAGCATACATAAAACTAACTAGAAATTAAGTAGAATTTAATCTGTTTCCTATTTTTCTGAAGCTAAACTTACATAAAATGAAATGCACAAATCTTAAAGAAGCCATTCATTGAATTTTTATTAAAACCCTATCATCAACTGAAAAGCTCCCTCATAGCTCTTCCTAGTCAATTTCTGCTCTATTCCAGACACAACTTTTATTCTGACTGTTTTTTCATCACAGCTTAGTTTTGTGAATTGAGAAATCGATAGAAATCAAGCCATACAGCATAGCTGTTTTTGTAAGACTTTTTTCATTCAGTGTACTTTTTGTGAGATTCATCTACTAGTTATGTGTTTTGTTTTGTTTTGTTTTGTTTTGTTTTGCAGTTTGTTCCTTTTTGCTGCTGAATAGTTTTCCATTGTACAACTACACCACAATTTAAAAAATCTGTCAATCTGTTGATAGATACTGGGCTGTTTTTAGAACATTTAGGCCATTATAAAGAAACTGTCATAAACAATCTGTGCAAAACTTTTTGCAGAAATATGGTCTCATTTCTCTGGATAAAAAATGTAGGTGTATATGCCAACTATAATTGAAAAATAAAAAAATATTATTAAAAATATAATAGCATTGCTGTCATATGGCTATTGTATGTTCAAAATTATAAGAAACTGAAAGATCTTTTGCCAAAGTGGCTGTACCAGTTAACATACCCTTTAATAATGCATAAGAGCTCTGGTTGTGCCATATTCTTACCAACACTTTTTTTGTCAGTCTTTTTCATTTTAGCCATTATGATAAGTGTGTAATGTCGTAGTGTTTTTCTTCTGTTTCCTATATCAAACATATTCAAACTTATTTTCCCTTTCGACTATTGCTAATGTTTTATTTCTCTGATTCACACTGTTTTTTAATATTCACATTTAGGTTTTGTCCTGTTATGATTTATTTTTAAACTTCCATATGCTCGTCTTGAATTCAGAGGTGATATATTCAGTTCTTACTTTTGTTTACTTTCAACTTGGGAGGTTTTTTTTTCACATGGTTTCAAACGAAATCCCAGAATGTGAGCATGTATTTACAAACAAGTTCGTCTAGCTCACCTCTTTTTCTTGAACAGAAAACCAAATTGCTAAGTTATCCAAGTAAACACAGGATATCTTCAGGCATAGACATGGATGCATGTCAATCTCCCTCAGAGATCTATACCCCGAGATAGATGTGCACGACCTTTAGCTCAAGTTCCACTGTTTGAAGAAACACATTTAGCATGCTCATATGTGTAAAAGGATAACTGTATTTCTTTTCTCTCTTTCCTTCATTCTTATTAAAATGAGTTTTGGCAATCTACTGCACCCAGTACATACAACCACCATAATGCGTCCTATTTCTGTTTTTTTCTCCAGGCTTGACCTGTTGAGACATTCGAATGACAATTTTCCATACTATCTTTCCTCCTTCTTTCTGGATTGCTTTCTGTGAGGATTTCCTCCTACATATAGCTTACATCTTGTGTATATTTCTTTCAATTTTTGATAGTTGCTTTTTTTTTTTTTTTGGTGCCTTCCCAGGTATCGTGATGAGAAATCGAGGGGAACTCTCAAAGGAGAGTGTCCCTTGTCCTTTAATTTCTCTTTAGTACCTCTAGATTGTATGGTTCTTTGTGGCAAGGGTGTGTCTGACCCTATTTTTATTATTCAGATTTCCTAACACATGGAAGATTATTAAAATATGTTATATTTAGTTGGACTGAACTGAATGGCATTATCTAATTTTTATGGGAAAATATGAGATCTTTTTTGAAAGTTGTGTGGCAGCAGATTCTTCACTCGTTTCCCTCTCCAGGCTAACCAGCATCCCTGTGTGACAAGTGTGGGACTGGAGAGAAGCCATGCTCCTCCTGATCTCAACTTACATGTATTCCACAGGTTGGTGGGCCAATGTCCTGCAAGCTGTACTGTGTAATATGTTATTCAGAATGCTCAGTTAGATTACTTTATAAAAACTATAGAACTATACAGTTCATAGAATGAATGAGGGTAGGGTGAGATGTATGTAAGAGTGGAAGGAAGAAGTTCAGAAATTACTGAGGGGTACTTGAAAGCAGGGTAAAAATCCGAAACTAGATTCTACAGGGAAGAATTTGAATTCAGTTCTAGCAATAGTTGAAGTTATCCTTTGTTTTTCACCATAACTGTGTGTTGGTTTTACCTGGGGAACTTTAAACAAAATCTTGATACCTGGACCTAGAAGTCTATACTGCATCTTTGTATAAGTAGAAATGGGTATTACCTCTGAGAAGATGCAGCCCTGGGTTTTGTGTGAATTAGAAAAAAAGATTCCCTTCCTCTGGGCAGACTTAGCCTGTTCTCAAACCTCAGACGGACTTCAGACTCCACTTGCCTCCACACCTCAGCACCCTTATTCAGTGAATGTTTATGCACCTGTCTGTGGAGGCCCTGTCAAGTTCCTCTCCAGACCAGATGCAGTTATATCTCTTAGGGCGAATGTTGGAAACTGTACTCTTAAAAAAATCTCCCAGAGTGATGCTGAAGGAAATAATGATAAAAAGTCTGACATAGACACCAAGCAAAGGAGATTGTAGTACTTCATTCATTCTCCATTTATTATTCATTTAGCAGCTGTTTATTATGTATTTAGTGGTTGTTTATTAAGTATTTAACCTATGTACTTTCAGGAACCACATGAAGTCGATTCACTTTTCTGCAGTGGTGGGACTTCTTTAAAGGTTTATATACAGACAAGCATCTCTACTTATTTTGTAAGCTCAGAGATGGTGTCTGTAACACCTCTGAGAAATAAAGTAACTTACACAGTGAACACTGCGACACTATTCTCTAGTGAACACTACCTAACTTCTGGCTCTGTAGGGTGTTTCCTTTCAAGGTCACCCTGAAGCAGTAGCTGTAAAGGGACTGACAAAAGGAGGAACATATGTCCAGAGAAAAGCTTTCTATCTCCAACCTCTGTCCAGCTTTAAAAAGTTAGTACTGAAATTGCCTGACTATCAGCATAAGGATTAAACTTCACAGTGACAGACTTAGAGAGAGGAAGAGAAATTCTTTTGGCCTCGGAGTTCTTTAGAGATTTTTTCCATTCCAGAATGGGTGCTAGCATTCTAGGGGCTGGCTGCTTTATTCCAGTCTCTTACAGAAAAGAGCCTCCATCTTGTAATGAGAATAAATAACGGATTAAAGAGTAACAAGTGTTGAATCATTTTATAATGATAAAAGAAATATTGTTTTTCTAAAAATCAACGACACTTACATAATCTGGAGAGAGCCACTGTCTATGTTTTGGTATATTTTCTTATTAAATTGATATATTGGATAACACATGCATTTTTAATTCTCTCATTTAAACTATATTATGAGTGTGTTCTATTTCTTTAAATGGGCTTTAAGAACATAATTTTAATTTGCTTAATGATACAACATTGTTAAAGTTCTTAATAAATACATTGCTAAGTTACTACCTCAAAATTTAAAAATCAACAGCATAAAAATGCCTTTTCCCACTCTGGTAATTTTTCCTTAAGCTTTACAAATTTTGAGGTGATAACGTACTTTTAGACTTATAGTTTTCATTTTGCATTACTTGTACAGTAAATATATTTCTATATTAATGAATATATATTAATTATTTTTCATTTTTCTATGCATTGTTAAAAATGCACATTGATTTTTATAGTTTTTGATAATTTTATTAATGATTTATAAGAGCTCTCTTTTATTATAGGAATTAATTCTTTTTTCATATAACTTTTTTTTAGTTTGTCTTTTAATCTTACTTATGTGTTCTTCCAAGTGGAGAAAATAATATTTAATATTTTCAAACCTATTAACATTTTTCTTTATTATTTGCATATTTTGAGTTTATAGTTAGAGATTTATTCCCCACCATAACTAATATTCACCTGAATTTTCTATCAGTTTCTTTACATTTTACTTTTTAATATAACTACATAATTTATTCTGGAATTTGTTTTGATTAGTGATATGAGGTAGAGCAATAATAATTTTATTATTGTTAATTATTTCAGTGCCATTAATGAAATGATCCATTTTTACATATTTATGACATGTTATGCTTGTTCTAAATTATTGCCTTACTAGAACCATTTTCAGGCTTTCATTGATCTTCAATTTGGGGCAGTAGTGCTAAACTCTCTTATTTCTCTTTTTGTTTTCAATATTTCTTTATATATTCCTTTTTTTCCCCCAAATATATTTTAGGATAATTTTTTAAAAATTTCCTCTAGTACCACCCTATAAGTTAGTGACATTTTGATTTAAGGAGAACTTATGTTCTTCTAATATTGTTCCTCACTTGTCTAGAACATTAAAATGTATGAAATTTTCAAATTGATTTTATGATATTAATATGAACATAAAAAGCAAAAAGTTATAGTCCAATTATATTTCTAAGTGGAGATCTAAAGTTCTTTACAGAAAATATAAAAATTGATTATACAGGACTTCTGCTCCTGGAAAAGATGTAGTAACAAGGGCTGCATTTTGTCTCCTGTCTGACACAAGTAGAGTGGACAAAATGTATGAAAAATGTATTCATAAAGGTAGAAACAAAATTGAACATATTTATTGGAGAACTAGAAAACATAAAATAGGCCAAAATTGATCTTCTATAGGTGAAAATTATGTCTGCAATAAACATCAGATTATATGCTTCAGAAGAAATGATTAGTGAACTTGAAGACATGAGATCGAAACTATCCAAAATGAAACAAACTAAGAAAAATACTGGAAAAGAAATGAGCGGAGCATCAGTTAGCTACGAGACAATGTCAGACAATGTAATATACATGTGATTTACATTTATGAAGGAAGAAAGAGAGGACAGAAGAAATATTTGAATAAATAATGGTTGAAAATTTTCAAAATAACAACTGGAAACCTAAATTTCCAAAATACTTAATGAACTCCAAGTATAAGAAACATTAATAAAGCTACTCCAAGTCACATCATAACAAATTACTTAAAATGAGGTATAAAGAGAATATCTTCAAAGCAGAGGGCAAAAATGAGTATACATTGTGACTATGAAAGTTTCTCTTCTCCCAAGAAATCTAAAGATAAATTATACTTGGCAAATTTATTAACAAAATTTATCATGACAAATGAAAATATTTCAATAGTCACCAAAAATATATTATTAAAAATCCCAGCATCTATTTTTCATAAAATACTTTGTAAACTAAAAGAGAAATAGTCCCTGAACATGATAGAAATACCAAGTTATGATAACTGATGAAGAAATGTGACAGAGAACATGGATATGAAGATGAAGACCTTCAACTCTCCTCTATTTAATATATATGTTTATTGAGAATGATATAATAACCCTAAGGTGTCTTTGTTCGTTTGGTTGTTTCTTTGGTCCTAAGGTGTCTTTCGTTTGTTTTGAACCAGTTTACTTATGATAACTTCTTTCTAGAACGGAATCTGAAAAACACATCGAATTTTACTATTGACTCTACTAGGGCTTCAAGGTAGAAAGAAATGTCATGTATGGATAATAAATTTATCTATTTTTTTGACAATAGATATTTTAAACTATACCTCAATAATTGTATTTATTGGAATGTCTAAAACTAAATTAATGGCAAAAATAAATATGTAGTAAAGAATGTGGTCTTGCCTAAAGGGAGATCTGGCTTTTGTCCCTGATTCCTGGGAGGCAATTTTTAAATCCTTAGAATTTCCTGAGTGATTGGAGTGTCATGGTAGGCCCCTTGATGTCTATATGACATCAGCCTGAAATTCAGGATTGGGGAATGGCAAAGACTGAGTTCAACACATGATCAACAAATCAATCATACCTAGATAATAAAGACTCACTTTAAAAAACAAAACAAACCAAAAAGCTCTGGACACAAAGCTTAGATGAGCTTCCCAAGTTGACTGTATTTCATGTGTATCATCACACATTGATGAGGAAAGGGTAACACATCCTGAGGATTACAGAAACTTCCCACTTAGAACCCTCCAAACTCTGCCCTATGTGTTTCTTCCTTTGGATGATAAATTGTTTACTCTCCCTTTAATTAACCTAACTATGTATATAATAGCTTTCAGTGAGTACTGTGACTCCTTCAAACAAATTATAGAAACTAAGGGTAGTTTTGAAAACCTTCTGAACTTGCAGTTAGCATCAGAGATGAGAGTGATCATATATGGACTCTTCCTGAAAGCTCTGCAGCTGGATCCAAACTGCTTGCAGTTGGCGTTAGAAGTCTTGGGCAGACATCAATCTGGGGGAGCTGTGCGTTTAACACTGCGATTTGGCAAACGCTAGGTAATAAAGGCCACCTTTGTTTTATTCTGGAGTGTATTAGAAATTTTTTGGTGTTTTATTGTTAAGTATAATCCTTATAATTTTAGATATTTGTAGTCTTTATCACGTTTTGATACTATTTTATTACTAGTTTATTACTTTAAAAAATCAGGAATGGTTGTTAAATTTTATTAAATGCCTTTTTATTTTCTGCCTAGTGATAGCTAATTATTGATGATTTTCCAAATTAGATACTTTACATACATTATCTCATTTAATCTTCACAACAAACCTGTGAGACATACAATATTTTATCTCCATTCGTTTGTGAGAAAACAGAGGCACGAAACGATTAGGTAATTTCCCTAAAGTCACAAAGTCAGTAATTGGTGGAGCTGGTGTTGGAAGCCTCATCTGTCAAGTCTAGATTTGAAGATCTAAAATCACACTGAACTATATGAATTATATCAACATATTTCCTTGTACTAAAATATTATTTAAAAAAAATCAATTCTTTGGATTTAGCAATATATATTTTTCTATTAGTATTCTAGATTTGATTTACTGGTGTATTAAATAGAATTTCTACTTTTGTGTACAGTTTTCATTGTTGTTGTTCTGTTTTGTACCAGGTTTATTAACCTAACTTGAGTAAATAAATTGAAAAGCTTTATTTCCTTTTGTGTTCTGGATAAATTTATGGATGATGGGAATTGGTTGGTCCATGACTATTTAAAAGCTATTGCTCATTTTATCATCTGTGCCTTCAGCCCTTTGTAGGAGTGGATTTTCTTTTAAATCTTATTTAAATGATAACTTTTTCAGTATTTTTCTAGGTAACTGATTATTTCAGAATATCTAACTCTTTTGAAGCTATTTTAATACTTTGTATATGTATATATTTATACACATATAAACATGCATATATTTATTTAGTGTGTATATATAGATACATAAAATATAATCTTTCATTATCTCTTGAAAATTTATTTTTGTTGAATTTCATGTAGTACGTCTTTCTTATGTTTTCATCTCCTTTCTGTCATCATTTTTTATTGTGATAAAATACATAATATTAAATTTACCATCTTAAGCATTTTTAAGTGTGCAGCTCAGTAGTGTTAAACATATTCACATTATTGTGCCACAGATCTTTAGAACATTTTTATCTTGCAACACTGAAATTCTACATCAACCAAACACTAATTTGCCCCTCTCTTCAGCCCTTTCTACCTTCTGTTTTTGTGATTTTGACTACTGTAAATAAATATTTCATATGAGTAAAACCACAAAGTATTTATTCTTTTGTAAATTGCTTATTTTACTTAGCTTAATGCCTTTGAGTTTCATCCAAGTTGTAGTATGTATCAGAATGTTCTTCATTTTTAAGGCTACATAATATTCCATTGTATGTATATAATACCTTTTCTAAATCCATTCATCTGTCAATGGACATTTGGGTTGCTTACACCTCTTGGTGATAGTGTGCATCTTTGTTTTGTTCCTTATATTAGAAGAAAAGCTGCTACATTTTATTGTTGAGTATGATGTGAGCTGTGGGCTTGTCAAATATGCCCTTTATTATGTTGAGGTTTACTCCCTCTATACCCAGTTAGTTGAGAGTTGAAAGGAATTTGAATTTCGTAAAATTTTTTTCTCCATCAGTTGAGATGATCATGTAGCTTTTTTTTCCTTCACTTTGTTAATGTAGAATGTTACATTAAGTTATTTTCATATGTTGAATTGTCCTTGTATTCTATGCACAAATCCCACTTAATTACAGCATATGATCCTTTTAATGTGCTATTGAATTTGGTTTGCTAGTATTTTCTTTAGGATTTTTGCATCAAAATTCATCCAGGATATTGATCTGTTTTTTTTTTTTTTTTCCTTGCATCTTAGTCTGATTTTGATATTAAGGTAATTACTTATAAAATGTGTTTGGGTCTGTTTCCTCTTCTTCAATTTTTTGGAAGAATTTGAAGGGGGATCGGTATTATTTTATTATCTAAATGTTTAGTAAAATTCTACAGTGAAGCCATTTGGTCTTGTGCTTTTTTTTTTTTCAAGAGTTTTTTTGTTTTGTTTTGTTTTGTTTTGTTTTCTGCTTCAATATCCATACTAATTATAGGTCTGTTCAGATTTACTTTATTTTATCTTATTTTTTTTTTTTGTTATTTAGTCTTAGGTTTGTGTTTCTAGGAATTTATCTATTTTTTCAAAATTAATCAACTTATTGGTATATGCCTGTTCATAGTAGTCTCTTATAATTGTTTTTATTTCTGTGACATCTGTTGTTATGCCTCTGTTTTTTTGTTTGTTTATTTGTTTTGTTTTGTTTTTGTTTTTGTTTTTGTCTTTAGTTATGTGAGTCCTATATTTTTTTTAGTTAGTCTAGCTATGGATTTTTCAATTTTGTTGATTCTTTAAAAATACTCATTAAAATTTTTTTCTTTGTTTTTCTATTCTCTGCCTAATTTATGTTCTAAGTATTATATCCTTTCTGTTGACTTTGGGTTTAATTTATTCCTAATTTTCTAGTTTCTTGAGGTATAAGTTTAAGGTATTGGTTAGAGATTTTTCTTCTTTTTTAATCTAAGTGTTCACTGTTATAAACTTACTCTTAGTATTCTTTTCATTGCATTCCACAAGTTTTGGTATGTTATGATTTTGTTTTCATTTTTTCCGGATAGTTTCTAAATGTGCTTGTAACTTCTTCTTTTACCAATTGGTTGTTTAAAGGTGCATTGTTTAATTTCCACATATTTGTGGAATCTCCTCTTTTTTTCTATTATTGATTTCTAACTTTATCTTAATGTTGTCAGAGAAAGTGATTTATATGCTTTCAATCTGAACTGTGATAAGATTTGTTTTATGGCCTAATATGTGATATATCTTGTAATATGTTCCATGTGCACTTGAGAAGAATTTGTATTTTGCTGTTGGATGAAGTGTTCTATATACTTCCCAGGTCCAACTAGTCTATAGTACAGCTCATGGGATCTTTAAACTGTTATCTGGATTTATTTGGTTCATGTATCATTGTTAGATCAGTGCCTTCATAGGGGAAAGAGGATTTAGGGCTTTGTATTCCACTATCTTGCTAATGTGACCTCCTCTCTTGTGTCATCTTAAGTTTGTGTATTTTTTTTTAGACAAACTTTATTTTTCACAGCAACTTTGGGTTCATAGCAAAATTGAGAGGAAGGCACAGATTTGCCATATACACTCTGTCTCCACATGCATAGCCTCTTCCATTATCAACAATCTCCACCAGAGTGGTATATTTGTGACAATCAATGAACCTACACTCACACATCATTGTCATCTAAAAACCTTTGTTTACATTACATTTCATTCTTGGTGTTGTACATTCTCTGGGTTTGGAAAAATTTATAATGACATGAATCTTTCATTATAGCAGGGGTTCCCAACCCTAGGGCCATGAACAGGTCTGTGGCCTGTTAGGAACTGGGCCACACAGCAGGAGGTGAACAGCCAGCAAGTGAGCAAAACTTCATCTGTATTTGCAGCTGCTCCCCAGGACTAGCATCACCATCTCAGCTCTACCTCAGATCATCAGGCATTAGATTCTCATAGGAGAACCTGGTCCCTGGTGCCAAAGAGGTTGGGGACCTCTGCATTATAGTATCATACAAACTAGTTTCGCTGCCCTAAAAATTTCCTATGATCTACCTAGTCTTCTCTCCTTTCCCCCACTCCTCAACTTCCAGCAACCACTGATGCCTTTACTGTGCACAGTTTTACCTTTTCTAGAACTTTACATGTTTGGCTCATATAGTATGTGGTCTTTTCAGGTGGGCTTTTATTCACTTAGTAATATTCATTTAAGTTTTTTTCCATGTCTCTTCATAGCTTGATGGCTCTTTCTTTTATTTTTTTAAGCGCTGAATAATATTTCATTGCCCGATGTACCACAGATTATTTATTCATTCATCTACTGAAGGATATCTTGCTGCTTCTAACTTTTTGCAACTATGAAGAAAGCTGCTATAAACATCTGTATGCAGGTTTAACGTGGACATAACTTCTCAACTCCTTTGACTAAATTCCAAAGAGCATGATTACTGGATCATATAACAAGAGTACGTTTAGTTTCATAAGAAACTGCCACACTGTCTTCTAAAATGGCTGTATTCCCATCAGCAATGAACAAGAGAGCCTGCTGCTCCACATCCTTGACAGCATTTAGAGTATGTGTTCTGGGTTCCGGTCATTTTAATAAAAGTGTAATGGTACCTTATTGTTTTAATTTGAGTTTCTCTAATGTCATGTAATGTGAAGCATATCCTCATATGCATATTTGCCATATTTATATCTCCTTGGTGAGTTATCTGTTAAGGTCTTCAGCCCATTTTTAAATCCAGCTGTGTATTCTCTTATTGTTGCCCTGGAAAATAAAGTTTGTCTAAGAATAATTAAGTTTTTGGTTTGTTCATCCATTTACTTATTGTTTGGATGGAATGGCTACTTCCAAGTTCCTTAAATGTGAAACCAGAAGCCAGAAGTCTTATATTTACTTTTTATTTCTTAATTTTATAATTTTATTCTTTAGAATTGTCAGAAGTATACTTATATTACTATTGTTATTGTGACTAAATATTTAGTTAAATTTCAATAGGAAGTTTTATCAGAGGTATTAATTTGTCTCTTTACTTAACATTGGGGTGAGAAGTCAAAACTGCTTTACTTAAAATTTTTAAATTATAACTTACACTTGCTCGATCTTATTCAACTTTTTCCTATTTGCAAAGTAGCATTTATGTTATCGCATGGCTGTTCATTCGCTGACCTCTGGGTAATAGATGTTAGAAGGACCCACAGGCCCTAATGTTCAGTTAAGCTCTCATCCTTGTGACCAGGTATCCCAAAACAATAAGTTTGACTCTTCAGCTATTTCCGATTTCAAAAGTATAAAAAAATGGTATGGTAGAATACAGATTTTCCCTAATAAAGTTTGCTATCAACCAGGCTGATTTTCTTCTTTTAAATGAACTCCTGTACATTCAAAGACCATAGCAACAATAAAATATATCTAGTCACTGGCAAGGAGAAATACCTTTTGCATGCATTGGTTACTGTTTTCTGTATTTTAATACATTCATTTTTACTTCTATTCCTATCTTTTTTCTTGTCCTTGAATTGATATTTAGTATCGTGCTTAGAGTTGGAGTCCTTTTTTCTTTCGTAATGAATGTTCCTGACCTCCAGTTGTACCCAACCAGGCGATAATTCTCTGAGATTCCTCTGTTTAAGAGTTGTGACTGGATGTGAATTCAACAGAAGAAAACAAGAGAAGGAAATACTCTGAATGAGAATCACCATCTTCTTCAGTTGTGGGTGTTCTAGCAATGGGAGACACTATCATGAGAGTATACAGTGAATCCAATTTGGTAGGCTATAAGAATAGTGACAAATATCTCAGTTCTACTTCTTCATCCTCATAAACTTAGGTGTGTCTATATAATTAGTTTTATGTGATGAATGTGATCAGAATTTCTAGGGATGTTTGTCTGTCCTAGGTAGGTATTTTAAAAGCCCGTACATGACTTCCCACTTTTTATTACCTTTCTGAGAGATTGGAAGCCCATGTCAGGGTGCAACCTCTACCAGCCTGGGTCTCTGAGGGATAACAACGAGATGAGCTACCCTGGATGCTCATGTTGGAGATGTAGGTTAATAATAAGTAGACGTTTGCTTTGTTAAGTGACTAATATTTTGGAATTGATTGTTGCTGCAGCTTATATTAACCAATCCTGATGGAAATATCTCTAGTCATTTGAGAATTTAAACTATGGTATATGTAATGAATATCTCAAGCTCCTAGATATAAGTAACTAGACACTTTGCAGTTTTATTGTATCCTTTATTTTTTATGTATTATTTTCTTAGCTAGATCATAAGACCTATCAAGTCTTATTTTACATAATAATATGGTGATTAAAATTATTGATTCCAAAGCCGACCTACCTGATTTCACATTCTAAATCTGCTACTTAACAGCTGGACAAGTTATAGAATCAAACTATTTCTCCACTTTCTCATCTGTAAAGTGGAGAGAACAATTATACTTACCTCATGGGGTTGTTTTGAGAATTAAATGAGTTAATACATATAAAATACACAGAAGAGTGGGTCTCACAGAGGAAGAACTCACCAAATATTTGCTATTATTACATCTCGTTATGTATCCATAGTCTTCAACTGAGTTTCTTGCACATATTTGGTACAATTTTTTATTTAGAAAATATGTCCTGTCTCTAACATTAGGTGAATTAACTGATGAATTATACTTTTAGTAGAACTTTGGGAGCCTCAGACAACTCTTTCTGTAAACTATTCTTAATGATCAGGCAGGAACTTCTGGAAGTTGTAGGGAGGCAGGAAGAATAAGGACAGAGAGAGCAGAACCTGTGTTGAAACTCTTGGATTATTTTTCCATTGGCCTTCTGCTTGATATCTGAGCATTGGGGTATGCAGTTGCTGCCTGAACAGTAGCGATGTGCCAGATCTCAAGCTTTTCCAGGTTTAACTGTTTTCATTCTCGACTTGTACTCAAAACTCTTGACCTGAATATTCTCTTACAGAGTCAATATTTCTATTTGGATATCTTGTGTCAAAGGCATCACAACTTGGCATATCCAAGTTTGTCCTGAAAAATCTCCCTGTTAAACCTATTCTGGCCTCTCATTTTCCTTATCTTACCTACTGGCACCAGCATTCATCCAAATTCACATGCTAGGAGTGATGGATCATCTTCATGCCTTCTCTTTCTCTTACACTCCATTTCCCCAATTCATTACCCATTCAGGTCAAAGTAACCTCCAAAAACCTCTTGAGTCTATCTTTCTTCATCTCTACTACTAATATATTTAGTATAAGTGGCCATTACCTCTCTTGAACAACACTTTAGCTTTCTACTTTGCTAACCTGCCTATACTTATCACTCCCTCTGTAGTCCTCTTCATCTGTAATGGAATGATCATGTTGATATATTGTCTCAGTGATTTTGTCACATCCCTTCATACAATCTAAAAGCTTCCCATTGTTTCCACAGTGAATAATAAAGTCCTTAATGTAGTCTTCTTGCCCCTGCCTGACTCAGTGACTTCCTCTTGTTCCTGTTTCCCTAACTACAAGCATTTTTAGCTCCTGAACTTGTCTTTCTTTATGTAGCTTCTAGCTTTTGCAAAAGAACATTCTATGCTATTTGCTGAATAAAATCTCATCTTTCAGATCTCTGCTGAAACAGTGTTCTCAAAGGGCATTTCCTGACTTCTCTGGGTATTTCCCATAATTTCAGTCTTGACTATTTACTTTCTATTTAGGCATTTGATGTCTTAGGTATGCCTGCAATGTTTGCTCCAAAACCAGGAAATTGTTGTATTATATTATTGCATAGAAACCAGATAATGCACCAAGAGATTATTTGCTATGTTGTTCATACCCTAGATGGGTATCTCTGAGTCCCATTGTAAGGTCTCCCTTCTTTTGCTGCCATCCCATGAAAACACCATTTTTATACACCCCTGCCCTGCTTTGTGCTGCTGTCCCTGGGGAGGTAAGACAGCAGTGGCATTTTGATTTTGATGTAGGAGGTGCTGATTCTTCCAGATTTCTCAGAGGGGCTCATTTGTAAGAGAAATAATGTTTCTCTCTCTCACGTTGGCCACAATTTATCTCATAACTTTGTCTCCATGTTCTTTTTCTATCTTATCAAATATACTCTTTCACAAATCAAAAATGACTGAGTGGAGAGCAGTGGAGACAGAAATGTGAAGGACAGGAAAGAGTCAAGTGTGAAAGAAAAAGATCCCATCCTGCTATACACTTACTACAGATTTCAATATATTTATTTGAAATTAGTCTGCCTTCCTCATTACACTTGAGGGCAAGGACCTTCTCAATTTTTCTCACCATTATAGAGCTAATATATAGCATAGTGCCTGACAAGAAGACTTTGTTGAGTGGCTTAGTAAATATGGAATGGCTTCTCTGTACAAGTATTGACTATAATCCAAATTGAACATCTTACAGCTTGTTCTTCTTTAAAAACATCTTTCCTAAAAACAGGTCATTAAAACTATAAAAGGAATGCATATCTTATATCTAAATTAATCTTAGTTTATGATTTATAGCTGTCAGGAGACACGGAGGACAGTATTCTTGATTTTTATTAATTTATATTTTAATGCTTATGTATCAATGAAGCAAGTTTTGTTTCCCTGATTGTACATGTTTCTCTGATATGTTTACCCATATATTGAAAAATTAGGTCACTTTTTATTGTGATTACCAGACACTCGTGTTTGGGGGTGCATTGTGTGTTGTGATATGGGGGAATAATAAATTAGGAAACAAAATGTGGAGCTTTGTCTTTTTTGACACCTAGTATATGGTAACTGACAGTTTAATAGAAAATTCTGGCAAGGCCTACCCTGGATCATGGGACGCATGTCACCTGCTTGGCTCAAACAACTAATATACTACTGCAAAATGCAGATATTTACTTGAATGCACATAAATGAACAAAGCTTTAGAATTTCAGGGTTTTTTTTCCACTCTCTCTTTTTATTTTAACATGGAACATTCTATTCTTGCTCAACGGCAAAAATGTGTCCCTGCATGGCTTCAACTTTTCAGTTTCTCCTTGGATCTACTCAACCTGAGAATGATGTAACTGCGTGTGAGTTTGCAATTATCTTTTTTTTTTTTTTTTTGCTTTAGCATCTTTAAAAAATTTTTTTAAATAATTTTTTTGTTTTCCAATTATAATTGGCATACCATATTTTATTAGTTGTTTTAGTGTCTTTTGTTTCCTGTATCTGACTTGATTAAGCTCTTACTGGAATAAAACAAAAAATAATAGGAAAATAAAGAAAAAAACAAAAACTGATAATAATATAAATTGTCTTGTTTAGGTAAAGTTGATATTCAGGAGGTTTGCTTAATTCTAATTTGCTGCTCTTTTTTTATTGTATATTTGATAATTACAAAAACACCTGATTATCAGTGTTAACACAAGCAAAAAAAAAATGCTTTTGTGCTGTGAATAACTGTTCTTTTTAAAATAGAAAAATTAAAAATGATGCTGTCATTTTAATCTCACTGTTTTTACTGGGATTTTCTTTTGTCTTTAAATTAAGGAGTAAAAGTAACTTTCTTATATTGAGCAACATGAAAATTAGATGTTCTTTTAAGCCTTTGGTGAATATGATTGGCAGTTTAGAATTTTATGTTATCAATTTTTCTTTCAACTATTTTCATTCATTTAGTTAATAGAAATGATCAGAACTATACTTAAATAAACCAACATTAATTTTAAGTGTTTATTAAAACCAAATATATAAATCAGATTGTAGGAATTGGAAGCTGACTTTTAAATACCTTAAAGAAATGTTAATGTTACAAGGAAAATTAAAAATCAAATAAATAATTATGTTATTCTTTAATATAAAGTAAATATCACCAATAATCTCACTACCCAGAAATAACTACTCTTAATATCTTTGTGTACATTCTTTCAACCACACACACACACACACACACACACACACACACACACACATGCAGGTGCACACAAATACCCACACAGACTTACAAACAGGATTTCATATTGTATAACTTGTATTTATACTTAAATCAGTATGACTGAAAACTTTTTAATTTATTTAAATTCTCTCGCCTTAATGTGGAAAAATTTATTATGTGTATATACCATAACTAATTAGACTACTTCCTTGTTCTTTGAAGTTTGGTACATTTTTGGTGTTGTATTACTTAAAACAATGGATAAAGATATTTTGCATATATTTCAAGTTTCTATTTTTAACAAAACATTTGTTTTTCAACATTTAGAAAACTGGGCATTTTTGATGAAAGTTGAGTATTTTTTAGGGGAAATGAAATTTCCTAAAAGAATATGTGTTCAAGGGAAAAAGGAAATTAAGCAGAGCAGCTTGGTCCAGTTAAAGACAAATGTTTTGGATAAATGTTAAGGGGAAGTAGAGTAAGTTCAATTCTCTGGATTCAAATATTTCCCCTGGCGCATCCCATGGATTCTAGGTTGGACCCTAGGGAGGGAATGTTAGCATGAAACACAGGGACTATTTTCTCCAAGACCATTGAGGCCTTGAGCAAAGCAACACTGTTGGGCCCAGTGTGAGTAAGTGTCTGGGTTGGGGGAAGACATTCTCTGAATTTCGTTCAGAGCACATCACTGCTGTGGGGTGAGGGAGAATCCAGACCAGAGGGCAGCTCTGCTGCTCATCCACCACAGCACATCAGAAGCCATGCCCAGATATAGGCAGCTCACTGAAGAATCTGGAATCCTGTCAAAGCTTCTCTCCACTTACATTCTCAGAGAGTTGAGCGATTAGAAGTAAACATAACTCAAGAGACAGGATCAGGAAAGGAAGACTGTACCCTGTCATAAATGGTAGTAGATACAACTTTAGAACAACTTTCTAAAATGTTTAAATATGCTAAACTTCAAAAGAAGTTTAAAATATGTCTTTATTATTTCAAAGCCAATTATAAAGTGACCATCTGGTTCTAACTATCCAGAATAAGATAGAGAACATTTTTTGTGTCTTATAGTTTCTTGTGTATCTTTCCCACCTCATTGCCCAGACTTGACCTGCATTCTTAATCATTTTCAAAATCCTTTTCACAGGATTTAACACTTGTGTAGGCTTTCCTATACAATACGTTGTCTGGTTTTGCTTAATTTTCTTGTTTTAAAATCTCTTACTATATGTATTATTCTGAGATGTGCTTTTTTTTTCTTTTTTTCAACATTATTTACAATATATATGTATGTATATGTATATATACGTATATATGTATGTATATGTATATATGCGTATATATGTATGTATATGTATATATACGTATATATGTATGTATATATACGTATATATGTATGTATATGTATATACGTATATGTATATGTATATATACATATATATACATATATATGTATATGTGTATATATATATATGTATATATATATATATATATATGTATATGAAGATGCTTTTAAGGTTAAACCAGCTTGATGCATGTCTTAGCAGTCTATTCATTTTTTTCCATGGAAGAAATACTCAAACTATTTGTTCACTATACTGTTGGTGGTCACTTTAATTATTTCGTTTTTTTTTTTTTGTTTGTTTGTTTCTATGGACACTGATGCTATGGATATTCTTGTACATGTCACATGATTCATATATGTAAGATTTTTTTCTTAACGTACATACTTATAAGATGCAGTATTTTTTACATAAGGGATATATCTAAGTGGAATTACTGGCTTTTAGAGCGCAAACATACTCAACATCAGTGGATAATGTCAAAATGTTTTCTAGAATGGTTATAGTAATTTTAATATTTATCAGTAGGCTATTTCTCATTTCCTCACATCTTTGTGGATACTTGGATTATTGATTTTATAATTTTTACCAGTAAGTTGGATTTAAAATGAATCCCATTGTGATGTGTTTGCTATGAATGACTATTCTTTTTTTAAATGAGGTTAAAAAATTACACATATTTATGTACCACATATATTTTCCTTTCTGTGGAATGCCTTTGCCCTCTATGAATTTAATCGACATCACTATACATGGACATCAATCTACATGTATGTACTTACTTAGGTCTTTAATGTTTTGTTTAAGTTTTATCTTTTTATATAAAACACTGAAATATTTTTGTTTGATTTACAACTATGATATATATATATGTATATATATATCACACATATTCATACATACACACATACCACACATATATATATATATATATATATATATATATATATATATATATAATATATATATAATACAACTGACTACTGCTGGCATGTAGAAATGCAATCATTATTTTTTCTATTAATCACAAAAGTAGCATTTTAGAAAATTCATTTATAAATTTTCATACTTTTATCTCTGTATTATTTTGGATTTTCTATGAAGACAATCAAATCATTTTCAAACAACAATTGTTTTGGTTTTCTCATTCCCATATCTTTTCTTTTCATTCTTGTTTTTCTTTTTTCTTACTGTATTGGTAGGATATCTAGTATAATGTTAATTAGAAGAGATACAGTGGGCATTACTTACACTGTTTCCTGTAGCTCTTTTTGTGTGCTTATTCTTGTAAATGTTCTTCACCTGATCAAGCAAATGCTCTTCCATCTCACTTTTAATAATTTTGCCACAAATGGATGTTGAATCTTATGTTGTTTCTTTTTTCTTACCATCTAAAATTATTGCATATTTATTAATATGTCAAAATAGCTTTTTACATTTTCTGTATATTAAATCACCCCTGAATTCCTGAAATTAACCCAAATGGTAATAGTATATTATCTGCAATGCTTCAATATTTTTCAAAGGAATTTTCTCACTTTGCTCATGAGTGAGACTGGCTTGAAATTTCCTTTTTTCTGCTCTTGTTTGGTTTTGGTATAAAAATTATTCTAGTCTCATACAGTGAACAAAGAAGCATTTCCTCTATTTCTATCATCTGGAAACATGTGGGAATCACATATTTTTTAAATGTCTAACACTGGCAACATCTATAGCTATGTACCCTTTCTTAGTATTACTACTTTTTTGGATCAATTTCAATAAGCTTATTATCTCTTAAAAAAAACTCTACTTTGAATTTATTGATCGCGTCTATTATATATATTTTTATCATTAATTTTTGACATCATACTTTCCTTCTACTTTGAATTTATTTGAGGTAATTTTTATAACTTCATATAATAGATGCTCAGTTCATAAATTTTGAAACGTTTTTCTTTTATAACTTAAGGCTTTAAGACCATATATTTTTCTAAAGTACTGCTTTAATTGCATATCACTATTTTTATTTTCTAATATGATAATATGTTAGACTCACTCTATTCTCTATGCTTCTATTTTTTCTTCTCTTCTCTGGGTTGCATTGTGAATATTTGTTCAGACCAATTTTCTAGTTTGCTAATTCTCTCATCTAGTGTGTTTAATGTGATTTATATTTAGAAAATCTATTTAGTTCTTTCTCAAATGACTGTTTACTTTTGTTTTTTTTTTGTTCTCTGATTATAATTTCAAGATTTTATATTGTCTTTTAAAAATACGTTAGATATTTCTATTTAATGTTCTATAAGTGAAAATATTTATATCTGAAGTTTTTGTATTTCTATTTACACTGCTATTGTTTCTGCTGGTTCTCTCTCATTACATTTATTCCCTTGTGTGTTTTTATAATTCTTTAACTGTGTACTGGTTATTTTCCTTGGAATTTTATCTATTAGAATTCTTTAATGCCTAAATTCAAATTCATAATCACTTACTAGGATTAACATTTACTCTGACAATCTCCTGGCTCACTACCTTTTTTGATAAATTAAATTGTCCAGTTGAGACTTTTTAGACTGTATAAGTAAGATAAATTTGTATCAAAAAGTCTACATGATACTGGCTTGCATTTATGAATTTTAAGGAGAAATTTTTCATTTTTATTCCACTAAGTGCCAAATTTGAGAAAAGCAATTTTCCTTATTGTACTCTTTTTTTCTGTTTATTTTTTTATTATTCCTTATATAGAAGATGTAGCTATCCTTTTTCAAGGGTATTCTATTATATTTTGCTACGCGACAAAGCTTAGACTTTGCCCACCTCACCCCTGCTAGTGCCCCATGTAACAAAACAAAACCCAACATTTCCAGGATATATAATAAGTCCTCATGATGAAATTCTGCCTTTAAGGCTAGTTTAACTTCTATGGTTCTTATTTTTACTTTGTTTCAGGTCTGTAGGTTCTTTAGTTTTGTGGCAGCTAAGCAATGCACATAAAAATATAATATTTACAATAATTTACTCAATATCACTGAATTAGTTATCTATGGCTATCTAACAATATTATCACAAACTTCGTGGACTGAAACAACACATATTTAATATCACACAGTTCTATAGGTCATGGGAAACTTAACTTAGCTGGGTGTTCTACAAGGCTGAAATCAAGGTGTCAACCAGGGGCAGTTCTCATCTGAAGACTCAAATGGGCAAGAATCTACTTCTTGCTCTTGTATTCAGTAGCAGGATTCAGATCCTTGAGTAATGTCAAACTGAAGGCTTCAATTTCTTGTTGGTTGCCAATGGAGGCTGTCCTGACTTCTTTGCTGGTTGTTGCCTGGAGATTGCCTTCAGTGCCTTGCCTCATGGATCACCCCAACATGGTTCCTTACTTCATCAGAGCCAGCAAGGGGAAGAGTTTCCTAGAAAAAAAAATGAATGTTACAGTCTTATGTAATGTAATCACAGAAGTGATTTTTACCATATTCTATTGGTGAGAAGCAAATCACAGATCCTGTTCACACTAAAGATGAGGAGATTACACAAGGGTATAAGTATCAGGAAGCAGGATATGGGGGTCACCTTAACGTCTTTTCAATCGTTTCAATCAGGGAAGTTGTTCAGAGTATCTGATACAGTGGATTTCTAGAGAGGAAGTTGACATGAGACACACTAGAAGAAGCTTCAGAATAACTGAGGGTGAGAGGTGGGATTTGAAGAAAACTGAAAAAGTGAAATAAAGTGAAGAAAGCAACCATAAGCCACTCCTATTAATACCACATTTTTTAAAAACTTCCAGTTTGATTTAGCCTTGAGCAACCTAAATGTCAAGTAAAAGTGCAGTTATACATGTATTTGTTCAAATGTGCTGCTCTCTTTAAGGAGTGCTTGTGCCAACCTCCCTCTTTCCCTTCCTGAACCTAATCCATTGTTACAATCATTTAAGTCATAGTTTTTACAAGATTTTTAAATGGTTGGTTTCCTACATGTGCAGAGAAAACACTGCAAAGCCTCAGCTGCTCATTTCTCCTCTGTCACTTTCATTTATGGGTGAAGTTCTTTATAATGCATTAGAACCCTGCCAGCAGTGGAAACTGTATTTACACTGATAATTCAGGCAAAAACAGAAGCATGACCAACCTAATTTTCTTTGCCTCAACTGTGGATGATTTTAGCCAAGTAACTTATATTGGTCAAAATAACCAAAAATCATTATTTATCTTTGTGTATATTTACACAGCTTGAAAATAAAACACCAAACCCAGTAATTCTTATGTCAATGGTTATACCCTTAGAGGCAAGCTTTCAACCTAGATTTTCCCAGTAGGACAACCTTGGCAAAATCATAATGACAGTAACATTTACTTTGTGTCCTTCTATTTCTCTTTTCAACATCACTATGCCCCATTTTTTTACTGCTAAGTCACTCATGCATTCTATCCCCGATGTCTGAAGTCACTAGATCCTCTGTCTTCAGTTACCATTATAACTTTAATTCCTGTTAAGTTGTTAGCTGAAAATAAGGGAAAGTGTTATTGCTTCCGGTGGCATTTGCATTTAGCCAATGATAAAAAATAAAGGATCCCTAATAATATTTTAAGTGATATGACTCTCTGGGAGAGAAAGATTATTTTTCTGAGCCCCTCAAATTACACAAGTTTATTTTCTTCTACAACCAGAGCTAATAACAATAGTTAATAATTTGAGAGCACTTACTATATGCTACTCATTGAACACAAATCTAAAGAGTTATTTCAATAAATACCTCCAATAGAAGGATAAGGTGGGTACTTTTATCCTCATTTTACAGATTAGGAAATTTAAGCTTAGAGAAGTTAAATAACTTGCCCAAAGTCACACAGCAAGCAAGTGAAAGACACAAATGGGTATGACTTCAAATACCAAACTCTTAAAATGTTTATTCTTCTATTGATTGTAAATAATGTTTTACTGTTGGCAATTATATAGTAGAAAATGTCCTGGTATCAGTACTCTGAAATCTTAATCCAGATTATTTTCCTAATTCGCCATTTGTATGTAACCAAGTTGTTTACATTTTCTTAATCTTAGTTTTCTCCTGTACTAAAGCAGAGAAAGAACTAAAAGAACCATCCATTTCTTCTTTCACATATAATCTAGCATATACTATTATAAATTACCATTGGTATGGCAGGTGTCTACTCTAAAATATTGAGCTACACTTCTAACTTTATGCACAGAAATGAGAAAGTGATCACAAACTTACTGAATTAAGAACAAGATCCGTCTCTCATGTAGGAGAGTATTTCTTTGGCTTCTGTGAAAAATGCCAATTTCTATTATTGCCCATACATTTTGAATTATTTGATTTCTTAACTGTCAATTGAAATTTAATTTCATTTGCATAACATAAGACTAGTATGATAATTAACACTTTCTACTAATTGCCACCCAATTAACCTGCTTTTGGTGTCTTGATGTCAGTGTAGTATCTAAATATTATTTTCCTACCTTAGTTGATTTTTAAGACTGTTATTACCTTTTATGGCTTATAAAATTTAGAATTAATTGCATTGCAGCTAGAGCTGTGGCTCAACCTCAATATCTTAAGAAGGGCCCATTAGGTAATTATTTGATAACTAATTAAGTTTTAGCCATCTCACTAAATCAACTTACAACACTCTTCTTATAAAGTAGATTTAAAGGGTCACAAGAGACTCCTGAACAATCAGCCTCAGAGTCTATTTTACTATTCACATTGTCTTTTTATGGTTTTTCAAGAACATCCATCCATCA
Organism: Eidolon dupreanum; assembly: GCA_028627145.1. NCBI lineage: Eukaryota > Metazoa > Chordata > Mammalia > Chiroptera > Pteropodidae > Eidolon > Eidolon dupreanum. The sequence continues at coordinate 56,863,685 of CM053515.1, forward strand.
TGGTTGAATTCCTGTCTTAGGATTAGAAACCTGTTATGCTCCATTTTAGAGGCAGAACTCTGACAAAGAAAAAGTGTCTTATTTTGAACTGAAATTCATGACAACCTCAAGATCTGTTAACACCCAGATTTCTTTTATGATCTGTTCTGGACTGCTTGTTCCTACCCTCCCAGCTTTATCTTCTTGCTGTGCTCCCCCATCGAGTCCTGAGACAAGAAAACCAAGACATAGATCCATACCTCTCAGGGCTGGATTTGTTTTGTTGGATTATACATATCCTGAAATTTCCTCAAGTGAATTGCAGCACTGAGCTTTCGAGCCCTGGGAGTTATCATTTATCTCAAGAAATACTGATAAATGTTATCAAAAGAAGAAATAATCCTTAATACTTTGTATTAGAAAAAAATCGCTTTTAAAGATGAGAACATTATGAAATCAAACAAATCATAACACGTTCTAAATGTGAAAGATGAGGGTCACAGATGTAAGCACAGCACATCAAACTGAAGATGTCAGAAATATAACTTAATGCTCAAATATTCTTCGTACTCTGAAACCTTTATCAAAGTGACTGTTCATTTTTCTGTTACTAGGTGATAATACATTTTCTTATGTAGTATTCTACCATTTTCATTTCTAGAAGTAAACTCTGTGGGCCTTGGTTAATTCATTGATTAACTGAATACCGTTATTTATTTAATACCGTTATGTTGCAGATATTGTGCTAAGATTTGAGGGTACAGAGCTGAGAAAGACATAGTCCCTGAATTCAGCATTTTTGGGAAATAACAGGAAACACAGGCATTAAACGAATGACTATCAAGGTTGTGAAATTGTATGCATACCATGTTAATGAGCCAGATAATGGGACACTCACTTAGGTTTCTCAATTTCAGAGGGAAGGCTACCCTAAGAAAATAATATCTAAGCTGAGTCTGAAAGTATGAGGAGTCATAAATTGGTGGAACTGTTGGTGGTATTAGCAAGTGCTCTGGGGTTGGCATGAGTATCACAGGCAAAGGGAACATTAAGCTCTGGCTCAAGAGAGACAGTGGCACAATGAGGAGCCTAGAGGAGCTCAATAGGACTTCAGAAGAAAGGAAGAAGAAACGGGAGATGGATGTGGAGGGATAGCCAGGGCCCCAAGACGCAGGGCCGCATAAACCATGCTTGGATTTACTCCACAGTATTGGAAAGTCATTGAGGGATTTTAATTCCATGTGTGAAATGCTTATAATTATATCAAGCTAAAAAAAGGAAAAAGAGGAGAGGGTGGTACCTTTTCACTATTATTCCCGGGTTACATCCTTATCTCTAAAAGTTTGACTTAGTAAGGAACATCCAAAACCTTAAAAGGAGATAAAAAGATCAAGCCATCACTGTAGTTACAAACCTACCATAGGAGGAAGTGGAGGAGATATTTTCATTTGTAGTTGAAAGGATTAAATTATAATATCATAACTGTTTGCCTTCAAAAAGTGAGGAAGTCCATAAAATTGTAGATTGCTATTACTCTTAAAATAGTGCCACAAACTCTAAGAAAATTCTATGGGGAAAAATACAAGAGAGAAATGCATTGTAATACCCATAATAGTATTTCATAGTTATGTAGTGATTCATAATTTTCAAAACACCATCACCTGAACTATTGGATTTAATTAATCATCATAGCAACCTTTTCAGGTAGTCAGGATAAGTATTGCTATTCCTGCTGCATAGATAAATGCATCCATCTGCCTTTTGCTTTAGAGAAACACCTCACCTATTCTGAGCTATATGTTTTGTATGGGAATGACCCACTTTCTAGTCTCAGGAATGGGGCCTGATTAATGGAAGCCAATCAATAGCTCTAATCTCTTGTCCAGAGTGACTGGATCAGGGACAGATTTGTAAGCTAGTGAGAGCCAATAAAATGTGAGGATATAGTCTCTGAGGGTTTTTGCTTTTGTATTTTTTTTTTTTTTTTTTTTTTTGGTATAGAGAGAGAGAGAGAGAGAGAGAGAGAGAGACATAGAGAGAGAGAGAGAGAGAGAGAGAGACAGGGACAGAGACGGAGAGACAGAGAGACAGAGAGAGAAAGGCAGGCAAGCATCCTCTTTCTTTGGAACCTACTGCAGGAGATCCTTTCTCTTTCCCCAAGTGTGAAAATGAAATGTGAGGTCTTAAACTGTTTCAGCCATTCTCAGCAGTTCATTAAGAATTGCTGGAGCTGCAAGAAAATCAACATATGAAAATTGAAAGTGAAGTTGAAATTGTGGAAAGGCAGGATGAGAGAGAAACTTGATATCTGGTGATTGAAATTGTTTGAAATGTTGATTGAATTTTGCCTGGAGTCTGGACTACCTCAGGACTTTGCAGTTTTGTAAGCCAATATATTTTTTCTTATTGTCTAAGCCAGTTTGAATTGGATTTTCTATCACTTTTACTCGAAAGAAGCATTAGCAATAGATAGTAAGCAGGGCTAACCGAAATAAAAGGGTGAATTCATTAAGATCAGTACAAGGAACAGAAATATCAACCCTAGTAACCAAGACAGAAGTGTATTCTTCCTCTCAACTTCTAGAATTTTAGAAATAATCAGTCCAGATCTGGCACAGTGTCTGAACAGGGAACCAAGATCCTTCTGCCACGCAAAGCTTTTACATTTCCAAGATTACTTGGATTACTTTCCAAGACAATTGTTGGAGCTCCAGCCGTTATGTTTACCTTCCAAACAGGAAGAAAAGGAAAGAAAAAAGAAGGCATGGCCTTCTCTCTTGTGGACACTTTTTGGAATTCGCATATGCAACTGCTGCTTATGCCTCACTGGCCAAAGCTTAATTGTACAGCCCCATCAGCTGCCTAAAGAAACTGAGAAATATGTTTTATTTTGTATGGCAATGTGCTAAACAAAAAATTGGGTACTGTTACTATGAAAGAAGGAGAGAAGATATAATCAGGGATAATCAGTAGGTTCTTATACAGAAAAATATGAAAAGTTTACAGAAGTCAGAGGAAAACTAGAGACCCAGGCATGAAAAGGCAAACTTGAAGAAAAAAACCACAGGAAGTCTCTCATAGGAAGGATGAAGTGGGTATTCAGGCAATACTTCCATCTATGCCTCCCTTGATCAAGAGTCAAAGCTCTGGGCTATACTGCTCATAGGCTGAGCTTGGGTCATATGCTGGCTGTGCAGAGAAGATAAGAGGAGGGATTTGCCTGTTGGATTCTATGGTAGGAGGTGACATCTGTGTTTACCTACCATGAGACATACCAATGAAGGAAAGATTATTTTCCAAAATAAATTAAGCATTGCTGAGTGAAGCAGGAAAGTTTTAACACAAATTAATAATAATAATTATAATGACAATAAAAATACAGATTTCCTGTGGGTGCCCTGGTGATCTGTTCAAAGAAACACAGGTAGCTAGAGGCAGAGCCAGGAATAGGATTCAGCTTTTTCAATATTTATTCTGATGCTTTTCCTACATTACAACTCTATCTAAACTCTGTATAATTCATAGAGGGAGCTAAAATACTACTTTTCCTACTGCTGCTGTTTTAATAGACATTGATCTCATTGAAATTTTGTGTTTTTGCTCTTATAAGAGTCTTAGGATCTAGTTAGAACATATTCCAATATTTTCTCAGATGAGGAGACCAAGGTTTGGAAAGATTATGTGATTTCCAGAACCTGAACCCAGATCCTTTGATTCCTGTCTCAGTCTTGATCTACTAGAACAGTGGCTTTCAGCCTCAGGTGATTTTGTCACCTCTGTCCCACCTCTGCTGGGGAATATCTGGAGGCATTTTGGTTGTTACAACTAACCGGTTGGGAGGTGCTACTGTCTTCCAGTGAGTAGAGGCAGCAGATGCTGCTAAACAGCAGTTTAAAGAGTACAACAGGACAGTTTCCCACAATAAAATGTAAACAATGCCAAAGCTGAGAAAACTTGAACTAGGACAATAGAAGGACGATGGGATATTCATTCTCTAACAATTTTTGGCCCAAAGTGGCTAGTCCTGTTCTCTTCAGCAGGTAAGGGGGAGAGTTTTTCCAGCATTTGATTCTGTGAGGCGGCGCTCTAGTTGAATTCTGTTATCTTTTGTCTTTTACTGGGTATTTCAGACGCCCAGTGAAGCCCCGCTGTATCAGTGTAGAATCACGCTTTTTTACCTTTCATGAGTAGAGAGTATAGTCATGCTTGAATCTGAGTAACAGCTCTGACAGTGACCCTGGAATAAGTACAACTTTCCAAGCTTCACTGGCTTACCCTATAAAATGGAAGTAACATTATTTACCTATCTCTGAGGTGTCATGAAAATTAAATTAAATTAAGCCCATAAAGCATTTAACACATAATAAATTCTTAATAAAGCTAGATATTTTTGTTATTTCATAAAATTGCTTTAGTCTATTTAGAAAAACATAAAATTAGACCTTTGTTCCATGTTGTATGCCAAATATATTAACATTAGTCTCTAACAGGTCATGTTTATCTCGCTGGTCTTTATAATTCGTGTGTGAACCCCATCACTTAGGTAATATAGTAATATTGCAATGTTGCTATCCTCATGAAAAGGATTTTCTTTTTTACTTTTAAATATATATTTCAGGAGGTGATAAACTTTTATTGTAAGTTCAGAGGGGACCCAAGTTCCCATGAATGAAGTCAGACAAGACTCTGTAATGTCCATTTACTTACCTCCTTCAAAAGTGGGTTAGCTAGAGCCTCAATGTCACCAAACAGATTTTTCCTTAAAGTGAGTAAGGCTTGCTGTTTTCAAGGTTTCCTATTTAACACACCAATGCTCTTTGAAGGTCTAGTTTTAAATCATTTCAACTATAAGCAAAGATAAAATGATAAGTGAATATATAAACATTTAATTGGAACTGGCACTTTGTTGGGTGTGGGGGCTTGTTTCTGACCCTGAAGGGACTCACAATCCATAGGGAATTTTGTATGTGAGTAAACACATAGCTCTCTTACAGAATGGGCATCTGTGAAACAAAAGTGCTGTATACAAAATAATGATGAAGGAAGACCTAGGGGAGTTTTAAAGTAGAGTTGGCATTTAATATGAGTCTTGATGGATGAGATGACATTTTTCATACAGTGATGATGTCCAAAGTCACTACAGACAGAAGACAATCTTATGAACAAAGATAATGTAGGGTAGGCTTGGGCAATGGCAAGAGTGGGGCTACTTAGCAAGATATGCCTTTGTGGGGTTTAGTTAACAATCATAGGGAAGATGAGGAAGGAATACTAAAAGGGAAGGAAAGGGAGGAAAACAAAGCTTCACCAAGAGAAACATACATTATTTTCCTTCAAGTGACCTGAAACATCCATATACACTCATTTTGCAGCCTAAAACTTGAGTTTAGAGCTCAGGGGCTGGAGCAAAAACAAGGAATAGGCAGAGTCTACTCCACAGATGATTGTCATGCCTCTTGACTCTACGTATGAGCATATCGGGCTTGTTTAAATTAATTAAAGAAATCAATAAAACATCACATTAAGAAACAGGGGTGGAAATGGAAATATATATTTTAATGTAAATGAAAACAGCATCCCTCTCTAACTTCATGATAGAAATACTTTGATTAATCTAATTGAAAATAATGTGATTTAAAAGGATGGATTAATATATGTACTTACTCATTAACAAATATTTATTGAGCATTTACTATACTCCGGAAACTTGGTTGAGTGCTGGGGACAGAATAAAAGTTTTAGTTCCTGCCTTCGTACAGCTTAGATAAGTTTTTGAAAGGAAAGTATAAAGTCCTATGGGGGTGTATTCATTCTGTATTGCTTCATAATTACTACAAATCTCGTAGCTTAAAATAACAACCATTTCTCTATGTTAGAAATTCAGATGTGTCAAGACTAGGTTTTCTGCTCAGGATCTCACAATGCTAAATTGATTTACTACTGGGCTGTGTTCTCATGTGGATTCAAGATTCTTTTCCAATCTCAAGTGGTTGATTCAGTGCCTTACAGCTGAAGGGAGAAAGGTCCTCATTTTTTTGCTGGCTATAAACTGGGGCTACTCTTGGCCCACATTCTATGTCACTTAGGCTCCTCCATCTTCAGAGCCAGCAGTGGATAATCTCTCACATGCTTTGAATCTCCTTCTTTGGGAAAAGTCCTGTCCCTTTTAAGAGCTCTCCTGATTAGGTTAGATCCACTTAATCTGCCTTTCTTAAAGTGAAGTGTGCCATAGAACAAAAACTCATCACAGAAGAGACTACCTCATCATATTCAAAGGTCCCTGGGATTATATGTGACACATACAACAGGGTGAGACTCTTGGAGGACATCTTAGAATTCTGTCTTCCACAGGGAATAGTATATAAACATAAGGTCTAACTAAATTGGAGGGCAGGAGTGGATAGAGGCCTCTTTAAAGGAGAATGATAGACTTTAGCCAGGTGAAGGGACAGTGATTCAGGCAGAGGCAGATGCAGAAGTCACTTTTTTCACATTTGCAAATGAGGAAAGCAGAATTTGCCAAATCCTGCTTTCTGCCATGGCTAGCTAATGCTTAGATCCTCTCGATAAAACTCTCTCCTCCCTTCATCTGCTTAAGTCACCTGGAAACATCAAAGGGAGCCAGAGATTGAGGAAGCCCTAAGGGAGACTGCAGAGATTGGGGGTCTCTTCCAAATCCAGCACTGGGTTTCCTGTTTGGAATCTTGCTTGAGTCAGCAGCAGTTGAAACCCTTTCCCCCTCACCAATGTTTGGCCTCCGGGGAAAGGCCTGGCTGTGTTTCCTCTGCAGAGAAAATGTCCAAATGACAGAGATGACTCAGAATTACACTCATTTGCAGTCAGATCAGACAAACCAAACCCTCACCGTACACCCAGGTTAGAGCTCCTCTTCCTTCTTTTCTGGGTCAGTCTGATTTAAGACACACTGGGTATTTAGAACTCTGATAAAATGCCATTTCAGTCGGTACCACATTCCACAGCTGGTAGAAGGTGCATCTGGTTCCAAGTGATGTCACCTTCTTAAGGAGTGTAGTGTGAGGAGGTCAGCAGAAGTGGCAAAATCTTTTTTCCATTTCTTTTCCATGAGGTGTAGGCAATGAATTCACTGCATTTGACTACATCTTGTCAACTTGAAATTCATCCAGCCAAGAAAATGAGACGAATACACATGGCCCCTTTCCTTTGGTGTCTGAGTATAATTGGCTAGAAGCTGCAGTACATGACAAACCAGCACATATCACTGCCTTTTGCTTTTACTTTTATGTGAAAGAGAAAAAAGGGTGAATAAAATTTCCTTGAACATTTCCAGGAAACATAGGGGCAAAAAGGCAGTACATAATCAAAGATCTTTGTTAAATGCAAAGCAGAGAGGACCACAGCCTCATGCAGCAGTTGGGGTGTTCCTATCCCTTCCTGGGGGAGCTTACACTTAACCTGACCCCTTAGTTATGAATTCAGCCCTCATGATTTCATTTAATCCTCTTAGCAACCTGTATGGTTACTGGAGTTACCCTTATTTGAAAATGAGAAGATAAGGGCTCAGAGAGGTTAAATAACATGCCCAAAGTCACACAGGATTAAGCAGCAGACCCAGGATTGTCACTCTGACCCTACTCAGTTCTCTGCTATATGCCAGCTTCCCACATAATTAACTTAGACCTGTTGAGCACTTACCATGTGGCAGTTACCATTCTAGGGCTTTGCATACATTAGCTCCCATAATCCCTACAATAACTTTTAAAGTATTGATGTCATGATTCCCGTTTTACCCATAAGGTAACTGAGTTACAGAAAGGATAAATGGCTTATCTAAAGTCATACAGCTAATAAGTGGTGGAATCAGGTCTTGAACCCTGGCAGTCTGGCTCCAGAGTCTGCTGCGTTGTCAATGATTGTTCCACCCTGTTTCACTAAACACCTTCGACCTGGTAATTCTGATGGAATAAGTTAAGAACTCTTTTGGAGCTCTTAAAATCACTGTGCTTCAAAGACTTCAAGGGACTTTGGAAAGCCTCTTCTCCAGCCCTACCCCAACCCCAAAAGCACTCCTCGATGTCCCTCATTCCCACGCTGGATTTATCACTATGGTAATTTCTACCTTCCATTAAGAAGAAAACGAAGGTACATGTACACCTACTTTGATTCAAAGTATTACTTGGCCTCCCAACAGGTGATTTCTGAGTGTATTTTCAGAGTAGTTTTACAGTGGAAATGATGAAATTAAAAAAAAAAAAAGCAATGTGATAAAACCAGATACCCTTCTAGCTGTTAATGTGTTTCAGAGGATTATAGTTATTATTTGATGATGCCTATTTGAACACTGATTTAATTTTTAATTAGAATGCTCCATTGCCTAATTGCTTAGGAAATCCACCTTTAAGTAGCAAATGATGTTTGGGAACATTATTGATAATAAGCCAAATATGGTGTCATAATAGTATTTTATATTATGTAAATTTAAATGCTGTGTGTCATTAAATTGAATTTTAAAAAAGTATTTAAAATTAAAAAATTTCCCTCTTAAAATTGAACAAAAGAGATAATATTTACTTTAATAAGCATCAGGGACTGTATTTTTCTCCTCTTGATGTGGCATACTGCTCTAGGCTTTTCTTTCATGTTCCCAAAGAGGTTTTTTTTAAGGCACACTGATTCCTTCTTTCCTTTGAATAACATATAAGCTTAGCTTTTCCCCTGAAAGTCTCATTTCTTAGTTCTCCTAATTTCTGTTTTTTTTTTTTTCTTTCAATTTTGTATACCCTGTTTAGATACTGCTTACCTTGCAGTTATTTTTATTCAGAGAGATAAAACTTGCAGGCATAAATCCCTCTGGAACTAGGTTGAAAGAAAGCCCTTAAGGTTGGGAAGCTTTTGCAGAAGTGGCTTTGAATTTTTTTGAGGCTGACTATTCTTCTGATCTGGTAACCTGGGGGAAAGGTTTAGCCAATATGTTCAGTATCAAATGTCGGTTTGGGTTTCCATTCTGCTGCCAAGTATTAGTTGAGAGGTTTATGACACAAAAGAAAATAATAAAATAGTGTTCACCATAGAATATAAGAGATTGATGGGAGTTTTTTATGTAGTATACAATTTGAAGCTACTAAATTATCTACAGACAAGCTTTAACAGGTAGCATGGGTATTAGGCCTTGCTGAGAGAATGAAGAAAAAGAATCTTTCCAGCATAAAACACATTCTAATCAGGTAATGTTTGAAATGCCTTTACAGGCAATGTTCCCCACATCCAAGTTTTTTACCAGGAAAATAGGACATTAACATCTGTCTACCTAAGACTGAGGAAAACCAAAGACTGCAAATCAAAATGAGTTGTCAATCATAATGCATTTTCTTCCTGAGGGTATATTTTCAATGGGAGAATACTGGACTCTGCAAGGAATATGGGCAGATTCACAGAAAACAACATCCCTGAGCAGACTGCCCTCTCTAAACTGGGTGGGCCTCATCCAATCAGTTGAAAGCCTGAACAGAACAAAAGGCTGACCCTTCCTCTAGTAAGACAGAATGCCTCTTGTCTGATTAACTGCCTTTGAACTGGGACATCATTTTTTCTTGCCTGTGGACTCTGGTTGAAATATTGGTTCTTCTGGGTCTCAAACCTGTTGGCTCTAGGTTTAGAACTTACATTAGCTCTCATGGTTCTTGAGCCTTCAAAAATGGACTAGAAGTACACGGTCAGTTCTCCAGTTCCCCAACCTGCTACCAACCGACTGTAAATCTTGTAAGTTGTTACTTGTCAGCCTCCATAATCATAGGAACCAATTTCTTATAATAAATCTCTCTTTCTCTCTCTCTCTGTCTCTCTCTCTGTCTCTCTGTCTCTCTCTCTCTCTCTACACACACACACACACACACACACACACACACACACACACACCTTATTAGTTTTGTTTCTCTGGAGAACTCTGATTAATACATTTCTTAAGGCATCCAAACTATTAATACATTTCAAAGGGAAATCCTTTGCACTGAAGGCTATCTTAATATTTGACACCACTAGTTTCAAAATTGGAAATAGGGAAAGGATGAGGAAATCATGAGGGGGAGTCTAGAGATTTGGGCTGATATTTTGTGTAACAGGGAGATTTTCTGGCAAGTGGAGAGCTATTCTGAAGCTCCCCTATAGTTATAATTGGCTCAGTTGTGTGTGTGCATGTGTGTGTGTGTATTGTTCCTCAGAACTTCTGCCACAGTCATAAGGAAAATTTGTAATGTTCAAGAATCACAGGATAGAAAGTTATTCTGATTTAATCCTTATTCTGTTACATCAAATTCATTTTTATTATATTTAGTTAGAATCTTACTATCTCCATTTAATTTTAAGATAGCCTTTGTAAGAATGTTTCTGCCCCTCTTCCCTTGCAGAATTAATAACTTTCATTCATTTAGTCATCAGATATTAATTAAATGCCTTTCATTTCCAATAAGAGGAGCTTTGTCTTATGTGCAAGATCTTTTAGGGTTTCTAGGTAATATAGAAAAGGCAGAAACATTTGTATAACTTGGAAGCTTTTATTGAATCGTTGGAGCCTATGAGCCTCACGAGAACAATCAGTGTGATGTCCCAAACCTTGTTCAGAGGAGAAATTTCAGGGATTTTACAGAAATGTTCACTCATTATTACAATACCTTCTTCAAGCCCTTCCAATTTCTGCCAGCACTCCAACATCACCTAAAACTCTTTAGTCACAATGGGAAGATATATTTATTATCAAAAGAAGCAGGAGAATCGCCTGGTGTTTACAGTGTTAAAGATTTTACCTCCTTACTAGAATTTCTTGTTGTTCTAAACTTGTACTTGGTCTTCGATCTTTGATCAAACTGTTCTCTTATTACTAATTTTTCAGTGGTGTCAATAGAGGTGAAACCCTGATCACTGTACACTCTTGCATGTGAGAGTGAGCTCCTTGTTTCCAGGTCATAGACACTGTCATTCTGTTGAAGCAACTGAATTTTCATTGCTAACTTTGATATCTCCATTCCATGGCCTGCAGAGGCCTTTAGCTTCCTGTCAGCTGTGTTCTCTGAAGTGGATTCCTTGATAAGGATAATTGACTGTCAGTGATTCTCACTCCAATACTGTTAGGCTTAGTTTTTAGCTCTCAGAGCAAAAACTTTTATTTGTCCCCACGAACATTTTATATTGTTTAGTACTTGGAAAATACCGATTCTGCAATTAAACCAGTGGTCTCTTATTCTTTACTAGATGACATTTTATAATTTGGCAAACATTTTCTTTTCCAGGATATTAATACAAACTAGCCACTGTGGTTCAGACTAGCAGTATATGTGACTATCAATCCATTAAACATTTCCCACTGAGCGTATGGTTGAATTATTTACACTTTAAATTAAAGATACCATCTCATGTTTCTTCAACTTGCCCTCAAGGCTAAAATAAAGGGCCTGTCTAATGTTTGGCTAAAATTCTAATGCTCTATGTTTACAGAATTATTCTATCAATCCTATTATCTTTAAAAATAAAACATGGGTTTATGGTGCATTTTTTAGACCTTGAAAGAGGCTTGTGGCAGTAAGGCCTGGCTGAACTTGGATTGATTCAAACTCAATTTCATGAGTTTAAGTCATTATATGCCATCAGGCATAGCTTGGGTCACTTTTTCCAAATCAGGATCTATAGTATCTTGTATTGAATGGATATTCTTCCTAGATTCTAGCCCTATGGTATCTGTACATCTTAATTTTTAGTAACATTGTGAGTTTTTTTCTTGTCCTCATTGACTTTATAGTGACAATTTGGGAGCGGTTGCTTTGGTGACACTATTTTAGCCCAGAAGTACAAGTCTGTATATTTTTTATGGTATGGTATCTTATTATATAAAGTTCTGCACAATACAGGAGTCAGATGAATAATGGGTTCAAATATCACATCTAACACTTATTGGTAGTATGATATTGGGCAAGTTACTTATCTCATCTAACCCTCAGTTTCCTTAGATGAAGCGAATATTCATTATAAACTTATAAGATCACTGTGTGTGTGTGTGTGTGTGTGTGTGTGTGTGTGTGTGTGTGTGATTCAGCAGGGTTCCTAATGCATAGAAAGCCCTCAAAATGAGGAGTCCTCAATCTGCTATTATGCTTATGCTTACTGTTTTCTAACATAGCCATCAAGGTTATCCTTCTGATTCAGAAAAGTAACCTTCACAGTTGCACTTAGAATCTTTCCAGCATGCTTGAATGCAATGCAAAATGTGTGGATTCAGCACTCAGAGTCCTTCTGCATATCCCTGGGCCTGTTGGGAATTGGAAAGAGCCCCAGTTGCATTGCCATGCTATGTGCTGAGACGCAGTACAAAGTGCTGACTGCACTGGCTGTGCTGTCAGACTTCATTCTCGACCATACATCAACTGCGCTGAAGAAAGCATAGATCCTCTTGGTTGAGCAGCCTTTGGATATCACTGCACTTTGTCTTCAGTTCTGATGTCATTTCCTAAGCGCAGTTCACAATTATTCATGCAATAATGGCACCTTATACTCGTAGAACATGTCTATACGTTTTTCCCACAGTGCTTTCCCATCTATTATTTTATTTGCTTCACACAACATTGTTTAATAACTTATTATTCATTCATTACAGATGAAAAACCAAGTCTCTGACAAGTTAAATAATATGCTGCAGCTCACATCACCTAATTTTTACTAGAGATATAATGTAAAATCAAGGCTGCTTACAAATACCTAGCATGGTATCTTTCTTCTTCTTGTCCTAGGTCCATTTCAAACCCTTTAAAATGGAAAGGCTAGGCTTTGATGACCTGCCTTGTATTTTTATTTCACTCTACCCATTCCCACTCCATTCTATGTTCTGAATATTTCGATTATTTTATAATTCCTGGAAACACTTTAGCTCTCTTTCACCTTTTTAGGGTCCAAATTAGATTTCTGTGAAGTCTTCCCTGAACATACACTCTGTTAAATTGGGTTCCATCTTCCTCTCACATGCTCTTGGAATATGACTGTGAGGGCAGGGGCTATGGTTTCCTATTGTGTGTATGTCCAAAACTGCTATGGTTAAATGTTTGTGCTCCCTCCAAATTCATATTTTGAAATCTTAACTCTTGAATATGATGATATTGGAAGGTGAGGCCTTTGGGAGATGCTTACATTTTAACTGTGGAACCATCATGAATGAGATTAGTGTCTTATAAAAGAGGCTTTAGAGAGATCCCTGGCCTCTTCCATCTTGTGAGGACACAGCAAGAATGCAGCAGCCTGCAATCCAGAAGAAGGATTTCACCAGAATCTGGTGTTGCTGGTGCACTGATCTTAGCCTGAACAGACTGAGACAAGCACCTAGTACATTGTGCACGCTGTATTCAATATGTATTTGTTGAACGAATGAATGTTTTGCTTGTTATTACTCCACTTGCTTTCCATTGCTTTTGGTACTTTCTCCATGCAGAATAGTACCTTGAAAGTAATTAACCCTCAGTGGAGAGTGCAACTGATAAATATGTAAGGCCAAACAGCTACAAGGTATAAGAACTGCTGTTATGGAGCCCTAAACTTCTATGATTACATAGTGAGCAAAGCCAATGACACCTAGATAGTTCTTTAGAAATCTTATCATTATTCCCTTCAAATTCACAAAGACTATAGGCTTGACTGTTGAAGCTGTATCCCTGTTGGCTATTCATATTTCAAACATAAAAATTCTTCTTTTCATTTGAGCTCTATTTGAAGTCTATTTGCTGAAGGCCTAATACTGTTCTGGCCCATAAAATGTGCTTGATTAAATATTAGTTAAACAAACAAACAAAAAATAATAGTTTAATAATTACTTTTTCTTTTTTTTAAATTATCTTCACATATTTTAAATTTTAACCTGCATATCAAACTTGCCTGCCATAATGACATTTCTAAGTGTCCAGTTAGATATTTCATAACACAGATATGTATTTTGTGACATTTATTTCAGGACATCAAAAGGTAACTACAGTAGATTGAAGGGTGGACATTACCATGAGTCACAAATATCTCTTACCTTTTCCCATAATATTAGATCTTTTTTATATCTGTATGCCCCTAGCAAGAGCGGTATTCAGGTTTGGAGGTCTGGTTGATACACCTTTAGAGGCCCTCTTTGTGAAAAAGAATAAAAAATGTTGAAAGTAATTCAAGGCCTTGGGAGGGACCTGGGGTGAGATGGCAGTGAGGAGCCTAAAGTTTAAACTTTCTGGTTTGTGTGCTACTGGCCTTTCATTAACCTGAACCCATTGTCTGTATTGCTAGTTTAGCCTTAAATCCTTTTTTCACTTGAGCATTGACTGATGCTTCAATTTTGCATGAGGTATTGACTGATGTATCAGTTTTGTAAGATTAAAAAAATTATTTTTCCACAGTGTGTTATCTAGTACTTAGCTTTCATCTTTATTTTTAATTTCTTTTTATTTTTAAATATCTGTTTACTCATTTAAGCTACTTAAGTGTAGATCTGCTGTTATTCTTAAAACATAAGCTCAAATATGTTACATTATATCTGATCTGCAAGTGAATGGAGAGAGAAGGCTCATATTTTGAAGGTCAATAGACTTCCAAAAACCTCTGTGGTATCTTTTAGAAAATTACTATTTCAGTACAACTAATAGAGCCCATGGCGCCCATGAGTGGATCTGAAGCCGTTGTTTTAAGTGCTTTCACTCAGCACATTGTGTCCCTATGGACATAGAGTTAATAGTTTATATGGAAGAAATATTTTCTGGAGGAATTTGGCTTGTGTAAGGGGTGGTGGTAATAACTTCTAATGTTTCTGTGACTATTAAAGCCAGATTATTTATTACAGTAAGGTGACTGGGGACTTATGCCTACTGTGCTCGGGCATAAGTATCGAGCCCTTTTGGCTGCTCAATTTCTTTCCCTCCCAAATTCCCCTCCACCCTATTATCAGTTTTGATATTTGAAAGTACAGTCCAATTCCTTTCTGATTGCTGAGTAAAATTCTTTTGGGTAGACTCTTTTCAAGATAATGTAGGGCTGCACCCCTTCACTGAGGTCCTCAGGTTGTCCTCAGCGATTGCTCATATTTGCACCACCCTGGTAGAAATACGTAGCTCATGACCACAAAGCCCTGGTTATTGTTCCCTTCAGAAATCATCTGAAAGCTAAAAGGAGAATGGGAGGCAGAAATGAAATTTTAAATTTAAATAAATGAACTAGGTGGCATCTGCAACCATGAACATCAATATATAAGGAAGGTCAGGCAAATTCAGAAAAGATGAAATAGGTGTAGCAAGAACGCCAAGTATAGTAGATGCTGTGATACACTGCAGAGATCCCTCTTCAGGGCAGAATGTCCTGTCTGCCCCAACTCCTGAGAGACTGCTCTCTGCCATCAGTCCTCCATGGTCAGCCCTCAACCAGAGTTGGCTGCTTCACCCTAGGTCATACCTCTTCCTGGGTTAGCTGGCATTCAGTGACCAGTAGATGGGGGAGTATAAAGGTCTGACTCTTGTACTGCAATGTGGGATATCTCTGGTGCTTCATCTGAATTTCAGAGCTCTCTGCATAGTTGGCCAAGTCCTTGTTGTACCTTCACCATAACCTAACTAACTCCTCCCTCTGCCTTGCCTGCGTGTACTGATCATGAAATTCAAATTTCCTACATGCTAATCTCAGGTTCAGTCTTTTGCCTGGGGAACAGTCCATGGTCCAAGTAAACAACATATAAAAGAGGAAAATAGCTGATCTCAATTGCGAGGTGCAACAGTACCAACATCAAAAGCATCTTAAGAAGTTACTCCTTCTCAGGTTTATACAAGATTTTTTTTCTTTTCCAAGTTCAACATTTTAAGATCTTGTTTCTCTATTGTCTCCTTAAAGTTTATTTTTCTCGATCTCACTTCCTTCTGCTTCTACTCTCTTCTCTCATTCCTTCAGAGTCAGGCATATTAAAATAATTTTTTTATATGCTTCTAGAAGTATTCCTTATTTTGTACTGTAATCTTACTTTTACTCCTCTATTACTTTGGAACAACTCTTTGCAAGATTAGCAAGGCCTGGAAAGGCAGAAGATGTTTTATCAGTCTGTATCTTTTATTTTGGCTACATTTTATGTGATTGAATATGCCCTATCTTTTAAAATAAACTTTTATTTAGAACAATTTTAGATTCACAGTGAAGCTAGTATACATTTCACACCAATTTTTCTGTCATTATTTTACATTACTATGAAATATTTGTTGTAATTAACAGATTGATACTGATGCATTATTATTAACCAAAGTCCATACTTTATTCAGATTTTTTTTTTCAGTTTTTCCTTAATGTCTTTTTCTGTTTTAGGATCACACCCAGGATATAACATTTTATTTAGTCATCATATCTCCTTAGACTCTTCTTGGCTGTGACAGTTTCTTAGACTTTCCCTGTTTTTGAGGACTTTGACAGTTTTGAAGACTTTGTGTCAGGTGTTTCATAGAATGTCTATCAATTGTGATTTCTCATGATTAGAGTGGGGTTATGAGTCTTTGGAAGGAAGATCCCAGAGGTAAAGTGCTATTTCATCCTATCACATCAAGATACATACTAACAATATGACTTATCACTGTTTATGTAGACCTTAATTACCTGGCTGGGTACTGTTTGTAAGGTTTCTCTACTGTAACTTAACTCTATTCTCTCCCTTCTCATATTGTACTCTTTGGAAGGAAGTCACTCATATCTAAAGAGTGGGGAGTTAAGTTTTGCCTCCTTGAGGGTGGGGTATCTACATAAAATATTTAGAAATCTGCATAGGGACTTTTCTATTTTCTGCCATTTATTTAACTATTAAATCATTTATTTGTATCGCTATGAACTCATGGATATTAGTTTTATACTTTGAGTTATAATCCAAATCTACTTTATTTATTTTCCAGTTTGGCCATTGAGAGGTCTTTCAATTTCTTCCTGTATACCTTTGACATGCTCTCATCAATGTGTGTGTGTGTGTGTGTGTACATGTGTGCGTGCGTGTGTTTAACAAGATCTAGGTTCTAGGTTGCTTTGCACTTATTTGTATAAAACATAGTTCTCTTAGTTTCTGTGACAACATACTTTCTTTCTTTTCTCCTGCCTCTCTGTTTCTTTCTAAATCTCTTTTTGGAACCGTATTTCCCCTCCCCCCCATCTTTAATTACTGGCATTATTCTTGATGGCTCTTCCCAAGATACTCTTCTGTTGCCAACCAGTATACACTTCTTGAGTTATTTCTTTTAACTTTCTTTAAGTTGTCCCTTACTTCTCTTTAGTGCATTTTCCATAAAGTGGCTAGAATGATGGTTTTACATTTTCCTTAGGGTAAAGTTCAAAATCCTTAAGAGCATGGAAGGGCTTTCATGACCTGACACCAGGGACCTGTCCAAGAATTGTTTCTTGCCATTTCTCTTCTTGCACTTCATATGTGAAAAATGGTGAATTTCTTTCAGTTCCCTGCACAGAGCTGCAGACTTCTCTCATCTCAATATATCTTTTGACATCTCCTTTGAACACTCTTTTCTCCTCATCTTCTTCCTGTTTGCTGGGAAAATAATTCTAAAATTGCCACCAGAAAGCCTTCCTTGTTTTCCAGCACTAATTAGATCCTCCTCCAGAAATGTGTTTCCCAATCATACTTGGACACTAAGACATGGTGGCCAGTTGGTAATAATTGAAAGTTTGAATGAGAACAGATGAATAGGGAGGAATGTATAGCTATAGCTAGAAGCTATTACATGGTCAGAAACAGTCTATTGGGTAACATGGGATTCAAAGAAATACAAAGGTGTTTGTCTTTGAGAAGCTCACAGAGCTTCCGAAGCAAGATCTACACATATAAACAGAAGATCTCTTCATCTGCACAGACTGCTGGGCTCTGATGAGAGGAACATAAGGAGACAGAGGGGGCAGAGATCTCTGTAGATGATTTTGGTAGGAAACAACTTTAGAGAAGAGATGAGTCTTAACCTTTGTCTTGAAAGATGACTAAGATATGAATAGATGAAGCAGGGTGAATGAGAGGAATGTGGACCAAATTTTGGAGGAGCAAAGGGCCTCAAGTTCATTAATAAGACTGGGTTGGTGGCAAGAAAGGACCTGGGTATGGAGAGTATTTCAGTTTAACTATTTCTTTTAACCCCATGCAACTTCTTCTTATAGCCTAAAGAAATGCCATGAAATCTCAACTTGAATATTACTTCCAAATTTATAAATAATGTCTCTTATAACTGTTACTTTTCTTTATTTTCGTTCTTCATTAGTTAAGAAAGTTAGAGCTGTTGTCCCTTTGAAATGGTAATTTATCTTTCACATCAAAAAAGCTGACATGTGGGACCCATATCTTACTTTTAATGCTCTTTATTAAAACACAACGGAATACTCCTGAATTGATTTTTACAGATTGCTTATCCTTCGCATTTAGATGATAAAATATTTTGTGACAATGATAATTCAAATTTTTGTCTCCACAAAGAGAGAGGAAAGTAGGAACATATTTCATTTGTCTGTGTGTCCTTAAGCTGTTTCTACCTACTTCTGGGGAAATTGTATTTATCTTAGGAGCATTGATTGGTTACCTCAATTGTCTATGATGGATTTGATTTCAACTCTCCTGGGAGGGATGGTTGCTTAGTCTACTTAAAATTATAAATCACAATATGGAATGCCTTGTTTTAGTCTTCAGGGTAGCCAATAACTCAGGATTTTGTTGTGGAACATCAGTTAATAACATTGCCACATCTCAAAAGTCTTTTTGGTTGAGATCATTCATAGGATGTGCTTTTTTTTTCTGGTTTAAAAGGCTGAAACATAATACTGATTTGAAAGTATCTATTTGTGCATGCTTCATGATAGTCATGAAAGTTAGGATTTTATACACTAACATTTTGGCAGAGAAGAAAAAAAAGTCTGAATAATTTATTCTTCTATGAATGTTGATAGGAAGGAAAAAGAAATGTTCAAAGACAAATCATAAGAATGACTTTGTTGGAAGTTATAAAGCTCTATGTGTCTGAATCATTCTAGAGAATGTACTCACTCTATTTCTGCTATAATAAAATAAATTTTGTATCATATTTTTTATAATAATCTATTCAGGACTTACTAAAAATGTCTTTAAATTTGCATTTGTTTAAATATTGCATATATTTACATATTATATCTAGGTGTTATGCACTATTTCATATTGTAGAAATAATAATACCTATAGAAAATATGGAACTATTACAATGCAAAGAACAAGAATTAAGAAACAATTGGTAATCTTACAACTAAATTATCAACACAGATAATGTTTAAATGAGTTATTTTCAGTCTGTTTCTCACCCTTATCTATGTATGTTCTACCCATTTTCTATCTCAAAATTAATAGTTTGTTTATTTAGTTTTTATGTGTCTAGTTTTATTTGAGCATATGTTCTACTGTACATATCTAGACAACCTACAAGACAGATGGATAGGACAAAAATGTCCAGGACTTGAGAAATTACTGAAAATGTTGACAGGAGATTTGTACTTGTCATAGCAGTTATTACATTATGTATAACATAAATAAGTACAGTATATCTTAAAGAATGGAAACAGAGATGTGGAGAGGGAAAAAAAAATCAACATTAGTGGTGTCATAATTTAGTAGAATTAATGACCCAACAAGACAAAGGATGCTCATTTATGCAATATGTTAAAATGTTCAAATTTCCTAGAAAAAAAGTAAGTGAATATAAAGTTACTGGGTTGGTCTAACAGAGGGTAAAATAGGTGATTATGGGAATCACATGAGCTTTGGGCTAATGAGACAGGTTAGAGCTGGTTTAAAGAAAAACTGATAAAACCACTGGTCGCCCTTGACTACAGGCTTCAGGAGAATCGAACTATAATAAACTACAAATTGCCTAGCACAGTTAAGCTTTTCTAAGCCAGGACAGAAAATTAAAAAATGATTACTATAGATGAGAAAAACAAGTTGAAAGCTTATAGCACTGGGATAGACAGGCCTTAAGTGCCTTTACTGTTCAAGGACCGAAGCACACTGCAGTTAGGCTCAAGGAAGCACCCTTTGCCAGGCTGGCTTCTGCATGGGAATGAAGAGCGTGCTCATGTGGAAATGGAGGTCTTTCATTCCTGTAAGTCACCTAAACTCCAGCCATCATCACAAAGAAGTGGATCAATAAGATCTGATTTGCTGTTTTTCTTTTTCTTTTTCTTTAGTTTGCTGCATAGAATACATTTTGTTTGCCTTCATAAATTTTAGAAAGCTATATATTTTATTTTAAAGTTAAATTATGATTATATTTAAATAAACAAATTTAAACTACTTTTCTAACATTATCATATGTGAGAGTGCAATTGTATCTTTTGAATTCCATTTGTTTACAATGAAGACTTTAGCACTCTCCTATTTCTTTAACTGTCTATCTTGATTCCAGATACTTGTTAACTTGGGAATTTAGTATTAGATCAATGCTCTTAAATGATTAGTTTTTACATTGCATGAATTTTCTTTTTTGTATATTCTTTAACATTTGCATTCACTTATGAAAGCACACCTTTATTTTTTTCATTTCTTAACCTGAAAATTCTGGTGTGGTATGAGACTGGGCACACCAAGGATACTCTATGGAAAGAGGTTGGAAAACATCATTGCTGGAAGTCTTCTAGATTTTCCCTAATAATTTGTTCTCCTAACTGGAGAGAAATAACTATCGTGGATACTTTTATTTCAGTATTTCAGCTTCCCTAATTGTGGTGTCAGAAAGAATGTGGGAATCACAGAGATATATGGGAGGGTAATGTAAAGGGAAGCTGATTTATTTTTGAACGTTCAGTGAATTGAGTTTGGGGCTAGTTTTTCATTTGCTACAAAAGTACAAAGTGGCAAGCTGATTTCCACGAGCAAATGCTTGTTTCTATCTAAACTCAAGGAACTTTAACTTCCACAAAGAATACGGTACCACCCTCATTATCCAGGATTTCATTTTCAGTGTTTTGCTCTGCAAACAAGGTAAATAACTTGAGGTGGATTGCAGTGCTCTTTGCCTTTCTATTAGGGTAGATTATTATATGTGAATGAATTTGAGGAGACTCCAGGGGGCCAGTTCTCAGGGAAGAGAGGAACAAAGAAAATTTCAATTAAAGGTAAAAGTTCTGTCTGTGATACTTTAACAGGTCACAAATATAGTCTATCAGGTCAATTATATTCCTCTTTTATGGAAACAGTCTCCTGTTCTCATACATCTGTGAGAGGACTTCAGTTACAACAATGCTTTGAGTCTTTTTTTTTTATTCCTAACTCTTGTTTTCCCAAGAAAGTAAGATTGATTTCTTTTATTGCTGAGCCTGACAAAGGGAACTGACAGGCTTAACTCAAATGTTCCTGTATTTTTTATTTTGGAACTCTTACTTGTAGCAAACTAATATATTTTTTATTAAATTTATTGGGGTGACATTGGTTAATAAAATCAATAAGTTTCAAGTATACAACTCACAATACAGTACTGTGTGTTCACCACCCAAAGTTAAATTTCCTTCTGTTACCAAATATTTGACCCCTTCTATCCACATCTACCTTTTCACTCCTTCCTTCCCTCTGGTAACCACTAATCCACATTCTGTGTCCATGAGTCTCTGCTTGTCGTGTTTGTTGCTTTCAGTTTTATGTCCTACATATGAGTGAAATCAAATGATTGGATAAAGAAGATGTGGTACATATATACTATGGAATATTACTCAGCCACTCAGCCATAAGAAAAGATAAAATACTGCCATTTGTGACAACATGGAAGGATTTTGAGATAATCATGCTAAGCAAATTAAGTCAGACAGAAAAAGTAAGCTGATATTTTGATGTCTTCCTCTGAGTTTCTCAATTAAGAATCCATAGTGGGAGGGGTGTGACTAATTGGGCTTCTATTAAACTTTAACATTTGTCTCAGAAACCCAGATCAAAGATGCTACAATTGCCATTTCTAGAAAGGTCTACCTAGAAAATTGTTTTTGTCTTCTCTGTTTTATAAAGAATAGGTACTTACTGAGCTTACTTGAAAAAAAAAAAAAAAGAGAGAAAATGGAATGAGATCTAGAAAATCATTAAAGATGGAGAAAGCCCTAAAAGCTTGTGTCTCTCTTCCTTCTCATTTCTTGCTCACTCTTCACTTTTAGTTTCTATCTTCTCTATGCTCCTCTTTTCATTGAACAGCTTCCTATGTTTACTCATATTTTCTACTCAGTTGTAACTTAT
Organism: Eidolon dupreanum; assembly: GCA_028627145.1. NCBI lineage: Eukaryota > Metazoa > Chordata > Mammalia > Chiroptera > Pteropodidae > Eidolon > Eidolon dupreanum. The sequence goes on from CM053515.1 coordinate 56,885,895, forward strand.
GCTTGTGCATAGCGTCAGCTGGTCTGATTGATTACATGTTTATCCCTAGAGCTATAGATCCTCGGGCAACACTATGGAATGTTTTAACTAAAACTATCTGATGTTCTGTGATCATGTATTCATGAGAAGGATGTGCCAGCCTGTCAGCCTTGTTTAGTACTAATAATTGGATTTATGATTTGAGTCAGGGGCATTTCAGTGGTTAAGTGTGGCCAGATAGCTCATTGTAAGAGATCTGTTCCATGAGTTGACTTTGGGCTTCTCGGTGCTGAAGTACTTTGCATACATAGAAGTGGCAATCTAGGACATGGGGGTAGAATGAGCTCTGTGTGCCCCAATCCAAACAACAAAAAAAGGCAAAGCAGCCTGTGCCTGAGCTCTGCTGGCCTCTCTCAATGTATATTCTTCATTTGCTGTTGCCAATCTGTACTTTTTGCCAGTAATAAAGCTGTTGTGTAAATAGAAACCCTTGGGTCCAGTGAGTCTTTTCAGCAATAAAACACTTAAGGTGATTAATATGCAATTAACACAGCGTGCCATGGCACAAAACTCTCTTTCACAGCATCCTTCACTTAACCTCCTATCACTAATGGACTCAAGCATTTCTTGGTTCAGATTTATAAGGCATCCTGATTGGCCCAAATCATTCCTTTTTGTTACATTACATAGACCATCATTTTTTTTCTTTTTTCTTTGTTTTATTTTATGTATTTATTTGTTTTAAATTAGACTATGCATTAGCTGCCCTTGGGCCCAATCCAGTCTCTGATCAATCACTTGTGCCCAAGAATCCAAAGTCATGCCATGCAAAGCATGACCTCTTAAGAAGCAGGAATTGTGAATCAGGCAGTTTCACTCTGTTTAGATGTGTAGTGCTAGAAGTGTTCTGAGGCCGAGTTATGTAGTTCAAATACCTGTTCGTATATACATCTAATGTCAGCTGCCTACCTTCTTAGCCCATATCTGCAGGCTCATTCTACTCTGAGTTCCCAGCATCTAGCCTGGTTTCTGGTTCAATAAATGCTTATCAAATGAGTGAGTATTTTCAGACTACATTGGGCAGAGGCTAATGACAGGCCGATCAAATGGGCTCATGGTGAAGACCAGGTAGTCTAAGATGAGAGATAGAAGTGGTTTGATCTCATCGGTGATTAGTTTAGTCTATTGGCTAATTCCACCTGAGAATTTGAAAATAAGTCCAGGCATGGGCAGGGCATAAACAATAGAGAAGTATGGTCATAGGTGAAGTCAAGAACTTCTCTGAGAATTATGAGAGCTTGGGAGGACAGTGTGTTCATTGTTTCGGGTAACAAGAGAGTGGAAGTGCTGTGACCAGGGAGTTGTGTTTGCTCAATAGCCAGGAAACCCATGTGGATGCTGAGACAAGTGACCAAAATAAGAAATAAAACCCAAAAGGCAAAAATAGCTAAACTCAAAGAACCATTTATTATGTGTCAGGTACTGTTCAAAGAGCTCTCCTATATGAACTCCTTTAGCATATAAAATGGCCACTTGGGATTGGTGTTTCTTCTTTTACATTCCTCATTTTTAAAAATGAGGAAACTGAGACAGAGAGGATAGAAACTTGTCCAAAGTCATGTAGCCAGTAAGTGGCAGAGTGAGGACTAGACCTAAGAGAGTCTGGCATCAGGGCCTATGCTGTTGTTACCTGAGACTCTCTTAATTAAAACTTCTGAGATGAATTTCACTAATACATGTTTTGATAAAAGAGTGGCTCAAGACTTTTTGGTCTTAAAGGGCTCCTGTCCTCTGGGTGGAGGTGTGGCGATAAAAACTTGCTTTCAAGACCACAGTAGACCTGATTGACTTTTACAGTCACCTTATCTGTTACTCACAAAATCCAGCTATGCTATTCTGTTGAACCATCTATTACATTTTCAGTCTGTCCTCCAAAATCTCATTATACTTGCATTGTGCCAAGGTAGAGAAAACATTATATAAATTGAATATTATTGATTTAATTCTTTTCTCTTGTAACTCATATGGCTGTTTCTGTCAACAATCCTAAGTCATAAGGTTTCATATTACCTTGAAGTGAGTATATATTTTTCAAGATCAGTTATGTGTTTTCATTATTATCAGATTAGATTGAATGATTCCCTAATTTCCTCAGAGACAGCTGATATCAAGAGGAACCTGAACTCTTGAGCCCATTCTACTTCATTTGACAAAACTAAAGCTCAATATAGCTTTCTTGTGAAGTTCAGTACTTTTACTGGGCTGCCTTATTTTCCAGTCCTGTGTTTCTCTTATGATGAGATGACAACTTCGGATCAACTTTACCTAATCAACATAATAATAACTGGCCAATCATATAATTATGTAAAGCCTACATTGTGCTAAGTGTTCCCTCAATTCCATGAATAATACTACTTTGAGGTAAGTTTTAATAGCTGTCTTTTGTGGATGATAAAACAACTTTAGAGTGTCACCTACGCAAGGTCACACAAGGATTAAATGATAAAGCCAAGATGTATTCTCAGGTACGGATGACTTTAAATCTTGTGATCTTAATTATTAGCTGCTTCATCATCTACTTAATTATTGATGCTGCAATAGCTTATAATAACAAGACATATAAAAGCTAAAATGATTGTTTTATTTAGTCTCTAAAAGAGTTTCAGCAGTGGATGGGGCTCATTATATAACTAGGAAGTTCTTGGTCCACTGCCCTTGGTACTGTGGGTTTAGTATTTGTGTTATAGTGCAGTCATTATGTGGGGAAACTTGCCAAAGCCATTTGCTGAAACCACAGAGATACTATCAGTGTGAAACACTCAAATATTTACAATTTATTTTCTTCTTTTCCTTGGGTAAAATGTTGTCATAAAACATCAAAATGTCCTTCTAAAGATAGAAAATAACCCCAAAGAGGGATAATTGGATGTATTATAGCCATAAACACCTCAAGCTTAATCCAGAAGATGAGTGATAAATAACACCATCCTCTCCTTTGAGGTCTGAAAGAGTTAATTGGTTTTCAAACAGGGAAGAGCTTACTCCTATAGAGCAGAGAGATTAGATGACAGCAGATTTCAGAAGGTTTTATGCTTGAAATACTTGAACACAATGGAATTTTATCTTCCTCTTACAAAATGTAGTTTTATTTTTTTTCTTTTCATTATTTCTCTCCTTAAACATGAATGATAGGCTATTAAAGGTTTTCTTTGGGGAAAAAATATTTTTGACTTGCATTGCTGTGGAAACTTGATTTAATCAACAAAATGCCAAGTTAATAACTACTCTCATTTCCTTGTCATATAAAATAAGAGGAATAAATTCAAAAGGATAGGACATTATAAAAAAATGACTCCAGACCCTTTTTTGGCAATGTTGACATCTTTAATAATGTATAATAGTATCTCCAGTTGGTGGCAAGGATCAAGCACATGGCTGTGTTCATGTTTTCTAGGTAGGTATTTTATGCAACCTGCTTCTCAAATATTCCCCCACCCTTTGATTTGTTTAATTACCTAGCTAGATTGTCATTTCTCTAGATTAAGAATTTATAACTCTAAAATTTGAAATCAGGATTTTGAAGATCTGCACTCCTGTGTTTATCATAGTATTATTTACAATAGCCAAGATATGGAAGCAATATAAATGCTCATCCCATTGAGAGATGAATGAATAAAGAAAATGTGGTATATACTTACAAAGGGATATTATTCAGCCTTAAAAAAGGAGAATATCCTGTCCTTTGTGACAATGTAAGTGGATCTGGAGGACATTATGTTAAGTGAAATAAGCCCAAAATAGAAAAACATATACTATATGAATGTATTTATCTGTGAAATCTAAAAATAGTCAAACTAAAAAGCAGAGAACATAATGGTGGTTACCATGGACTAGAGGGAGGAGATGGTCAAGGGTATAAAGTTTCAATTATGTAAGGTAAATAAGTTCTGAAGATCTACTGTATGTCATAGTATATGTTGCTAACACTACTGTGTTATATAGATAAAATTTGTTAAGGAGATATATGTTACATTGATTGCTCTAACCACACATGCAAAAATAAATGGGAATAATAATTAAGAAGGTGGGAGGAAACTTTTTGAGATGATGGATGGGTATGTTTATGACCTTGATGGTGGTGGTGGTTTCATGGGTGTATATATATTCTCAAATTTATTGAGTTGTATCCATGAAATATGTACAGCTTTTTCAAGTCAATCATATACCCAAAAAGCAAATTTAAAAAGGAATTTATTGCTTTTGTAAAAACATAGCTCTCTCTGAGAAGTTATGAAATGTCTTAATCCTGAAAAGTATGCAACTTAGTATGAATTTACTTAGGGTTTGGTAGACAATACCTGAGGCTTCTCATAGCACAGCATAAAATAGTGCTCAGTTAATACTTACTGAAGAAATGAATGTAAAGAAGTTGATGCCTAAGCAGATAATCTGAGAAAAGGTAAAACAAAAAAGCCACTGGAGGGCTCTGTCTGGTTGAAATGTTGCCTGAGTCTAATTCTACTTCTTACAACCACTCTAAAGATGCAGCTCTCCTAACATCTAAGAGAAACAGATAGGACTAAACCCAGACATTTCAATTAGATAAGGGCAGACTAAATACAGGGAGCTAAGGACACAGTCAAAGTTATGGAAAGTGTGACCCCAAATCTCCAAATTATAAATTAGAATACTTCCTTCCTTTACACCAGATTAGTTAAAAAAGCAAGGACGACTGTTCTAGACTAATAGGGGTCAAGACTATTTCAGTAGAGGAGAAAGATTTAACACAACGCTGCTGAAACAAAAGGTGGGAGGATTTTTAAATGCTGGGACTAGCTAATGGAAAAGTACTGAAGGACATAAATGGGGAGGTTGGTCAATATTATTAGGCTGTCTGTGTTTGTTAATTGCCCCTTATCAAAGTTCAGCTCCCACCCTCCCTCACAAAATGGGAGGTAGGGGCCCTGTCCTTCTTGATGATTATAGCTATTTCAAAGGAATACCTACCAGGATATTGAGAAAGACATTACCTGGATTGTAGAAGATATATATCTCAAAGAGGCAAGATAAAGTATTTATAAGTTTTCTAAAGTAAATGCTCTAAGAAAAGGGAGGTCATGGGCCCATAGTCAGGAAGAGCCTAAAGTTTAGTCAAGCTGAGAGGAACTTTAAGGTCATCTTGGTTTACTTCCTTCTTTCTTTATTTCCTTCCTTCCTTCTTTCTTTCCTTCCTTTTTCCTCTCTCCTTTCCTCCCTCCCTCCCTTCCTTCCCTCTTCCTTTAAATTTTTTAAATTGGAAAACTATTTAAAGTACATATTATGTAAGAAAGGGAAATTTTATTGATAAACCAGAGAGGAATGGGCGCCGTGTTGGGTCTTCAGATAGTGTTGGCTCTTGAATTTACATTCATCACCTAGTAACATATGTCTTTGTTTCCAGTAGACATGACCTTTGAGGTCTCATGTTCTGCTACTATGATACTGAGCAAATGTGTTAACTCACTATAACTAACCATAATAAATTTGTTTTACATAAGAAAAACCATAAAGCAGTCTTTTTTCGCTCTTCTTTTTTCAAAACCACCAACAAGCCTTAAGCAACACACACTTACTCATTGCCACTTTCTCCCTCAGTCTTGAAAAGTACAGAGTTTCTCTAATTGAATCTGGACAAATTCTCCTACCTTGGTATCAACAGCTTTATCTGCTCTACCCTTGGAGCTAACAGAGCAGTTCACTTATTTTAGTAATCACAGTTCATTCTTATGCTGCTGCTACTGTTTGTAAGCAGTCTTTGAAATAATAAACAAGTATGAATGGCAAAGATTTAAGAAGTGAAATCAAAGTATGTCTGTGCATGTGTATGAAACAGAAAGAGAGAGAGAGAGAGAAAGAGAGAGAGAGAGAGAGAGAGAGAAAGGGAGAGAGAGAACACATGAGAGAAAGCAGGCTTGAGCTGCTTGTATGCATACCAAAGGGTAAATTAGAGAAAAGACAAAAACACACATCAGTAACTGAGTTTTATTTGATCCTTAGAAGTAGAAATCAAGTCACAGGTACAGTACCAAGCTATATTTTTCTGGCTGTTTTTTCCATCAAATACTGCTGAAACTTTCAAAGATATCCCCCAGCCCTCTGTAAGAGACAACTTGGCTTCTTTGCTTTCATTGTCTTATCTTGACTCCTGCTGTTGTTGAATCTGTGTGCACTAGATGTCCCAGTGTGGCCTCCATCCCTCTCCTCTCAGAAGCTGGGTTCCTTCCTGGCTGGAGCTGAGGCACTTCAACCATCAGTGTATCAAAGCTGAGGACCACAAGATTCCCTGCAGAAGACCAAATCCCCAGTGTCAGAATATCAGTTTATATTAGTACTTCATCATGCTTATTTCCTCTGAAGATACTCTATATTAATTCACTCTTTTTGGAGTTGTAGCATCTTCCTTTACAGAACCAGATCCTAGCCCATGGGGCTGGACCAGAGTATAAATCGGAGTGGCACATTCTATACTGTCATCATAATTACCTTTCTCCTCAAGAAACTCAGAGGGAACTCTTCCCCGAGGATGATTTTTTTATTAGGAGTCTTCTGCATCCTTCATGCAAATATATTCTTAGCAGAGATTCCAGTAATGATCCTTCAGATATTACCAGCATGGATTTGGTTAATACTCAAGAGTCCAAGTATATACATATCCTAATTATTTTTTCTGTAGCCAGGTTAACAGAGACAAGGCTCTACACCTCTCTACTCTCATGTTGATGCAAAGACCACACAAAGCAGTTATTACTAATGATGAGATTCACAATGGGGCAGGAAGGGAGCAGGCTCGTGTGATTAAATTTTATTGTTTATAGTGTGTGCAGTGCCTCTCAGGGGCATAGGGAGCAGAAGAAAGGTTGAGAATACCTGTTCTAATGAGTCTGTTGCTGAAACTTTAGAATCTTTCAAAGTGACTTCATCATTAAATATCACAGCTTGTTCTAAGTACAGACAATAAATTCTTCAGAACAGAAAAAAGCTCAATTAATAGCAAATTTATAATCAAATACTAATAGTAAAATGGCAATAAAGAATATCCACTTTCCTGGAAGTTTATTTTGGTAGAAGGATGTAGCAAATGGCAAACACAGTTATGTTTGTATTGCTGACAGAGTGTTCTCCTTTTTTTTTTTATATTTAAATAAATCATGATCTCCTAGCCTGTATGCTGATATAATTATGTGTCAGGATTCTTTCTGCCAGAGATGTTATATTAGTTTCCTATTATTGCTGAAACAAATTACTACAAACTTAATAGCTCAAAACAACAAAAATTTATTATTTTAGAGTTTTGGAGGGCAGAAGTCTGAAATGGAATAACAGGGTTCCTTCTGGAGGCATTAGGGTAAAATCTACTCTGCCTTTTCCAGTTTCTGGAGGATACTGAAGTTCTTTGGCTCATGGCCTCACGTAACTGCAGCCTATTTCAGTTATCACTTCTTCTCTGAGTTTGATCCTCGATCCTCCCTCTTATAAGAACCCTCATGATTACATTGGGCTCACCAGAAAATTCAGAATAATCTCCTGATTTTAAGATCATTATCTTAATCACATCTGCAAAGTCTCTTTTGCCATCTACAATAACATATCCACAGGTTCTGGGGATTAGAACCTGAACATTTTTTTAAGAGAGTGGGGAGCTTTTTTCTGCCTTCACCAGAAAAAAGACTCAGCTAAAGCCAGAATCAACCAGTAATGGAATTTCTGGGCTAACATAACTGAGAAATCCAAAGAAAAATTTATTTTGAGCAGGAATTCAAAATATCTTAGGTCCAGTTTTTGTTCTGTCTCCCAGTTCATCACTTTTAGATCAGCCTCAGGGAAGGGTGACAGAGGCAGCAGCTCTGGGCCTCCTCGCCTCTGTTTAAGTCCAATGAGAAAAGTGAGTCTTCTCCCCAGATTCCCAACCACCTTATCATATTACTTTAGCTCTGACTCCCCCTCTCTGAACCTGCCATTGTGTCCATATGAATGTTTTGTATTTCTTGTCCTTAGTTGCCTCATCTTTTTTATTTATTTGTTTGTTTGTTTGTTTGTTTAGTTTCAAGTATACAGTACATTGGTTAGACATCTATATAGTTCATAAAACGATCTCCCCAATTACTCCCTCCCTCCCGTGACCCTCCACCTAGCCAACGTATTAATGCTAATTGCATTCCTTATGCCGTGCTCCCCATCCCCATGACCATCCATGAGCTACTTATGTGTACTTCCTTAGCCCTTCACCCCATTTTCCCAGCCCCCCAAGTCCCCCTTCCCTCTGTTCGACACCAAATTGTCCACTATATTTGTGAGTCTGTTTTTGATTAGTTTGTTCTTTTTATTTCTTAGATACTGCATATAAGTGAAATCATATAGTGTTTATCTTTCTCTGTGTGACTTAAATACCTTCTAGGTCCATCAAACCAGTATCTTTTTCCATCTCCTTTCTTTTAGTCTGTGTGTGTCCTTTAATCTGAATTGAGTCTTTTCTAGGCAGCATATGTAGGGATCTTGTTTTCTTATCTTTTCAGTCTTTTGACTGGAGCACTTAATTCTTTTCCAATTAAGGTACTTATTGATAGAAATGTAGTTGTTATCATTCTTTAAGAGGAGGATAATATTCAGGGTCGGCTCCCCATGCACAAGGGAACACAACATTAAATAGCAAATAGGAAACTTCATGATGAGTCAAGAGAGAGACCACTGAAGAAAGAAAAATATTTTTGCATGCTTCTTCAACAAGGGGCTCTGAATTTCCATTTTGCACTGGGCTTCACAAATTATGTAGCCACCCCTGATAGTATTTATAGGGTTTTTGTGAAGATTAAATTAGTTAATAGAAATAAAACATTGCGAATATTGTTTGGCACTTAGTAAGCACTCAGTAAATACTAGTGCTCAGTAAATACTAATTGTTATTACCATAAAGCATCCAGGGCCTTTTTAAAGCAAACATCTGATTGGCATTTTCTCAGACCTCACTTGTCAGCATTAATTAGGCTGGTTTGTTTTCCTTGGGTCATTTTAAATACAGGAACTCATTATAAATCTGAGAGAGTAGGTTTTGATTGCAAAAGGAATTTTATTTTCTTCTTCATATCTAACCGTCAGCCTAGCTGTTTTAGTTCAGGCTACCAATGGGAAACTACTTAATGAAGTTGCTTATGGTTTAATGATTTGTGTGGCATAAATTATTTGTCTTAATGTCATTCCTGGGGCATTTTCAAATTGTTTCAGAGAATAAGCAGTAAAAAAGAAGAAAACTACAGTGTGCTTCCATATTTCCAAAACACCTGGTGAGAAATAATCTGCTTCCTAAATTGTGGTTCCATCATTTATTTAATTTTGAATCCCTTCCCAGCAAGACTCTTCAGTGCTTATTTACTTACTGCATATATGCTAAAGATCCCAATAATTGCACATCCAGCACACGATTGATTTTACTCAGAATCCTCATTACACCTCTCAAAGTTCTAGTAATGAAAAAGTTAGAATGAGCTTTAGTAAGCTTTAGGGAGTCAAGCCTTCTCAGGGAAATACTTTAACCATTTAAGGAAACCTGTTGAAGTGAATGATGCACAAATACAGTGTGATTATCAAGAGTTGGAGGTGAGATAAGATGAGTGCTTTATCGAGACATGGTGAAGTAAGCAGTTAAGCTTTACATGAAAAAGTAAAATTGATTTCCTCTTTAGGACATAAATCACTAATTTTCCTTATGATATCTGTTGAGTTCTTGGATTTGTCATGCTTGAACCAAAACATAAGTTAATATTTTTTTCTCCATTCATTTTGTGGCAGGTCATTGACTAGGTGACCAGTAGAATATCATACTTGTAATATTTCACATTATACTGGTAACTATGCTATGATTATTTTCAAAGGGAATGCTTTTCAATTAGTACTTGGCTATATTATGTGTTCTGATTGCCTTATTTTCCACGTTGTTGATTTTAAAATCCTTTTTGGGTTTTATTCACATATGTTTTATCCCTAAGTTTTGAGGTTTTCCCAGCCAAACACAAATGTCATGTATGCATCTACCTACTGTGGTAAATATAACACTAAAGAGTGTAGGTTAAAAAGTGTTTCATTGAAAACATAAACAGACTTTTATATAACATTAGTCATGTATTCAATCATTTCTGAATGAAGGAAATGGAATGAACCCAACAGAATATGCCTGGCATATCCTATTGAATTAGAACTCATTACTTTCCTAAAAGCCTCTAATTTTTTCAACAATATGTTTTTCATATTCTCTGACAAGTAATGAGCTCTACCTCTCACGAAATAAAAGCATTGAAAGTCTCTCATTTTATCCTTTAGAAAATAAATTACTAAGTACCAATAACACTAATACTTTATAAAGAAGCCTAAGGCTCCTCAGAGAAGTTCTTTCCTCATTTTTTCCCCTTAAAACTCATTCTGGGATCCAAAAAGTCCTGTTTTCAAAGAAGAAAAGTATTTTTTGTTGTTGTTTATTTTGACAGTACAGCAGAGTGATTAAGGATGCCTAATTTTGGAGCCAGGCAGACGTGGTTCATATGCTGATTCTGATTTTACCAGCTGTGAAAGAGGACAAGTTATTTAATCTCTCTGTCTCAGTCTGTCAACTACAAGTAATTATAATAATTGCATTTCATGTGTGTGTGTTTGTATTAATGAAATAAAGAAGGTAGTACCTATAGCACAACCCTAGTAATTATTACTAGTTTTGCCCCATCACAGGGAGGAGTGCATTGAGTTCAGAAATGTATTTTCTTCATAAAGAAAGATGAAAACATGATACAGCTTCATTTCATGATTTTACAAAAGCCAAAATGTGAAGTTAGCAATAAGTCACAGAAAGTACCTTATGTTGTCTTCTAAAAAAATAATTGAAATTATTGGGAAAGGTCTCAGGTAAAAGCATTTAACTTCTAAAGGTGTGTGTGGATCCTTGGCCAATCATTTCATCATTTGTCTTCAATTTAAAGTGTGTATGTGTGTGTGTGTGTGTGTGTGTGTGTGTGTGTGTGCGCGCGTGCGCACGCACGCGAGCACGCGCTTCTCTCCAAGGCTGGAAAGAAGAAGTGGACATGTTCTCCATGGTGCTTGGAAAGTCCTTTCTGAATGTATTTTCTGGTTTAGTCACTGGTTCTCCCTGTTAATCACCCTACCTTTCTAATCCAGATTACTGTAGGCAGGAGATGCTACTAGACCTTTAGCCTTTGTGACTTTGTGCAGAAGAGAGATTTTTTGATATGCATGTTTGGGCATTAGGTAGAGGACAAGTGCTCTGTGTTAATGGGCAGATTATTTGCTGAGTAGATCTCTTTGCTAAAACTGATTATGTGTATTAGTAGTTACTGTCCTTTGTCAGTTCCTCCAACAGGGCCAGAATGCCAAAGGTTTGCCCAGGAAGGAGAGTTTTTTGGGATTCTCAGTGCTAAAGCTATGGCAGTTCCCCATGTTAGTTTTTACTTCATTCTCTGTGGTTTATCAATGTGAATCTGTTATTTTTTTCCCCTTTAGCATATGGCTAGTGAAAACCTGTTTTCCTCTTTGTCAAGTTCCAGGAAACCACTTGAGATTTTTCTAAAATGGAAAAGCATTGATGTTATATGAAACTTGTCCACCTTCCTTTCATTCCTTTCTCACATGTGTGAATATAAGAGTTATTGTCAATTATATTTTACACATCTTGTATTCCATTCTTTTAGCCATAAGACAGTTCTCTTTGGAATATAAATATGGAAAATAATATATTTACCTTCCAACTTCAGTTATGTTCTTACTAAAGTGATTTCTGACAATCTTTTCTTCTACCTTCATTTAGCCTTTTGCTGTACCTATTGATGAAACCAAAAATATTTTCATGGATCTCTTCTTCAAATTCACTGTGATTTGGATGAATTCTGTTTTCAGTTTCTTCCCTTTCCTATTTGATTATTGTCCTTGAGATAGTTTATAACTTCCAATCCTTTCTTTTTCTCACATGGAGTCTTTTAACATTATTATTATTATTATTATTATTTATTATTATTATTACTATCTCACTTATTATTTTCTGCCTCCTTAGGCTATTTTTTGTTCCTATCTCCTGCTCTTTTATCACTTATAACTCCACTATTGAAATCTTTTCTTCCTTATTTTTACCTTTGACTGTCTTTTGCATTTCCCCCCAAATATCTCAATGACCAGGGTAGTGGCAGGTACAAGTTAAATGACTTTAGGCAGCCGATTTGTTTTCCTTTCCACTTGCAGAAAGTACTTAGGTTTACTTTTAATTATAAAACACCAATGACCACTGTAAAAATTTCAGAAAATACATAAATACATGAAAAAAAATATCAGATAGTATTCCATCCATCAGAGAGGATAATAATCTATTGAATTAGAGATGACAGTAGATCCTCATATAATGTAATTTTGTCCACTGCTGCTTTGTTACAGTGCTGATGAGATGCCCCAGGAACATTTTTATCAATTAGCCTATGGTAAAATTAGTTTTCTTATACAATGTTTTGCTTAGTCACAGAACCTGTCAATAATGCTGTGGAGGAAGGAAAATATTTCCTTTTCCCCACTTTTAGGTCTTCTGGCTGGCCTAAGAATTAAATGACATGAGATAGATTAACAGGAGAAAATAAATAAATTTAATTACAAGTGGACAAATGAAGATTCCACAAGACTATAGGATCTGAGGACAAATTGGGCAGCTGAGGCTTATATGCCATATTGAGCTAAGGAGAAAGGTGGGTAGTGGGTTAAGACTTCACAGAAGAGATAGGTAATTTGCATAGAGATGCAAAAGCAAATGTTTGGTAAATCAATGTTTGCTGGGCCATCTTTAAAATGGGACACAAAGAGGAGTTCGATCAAAGGGGTCTTGTTAGGTTCCTCCCTATCACATCTAGTTCATATTAAAATATCATTATTAATATCTTCCTCCATGGAGTAGGTCCTCTACCCAAATTCTTTTCGGCAGTTAGGGAGGAAGTCAAAGTTTCTTTCTGAGTCTTGTGTTTCTTTAAAAAAAAAAAAAAGGCTGAAAATAATCAATATCCCAAAAAAGGCATATTTTGTGCTGGCAAACTCTGTTACCCCTCAACATTAAGTGAAGACTTATTGTACTAGATAATTCTGAGACTGGCAAATAGTGAGCACTTAATAAATTTTTATTGTTATTATTTTTGCTTTTAAATAGTAAAAATAAAATTTTATTCTAGCAAACTTTTATATTTTTTAATGTTTTAAACTAACAAAAGATGGCAGATCATCTTTATTTTCATGATGTATCCTTTGCCGATAATGATCATATATTCAAATCACAAAGCTCATGGTTTTTATAGAAAGAATTCCCTGTATTATTATTTTACACATTCAGTACATTTGGCTTTTTCGATAATAATAATGACTTTGCTTGATTATTCGAAGTAATGTCTGGCTATTATTATGCAAAAGCTAAAGATTTGTGAGAATGTTGACCAGATAGATCAATTATTATTATTTCTAACCTCAAAAATTTTTTTCAAATTAGGGAAATGTAAATTTGTCCTTCATGTGGCAATGCATCTTCTCTAAGCAAAATGCTAACATCAATGACTGATATTTTCAGGGTTCACCTGCCAAAGTTGTTTTGCTTTATACCTTAGAAAAAAAATTTTTTTTTCTGAGAAGCCAGATAAATATTTTCAGCTTTGTGGCCCACATGTTTTCTGTCACAACTACTTAACTCTGCTGCTGTAATTTGAAAGTAGCCTTACACAACACCTAAGCAATGGATTTGGTTGTATTCTTATTAAGCTTAATTTTACAAAAGCAGGAGTTGGGCCAGATTTCTTCTGTAAGCACCTGCCTAGAGAAATTTAGTACCATCTTAATGTTGTTCAATTATAGGTACTATTTAATTGGCACTTCTTACATACCAGGTATTGCGTTGAGGTGCTTCACTAGCTATAAACTTGAACTTTCATGTCAACTCTACTAAGTAAATACTATTATTGTACTTTTATAATTAAGGAACAGAAGCACCAAAGCCTTAGAAAATTAACTTGCTGAGGTTAAATAATAAGTGACAGGGCTAGCCTTCTATCCAATCTTCTAACCCAAGTCTATTTTGCTCCAAAGCCTGGATCTTGTTCTATGATCCTAGTAAAGGCATTAGTCCCTCATTACTAACATGATTGCTCACTGAATCTGTTACCACTTCTGAGAGGATGTGAATGCTTAAACAATTTAACATTTAAAGTGAGGGATTGATGTTCTTACTAACATATAATTTTAGCAGTAGTACCTAGTGAAAGAGTGGAATTTCTAGCTTTTTTAGAACCATATTATGGAAGCTGAGACCTAGATTGATAGACAATTTAGTCTCTCTCTCCATATATTTATAAAATATTTCTGAATGATGAGAATGATGAATGAATTTTCTTTCTGAAAATTATTTTCTGGGTTTTCCAAATAACAAACTTAAGATATTATCAAAAAAGCTAGAATGAAACAGTTTGTAGCATACCTGGATCCAGTGAAAGAATAAGGTAAAGTATTCATAAATTAAAGGTAACTAAATTTAGTTCGCATGAAGTTAGTCTTAAGAAACTATTGCTCTTCTAGAGGTGAGGAAAGGTAGTGAGAAGAACATAGTTATTTTGATCTCTGGCTCCTTCACATACTAGGAACATGGACAAGGGAGGCTTTCTTAGCTGGCCTGAATCTCAGTGGCCTTAGGTGTAAAATAAAGTTAGTAACTGCCTTACAGGATTTTAATGAAGATGAAATGTAGAAAGTGTGATGTTGACAAAGGTATTACACAAATGTTTATGTAACCCAGATGTCCCTAAATCTTCCAGCTTGCTGGAATCACCTTCTTGTAAAATTTAAATAAAATGGCCCAAACCCTGTCTCACGAAAGGCCACACACTTCTATCTTAGTGTTGCAAGGTTTAATTTGATATTGCTGTTGTTGTGATAAAGTTTATGGTGCTCTTTGTCACTTTTTGCACTCTCTTATTTCCCCTTTGTGCTTTTTTATCATTTTAGTATAGACTATTCCATACATCTTGTTGCTGTTACCATTTCTTTGCTCCATTTAAAACTATATGGAAACAGCTCAAATCGTGTGCATAAAATTTTACTGAAGAAACAGTGATCCTGGGTGTGTCTCTCCCTCCACCACACTCTCCTACCTGCCAGCTTTTATTAAAGGGAAACATGGTGAAGTGAGAGACATCCTCAGATCTCTCCCCTTTAAACAACAATAAGCTTAACTTCTAAAACTCAACAAAATACACCTAAACTGTACACCAGCACATTTGAGCATGGGATCTGAGCATAAGAGGTACCACAAGCAGTGGACTGGGAGAAATAAAGAAGCTGTCTCTTTCAGCTTCCAGAGCTCCCTGAAGAAGAGGGGGAGGGGTAAAGAAGTGGCAACTTCCCTGAACAGGCCTGCCTGGAAGTGCACCAAGAAGACATAACACTTATTAAAGTCTATACTCCCAATCAGGGAGACTAGAAATACATAAAGCAATTACTAACAGAACTAAAGGGCAAAACAGAGTAAAACACTATCATAATAGGGGACCTAAACACTCCACTGTTGGATATGGACAGTTCATCTAAACAGAAAATCAATATGAAAATAACATCCTTAAATGATACATTAGACCAACTGGACATAATTGACATTTACAGAGCTGTCCATCCCAAAACAGCTACTTATACATTTTTTTTTCTAATGCACATGGAACATTCTCAAGAATCAACCACATACTGGGACACAGAGATAGTCTCAACAAATATAAGAGAGTTGAAATCATACCAAACATATTCTCTGATCATAGTGCTTTGAAACTGGAAACAACTGCAAAAAAAAAAAAAAAAAAA
>CM053515.1:56902267-56994328 GCA_028627145.1 Eidolon dupreanum
TTTTCATTTTCAAAGCAAGGAATCAACAGATTTTATTTCTCATTTTTAAGTTTTTTAAAATTTATTTAAAAATTATAGTTGATATATAATCTTATATTGGTTATATTACTTTTAAGTATACATTATAGTGATTCCATATTTTTATACCTTAAAATGTGATCACCCCACTAATTTTAGTAATCATCTGCTGCCATGCAAACTTACCACGATCTTATTGACTATATTCTTTTTCTTCACCCATCCTCTTACACTCTCCCTTCTGAAGATTTTATTAGGCATTGACTAACCCATAATATAGAAGTAAAAATATACTATTTAGAGAGAAACAGTTGAAGATGTTTGGAGAAAGGAACAGGAGAATTTTGTACCTTTCTATTTGGTTCGGATGTATATACATATATTTTTTTATGTGCGTTTATTTTTTACTGTAAAAGGCTGAGTGCTGTCATGAAGTGAAGGCGTAGCCAAACTGAGTAATCTAGGAATCATGGAAGTGTTGTACCCTGGCTTAGTAACAGTAGGGAGCCATTATACCTCATAAATCTAAAGGAGAATGATAGAAAGTGGTTACCTGAACAGGAAAGATTAGCTATATAGATAAGGTAGGAGGGTAGCCTGTGGGAGAGAAATGTAGCCAATTCATAGTGATGTGGAAGAGAAGAAAATACCAGGGGAATAAATATCCTGACTCCATTCTCCTTTCACTCTTGATATCTTGCAGGTTCCTTCTATTGACTAACTGCGCAGAAGCTGGAGGTCTAGGGAGCCTGTTGATGCAATCTGAGTGAGCAGAATAGACCAAGATGTAAACAAGTGGAAATATATCTAGAGGAGAAGTGAAGATATCCAGCACATTTACATTAATAAAATTTAAATGATGTCATTATAAGGTGTCACTTTGGACAGAAAAATAGTTTTGGAACTATTCCATGTATCATAGTTGACCACTACTGATATCTTATTCTGGCTGTAGCTTAATTATCTGACAACTTAAGGATTTTAGTGAAAGCACTTTTTTTGAGCTGTTCAGGAAACAGGGGAGAATGAATAAGCGATACTTAGAAGGTAAGGCTGACCGACAGGGTATGTTACTTTAAGTCAAGAAGGAGCTTAATCTTGTGGGGAAACTCTGGGAAATGTGTAAGATATATGCATTCGAATCGCTGCAAGGATGAAAGAAATTGGATATTTAGCTCCCTGAGAGAGTTACTGGTTGTAATCTGCCCCCTGAAGGCAAAAGAGACTTCCTGAGATGCAGAAAAAGAAAAAAAAAAAAACAAAACAAAGCAAAACTAAAAACCTCCAAGCAGTGAGATGTAGACCTTGGCCTGGAACTTGGCCAGAGCACAGAAAATCTGAAGGCAATGCAGGCACTGCTGGGGATCTGCAGCTTCTGGCTATTGGGCCACAAATACACAAACACCAGTTACAGAGCTGAACATGTACTGCCTAGGATTTCAAATCTGCTTTTGAGGATATGAGTGTGGAAGGAACTCTTAAAAATCCCATCAGATTGTACTGACAGCAGGCATCATTAAGTCTGGTATTATATCAGGCAATTTGGGGGGAAAACAAACAAACAAACACCTTTTGTAATTATTTGATTCACATCTTTTTAAATAATTTTGACAGTCTACAATTTTAAAATAAACATACTCATATGTATCATTTGCTATTATTTTGACATATTGGAGTTAACCAATCTGATTACCAGTGTGGCTGGGTGAACTCGGTTTTCTGAACACCCCAGAACAAAAGTTTTCTTGCAATCTCTGTATATAAATCTAAATTGAGCCTTTTATTAGGAAATGTGTAGCTCTGTTGTGTTTTTATATGTTTGTTTGTTCTAAATGCAGGGCCATGAATGCTTCATCATGTAAATTTGTGCAACTGAGTACAGCACTCTGCTGGGGCTTCTCCATGCTCAGCACAATGCCAGATAGGACTCAGAAGCATTCTTGCCACTTATACTCTCACCTCAGTGGGGATAAATGTGTGACATGTTTCATAGTGTCATCATCGAACTAGAACTTTTTTAGGGTTTTTTTTTTTCTTTTGCATGTTTAAATATTTGAGGTTTTCCAGGTAAGTTGAAAAATCTCACAATATTCAATAATTTGACAAATATCTATTGAGTACATACTGTGTAGAAGGAAGCGGTCTAGTGTTTGGGATACCGCAGTGAATAAAACAAATGAAGATCCCTGGCCTACTGCTTACATTCAAGCACTGAGAGTGAGCAAATAAATCATAAGTACAATATGTCAGAAGGGAATACTGCTATAGAAAAACAAGTAGGGAACTGCACTGTGAGGGAGATTGGAAAGGCTGCCATCAGGGAGCAGAGTGTAGTATTAAAATGCTCAGAGTAGGCTTCACTGAAAAGGGGAAATTGATCAAAGACATGAGGGAAGTGAGGAAGTTAGTCTCATGGTCACATGAGGGGAAAACATTTTAGGCAAATCTAGTAAAAAGTGCAAAGGCTGAAAGACAGGCATGAGACTTTTAAAAATGCAAATCCTCTGGTCAAAAGGATCATTCTAGTTCTGTTAACAAGGGAATGCGAGAAGGCAAAGGTAGAAGCCAGGAAATCAGTTAACAAGTGATTGAAATCATCCAGAAGAGAAATCTTGAGAATTTGGGTTAATTTAAAGTAAATATCAAGCACCAGAGGAAAAAAATCTAAAAGAAAACTTGTTCATGGGTCAGCTGAGTTGATTAGGTCTAATATGAAGAAAGCATATGGCATCAGCTCATTTTCAGCTAATGTTGACCATATTGACTGGAGTTTATAAAATAAAAATAGGTATCTGAATGGCTTTCCAGTACCCGAGACAAGAAAGTGTGATGGTGGCTGTTTTTCATTAGAGTTCTCTTTTTAAGGTGATAGAAACTGCCTATTTAGTAGTTTAAGGATAGGATTTTGTAAATTGAAATGCTTCATTTTGGAACAAATCACTGAGTATACAAAACAGATATTTTATCTAATTTCTGGGTTGAGAAACAAATTCTGCAATCATGCATGGGAGCCTTTCTGGCACTTTGCTGATCTTTTTCTCTTTATTTTTCATGTTTGAATTTTTTCTTTTTTGTCACAGCTTTGATGTAGGCAT
Organism: Eidolon dupreanum; assembly: GCA_028627145.1. Classification (NCBI taxonomy): domain Eukaryota; kingdom Metazoa; phylum Chordata; class Mammalia; order Chiroptera; family Pteropodidae; genus Eidolon; species Eidolon dupreanum. The sequence continues at coordinate 56,905,381 of CM053515.1, forward strand.
ATCCAACTTGCTAGTGTGTGTTATGAGAAGGAAAAGGGGCCATCAAATGCTACAAAATATTCTGACCTCACATGAATCCCTCTGCAACTGGAAGGGCATTTTGCATCTATAACAGAAAATAAACTTTAGCAACTTCCATAAGATATTTATAAAAATCTACTAAGCATTAATTCACAAAAAAATTGTCTGACAAGAAGTAATTGTATAAGCCATGCTCTCTGACCCGAATTCAATTAAATTCTAAAAATAAAGACTAAAATTTCAACTACATGAAAATCTTCCTAAACAATTTTTGAATTAAATCTTAAATCATCTCAATGATTTCAGAATATTTAGAAAATGATGCTAATGTTCACAATACCTATGAAAACTTAAAGACAGTGGCCAGGCTCTATGTAGGGGAAAATTTAAAAGTATAAAAGTTTACCTATTAAAAGACAATGAATATAAATAAATTATAATATTGATTCAAGAGATTATATAAAAAGAAAACAAAAGAGAAGGAGAAATTAGTCCTACAAATTTAAAAATAAAAAATAACTGAATCTTAAGTTAAATTGCTTGGACAGACCAATGAAAGACATATGCTGCCAAATATTCTAACTTAAAAAAATTTTCAAATGTGTATTGTGGAGTGAAAATACACAGAAAACCACAAAATTAGTAAAGAATTATAATAACAAATAATGATGAAGTAAATAACTATCTAAATATGCATTTTATAATTAGGCTAACATTTTCTAAAATCTACAACATGGATGTTTTCTAATAGTATAGAAATAATTTTTAATAAAAACACTGCAGGAGCCAATAATTCTGACAGTAATTAAGAAAGTGCCAAATAACTAATCTCCCACTCCTCAAAGTACCAGAGCAATATATTTCATGGGGAAAATAATTCATATTCCATTGAAAGTAAAACACAAAATATAGAAAGAACTTACCCAAATTCTTTCATAGGAGACAGTATGACACTTAAAGCCTGACAGTATAAAGCCACATCAGTATCATCTGTGCCTAAAGCTAGATAATCTATCAAAATACAAAATATTTAGCAATAAACTTAATTGATGAGCCCAACCATAATACTTTACCACAACCACAACACTAACGAGAGACATAAAATAAGAATTGTATAAACGGAGAGATGATTCACATATTTCTATGGTATTGCTCAATATAGAAAAGACGTTAGTCTTTCTTAAGTAATTTATATTTTGTTATAAAAAGCACATTAATTTTAGGGAATTTACCCCAAATCACTATAAGAATACTTACATTTATAAATGCAATATCAAGATATGTTATAAAACCACAGTAAATGTATAGGAATGTTACTAGTACCAAAGCAAATAAGTGGATCATTGAGTCTGAATTGAAAATAAAAATACAGAAAAATAAAATTAAACTTTATAAAGGAGATGACATGTAAAATTAGTGGCTAAAGAATGAATTATTCAATAAATGGTGACAGATTGTTGCCTTGGTATTTTTTGAGAAAAACATATTTAAATCCTATTCTTTCTATTGTCTCAAAACATATTTGAAATTTACTATATATTTAAATATATAATAAAGACAAACAGAATATATTTAGATGAATAACTAAAGATCTTTAGCTTCTAGTCTACAGAGTAATAGGTTTTCAAAATGGACATAAAAATTTCTACTGGGGAACAGATGTAATATACAAAGTAAAACAAGACATATCACAATTCTAGAAAAGTATTTGTTCAGCATTTGATAATTAGAGAGTTCATATTTTATTCTAATAGTTGTAATAATTTCTCTCCTAATCCCTATCATATCTTTGGAGCACAATTCCCTAACTAGTATACTATGGAGCTCCAGTGCATCATAATTGATTTATGGTGGCCTGATATATTAATCATCCAAGACACTGGCCAGAGTATGGAGTAGCCGGAGGTAAAAGGTCTCATATTTTATCTCAGTATGCTATAAGTATGGTGATTTCTATGCATAGCATAATGTGAAAAAGATTGAAGAACACTGTAGGTTTAGAGAAAACTGTCTGCTCATAGCCTGGATGTATAGCTTTAAGAAACATATGATCTCAAGTTGAAAAAGACATAAATAAATAGAAAGATATTGTGTGTTCATGGACTGGAAGAATTAATATTGTTAAAATATCCCCATTATCCAAATTGATCTACCCAATGCAATCTCTATCAAAATTCCAATGGTATCTTTCATATAAACAGAAAAAAAAAAATACTAAAACGTACATAGAACCAAAAAGCACTGTGAATAGCTGAAGTAATCATTAGCAAAGAGAACAGAGCTGGAAGCATTACATTATCTGATTTCAAAATATACTATAAAGCTATTGTAATAAAAATGCATGATATTGGCATAATGGAAAAAAAAAAAAAAAAAACTACGTATAGACCAATGCAACAGAATAGAGAGTGTAGAAATAAATCTGTATTTATGGTTAGTTGATCTTTGACAGAGACCAAGAACACACAATGGGGAAAGAATAATCTTTTTACTAAATGGTGCTGAGAAAACGGTTTATCCACATGCAGAAGAATGAAATTGAACCCTTATCTCATTCTATATGCAAAAATCAACTCAAAATTGATTAAAGACTTAATGTAAGGCCTGAAAGCATATAATTCCTAGAAGAACATATAGGTAAAAAGCTCCTTGACATTTATCTTGACAATATGTTTTTTAAATCTGTCCCCAAAGGCACAGGCAACAAAAGCAAAAATAGACAAATGGGGTTGCATCAAACTGAAAAAGCTTCTGCAAAGCAAAGGAAACAATCAATAAAGAGATAATCTATGGCCTGAGATAAAATATTTGCAAACCATGCATCTGATAAGAGGTTAATATCTAAAATTGATAAGGAACTCAACTCAATAAAGAAAAAAAGCAACTTGAATAAAAAAAAAATGAACAAAGCACCTGAATAGACATTTCTCAAAAAATATACAAATAGGCAACATATAAATAAGAAGATGCTCAACATTATTAATCATCAGGGAAATGCAACTCAAAACCACAATGAGATATCGCTTCACAGTTGTTAAGCTGTCTATTGTCAAAAAGGCAAAAGATAGCTTGTGTTGGCAAGAATGTGGAGAAAGGAAATCTTTGTACACTTTTGGTGGGAATGCAAGTTAGTGCAACCACTAGGGGAAATAGTATGGAGGATCCTTAAAAAAAAAAAAATCAAATTACCATATGATCCAGCAAGTCCATTTCTGGGTATATATCCAAAGGAAACAAAATCATTATCTTGAAGTGATATCTTCAGTCTCATGTGTTTTTTTTTTTACTTTAAATTGCCAGGATATGGAATCAAAATGTACTCATTCATGGTCAAATGCATAAAGAAAATGTGATATATATATTAATCCAGACCAACCCTTGTTTGCAAATAAATTTTTTTTTTTGGAACACAGCTATAGCTATTTGTTTCTTATCATCTTCAGCTGCTTTTGCGCTACAAAGACAGAGTTAAGTTGTTGAGACAGAAATTGTATGGACTGCAAAGCCTAAAACTTTTACTATCTGACCATTTACAGAAAGTGTTTGCCAACCTCTGTTATAAACCAAAATGCTGTGACTATCCATGGTGATAGTATTTCAGATGATGAACATATTTTCATTTTTGCTTATATATAAGACAATAACATATGTGGTCAATTTCTTGGTTAAGTAATTACTTTTAAAGTGGAGAAAATTAACTAGCTAAGTTCAATAAAAGACTGAGCTAAAATTTAATTTTAATAAAACTGCAAAAAATTCTACTTGTTTTTGTGCATATGTTAATGCACAGTGGATATGTATCTTGGAGTTGCACAACTAAACAGTGACAACAGCAACATAAACTTTGTAGTTCCAGCTGCATGGATTTAATCCAAGTAGTGTTTGCAAAGAATTTATGGGGATGTTTAGTCTTTGAGAAACAGAAGATACATCATTTCAGGTGTATTGAAGGTATTTTCATTTTCAGGTTGTCCTACTTGGATTGTCCTAATGCTTGTGTCAGGCAGATGCCTCTGAAGTCAAGATGTGTTTGAGATTACTATCTATAGAAGCTCTCTTTTAGAAGAGTTTAAGATCCTACTCAGAAAACAAAAGATGTGAGATGGCAACTTGAAGAATTTTGTATTATAGTACTATAAACAAACAAACAAAACAAAACAGAACAAAACAGAGACCAGTCAAATATCTCATCTAGTTGGTTTGGACTAGATAATACTAGTTAGTTGCATCAATTATTTTAAATTCTTTCTAAGTGGTCTTACAGTCTTTCCTTAAATTCCTAAGGGAAGCTCTCAAATGTGAAGAAAATGGACTGACAGACTAAGGGTCCATATAGTTATTATGCTTCTTAATATAAACAATGGTAGTCAGATCCTGATTCTCACATGAGTTTTGACAAAGTTACTTCATTTTTCTCAGGTATTGAGTTTCCGGAATTAAGGAGGGGGAATCAATTCCTTGATTCAGAGTTAATCGCAAACTTGTCTCTTTTGATCATTAAGATGCAGTCAGAGCAGAGTGGTGACAATGCGTTATTATTCCAGAATGTAAAATTAAGGTTACTTTATTAGGGTTAAACTCATTGGTTCAACACTAATGGGCAAAAGTTTCCAGCACCCACCAGAGACTACTAGCATGCCAACTTGCTTTTACCATAATCAGTGATTTTAATTCACATAAATATAAATTGTAGCTGCAAAAAGGGGTGAGTATAGAAAACTGGGATTTGGAGGGGAAAAAATGTATAGTTGTTTGTACCCAAAGTTGTACTGAGGGAGAAATGCCGAATTTCATGGCTATGAACAGTCCTATTATTGTTGGCCTATATTGGAAAACAGATTTTCTTCCTGAGAAACCTGTCGAGGCACAGCGTCTGGCATAGGATATTGAAAATGACTGTAAAGATCCTTCCAGGCTCACTCAGAAAGCGTGCCTTTGTTGACTAGAGATACTGCCAGGATTTGGGAAGAGGTGGTGCATAACCATGTATTTGCCAACTTTACATGGAGGTAAAATTTGTGGTGGGTCAAGGTGGGTTTTTTTGACTCAGATAGATGTCTCTCTCATGACTAGTTCCACTCCTTACCTTTTATTTTTTCTCTTAACTCCACAAGTAACAGCGTCATGACTAATTCTGGCTTTTCAGATACCAAGTTACTTGGAAAAATTACATTCCAGACAGGGGATATGAGGATTCTGTTCTCTAGAACAGATTACATGTACTCACACTCCACTGCACCACCCCCACCCCCCAAAAAAATTAAAGAATGAAGGCATTGTATTCACTGCTCTCTTGGCTCAGACAGCAATCTCCATTAATTCTGTGTAGTCTCAACTCAATCAGGTGCTAAAGTTTATTACTAGTAATTTTTAATCCCACCATCCAGTCCCAAAGTGGGCTGCTTGCAGGATGGGTGAGTTTCTTTCTGGGTGAGGAAGAAGATGTTAGGGGCTAGAAGACCCTTGTCCGTTCCCCTTTATCAAGGGCTGTGGTTTCCCTACCTCTTATGATTTGGTCTGTGTGGTCTCTTTACTTCTTTTTTCCTCTTTCCTAGTCTGAATCTTGTTCAGATTATGATTGTGGAAAAATTTCTGCAAGCCCCAGTTTGAGAATTTGTAACACTCTGACCTGTGGCTCCCGAAGGGGAGCCGAATTTGAGACTCTCAAATATGCCTATTTGTGATATTGATCATTTTAAGCTGGTTATTTTTAAGAAATACAAGATTCAGAAAGAAACTGACTTTCCCCCTGTCTAAAAGAACTTAGATCGAGGACCAGCTCCAGGAAGGGAACTATCTCCATTGATAATTATAGTTTAAGATGAACTAGGTGTGATAGGGAGGAACTAGCAAAACTCTTTTGATCAAAGACCTCTCTGTATCCTTTCATTAAAGATGGCCCAGCAAGCATTTGTTCACCAAACATTTGATTTTCCATCTCCATATAAATTGCCTTCCTCCTCTTTGAAGTCCCAACTCACTACTCCTCTTTCTCCTTAGCTCAAGATAGCATATAAATCTCAATTGCCCAATTTGTCCTCTGGTCCCATAATCTTATGGAAATTCTGTATGTATTTTATGTACATTTATAACACAGTTTGGTTATTTTCTTCTATTAATCTGCCTTTTATTATTTTAATCATTTGACCAGCCAGAAGAAGTAAGAGGGCAAAGTGGAAATTTTTTTTCCTTCTTTAAGTCTTACAAAATTAGTTATCACACTGTTACTTGTGGAGTTTAAGGTTTTTTTTTTTTGTTCTGTTTTGTTTTGTTTTTATAATTATAAGTGAATTCATTTTAATCAGTGTAGGTTGAAGAGGAAAAGGCCACTGGGGTGAAAGAGAGAATTTGATAACCCCAGAAAGACAAGGCGGATTACATACTAAACACATTTAGCAATAAAACCCCAGTAAACTAGCAGGTCCTAAAACGTGCACGTAGGCACTCTAGGTCCCACAGAAAATTTCACAGGCAATACGGAGTGAAACACAACAATACTTGCCATATGTCAAACCAGCAGACACTGCTAGATTGAAATAGTTATCAATTTCAAAATTAGATTGTGTTATATTCCTTTTAATGGCATCATGTCTTTTGTGATTTTGCTTGATTATCTGTTTGTTTTTGTGTACACAACAATAAAAATCAAGCCCTGTGAGAAGATCAGCAGGAATGAGAAATGAGGATGGTTACATCCAATACGGTTCCGAGATTCAAGGGATCGTGCAGTGCCCAGTAGGTTCACACTTCCTGTCAGTAAGTAACTATGGTTATATAAAAAAAAGAAATGAAAATGCTATTTTTCTTTCAATTTATGTGCATTGAAATTTCAATTTTGTGTGTAATATTTTTTCAAACAGCTATAAAGTTGTTAAGACATGGACACTTATTAAATTCTTTGAGCCTAATTTCTTAACATATAGAACTGTAGATGTGTTTTTGTACTAGGGTTTCCAGAAAACAGTTGTTAAAAGACTAAGGGTGCCATGAAGCAAGAAAGATTGGGGATATCTGCATCACACTATCAACCACATTTATCCTATTATTTTTTTTGTGTGTGTTGAATTTGTCTAGTTTTATTCTCTTTTCCAGGGTTATAGCAGGCTGACTTCTAACAAAGGTGTCCCTGGAGCATGGCAAATTTGGTAGGGCCATTTATGGTCTACACTGTCCATCTGCCCCTGGTAACACCATGTGTGGTCAGCAGATCCTATTTCAGAAGAAGCCTACCATGACCTACAGCACTCAGCCTAGCATACAGTCAATAAATTTTTTTGTTAGATATTTATTAAGTGATTTTTAAATGAAATGAAAAGTATACAGAAAAAGAAGATTTAAGATGTCTGTGGTCAGTGTACTTTTCTTTACAATAATGAGTCTTTCATCTTTCTAGTATTTTCTCCCTATCATTCTACTGATTTAAAAGAGGAAAGGGACATTGTTCTCTCTCCATCTTTGTCTTTCTCTTTATATTATTCCTTGAGGTCAAGATGAGACTGTGCTTGTGATTAAGGCCAGCTTACATGTCAGAAGAGTTTTATTTATTGTCATGGAGTGCTGAACTGGTTAGAATTTTAAAGACTGATTACGTTCCTCTGCTCTTTTTTTTTTTTTTTTTTTGGAGAGACCTCACAAAGTTGAGCAGTTTGCTCATGGTACTTGGATTCCTACTTTTGGAGCCGAGACAAGTACATAATTCTGATTTCCTGCCTGATACTCATTCAGTTACACTGCTGTTGGTTTTTCAGTGAAATTTAAGCCCATTTCAGCCTTTTAAAAATTCTTGTAGTTGATCAGCCATAATTTCTTTCCTTCGATTTGAAGCAGCTTATTGCTTTATGTTTGAGGGAAGCCACCATCATTCTGAAGATGATTCTTTTGTAATAGCAGGCTAACTAACTTTTCTCTTTGGGTTTAAGAAGCAATCGGGAAAGAGGGGTGCTGTGCTCTATAAATATAAATGGTTATATTCTACTGAAACAAGCTATAGCATATCACATCTGACATTTTTCGTGACTTTGCATATAGATAGTATGAATTAGAAAATGCACTTTTTTTGAACTCTACAGCTGTTCATAAAATTGTCACAGAAATTTGCATTTAAAATATACATATAGGGAATTTGCACACATTTATGGAGCTCTCTGGAATCCTTAAGAGGTAGAATTTAATACCTGCTGGCAAATATTTCCCAGTTATATGGCAGAGAAAGAATAAAAAACTGATATACGTGAGCCTTGTTTAATTTGGGCCTCATGAGCTTTAATAATGGAGTGGACAGAACCGTGAGTTTGATGAATGATATTTCTGTTTAAAAATGGAATAGAATTATACTTTTTTTCTGAAAGTATAACAAAGCTAATAAAGTATCAGTGGATCAAGCCTATTTCTATGATATCAATCTAAAAAATATATAATAATCAAAATTTAAATAGATTGTCAGCATTTGTTTAAATAGAATTTAAACAGCATAAAAATAGAATTGTTCAAAAAAGGAATTATTTAAATAAAGTGTCTACATTTAAATTAGCTTTTGTAGGCAGTGGATTTTTATACAAGTAAAAGTTATTGAAAAGAATTCATTATTCTAAATGATTTAATTCTAAATGATTAATTTGTGCTAATAAATTTATTTGTTATATACTATTAAAATAGTGCATATTTATTATGGAGATTTAGAAAATACAAAAAAACAACAACACTTAAAATGATAAATTAATGCTCTTGAACTTCCACCATCTAGAGATAATTTTCATAAACATTTTGTGTATCTGTTTCAGATAAGAGCTTCGGTGAGCACATAAACTTTCACCACATCATTGTTAAGAATTATAGTGTATTATATTGAATCAATAAGTAATGTTTAAATGTTTTAGAGGATTTCATTTATTTTGTTAGAATTAACAACATTTTGATAAACTCTTTTATACTTGTTCATTTGCACAACTCTCTCATTATTTGTTTTGGATAAATTCCCTAAAGTGGATATTTTTAGATTAAAACATTTGTACATTACTAAGTCTTTGAATAAACATTTCTGTATTAACTTCTAAAAAGCCTGTATCAAATGTTCCAGGCATGCTCTCTTCCTTTACATGACCTAAATTCTGAATCCCTACTTACTCACATCTTTTGCCAACATGATAGGAAATAAAAACAAAAGGGAATTATAATGTTTACTTTGTGTTTTAAATTACTTATGAAACTTTCTATTTTTCCCTCGTTATTAAAATCTTTTAAAGATTCAATGTGTGTAGATATTACTATGATGATATCCATGATATTAGAATATACAAATGTTAATAATTTTTTTATTTCATTTATAGTTTACAGTTATGTCTGTGAGTGTGTGTGTGTGTGTGTGTGTGTGTGTGTGTGTGTGTGTGAAATAATCTTACTCATAATGTTGAATTTTCCTTCCTCAATCATATTTCTCTACTTTCACTTCCAGGAGCAACAATTTATCATAAGCTTGTTGTATATGGTTGGTGTCCATGTTTTTAGTTCAGCTGTTTTTTTTTTTCCCCTCCACATTTGATTTTAAATAATGAACTTGCATTTAGAGATGTCTAAGTTTCACTGGTTTTTCTTTTGTCTTTTGTACTAATGCTCCTAGCATCCATTACCATTGTTTTTTATGAAGTTGGAATTCATCCTTAGAAATTTCTTTTAGAGAGGAAGAACTGAGTTAGAAAATGGAGTTCAGGCTCAAGGCTGAATGGGAAGGATGATGGGGAGAGTTCAGGGCTGTTTTCACTTTGTTTTATCCTGTAGCAGCAAACAGGCAGTGCAAAGAATACAAACAAGGTATTCTTTGCATTCTGATGAATGCTGTACCCTATTTTCTTCTTTATACCTTTTACAGGCCTTCCCCAAATCCAGTGGTCTTGACAACCCATATGGAGTAAAATGTGCTCCAGCCAGAAAAAACAAAGAACTGTGGATTCCATGCCTTTTCTAATACTGAAAGTCATCAGAATCCAAAACAATTTTACTACTATTTTGGGATAATATCCATCCTTTCATATTCCTTACTAAGAGAGTCCCAATTTTATTTGAATTGACAACATTCCAAGTCAAACATGTGTATTTATTAGTCTCCTTTGCTGTTATGAGGGTCACAGTCAATGAGGAAAAGTAAAAGTTGCTTAGAGGAAAACTCTTTGGGAAAACTCTTTATAACAGTTTGAGTCAGCTGTTTCATATCTTTCGGTCCTGGACTTCTGTCAGGCATCTTGAGAACATAAGAAGGATAAGAGTTACAACCTAAGGGTAGCACATTGGGAAGCTGGAAGTATTTCTAGATTTTTTGTGTGTGTTAGAGAAGATGCTTTGGGAGGGAGGGCAGTTGGGGGAGAAAAAGAGAAGAGAAGGAGGAGGAGAAGAAAGAAGAGAGAGAAAAAGAGAGGGAAGGAGGGAAGACTATCTCTCAATAGATGATGGATAGATAGATGATATAGATAGATAGATAGATAGATAGATAGATAGATAGATAGGTAGATAGATAGTAGATAGATAATAGATAAGAGATAGACATAGATACTAATTTGTTTGAGGCACTATTCTGAGATGTATGTTACTGGTGATCGAATGCAACTTCTAACTGAGACAGCTATATAACATAGTAATATTACAACTCACAGAACAGTCACATCACCCAGAATAAATATCTGCTTTTTCTGGTCCTTAGAACTTTCTCTTTGTCCACTTGTCTGCATTTGTGCTACATGCCTCAGGTGTTTTACTTTAATCTGTAACTGGGTGCTTCTTGTGGATAGTTCCAGTCCTAGCCTAGCACCGAATGTTCTTTGGTAGAACATTTGTGTGAGTGTAGGTTCAAATATACTTTTATTTAGATTCATTACTTGAACAATTGTTTAAATAAGTGTAAAATAATTCTAGTTTCAAAATCACTTTTACATATTAATATAGATATTACGCCATTCAATATTTTTTTGATACCAGAATTGTGGTTGTGAATTCTGATTCTAGTCCGATATTTTAGGCTGTTGACAGCTTTTAGCATTTTTTCTTTATCTTGTTATTTTGAAATTTGCTATATTTCTAGGTGAATATATACATTCTTATTTTTTAATGACACTAAGTGGCTATTTCTATAGGAAATATGAATTTATTTACTTCTGAGAAATTTTCTTTCATAATTTTTTTCTGTATTTCCTTGCTTCTCATTCTTTGTTTCCTCTTTTGTAATTTCTGAAGCTATCAGTGACCCTTAACTTTTATTTTCCTCCATGCCTTTTTTTCTACTTCACACCATTGGGGGAGAATTCCTTAGTTTTATCTTCCAGTTCACTAATTTGTTCTCAAATGTACACGTTCTGGTATTTAGTCCAACTTTTGAGTTTATTCAGTAATATTTCAATAATCATACATTTTCATTGTCAAAATCTCTAATTTGTACTTTCCAAAATAATTTCTTGTGCTGTGGAGATGCGAGGTTTTTTTTTTAATACTTATTTTCAAGTTACTTTTGCTTGCTCTCTTAGTTTTTTTCTCAGCTTCTATTGTTATTGATTTTCAATCTATGTGTCATTCTTGATGACTTGTCTAAAATATTTGGTCTTTTTGATTATATCGAGGACTCCCAGTTAGGCTAGCTGTGACTCCACTGTTTGTGTTCAATGGTCTGTCTCTAGTGAGGAGGGAAGGGCAGTGTTGTGCTGCTCACACATGTATTGCTTTTCTATTGTTGTGTAACAAATCACCACAAAGTGACCTGAAACAATACCTATTTATTATCTCATACTCTGAAGGTCAGAAATCCAGGTTGGCTTGATCAGGTTTTCTGCTCAGGGTGTCAAGTCTGAAATCAAAGTCATCTGGGCTGGGCTCTTACCTGTGGTTTTACAGGAAAAATCTGCTTCAAGCTCATTAAGGTTGTTGCAAAATCCACCTCTTTGCAACTGTGAGTCTGTTTGTGACTGAGGTTTCTGTTTCCTTGATGGTTGTCATCAGTCTACAGCCTAAAGGCTGCTTCATGCTTTCTCACATGCCACCGCCACCCCCATCTACAAACCAAGAAAGGTGTGTGGAGTCTTGTTCACTCCTAGTATCTCTCTTGCTTGCCTTTATCCTTCCAGCTAGAGAATTGTCTCATTTTTTTGAGGGTTGGCATGATTATACTAGGTTTCCTCTGTATAATCTTGGATAATCTTTCTCTTTTAAGTCAACTCTGCTATGCTTATGCTGCATAAACAGTCGTAGGAGTGATATCTCATTGTACTCATAGGTTCTGGTGATTAGACTGTGGAATTGGGGGCGTGGTGCATAGAGCTAGATTTTAGATTGCTTTAAGAATCACTCCTGCTTTCCATTACGTCTAAGCTTGGAGAACTCTAGAGGACTCCCCCTATTTGTAGTTCTTCCCTTCTATGCATGTTTTGGATTTTAGTTTTTCCTCTTTCAACTTAGTCTTATACGCCTTCTTTCTCTAATTACAAAGTAGTTGTAGTTTTTGGCCCACTGAGGGCATGCTCATATCCAGCATCCACAACATCTCAAGTTTTTCTATAGCAACTGAGTACTTCTCTATCATGGATTTATTTGACTTCTCATAAACATTCTACAGAGTTAATCATCTCTCCCCTTTGGAATATTGTTGCTTCTCAGCTTTCATCTTCCTGGTTATCTTTCTCAATCTCCCTTGCAGTCCCCACCGTTACTTAAATTTTTAATGTAGGAGCTGCTCAGTCTCCAATTTGGATTATCTTCTTGTATTATTTTTATTCTTTCCTGAGTAATTAGTTTCCATGGCTTTAAATACCAAATATACCCTGATGACTTAGACATTTACTCTCTTCTCCATACCTCTCCTTGTGTTTGAGCTCTATAATCCAGTTCTCTATTTGTGAGCCATCACAAAATTAATATGTTCAGAAGTGAATCCTTGATTCTTCAACTCCACCATGTTTTGATCCCAGTAATCCTCCTCTTACTAGTGGCATCACCACTAACTCACTGCTCAAAAAGAAGACTTGATACATTTTTCCCACTTCATTAGTACATCTAAAATATCACTAGGTAGTGTTAATTTCATATTAAATTATAAACTGTGCCCATTTGTGTCTCTCACCTAGACTAATGAATAAGTCTCATCTAGTACTCTTACCTTCACTCTTGCTCCACTTTATGCATTCTCCATGAGATACTCAACATGATACTAAAATATATAGTATATATTCAACCATCTGCTTAGCCTTCTAATGGCTTCCTGATACACTAGGATTAAAAATTTTAACTTATTCCCAACATCTGATAAGGCATTATGATTTGTTTCCTGTTAAACTCTCGCATTTCACTTTTCCACTCTCTACTATAGTATAGCCACGTGGCACAGCCTTTGCTTATGCTGTTTCTATTCCTGGAAGGACTATCCCTTGGCTTTTCGCCTATGTGATTTATAATGGCCCTTAAGGACCTACTTAAATTGTATTTCCTCAGAGAGGTCATTTCCATCTGCCTGTCTCACATGCTCTTATATATCCTGTCCCTGTTCATTTCCTTACTAACCCCATTTTTTCCCCTTTTTATTAATTACTTAGTATTTGTCTCAGCCGCCAAGCTCTAAACTCCGTGGGGCAGGGGTCATTACTGTCTTGCTCATTACTATGTCTCCAGCATCTAACACAGCACCTCTACAGAGTGTGTTCTGGGGACAGATTTGCTAAGTGACTAAGTAGATGATCAAATGATTTAGCAATGAAAAATAAAAAGTACCTATTAAAATAGTATTGTTGTCAGTTCCTCTTGGCATTTCCATTATGTTAAAAATATGCAATTTCATACATGAATTTACTTTTTCTGCTGTTCCTTTCTTAATATACTGATGATTCTCACTTTCCCAAATATACATTCTGTTTGAACTCAACTTTATTTAAAAATATTTTCACCTTTACTTTCATTTAGTACTTCTCTAACAATCTTTCTCTTGATTTTTATTATATTAAATAGATTGCGAATGGTTTAATTCCATATTTTTATCCAACTTGTAGTTGTTGATATTTTGAATAGGAGCTTAGCCTGTTTTCATTTGTTGCCACTGAAGCTATGCGTAGCTCTTTGCAGCATCTAGTTTTTCCATCTTTGCTCTTTTCCTTCTAATTATTTGCAAGTGAGATCTAGTGGGTGCTGAAGAAATCCTTAGGATTTTTTTCTTTGCTTTTTATTCCAACCTTGGCACCCTGTCTAAGGCTGAGGAATAATGGTAGTTTGGTATAGTTAGAGAAAAGTGATTGGAACTTCCATTTAGGAAAAGGTCAGTGCACATGAGAGCAGAGCCCATGTCTCCTTTTGTTTTGTTATGCGTCTCCAGTACCTAACATCAGTCTCTGCTACAGACTGGGTCCAGGGGCTCTCTGTGGACTGAATGAATGGATAGAAATGATTCATTTGTCTTTCCCTGCACCTGGAAGTAGACTAGTGTATCTCAGCCCTGAGCACTGTGGGCCAAGATCCCTGCTCTTATCCCAGACTATAATCATCTTTTCTTTAGTAAGTTTCACAAGAGAGACAAATACATGAGAAAAAAAGAAGCAAATTAATATTATGTTATTAAGTAAAATTTTAGCCCCAAACTCCAGTGCTAATATATTATGTACAACTAAGTGACTCTCTGTGCTGTTTCCTTAATTTTTTCCCCCAACCCTGAAAATCACATCTTGGACTTTCTCACTTTGATGAGAGATAATAAGGAGTAAATGCGCATCCATTAAAGTAAAATAAAAATTCCAAGGTTCTTGGTTTCTTTTATTGTAATTTTATGTAACCCCGAGCTGCCTTAGTTTTTAACAAGAATATTTACATCCTATTTTAAATTTTGTGATTTTTCCTTTTTTTATTTTAATTCCCATCCTTACATATTTTTCATCACTTTTTCATTTCTAGGCAATGTCTGCTGTATCTGCAAGATGAGAAATGAAGAGAAGAAAGGGAGGAGAGGGAATAGATGACATTCTTCAAGCTGCCACCTTTTCTTGGAGATATTGCTGAATGTATTCTATGCTGACATTAACCTGATGCTCCCCTTATCTATCTTCCTAAAATGATTGATTCACAGTCCTGTGAACCAGACTGGGCCTGGTGGTGAACCTGACTCTGTAAGAATCTTTGAATTAAAAAGCAACACAACAATAGTAAGCACTACTGTGGCTCTTCTTTCAATCCCTCCCTTTTTTTTTCCATTAAGCCATAATTTTCACTTCACTAGATGAAACAGACTTGTAACACAGCCTGCATGAATGTAAAATAAGTCATCTATAGCAAGTGATAAGAACATTGGGCAAAAAGCATACACTGGGGGGAAAAATCAAACCATTATTTTAAAGGACTTTACCAAGAACTGCTATATTCCCCATCCATTTGCTGGAAGTCAACAAGAATATCGAGCTCTTTGTGTTCATGTCAAATGTCAAAGTAGAGCATCTTAATGCAAAGAAAAAGAAAAAAGAGGAAAGAAAAAAAAAGAAATGAAAGAAAAAAATACTCCAAGTTCCCCTCCTCTTCCCCAAACCATAGAAGAAAAAAGGAAAGTTTCATTTCCAGAAAGACTTCCTAATGGTGTCATAAAGTGTAAATATACCTCCTCAAGGAGCATATTCAACCTCAGTTTGAACATCTATCTCCTTGAATCTTTCATTTGCATAATCGTGAAGCAGTAGTACCTTTAATTTTAAATCTATTTAACAAATCCCTACAGTTTACTTCATGATAAAATGACATAGCTGAGAAGATAAAACACACAAATTGCTGAAAGTATATCAATTCTTTAAATCCAAAAACTGGTATAATGTAAAATATATTTGACTGAATATATATATGAAATATATTTAACATCTTAGTTATCTGATGCTGTCTAAATTATCTACCAGTGACCTAGAAATAATGAGATGAATGTGTGAAGGGATTTTAGGATTATTTATCTGAAGGACAGAAAGGTCTATAGTAATATATTATACAGGATGTTGACTGCTGCACCATGGAGAGAGCCAGACTTCAGACATAAAAAGGTGCCTTTCTGAGGTTAGTGTGCAGGTAACTCACCGAAAGAGATTTATTGAAAAAGTAATGAACAAAGATCAATGCAGTACCAGTTAACTTATAAATCAGTCCCTACAGATTCTGAGTGCACAAGAGGCCTAGTTTCATTCATACGATTATAACGCTTGTGGTTACTGGAAAGAGATTTAAAGCCATTTTTCTTCCATTCATTTTTGTTTATCATGCAGAGAAAAGATTTAGATGTTCAATTGAGATCGAGAGGAAAAGCACTTCAGGAAAATTCAGTGACGTGCCGACAGTTTGATGACGTGTTTTCTGCCACTGAAACGGTAGGATTAATGCTGTCTGGCACTGGTGGCAAAATTTAATCACTCCAAGGCACAGAAGCGCCTCGGTGGTTTATCACCAACATTGTGCTTTACAGGAGGAAGGCCTTTTCTTCATGACAACTGTATAGTCAGTAGTCTGTCAACATGTTCTTCATATTAACTTTCATCATATGCTTTCAGGAGTAGTCATTTTATCTTCACCTCCACTGTTGTTATATGACTGTGACAAGGTGATTAGTGATAAAATAAAAGAATGTGAGATTATATTAATATTTTTTGATTCCCCTTTGGAAGTCATTGGCAATAACACACACATTTGCCCCGAAGAGAAATGATGGTTCTGTTCTTCACCATACTGTGAAGATACTAATCTAAGGACACTGGCGAAGCATGCCTTTGGATTATTTTTCTCTGTGTTCTTGGAGGAGAGTCTTGAGGTCAAGGTTGTAGAAGTATGAAGAGGTTTAGTGCATGGAGTGAGCCTTCCTTAGCCTCTCAGATGTAAGTTTAGAATGGTCAGTGGCACAAGTTTTTTGCTGTTTTCCCAATATCTCAGCTTTACCTGCAGTAGGGCAGAACGGTGCATGGAGAGTTGGGGACAATCAGCATTAATGTCCATGGTTGTAGGGCCCTTTAGTGGACTGAACTAGTAGCAAGGACTACTGCTTTGGGCGTCAGGAGAGCAGAGTTCCTGCCCCAAGGCCTACAGGGGCATCTGTAGCAGTCACAGGTGGCTCGGGCTGGATTCACAAGGTGAGTGATCCCCTGGGGATCCCTCACAGGGGAGACGGCAATGTGGTAGCAAAATAAAAATGCTAAAGCCCTTTTCAGAGGAAGTGCAGTTGTGTTTATTTGTTTACTGGAACATATTTAAAACCCAAGGCTTTTAGGGCTAATAGCAAGGAAGAGTCGGCATTTACAAGTAGATATTCATTGAGCACATAATTTGGAATTCAAAAAGTAAGATACAGCTCTTATTTTCAAACTTACTATGTCACAGGGGAGACGGACACATAAACAGTTCATTTCCATTTGGATGCATTCTATAATAGATATAATGGAGATAAAAGCAAGAAATTAGGCAATTAAGTCCTATGAGCATAAATTTTCTCATCATTATAGTAGAAATCACAATAGCGCCAAACTATCACCGTGATGATAAAATGAAGCAATAAATGTAAAGTGCTGAGTACAGTGCTTGAAACCTGAGTTTTCTCATCTATAAAATAATGGTTTTTTTCATCTGTAAAATAATCTCACTTCATGAAGTTTGGATGAAGATTGAGTGAGGCGATGTGTGCCAAGCACTTAGTACATTGCTTGGCACATATTAGGCACTCGAAATTGTTAGCTATTGATCTTGATACCACACTGTGATTTTCATGGTGTGAACACAGGGCAGCTAATTCAGTGTGGGGCACATTTGTAGGTTGTCTGGGAGGTTGTCAAAGCAGACTTCCCAGAAAATAAAATACAATACATGAGTCATGAAGAAAGAAAAGCTGTCTGACAAGTAAAAAAGATGGGGGAAGAGGGCATCCTAATGTATTCAGTTTTCCTGTGCGACTTCACCTTGTATGATTACATAATTTCTTATCTCTGAACTGTTGAACCCCAGGGTGAGTCACTAGGGCAGGCCTTTTGAACTGTTCCTGCAGCTTTGCTGCTGTGAGTACTGTATGTAATTGTGCCCGTATAACATATTTAGAGTTAGGAAAGTAGATCTTTTTTTTATACTATTAAGTGAAAGCTATTAAAAACAGAAAAAGAGAGAAAGAATGTGCTTTAGTGAGAGATTTGGGTTGTAAAGCACAGAAACTCACTCAAGTTAGTTCAAGTAAAGAGGTGTTTACTGGGATGAGGCATATGTACCAATAATGAAGAATCCAAAACTAATTCAGAACTGAAGAAACATCTGCTTTTAAAAAGTGGTTTATGTTTCATGAACTTTATCTAGAGCTAGACTGAAGATTGCATAGGTTTTTCACGTTTTAATTCTACCTGTCATATATTTCCTGCAATTAGTTCAAGATTCTACCATTCTATTTCTTTTTTTTAAGTAAAGTCTATTTAATTTTTTAAATTTGATTTTTATAACTTACAAGGTGATCACCCCAATAAATCTAATATCCATCTGACATCATACCTAGTTATTACAATATTATTGACTATATTCCCTATGCTGTACTTTATACTCTCATGACTATTTTTATAACTACTGTACTATCTCTTGTTTTTCTTTTGTCTGTTTTTTTTTTTTAATTATTATTATCATATTTATTTAGCAGTGTTTGTGATGTAATGAGAGAAGATGAATTTGGGGGCTGTTAGCCATTTGCCAAATTTAAACCTACTTTTGTAGGGCTTTTAAACCATCAGTTAGTGCTTATTTTGTTGGCAGTATTATATGTGAGCTTATTTATTATTAGAATTGCAGCTCCAGTGTAACTGTGGCACAGGCGACCTTGATCAATTTCACCTAATTTGGTGTAGGGGTAGGAGTGGTTGGCTTTCCTTTTTCAGTAAGTCGGCCACAGAAGGGGTAATGGCAGCCATCTTCTCTTAAGGGTAGTTCAGAAGCTGGTCTCGACTTTATTGTTATTAATTCCCACGGGTGAAAACTAATGCTGAATTGTGGGCTATAATATTGAAGATGCATAGCAATACCTATATGTTTACTGTGGGGGAGGTATCCATTTACTCAAGAACTCAGCTGCACAATACTGGCCTAGAAATAGGTTTGTATCAATAGTAATGTGTTTCTTTGAGGAATTAGAGAGGTGATTATCTTTCTGCTCTCAGAGTGAGTGATCTTAGGAGAGCTTCTCCAAGGACCCTTTTTGTTAATATGCCCATTTTTCATGCAGAAAAAGTCTTTGGTAAGCCTCTTTTAAATTTTTTTTAATTTTTTTTTTTTTTTTTTTAGAAAAAAAGATTCTATTTCCCATCCTCAGATTTAAAGGTCATAATTGATAAGTCATGGCTCCAGGCCAGAAAGTCATTTTCCACTATTATATGTGGTTACTGGACATATGTCCCATCTGAGCAAGCACTCAACCTTCAGTAGATATTTTTTGCATGAATGACTTATAGCAAAGTGTGGACTTAATCATTTTAAATTAATCCTTCTCTCCTCTTTTTTTTTTAATTAAAAAATATCCTAGGTAGTATTATGAAGTAAACAAGAGCCCCCATAATCTTCTAGATAAAAAGATAGACCAACTGGACCCTCAACTAACTATGGAAACATGATTGTACTTCTCTGTGCAAGCAAATCAGCTAAGAATTTTTTACAAAATGCTGCCTTGGCAATTTAGCTACTTTGTTATGGTTACTTATTCATCATGTCTCTCATTTACAGGTTCCTGAGAGTCACATTTGCTCTACTCACTCAAAGTTACTGAAGATATTCCTGAACTACAGGGTGGATCATGAAGTGCCTGTAAACTACTTCTGAGAAAAAGGAACCTAAATAGTAATTTTTGTATGATATTGCAATAGCTCATTTCATGGTTACTTGATCAGGATGGCCGAACAAGTATAGCTACTCTGGCCTTAAGTTATTGAACTAATAATGTGAGATTGAGCTAAATGCAACCATCTACAATAAGGAAGCTTAACAAGCTCTGAATAGGTGTGGCATGAAACACTGCCCAACTTTGGGTGCTCCATATCAGATTCTCATAGGAAAAACAACCACCAAGCACAACTAGTCATTAAAACTAAGCTTTAAATAATACTAAATCATTGTTCTATTAATTATATTTCAGGGTTTCAGGGCCAGAGTAGTTGTGAAGCTATGACCTATGTTCAATGCTGTCCATATCCTTTACCTTCTTTCATAATGTAACCTGGGATTTCCTAGTTTCTGTAACCTTAAAGAACTAAATAAATCATTAGACACTTTTGAATCTGCACATAAAATCCAGTATATTGAGCCCTCTTCAAATAATCAATTATAAGGTACGTATTATGTGGAATCTGTAAATTATCCATAGACAATAAAGCTGATATTGCAAGATTGTGGCAGAGGACAGAAACAAATGAACAAATAGTTTAATAGATACGGAAAGAAAAATCAACTTAATTCCCTTTCATCTCTTGGTCATATACACATGCACATGAAAATTCCAAAATGTTTCCATAGAGGATTGTTTATAACCAAAACTTTATAAATATTCAATTATGTATGATTTCTATATATTTTCATTAAAAATTTAAAAAGTCTTATTATGAAAGACAAGCCAAAAGTAATACAACAGCATTATAAGGTATGATTTGAAAAGTAAATACAGAGTTTTTATTTAAAATCTATTAGAATATGTCTGTGGGATAGAAATTGACCTGGAAAGACTCTCAGGCAGCAACAGTGCTGCCTAAGATAGCTTCATGTAAGGAATGCCTTCTGGGTGGTTTTCTTGCTAAGAAAACCACGATCTTGATTCTATAGTTAGTTGAGAATCTGTATAGTCTCGCTTTCTATCTAGAACAATTTCTGAGACTGTTGTTTATAGAGAGAGAATGGTTAAATTAGAATGGTTGAACTCAACATTTTTAAAGTTAATTCATGATATAAATAAATAGTTATTAAGGGCCTACTATTTGTAAGGTGCTGGTCTAGGAGGTGAAGACCCAGATTAGAATCTCTGACTCTCATGGAATTAATGTTCTACTTGGATGAACAGTTAACAAATACAGAATTAAATATACAGCATATCAGATTGTAAACAATGCAATATTATGCAGAGAAATCAAGCAGGCAAAACCCCTAGTATGGGAACTCACCAGGCAGGAGTGGAGAAGATTGTGTGAGAGAGAAAATAGTAGAAGATAAGACTAGGAAAGTACAGGGAATGTGTGTGTGTGTATGTCAGGGGCCAGGGTGAGAAGTGACTATTAAGTAGCAACTGATAGGCAATTATAGGGACTTTAGCTATATTTTAACTTGTAGAGATTTCAATGATTATTGAAATGTGACTAAAGCCACATATGACTGGAGAAATTGTCTTTTTTGGTGATATCAGGGTTTCAATTGTTTCATTTCTCAGAACCTTCTGTTTGTCTGGCTATTTGCGTTTCATGCTTACTTCTGCTAATTTGCTTCTGGATAGTGGGGATATTATGACTAATATTAGAAAGTAATATCTCTGGAATTGCTTCCAGTTTGTATTTTAAGAGTGTCCTCATCATTTTTAAGGAAACTTTCCTTCTATTGTGGCTTTTGAAAATATTCTCTACCTGTTACCAAGTTGTTTTTTTTTTTTTTTTGATAGATGTTTCATAGCATTTTCCTGTATATGTTATGAATCAAGGAACATATCTTATTCTACTCCTTCCCACTTCTTCAGAATCCAGGGACAGTGAGGGTGATATCAGTTAGGGAGATCTGAGAAAACTTGCAATTTTGCATTAGAATATCACAATAATAGCTTTCTATAAATTCTAAATTTTATTGTTTCTGTGTCTATTCTCTCAACAATCAAGTTCCAAGTTCTATAGAATTTTAACATGGGCTGCCCTAAATGAGGGGAAAAGTGGGAGAGTTTTAGGAATAAATAAAAATATATGATGCAAATACACTTACATATTTTAATGTTTTATATTAAATTAGCTTTCAGTTCACATAGCATCTATTTCATGATAAATATGATTCATATATCTTAAAAGCAACATTCTGGTATGGTATTCCTCTTTGTGACATGCTGAGAGAGAAACTGAGGTTAGATCTCCTGTGCTGAGATTTTGGTTGCCCTGACCAGCTCTTAAGTTTCTCTGCTGAATTGCAGTGATTGGAAACTCATGTTGTGTCTGTGCTTGTGGACAGACTCACTTCCAGCTTGAATTCAAGTGAGAAACTATACACAATGATGTTTCCTGTAGATAATAATTAAATATATTTCCTGGCTTGTGGCCTCATTTTAATCATTTTGGGCTCACTAGCTGAGCATTAGGTCTAGAAAAACAACCTACAAACTGGGTTTTCTAATTTTCTATTGTACTCTACCTGAATTGTCACTCTAGTTTCCACCCAGCATTGAGAGAACTTTTTTCATAATGAATTTTTTCTATTGTCTGCCTTCCTGCCTGCCTTCCTTCCTTCCTTCCTTCTTTCATTCTTTCCTTCCTTCCTTCCCACCCTCCACCCTTTCTTTCTTCCTTTCTTCCTTTCTTCCTTCCTTCCTTCCTTTCTTTCTTTCTTTCTTTCTTTCTTTCTTTCTTTCTTTCTTTCTTTCTTTCTTTCTTTCTTTCTTTCTTTCTTCTTTCTTCTTTCTTTTTCTTCCTTTCTTCCTTTCTTCCTTCCTTCCTTCCTTCCTTCCTTCCTTCCTTCCTTCCTTCCTTCCTTTCTTCCTTTCTTTCTTTCTTTCCTTTCTTGGTATTGGTAGTATTCAAATGACCAGGTGATATATAAACTCCAACTTGGAATGTTTTAATCAGAAAACACAGCATAGCAAAACATAACACAACCTGTAAAAGTCAAGCTGTAAATTTAAATAAATTTTAACAATAAAAGCTTACAGTATTATACAATGTTTTACAAAGATGGACAAGGAACAGTGATTCCTTTCTATTTTGCTACTGTGAAGACAGCTTTGGGTTCATAGGAGAAAAAAAAGAAAAGACTTAGCATTTGAAGTACAAATTCTATGTCAGGCATATGTATATATATCAACCCATATCCTATGGGTTAGGTATTGAATCCTATGAGACAGATACAATTCTGTTCTAAAGGAAAGAAAGTAGCCAAGCAGGTAACATATCCAAAGTAGAATGTGTTGGAATTTGGCTTTTTATGTTATGTACAAAGTAGATTCTACTGTTCAGTCACCTGCAAACTCCACATTTCTTCTTCTATAGCTAGCAAAAGTCAGCCTGTATCACAAATTCCCAGATGTCACTATCAACAGCTCTTTTCTTTTTAAATAATTTTACACATTCCTTCCTTTTTGATAGCATGGCTTCAGAAACATATAGTGGCTCCCTTTGTCCAGAATTGCAAAAGACAGAAGTAAACAAAGATAATAACAAACCAAATTGGGTTTTTAGGTGTGGCCATTATTGGTTAGAATTCTACGGTAGATGTGATTCTAAAAATGCTCCCAAAGATATCAAGCCTTCAAATCCACAGAACCTATGAATATGATGAGATATCACTATCTCATCATATTATGTTATGCACAGTTGACCTTATAAAAGAGAGATTATCCAAATCTACTTATTCTAATCACATGAACTTGTAAAAGCAGAAAGCTTTCTCTGAACAGTGATGGGAAAGAAAGGCAGAAGAAGTCAAAGATATTTGAAGCATTAGTAGAATTCAATGCATTATTGTTAAAATAAGATAGACAGGGCCACAACAGAAGGAATGCAAGTGGCCAGTGGAAGCCAAGAATAGCTGAGGGCTGTTCCAGCAAGTAACAGGGGACCTCAAACCTATAGCCATGAGGACTTGCATTCTGCCAACAACCTGAACAGATCTGTAAGCAGATTCTTTCTGCATATCTTCAGGTAAAATTCAAGCCAGCCAACCCCTTAACTTGGAACTTGGTGGTACTGAAGCAGAGCACCCAGTTGACCATGCCAGATAGCCAATCAACAGGACTGTGAACTAATACATGGGTGTTTTTTTTTTTGTTGTTGTTTGGTTTTTTTTTTTTTTTTTTTGGACACCAAGCTTGTGTTAATGTGTTAAGTAGCAATAGAAAACTGTTACAGATTGTTTTCTTCTAACTCTTTAACTGTCTAGTCCAGTAACATCCTTTAAGTCCTTACTGTGCAACTGAAGAGATATCCACCAGTTTACTGTTTATAATCCTGTTCATCTTCAGTAGAGTGCTAACCACAATTTGTTCATCTGTAATAATCCTTTTTCATTTTTTTTTTTTTTTGGCTCTGCTTCCTGGATAACTATAAAATCTTGAGGATAGGATTTGTTTTTCTTGTTATATCCTGAGCCTCGTACACAGTATGACTAACCTTTACTGCATTGAGTGAATAAATATTGCTTGCAGTAACTAGACATCTGCCTTAGATAACATAAAGCATATTGGAATAAAGATTCTATGACCACAAAAAATGTGTTGAAAGATCACCTAGATATTTTAAATATTTTAGTACTTAAATTTCTAAAACAAATTATTATCTCCCATGTATTTTTACTTATGAAATTATTTACTTCCTTTGGTTACCTTTAAATAATTTTTCCACAAATAATTTAGCTACAACCTAACATTTGTTTTTATTTATATATAAAGAGTGCTTTTTGGTTTTTCTTATTGCCACTCCATTCTATTAGGTACATAATATACTCATAAAGTACATGTTGCAATTTATGAAAAATAAAGAAATATGCAAAGAGATTCTTGTATCAGAAATAGAATATTGCACTGCATTTAAGGTAGTGTTTAGAGAGAATAATATCCTTGGGTAATTGATTTCATGCATTTAAAATTATACCAATTTGTGTTTGAGACAAGCTGAAAAAATTCTAAGTCAAACAATAAAATGTGATTTCTTGTAGACTGACTGTATAAAGGCCACAGGGGTGGGGCGGGGGAATAGAAGTTAGGTGGCGGGATTAAGTAGGCCAGTACTGAAGGCTGAATGATAGAGTAACATCTATGCTTAGATATCAAGAATATTATAATGAGAAAAAAATGAAGCGTTGGGGGGAGTTTCCATGAAGAGTCCAAAAATAAGAAATTATAAATGAATATTTGGACTTACACTCCATTTGATGTCTGCACTATGGAACAATGAGATTGCCTGCTGTGTAAACAAGAGGTCACTGGCCAAAGAACTCTCTAAACAAAGCCCCAAATAGCACGCAGATTGGTTTGTTAAATGTGGTGCCAACAAAATCATTTTAGAAGTCTTTTTCAGAAAATGAAGTAATATCAAAACAATCATTTGTAGCTGCACAGAAAATGGTGGATAATCCAACAATAAATATTACACAGAAGAGTCATCTCAAGTGACATATTACTCCCCTCTCCTTCTCTTCTCATTTCCCCTTCACCTTAATCTCTCTCTATGTGGACTCATCTTCCAATTCCACAAAATTCCTTGCTTTTCTTTTCTACATCTTTTTTTCACTGACTGTTGCTACTACCTGAAATATTCTTTTCCCTATTCTAAAGTTGAATAAAACAGCTGGTTTGGCCTAGTTCTAATCCTACTTAATCATGTACTAATTGTATAACTCTAAAATAATTATTTAAACTTTCTGAGCATGTGTTTCCTCATTTAGAAAATGAGAATAATGATAATACCTATTGTATTAGTTTTCTAGGGCTGTTATAACATTGCATTACAACTGGGAAGTATAAATGGTGTCAACATATTGTTTCAAAGTTCAGGAGGCTAGAGGTCCTAAATCAATATCTCAGCAGGACTGGTTCTTTCTGAGGGCTACAAGGGAGAATATATTCCATATCTCTATCCTAGCTTCTGGGGGTCTTCTGGCAATCCTTGGCATTCTTTGGCTTATGGTAGCATATTTCCAATCTTCACACGGAATTCTCCCTGTTTCTCTATCTCTGTATCGAATTTTTCTCTTTTTATAAGAACAAAGTCATATTGGATTAGAGCCCACCCTTCTCCAGTATGACCTCATCTTAACTTAATTAATCTTAACTAATTACCTGTGCAATGAACTTATTTCCAAATAAAGTCACATTCTGATGTGCTGGAGTTAGGACTTGGGGTAGGATATAAGCCATAATACTTAACACCTACTTTATAGGGTTATTGTAAAGACTCAATAAAATATGGATAAAAAGTATCCATTAAAAATACTGAATAAATTACTTCATATTAAGGGACATGAAACATTTTATTTCTGCAAAATGTTGAAACTATTTTTTGCTGCTTTTATTATTTGCACTTTTCTTTTTCTCTCCTTTGCACACTCTCTCTCTGTCTCTCTCTCATACACACATGTAGAAGCTCATTCTTTCACTTTTTACGTAGCCAAATATTTTCATGTTTTCTTTAATGTGCTTTCTACCTTTGGCATCATCATGTTGTGTTTCTTTATTACCGATTTTAACAGCCTTCATTTTACTTCCAACAGGAAAAAAAAATTGTGAAAAGGAAGTTGTTGGCACAGGTTATAATATACAAGTGACAGAATTCTGTCTTTTTTACATTTTTGCTGTTCCCAGCCTCAAAAAGATCTTTTGAAAGTGAAACCCACCATCCTGAAAAACAGATGAATTTAAAAAATGGGTCGTTTGTTAGACAACAGCCTTGGTCAATAATGCAATGCTATTCCATACAGGGAAGGCAAGCTCTCACATCAAAAAGT
This sequence comes from Eidolon dupreanum, assembly GCA_028627145.1. Lineage (NCBI taxonomy): Eukaryota > Metazoa > Chordata > Mammalia > Chiroptera > Pteropodidae > Eidolon > Eidolon dupreanum. The sequence goes on from CM053515.1 coordinate 56,932,054, forward strand.
CCCAACACTTTCCACGTTGCAAGGACTTGTTCATAATATTCTCCCAAGAAATTGCCTTTGGTATAGAACTCACTGTAAACTGTCAAAATAAATGTAAAACTTTCTGGCTTTGAGAGTCGTATTTAATACACATCTTGTTACTACAGTGACAGCTGGAGCAGGCAGAATTGTCCATTATAAAAGGAGCAACACTAGATGTATTTTAATAAAAAGCCCACAGGGAATCATGAGGTCTCAAAGTGCTGCATAGATGCCTGAAATTAAAATAACAACAAAAAATAGACACAGATTATAAACACTTTAGGATACATCAACTGTATAATTTCATGCCTTTTGCTTCTTTACTATAGACATACTTTCATGTAAATGCATAGAAATTTAGCAAAATTAAATAATTTAAATTTGAACCTGAACCATATCAGAGGTTCTAGTATTCACCTTCCAAAAAATCACACAGTGGCTTGCCATGAGAATTAAATGATATTCCTTAAAGATCTTAGCACAGTGCCCAGGAGTGAGACTTGTCTTATTCATCATCTCCATCATCACCATTATGTTAGAAATATATATTTTTTTAAATAAAATGTCTAAATTAGTGGCACTGAGCTGTGGTGGGGCTCCTCCCAGGAGGTTATGGGGCCAGCACACCTGGTGGCCAGTTTTGGACCAAGCCAAAGCATTACCTGGGCTGCATTTGAGGATGACACACCAAAAGGGCAGACTAGAAAAGCATCAGAGCCCTGTTAATGTCAATCCTGCTCCGTGGGGTCAGCCTCTGCACAATAAGCTCCTCTTCTGTAGTCACCAGCCAGTTCTCACAACCAATCAGCGCAAGGGCCAATCCCTCCAAACGATGTACAAACAGAACCAGGGCTCAACTATAATACACAATGGACACACCTGGAGCACTCAGCTTGGGTGACCAGAGAAGATTGTGCCGCTGGGCCCCAGAAGACACCTACTACTTAAGGCCTCTCTGCTAAGACCAGGAAACAGAGCAGCCTTATCCAATAAATAGAAATAAACACAGGGAGGAAGCCAAAGTGACACAAAGAAACATGTCTCAAATGAAAGAACAGAAAAAAAAAAAACCTCCAGGAGAAGAACAAAACAAAATGGAGACAAGCAATCTACCAGATATAGAGTTCAAAACACTGGTTATAAGGATGTTCAATGAACTTAGGGGAAGAGTAGATGAACTCAGGAAGAATTTTAACAAAGAGATAGAAACATAAAAAAGGACCGGTAAGAAATGAAGAATATAATAGATGAAATAAAGAATATACTAGAGAGAATCAACAGTACATTAGATGAAGCGGAGGAATAAATCAGCAATTTAGAAGATAAGGCAGCAGAAAACACCCAATGAGAACAGCAACAAGAAAAAAATATCCAAAAAAATGAGAATAGTCTAAGGGGCCTCTGGGGAAACATAAAGCTTACTGCTGTCTATATCATAGGGGTATCAGAAAGAGAATAGAGAGAGCAAGGAATTGAAAACCTATTTGAAGAAATAATGACAGAAAACTTCCTTAACCTGGCCAAGGAAACACATATAAGCCCAGGAAGCGCAGAGAATCTTAAACAAGATGAACCCAAAGAGGCCCACACCATGATGAAAATGATAAAGACTAAAGATAAAAAGAGAATCTTAAAAGCAACATGAGAAAAACATCCAGTTACCTGCAAGGGAGCCCACATAAGACTTTCAGCTGATTTCTCAACAGAAACTTTGCAGACAGAAAGGATCGGCATGGAATGTTCAAAGTGATGAAAAGCAAAGACCTACAACCAAGATAACTCTATCCAGTAAAGCTATCATTTAAATCAAAGAACAGATAAAGAGCTTCTCAGACAAGAAATAGTTAAAGGTGTTCATCAACACCAAATCAATATTGCAAGAAATGTTAAAAAAGGACTTCTTTAAGAAAAAAAGAGAAAAAAATTAATAAAATAGCAATAACTACATATGTATCAAGAATTACTTTAAACTTAAGTGCCCCAATTAAAAGATAGGGTGGCTAAATGGATAAGAAAACAAGATTTTACATATGCTACCTACAAGAGACTCACTTCAGATCTAAACACACACACAGACTGAAAGTAAATGGATGAAAAAAGATATTTAATGAAAATGGAAAAAAGGAAAAAAAAAAAAGAAAGGGTTGCAATACTTATGCCAGACAAAATAGACATTAAAACAAAGGCCATAACAAGAGTCAAAGAAGGACTCAGTAATTCTACTTCTGGGTATTTATCCTAAAAAACCCAAAACACTACTTTGAAGGGATTTGTGAGTCCATATGCTCATTGTAGCATTATTTACAATATGTGTGTGTGTGTGTGTGTGTGTGTGTGTGTATTTACAATATATGTGTATATATATATTTACAATATGTGTGTATATATATATTTACAATATATGTGTGTATATATATATTTACAATATATGTATGTGTATATATATATGTGTGTATATATATATATATATATATATATATATATATATAGAGAGAGAGAGAGAGAGAGAGAGAGAGAGAGAGAGAGAGAGAGAGTATTATTTAGCCATTAAAAAAATGAAATCTTACGATCTGCAACAACATGGATGAACCTGGAGAGTATTGTGCTGAGTGAATTAAGTCAGACAGAGAAAGACAAGTCCCATATGATTTCACTTACATGTGGAATCTAAAGAACAAAATAAACAAACAAAACAGAAACAAACTCATTGATACAGAGAACATTTTGATGGTTGCTGGAGGGGTGAGTGAAAAAGGTGAAGGGGTTAAAAAGTACAAATCGATAGTTACAAAATTGTCACAGGGATGTAAAGAATATACTCAGTGATATTGTAGTACTATGTATGGTGTCAGATGGGTACTAGATTTATCGGGGTGATCACTTCATAAGTTATACAAATGTTTAATCACCATATCATACACCTGATACTAATATAATATTACATGCCAAATATAATTTTAAAAATTTAAAAAATCTTAATTTAATTTTGTGTTTTTTATTGATTTCCTAGAAGACTATGAAGAGAAATTTCTAAAATAAATTTCATTGTTTTTAGAAATTGAAATGGTTTCCAATTCTTCTTTCATCACCTCTCTCAACTGTCTTATATCTTACAGTGAATGATCTTTTTTGTTAGTGTGTCACCTCAAAGAATACAAAATGCTAGGATGTATTTTGGGATCATTTGCATTTCATAGATGAAGTATCTGGTGCTCCATAACCTTTCTCAAGGACATTGCAAATGAAACAGGAATAATTAAAAAAGTATAAATACTTCAGAGTCTAATGGAACAAATGGTGAAACTTCTGACAGCCTAACCAAATACAGCAAATAGGGACAATGGCCAGATTAATAATGTTACTTTCTTACAGCAGCTTTTATTTTAAATAGTCTCAAAGAAGCCACTGTTAATTTAGAAGCCAGTAAGTTAAAGATGAGTTGGTAGCCTTAGAAACAATATTTAGTCAAGATCTTTGGCTATGTTTGCTTGAGCTTGGGTCTCACCAGAAGTAAATACACCGAAAACCTAACAAGTTTTGAGGAAATAGTATTTCTAAAGAACTTCTAAGGCAAGCTTATAATAGCCTCTCACTGTCAAATTACCAAAATAATCCCAGGCCCCCAAATCTCCACCAATAGTGATGAAGCTGCTAAAGCTATGTGGCCTCCAGCAAGGACAACCTCATCAATGTCCACCTTTTTGTGACCATGAGAAAATGGACAGATGTACCTCCCAGGTGGAAGAGCCAGAGGCCATGGAGGGAAAGCAAGAACAGAACCAGGAGTCCCCAGATGGAGTAATCAGAGAGTGCACTCCTTTGCCAGGGAAAGTAGTTCTCACTATTTCTTCCAAACAGGACAGGTTAATTGTTCTGACCCAGTGATGGTTGTGTTGTTCCTATTTTTCTCTTTTCCAAATGGAAACTTTCATTGTAGCTGCTTATTTTCCTTTTATACTTTTTCATTCTTATACTTGGTGTTCTGAGGAAGCAGGTGTCTTCATTTATAATTGACCAGATCCCAGGAGCTATATGTAGACTTGATGGAGAGAGCTACACATTACCTGGACTTTGAGCTGGGTGCAGTTACCAGAGGCAGAAATGGGGTTGTTACCTTTTGGCAGGGAAATAAGTACATTTATGAATGGAAGAAGGACATATAAAGATATGAGTAGTTAAATAAGGGTGTCACAGACACTGTGTGGTTATGAAATATTCCACTTTACCTTCTTCCTTAAAACAGAATTCTTATTTTACTCTGGGATGATTTTATTCATAGCTAAAAGTATACATTTTCCAGACTCTTTTGCAGATTAAAATGGACAAGGAAATGTAAACAGAAGTTGCTGGGTAGGCCTTCTAATAATTCTCTTAAAGTAACTGACTTAGACATGAGGACTGTCATTTTACCTGTCACCCTTTACAACCTGGAATGCATGTATTGTGGCTGAAGTCGTACAGCCTTCTCATGACTAAGAAATTGGAAGCAATAAACTAAAGATAGGATGGCAAAAAGAAAGTTCTGGATCCTGACAAATATGGTCTTAATGTTCCCTTCAGATTGACTAAACTTTAGACAGGTTTCTTCCAGGCTATAAGCCCCTGACTCCTCTTTTTTTAGTACATTTTCTTTAGAAAATTTGTAATTACTAATCCTTTCTCTGCCCCTTTGAAATGTATTTGAATCTCCTTAAAGGCTGATAAGTCTTAAGAACCCACCCAGGAAGATGTATTTCTCAAGGATCTGGGAACTATCTCTTTGAAATATAAACATCGAGAAAAGATAAAACCCTATCTCTCAGTGTCTGTGGAAGAATAAGAGCCTAATTTCAGTGGGCACCTGGCTCCAACTTGTAAAACTATCTCCTGCCAGGAAAAGAGGAGAAAATTCAATTTTTCTTTGGGTAAAGCTAATTAACAAACACAAACGACCTATGATCCCCCAACCCCAGCTCTTAATATACTCTCCTGCCCTTTGTGTCGGGGAGGCTGAGTATCCAGATCTGATCTGTGCTCTTTCCTCTATTGTTGGCAATAGTATCAGAATAAATCAATTTCTGTCTGCTCATCTTGCTAATGCGATTTTTCTTTAACATTCACTAATGACTTTGTGGAACCACAGGCACATCTCTGGACTGCCTAGCTTCAAACTCCTCTAACATGACCAAATAAACTACTGATTTATTTAAGCCACTATAGTCAGGTCACAATTACTGGTGGCTAAAAGCAATTCTTAATTAACAAGAAGCTTTCATATGCAAGAGTAAGGAAACCAGTAAACATATGGAAAAGTCTACTGATTCTGTAGAGTGTATCCTGGGAATGGGCTAATCAGAGTTAAAATGTTCTAATTTCCTTTTACTTTTAATTTAATTGGAACTTTATAAATTTAAGTATGCATAGTAAAATTAAAAATAATCACAAAAAAATTAAATGTTGAAGTATGTAACTTTTGATTTCATAGAAGTAAAACTTAGAAAAAGAAAACAGGGACATAACCTAATAGAAGATCAGTAAAATAGAGACAAAAATAATGTATATAAAAAGCCAGAGAGATAGAATGCCCCAAAGCAGATATTCCTTCATCAGATGTTAAATATGTGAAGTGACGGATGTGTTAATTAATTTGATTGCAGAAACCATTTCACAGTGGATATGTACATTAAATCATCATATCATGTATTCTAAAAAATAATGTTGTACAATATCGATATATGCATTATAATTTGTCAATCATACCTCAGTAAACCTGAGGGGTGGGGGAACAAAATAAAAGTTCTATATTTAAGGGATCTAAAAAATAACCTTGAATATACATAATGTAAATATTTATAAAACTACCAATCAGTCACACTCTTTTTTCCAGTAATTGAAAAGTTAGGCAGGAGAAAACACACATACACACACACACCATGATTTGCACCGAGCAATTAGACTTGATTTAATGGATATATTAAGAAATCTTTACCTAACAATAATCAAAGAATATAACTACATTTTTTAAAGAATATATAAAACATAAGCAATGTCCACGGTCTAGGTTGGAAAACGAACCTTAAATATCAAAAAATCAGTATCATACATATCACAGCATGTTCTTACAACATAATCAAAGGACAATAGCAGTAAAAACTGTAAAGTGACATTACCTATTTGGGAAATATTTAAAACAGTTTTCTAAACTGATCAAAGAAGATACCCTGGTGAGAAGAAGAAAATACTTAGAACTAAATGATAATAAAAATAATATATATTGAAACTCATGGTATTTAACTTAAATTGTACTTAAGGAGAAATGTATGTAATAGTATTATGTAAGTATTTTTAAATACTTGTATAAGAAAAAAATTGAATAATCAAATTTAATAAATTGTCAGTTAAGATGTTGAAAAAAGAGCAGCTGATTTAAAAATATAATTGAAGTAATAAAGATAAGAGTAAAAACTTAAGAAGCAGAAAAATATATAATAAGGAAGATCTAAATAGTTAGTGGTTGGTTTTTTGAAAAAACAGTAATAAAGTAAATAAAAAAAAACTCCATTAGAACTACTTAAAAAATGATAAAACACTCAAAAATATTTTAGGAATGGAAAAGGAATGTAATAGCAAATACAGCAGAAATTATATAGGTGAATTTATGCTCTTACAATTGAAAACTTTCTAGAAGCATCTGAAAAATAGCCTTATACAGGATATGTATATAACCTAAATAATAGTAGAACATTAAAAAAAGAAAACTCTAGACTCAGGTGGTTTAATAGGTGATCATTATAAAATATTAAATTAAGAGATTATTTTAGTTTCACACAAAAGTATCTAAACAATAGAAAATGAGAGACTTCTCTCCAGTTAATTTTATAATACTAACTGTAAATATAAAAATTAATCAAGGACTATAAAATAAACTATAGCTTAATCTCCTCATAAATCTAGTTTTAAAATTCCTAAATAAAATATTATATAAATCCAAACAAAATATATGCAAAGTCATGACAAAATGTTTATATTGCAAGATTCTAGGTTGACTTGACATTAGAAACCCATTATTGAAATCACCGTGTTACTGTTAATTGAATTTAGGAAAAAAATGATATTCTCAACTGTTGTAAAATACTCATATGATAAAATTCAAAAGCCATTCATGATACAATATTAAAATTAGAAATAGAAAAAGGTATAGCAAATATTACACTTAATAGTAAAATATTACAGGCATTCATTTTCAGATTGAATATCAGACAGCGATATCCATTATCACTGTTTCAACATTAATCTGAAGTTCTTTACAGTGTAGTAAAACAAGCAAAAGAAAAAGAAAAGGTGATATAAAGATTAGAAAGGATAAAACCAAACTGCCATTGTTGTATTTAATATAATTGTATACTGAGAAAACTCCAAATGTTTTACAAGTATTAGAATAAGGCAGTTTAGCAAGTTTCTGAGTATATGTTCAATAAAGAAAAAACTAATTGCTCTTCTATGCTCCAGTAAACAATGAGACAAAATTCCAATCATCAAAGCTATAAAAAATTATATAAAAGGAACTCTTATTTTAGATTAGATAGAGCAAGCAAACTGCATCTTATGTCTTCCACTAAATACAACCATAAACTTGGAAGCAATGTAGAAAGCAGTTATTTGAGGACTCTGAAAAGTGAATACGATCTTGTAGATCAGGAGAAAAGACCAGAACTCAAGGTACCACTGAACTAGTGGTGTACTTAACATCTTTTTACTTTCTGGTATTCTTCAGCTATAATATACACAAAGTGTAGTATAATTGGCCCTTACTCTTAGACAGAAACTGTTTAGAAAGCTTTGATGGCTAGGGTTAGAATGCTTAGTTAAATATACCTCTATCAAAAAGTCTCCATTTTCATTAGTGTAGTAAAACGGACTTGGTGGAGTTTTGAAAATCAAGACATACTTGAGATCAGGGGCACAGGGGATCTATAAGATCTCAGTTTCTCTTATTTGGAAGCTTAGAAGCCAAGTGTGTTTGCAATGCTTAGGCTCTTCTTTTATACTGTTTTTGAAACTGGGATGGCAATTATTAAAAATCAAATGTGGGATGTTCTATATTTGAGTCAGAATATCTACCATCTACCTTTATTATATTGGATAGAAGAATCATTTTCCATCATTGTTCCAGTTGTAATAGTCTCCTATAATATTTCCTATATTCTTACATTAAAGTTTTAAAGCATTTCTTCATACAGTTTTAGCATATATGGAACTGAAACTGATTATTTTTTTCTCTTTTACAGATAATCAGTTGTCCCAGGACCATGCTAATCTATAATTAACACTATTCTCAGTTATCATGTGGCCTCTTTGGCACCACATTCTGTTGCATTGGTCTGCTTATCTCTTCTACTGCCTTGAGTATTATAATTTATTAGTAGTGGTGTAATACATCATCGTGTTTGGCAGGGCCAATCCCCATCATTGTTTTTCTTCAGGATATCATATTTATTCTTGGCCTTTTGAATTTCCATATTCATTTATAAATCATATTATTAGGTTCCAGGAAAAATCATTTTACATCATTGTGTTGAATCTATAGATTAATGTGGAGATAACATGTATAATATAGCATGCCTTTCTACAGATGATCATTTAGTCAATCTTTAATTTATTAATATAGCATTATTATTTTTCCATAAAGCACATTTCGATTTTTCTTTAAAAAAAATACACGTTTTTATTATAAACGAATGTGACTGAATTTTTCTAAGAGGTTTTGGCATAATGATTTTATATTATACATTAACATCATTGTCATTTATCTAATGGACTCATGTTTTTCAAACCAATCTAGGAGTAATACTTATCTGAAAGACTCTGAAATGCTCAATTTTATTCTACAAATTATAATCATGACTATAACTATTAACACTTTGATTTTGAAAAACATGTGCAGTAAATGATGTTAGTGAAACATTTATTTTATAACATGGTTGCTAACATCACAAACATCAAATTCAATATCAAATTTAACTTTAACTTGTTTTAATTGGCTGTTTCGACTAAACTAGAAAATGTAAAAGAATCTGCCACATGTTATTTACCACGGCTACCCACATCTATTTCATGCTCATCTTTGGAACTCCAACTGTTGTATTGCCAGCCAGACTTACAAGTTTTGCAAGCTGTGCATTTCCAAGATGGCTGCTGCTGCTGCTGCTGATGGTTTCTGTTTTAACTACTCAGGTCTCAAAGGCAATCAAAAAAGGCTTCAGTCAGTGATTTAGGAGTCTTGAAATAACATAAAGGCAAAGTTGTCAATTGAGATTCCAACTTAGGTTGTAATTTCAGCTATGCTTATGGTTTGATAATTAATGGGGGACATTAAATTAAGCAATTAATTATATCTTCAGAGTCTTATTATTAATAATCTCTGTTCAGTTCCAGTTTTTTTACTATGGGCAACAGTCCTATATTTAAATGTTTTGGCTGACCTTCCTTTTTATTTAGCAGATATAAGGTTATTAAAGTAGTTATGAAGAAATATGACATTTTTAGTTGATCTGATAATTGGTATCTTTGATTCTCTAAAGGAATAATTGTGCTGGCTGACATTCAGACCAGTGTAAAAAGAGAGAGGAAATCATCACCCTTACAAGAGGGTAATGCAGTGCTATAGAAACAAATTATCTTGTTCAGGGTTGTTATAAACAATATAGTAGGGACATTTGTGGTGTAGTAGAAAGAATATGATTAGTTCCACCACTTAAAATATAGGTTCAGCTAAGTCTCAAACTCTGAAGAACTTTTTTTGCACATAGAAATGCAAAGATAATAGTTAAGGTAGTCTTGAGCAATACACACATGGCAAGATACCTTGCTTTACCAGTCAGCTAAACTTACTACAAGGGTATCACAATTTAGACAGTGTGGGATTTGTATACAACTAGATAAAAAGTGAAGGCATTTGTGTTGAGTATATATCTCTCCTTATTCTCTTTCTTCCTTATTCGCTTCTTACTTTCTGCCTTCTTAACCTTCTCATCTTCTAGAACTATAAATATTAGTGTACTCTGGAATTCAGGCTTCAAAATTCTTTTTTCTCTATACTTATTTAAAATAAATTCAGTATTCCGACTTTAAATATTACCTATAAGTGTATTGGTCCCAATTTTACATCTTCAGCCTAGCCCCTCTCAATTTTCTCTACAATAGATCCAGAAGAGAGGTAAAAAGAATCACTTTTGATTCTCATTTGTAACATGTCCAAAATCACTTTTGATTTTCAGTTCTGTACCAGACACCACTAATTGTCTATTGATGTTCATTCTCTCTGTCTTCTTTTCAGTAACTGAAACTCCTGAATTTTCACTGAGCATATGATCATATAGTAAGGGCTATTCAACTGACCCTTGAATAGTGTGAGGGTTAGAGACACTGATCCCCTGTGCAACTGAAATTCCATGTATAACTTTTGATTCCCCCAAAACTTAACTACTAATAGCCTACTATTGACTGAATGCCTTGCCAGTATCATAGTCAATTAACATATATTTTGTATATTATATGCATTATATACTATATTTTTACAATAAAATAAGCCAGAGAAAATGTTAAGAAAATCATAAGGAAGAGAAAATACTTTGTAGCACTGTACTGTATTTAATAATACTATAAGTTTGTGTTATCTGTTTATAGGATGAATCATCTGTCAGAAACTACATCAATATTATCTTAAATGATACAAAATACTGTAGATGTTATATATAGTACTAGCATTAGACATCAAAAATGAAAAGGTAATGTGGAAAAGAAATTCACATTTATTTGCAGTATAATGATTTATACATTGGTAATAAATAGCAGCAATATGATTACTTTATGGTAGCCTAGTGTAATCGATATAATTACTTCACAGTAGCCTGGGCAACATATTAAAAAATGAATCATTATAAAATTTTTATGGTATAGAGTATTACAGTCATATTCATAATACAATATTGAAAACATTATTAAATATTTTTAAAAACCACTTACCTGTGAGAATAGGCTGATATGAAGTTTCTCCAATTATGAGAGTCATAATATACAGTAATGTAATTCTCTGAAAGAAATGTTATAAAATAGTGAAAAAACTAACACATTACTAATTTTCTATGAAATATCACTTATGCCTATGTAACAATAGGCTATCCACTTCAATGCAAGTCTTGAATACAATGTTCTGCACAATGAGTGCTTAGGCAATTATGATGATGACACAAAAACATCACACGGTTATTAGATTTCCACATGAAGACACACACAAACACAACAGATAATTAATTGTATAGAGTGATGATGATATACTATTCATTAAGTAGAAGTGGATAATTATAAAGGCCTTCATCCTTGTCATCTAGGCGAGGAGGAGACGGAGGTGGGGTTGGTCTTGCTGTTTCAGGTGGCAGAGGTGGAAGAGATGGAGGACATGGAGGAAGTAAAGGGGAGGCAGGAGAGATGGGCATACTCCGTGTAACTTTACAGAGGTATGTTGAAAATTCTGTCTGACTTTTTTGCTTTTTAATTTCTCTGAAATATTTCTATATGCTACCAATCCTTCTTCCACTGTTTGCATTAGTTTCAGTGCCCACTGCGTAGAAGGGTCCATGTCATAGAAGAAGTCAAAAGCAGTCTTGAATAATTGGAGCACTTCTGCCAATTTGTCTAATGGCTGTTTGTTCCTGGCACTGCTTCTTCTAGTTCTTCTTCCTTTTTGTCTGGCACTGGTTCAAAAGCACTCATCTCCATCAAGATGTTTTCTGTTAATTCCTCTTGTGTGGTGTCTATTAGCTCCTGAATTTCTCCAAGATTAATATCTTGAAACCCTTCATCGCCCCCCCCCATCTTTTTTTGTCATATCCACAGTCTCTTTCATGATTTCCTCGATTGGCTCTGTCATATATCCTGTGAACGAAAGCACATATGGACAGTTTTCTCAAGTAGGACTTACTGTTTGGGGTATGATGGCTTCCAAGGCTTTTTTATAACAATTACGGTGTCTTGGATGGTGTAATCCTGCTAGACTTTCATGATGCTCTGTCTCTAAGGGATTAACAATCCTTTCCAAAGAGCACTGTGTGTAATGAGCTTTAAATGTCTGTGACCCTTGATCTAGAGGCTGAACAAGAGATGTTCTATTTGAGGGCACATAGACCACTTTGATGCCTTCAGTGATGAACTCATGGGGTTCTGGGTGAGCAGGGGCATTGTCCAAATTCAAAAGAACTTTAAAAGGCAGTCCTTCACAGGCAAGGTACTTCCTGACTCAGGGACAAAGCATGGATGGAACCAATCCAAGAAAAAGAATTTTCATTATCCAAACCTTCTTACTGTTAACCAAAAGACTGGCAGCTGGCGTTTATCTTTCTCCTTCAAGGCTTGAGGTCAGCAGCTTTATAGAGAAGGGCAGCCCTGATCATAAACCTTATTGCATTTGCACAAAACAGCAGTTAGCCTGTCCTTTCCTTCCTTATATCCTGGCACTCAGTTCTCTTCCTTACTGATAAATGTCCTTTGTGACTTTTTTTTTCCAGAATAGGTTACTTTTATCTGCATTAAAAACCTTTTCAGGTAGATATCCTTTTCCTCAATAATTTTCTTAATGGCATCGAGGAACTCCTCTGGTGAGTCTTAGTCTGCAGAAGATGCTTCTTCTGTTATCTAGGCATTTTTAAGCTAAAGCTTTTTTTTGAAATTATCAAACCATCTTTTGCTGGCATTAAGTTCTTCAGCTTTAGATCTTTCACCTTCCTTTTGCTTTGTTACATAATGAGTTTGTTTATTTTTTTCTTCAATCATGTTGAGTCTATAAGTTTGCCCTTCTTATGCCAATTCTACAGCCAAATAAAAGCTGCATTTTCAATACAAGATAACAAGGTATTGCACAAAAAGTGTAAGGTTTTCTTCCATGTGATACAGGTGTAGCTGCATCACAAATCCCTCCCCTTTTTTTTCTGCCATGGTCCTTACACGAAATTAATTTATTTTAAAATCATGAGCAATTGAAGCTTCAGACTTCAATCTGTGGTACACATCAAGCAATTCAACTTTTTCTTGTAATGCCATATCTTTTGTCTGTTTCTTTGGAGCACTTCTGGCATCACTAGTGGCGTTTTGTATGGGTCCCATGGTGTTATTCAAGGCTTATGGTGTTGCACTAAAGATGATGAAAAATATACAAGAACTGCAAGATATCACTTATTACTGCTATATACAATTTACTAAAAAGACAAACTACTCTCACAAAGATTAGCATCACACGGCTTTTAAACAGATATTTGCAACACTTGAGCTCACTGCAATAGCAATAGGAGGTGGCTATAAAATTATTACAATAGTACAGTCTATACTAAAGTTAATTTCATGCAGTTATGATTTAATACTGCATCTTTACATTTGTTTACAGTTGTCTTGACTGCAAATAGTGCCATGTATGGTTTGTAAGTGTTTGTATGCATAAGTTTTGATCATTTTTAACTTTATATAATAAATTAGTATATGTTTTATGGTAACAAATAATAAAATAGACTAGCAGCTTCATATATTTTTTACATTCATGACATCCAAACTTTTCCTTAATTTCTTCAATATTTCTAAGCTATATGAGAGTTTTTTCAAATTGTCACAAATATACAAAAATTTTTCCAGTATATTTCTTAAAAAAATTCACATATAAGTGGGCATGCATAGTTCAAATCCATGTTGTTCAACGGTCAGCTATATTTGTGGTATCATCTTTTCTTTCAGCTAATTGTTGCTATAAGACAAAAGTAGGGCCATGAGGATGCTAACGGAAGTGATGCATTCAATTCCTAGGTCATCTCCTTAAAGATGAAGCTATTTGTTCTGGAATTTCCTTTCACCTTTTGCTGAAATTGAGAAATGGAGGTGAGTCAGCTTGGAAAATAGTGCAGCAATAAGATTGGAAGGAGTGTGGGTCCCAAAATGACTTCTGGAGGAGAAACACCTTTCCATCCCTGAATGGCTTTCTCCTGAAATGTTTTGTGAGATAGATCTCAGCCTCTCTCTTCATTAAAACACTCTCAGTGTCTTTATTCTAGCAGCGTAGTCTGTTTTACACACTCCCCAAACCTAATCCTGCTTCATTTTTTTTTTTTCATCTTTGACGCCATTCACATTCCATCTTTAAGCCTTAAGCATACTTTGTTGGGTATACCTTCAAAATAGATACAAAATCTGATTATTCTAACCTACTTACATTGTCTAAATTACCATAATCTCCTACATGGATTATTGTAATAGTATCTAACAGGTCTTTTGTTTTCCTCAAATTTAGTTTTAAACTAACAGCTGGAGTGTTCTTTAAAAACATGTCAAATCATGTTACATACATGCCTAATTGCCTCTAATGGCTTCTACATTATTACTGAGTGAAAACAAACCACATCCTTACAAGAGTTTATGTAATATATTCTACTTTGACCTCTGTGAACTCATTTTCTATAACTTTACTTTTAGTCACATGTCCCCCCAGATTTTGGCCAATTTGCTGAGGACAGTTCCAATTCTATAACTTCCATTTGCCTGAAATTGTTTCATCTAAGATATCCACATGACTCACTCCATCATTTTCCTTAGATCTCTCCATAAGCATCATCTTATTAGTGAGGTCTTCCTTACAAAATATCAACTTCACATCATTTTCTTTTACTACCATTTTTATTACTCTGGTTTATTTTTTTCCAATATACTTATCACTTTTTTGACTTATAATGAATTCACTTTTTTAGGTTTTTTTATGACCTCTATGAGGACAGAGAGTTTTTTATTTTGTTTTGTTTTGTTTTAATTTCTGGTTCACTGCTATATTCCATGTCTGGAAAAGTGTTGAAGTGTAGCAATCGCTCAATAAATAATGCTTGAATTGAATAAACAATAATGAACATCTATCCATTAATGAACTATGAAACAACTATGACAAATGTTATTACAAAATAATACTTCATTAAATAAAAATAATCATAACAAAGTTCTTATTTAAAAAGGAACATTTACATAAGAATATTTTGATTAAAAACATATATGAAACATGACTGCATAAGATGTACCTTGCTCATATCCATTCCCTACTCCACAACAACAATATTCAATCCATCCACAGACAAAAGTGGCTTCATAGGCACTTTGGGATCCAGGTAGGAAACTGTGAAACTCTGGTGCAGTCCAAGATCAATGGGGAGCCATTTGACCAGGCACACTCAGGCTGACTACAGCTGTGGTCCCAGCTGTAGACCTAGAAATAAGTCTCTATCCCTGAGAACTCAGCTATAGTCCCACTTGGAATGATCCTGTTATCAGCACATACCCCAAGGGACCAAGGAGGAGTTATGCTCACTTGTACTTTGGGTAATAAACACATAGACCTTGGAACTTGCCATGAACCATGACATGGCCCATAAAACACTGAAGACCCTTTGACTGTGGTTTAAAAGCCCTGGAGATAAGCCTACCAAAGCCAGGCAGACTGTAGATTCTAAAAGAACTCTGTAACTGTGCCCCATCACATCTCAGCCACCTAAGAGTGCAGAGTCTCAGTGGGAGACAGTCCCATCTGCATTTCCAGAGATTCTTAAAGGACTCTATACTGAGCTTCAGCCTTTCCTCACCACAGTCTTTGACCAGTCCTCCTGGCACAGGGACCCAGCAGGAGACTTGCCCAGCTGCACCCCTCCCCCCGGAGCTCCTGAAGAGCCCTGTACTCAGCCCCAAAACATCACAGCTGTCTTTCAGCAATAGACCTGACAGCCCAGGGATCCAATAGAAGAAGCCTCTGTCTGTGCTCCTGGAGATCCTGAAAGTATCTTACATTTGGCTCCTGCCTCTCTCATTCAGTCTACAAGCAGAATTAGTGACCCTGGGAACTAGTGGGAGACATTCTCAGTTGTACCACAGAAAATCTTGAAAGGCCCCTACAGTTGGCACCAGTCCCTCCCTACATGGTCAGAGACCACTGTGGCCTCCTCACAAACCTAGTGGGAGACATGCCCATCTGTGTGTCCAGAGCCAGGTTTGTAGATATCAATTTTGATTGCAGAAACTAAAACAGCCCTGGGACTTGGTTCCAGTTTAGAAATAGTCCCATTCACCCAAGGAGCAATACAGAATCCACATATACCCTAGCCCCTGGTAACCAGCCAGATAACTGTGAACTCCACTGCGGACCTAGTGACAGCCTCATAACCAGCTTCAGCCTAGCTCAAATTCTGAAGGTAACTCCAAAAGAGAAATAACACTACAATGAAAGTATAGGACTTCAATATCTCACTTTGAACAATAAACAGTTTATCTAGAGAGAAAATTGGTAAGTAACTAGCCAACCTGTATGACACAAAAGCTCCTGTCATTGTAACAGACATATATAGAATATTCCATCCAGCAGCACCAGAATGCACACTCTTCTTGAGTGCATGTGAAACATTTTCTGGGATAGATCATATATTGGGTCACTAAACAAGCCCAAATATATTTAAGAAGATTAAAATTTTAAGATGAAAATTAAACAACACACTCTTGAAAATCAATGGGTCAAAAGAGAAATCAAAAGGAAAATCAGAAAATATCTTAAAACAAATTAAAAAAAAATGCATTATATCAAAATATGGAATGCAGAAAAAGCAGTGCTAAGAGGGAATTTCATAGCAATAAATACTACCCCAAGAAACAAGATAGAGCTCAAATAAACAATCTAGATTTACACCTCACAAAGTTAGAAATTGGAAAATTAGAATTAGAAAAATTCTATTCTAATTAGAAAAATTAGAAAAAGAATAGAAAAATTAGAAATTAGGAAAAGAATTTGGAAAAGAAGAGAAATTTGAAAAAGAATAAACTTGGCCTAAAGTTATAAGAAGGCAGGTAATAATGAAGATTAGAATAGAAATAACTGAACTAGAGACTAGAAAGAAAATATAAAAAAATTAATGAAACTGAGTTGCTTTTTTGAAAAGATAAACAAAAATGACAAACTTTTAGCTACATTAACCAAGAAAAAAGAAAGGATTTAAAAAAAATTATTGATGAAAGAAGAGACCTTACAACTGACACAATAGAAATACAAAGGATCATAGGAGACTACTTATAAACATGTATACATCAACAAGTTGTATAACTTAGAAGAAATGGATAAATTCCTAGAAATAAGCTACTTGCCAAGACTGAATCATGAAGAAGTAGTAAATTTGAAAAGACTAATGATGACTTAGGAGATTAAAGATAATCGATATCTCCAGAAAAAGAAAAGCCCAGGAACAGATGGATATACTTGTTAATTAATTCTACCAAATATTTAAAAAAAATTAAGACTAATCTTTCTCAAATTTTTATAGGAAATTTAAGTAAAGGGAAAATACTCAAACTCATTTTACAAGGCTAACATTACCTTGATACCAAAGCAAGAATAAGACATTAAAGAAAATAAAATGACAAGCCGATATTCCTGATATATATATAGATGCAAAAATTCTCAACAAAATTCTAGCAAAACAAATTCAAAAACACATTACAAAGATTATATGTCATGATCAAATGAGATTTATTCCTGGAATGCAAGAATGCTTTAACATATGCAAATCAAAAAATGTTATAAACCACTTTAACAGGATAAAAGATAAAAACCATTTCATCCTCTCGATAGTCGCAGAAAAGCATTTGACAAAATTTAGCATCCATTCATGATAAAAGCTGTCAACAAATTGGGCATAGATGGAATGTGTCCCATCATAATAAGGACTATATATGACAAGTCCACAGATAACATCATACTCAGTGGTAAAAACTGAAAGCTTTTCTTCTAAGATCAAGGAACAAGACAAAGGTATCTACCCTCACTGGTTCTATTCTATATAATACTGGAAGTCCTGATTAAAAAACAAACCTGAGAAAGAAGAACAAAGCTGGAGACATCACACTTCCCACTTTTAAACTATATAACATAGCTATAGTAATCAAAACAGTATGATACTGGCATAAAAACAGACACACAGACCAATGGAATTGAATAGAGTCCAGAAATAAACTCATACTTAAATGTTTGACTATTATTTGACAAGGAAGCTAACAATACTCAATGAGGAAAAGACAGTCTTTCCTATAAATGGTGCTGGGAAACCTGAATATGCACATACAAAAGAATAAACTTAGACCATTGTCATGCACCGCTCACAAAAATTAACCCAAAATGGATTAAGGACTTAAATGTAAGAAGACACAAAACCATAAAACTCATAGAAGAAAACATAGGAAAAAGCTTCTTGACATTGGTCTTGACAATATTTTTTTTAATTCAACATGAAAAGCACAACAACAAAAGCAAAATAAACAAGCAGGACTATATCAAACTAAAAAGTTTCTGCACAGGAAAAGAAACAACAGAATAAGGCAGAAACCTACAAAATGGGAGAAAATATTTACAAACCATATATCAGATAAAGAGAAAATATACAAAACATACAGGAAACTCATATAACTCAATAGCAAAAAATAGTAATAATCTGATTAAAAAATGAGCAAAGGACCTTAATACATATTTTTCTAAGAAAATATATAATGGCCAAGAGGTACATGAAGAGATATTCAACATCAGTAATTATTGACGAAATGCAAATCAAAACCACAATGAGATAACACCTTTCACATGTTAGAATGGCTATCATCAAAGAGACAAAGATAATGAGAGCTGGTGAAGATGTAGAGAAAATAGAACCCTTATGCGTTGTTGGTGAAAATTTAAATTGGTGCAGTGGATATGGAAAACAGTAAAGGGGTTCCTCAAAAAATTAAAAATATAACTACCATATGATCCAGCAATTCCACCTCTGGGTATTTATCCAAAGGAAATGAAATCACTATATCAGAGAGATAGCTGTACCACCATGTTCATTGCAGCATTCTTCTTACAGCCAAGACCTGGAAACAGCTGGGGATCCACTAACAAATAAATGGATAAAGAAGATGTGATACATACATACAATGAAATATTATTCAGCCATAAAAAGAAGGAAATCCTACCATTTGTGACAACATAGATGGATCTTGAGGGTATTATGCTAAGTGAAATAAGTCAGAGAAAGACAAATGTGACCTTACCTATATGTGAAACCTAAAAAATGAAAAAGCCAAACTCAGAAACAGACAGTAGTATGATGGTTGCAAGGGGCTCTGGATGAGCAAATGAGAAGATTTTGGTCAGAAGGTACAGACTTCTAGTTATAAGACAAATAAGTTCTGGAGACCCAATATGTAACATGGTGACTATAATTATACTTTACCCAAAAGTTACTTTAATACTTGAAATATTGAAATACTTATTTCAATACTGAACACAATTCAACAGTGAATACTTGAAAATTGCTAAGAGAATAGATCTTAAATGTTCTTTCCATAAAAATTATTATTTGAGGTGATGAATGTATTAACTAACTTTATTGTGGTAATCATTTCACCATATGTATGTGTATAAAATCACCACATTGACATCTTAAACTTATATAATGTCATATCAATTGTATTTCAATAAATCTGGAAAAAATATAAGTATCTATGAAACATTTTGATTGATATAATAGTTAATAATATTTAAATCCTGCTATCTTCTAGAGAATGTATTTGACTTAATACCTGTAATACTTTTTGAATTGGATAATACTGTTTTCCTTATTTTTCAAGTAATGAAATAGATGCCTCCCAGTTTAGTAACTTTCAAAGGTCACACAATTAAAATCAACTTCATCAATGTTCCCCTAAACCTCATTGCTATGCTGGCCCTGAAGGATACACTCACAATATTAACAGTAGTTTTCTTTACATAATAGATTTATAATAGATTACCACTTATTAATATTTGTAATTTATATTAGTATAATGAGAAAACAGTTTAACCACAAAAAATAAATGAATGTTATTAATAACAAAAATAGAAAAAAATACTTTTATAAAATACAATGTAAAGGTATTTTGGTTTAATAATACACCATAAGAGGAATACAAATGGTTAAAAAATATATAAAAAAATCTTTAGCCAGCTTTCTTATTTTTTTGTTCTTGTTTTAATGCTACATATTTTTTAATTCACTTTTTGTTCCTTCATCTTTGAGGCTGTGTATTCTTACCTCCTGTTGGCAATATTAAACTGTTCTTTAAAATTCTCTGTAATCATATTTAGAGCTTTTCCTAATCTTTGGAATTATTTTTCACCCCTTGTGATATAGTCTTTCTGCATGCTGACTTCCCCTGTTTATTCATCCTCCAGGCAGAGCGAGAGAGGGAGAGTGAGAGGGAAATCAATCCAGACACTATGGTGGCCAAAAAAATTATATGACTTGCCCTTAGCTTCTCTCTCTGTGCATCTGATGCTTTTCTAATTGTCTTCTCAGAAGCACAGCCAGAAAACAGGTAAATGTGGGCACATCTCTCAGCCAGTTTCCAATTTCCAGGAAAAAAGCAGAGAGAGAAGCTGTAAAACTTTCATCTAGTATAGTCTTAATGATTCAAAATGAAATCTTTTCTTCCTCATTCTTGTTGTATGGCACTCTTAACAGTTAAAATATATTAATCAAAGCATATATCCGCCCCCTCCCCCTAATCCCTCCCAAAACAAGAACAACTTAGTTTTATTCATGCAGTGCTGCCCGGACACTTTTTGTTCTCTGCCACCTGAAGACCATTAATTGTAGAGACTCTACCATTGTCAATCTTCTCATTTATTTTCTGTCCAATTGTTCATATTAAGAAATACTAATGGAGTAAAGGACGTCATTTTTGCCTCGACATCCAACAGAAATGCAGTGGACAGAGAGATAATTATATTATTGTTGGATACTTGGGATTTTGAACCGAAGTTCACACATTTGAAGAATCATCAAATTTCTTGCTATGTACCTTCTAATTACTGGCTTTGCTTTCTCTCTGATGAGGTGGACAGAGACTAAGTTGCCCAATCAGTTCCTTTGGCCTTCAGGTTGATGATGCTCTTCTTAGACTTTGATAATGGGTTCGCTGTTATTTCTGGTTTTCATCTTAAATGTACATCTTCTTTCTCTCTGTTTTCTAAGCATTGTAGCTGATTGTTGAGAGTTTCTGCACTGGTATCTAGAAGACAATTTAAACCAAAAATTATATTTTTAATTAGTTAATTCTTATTTAGCAGATTTGTTTTTGTGCTGACTCTTTGCAACTATATTTCAGAATTAACTTGTAAATAATTCTTATCTGACGTACATGTATCAGTGGTACCGTCTTCTGTTAAACAACACTCAAATTTGAGGGCACCTTTTCCCTATTAAAATTGTGTGCATAGATAGTGATGTACTTAGATTTACTTAAGGAAATAATGGTGTGTGGAAATACCATATTTCAATATTTTTATTTTATAACCAGTGAATACCATATGAACTCCATTCCTCACCTACCTCCTAGTCCCTGGCCCTATATCCCTTTCTGACTTTCTTACAAAGCTATGGAAGAAGATAATGACACACTAGTTCTGGAGCAAAAGTTCTGTACTTGTTTCTCCCCATCACATGAAAATATTCTCTTTTTCTTTGCTAGCCTCTTGATTTG
This sequence comes from Eidolon dupreanum, assembly GCA_028627145.1. Taxonomy (NCBI): domain Eukaryota; kingdom Metazoa; phylum Chordata; class Mammalia; order Chiroptera; family Pteropodidae; genus Eidolon; species Eidolon dupreanum. Next base: position 56,953,660 of record CM053515.1, read on the forward strand.
GAGTCAATACAGTGCAGCAGAAAGAAACTGGCTGTTGGAAAAATTTTAGCTCTGCTATTTGGTCAGCCTTCAGTGGGCAGGCTACCTACTTTTATGAGTTTGTTTATTCATTTGGTTAGCTGATGAAAGAGTTGCTTGAGATGACAAAGAGTAAGTGCCCAATGAACATAATTTTCATTTTTGATTCCCTGAACATCCAAAACAGCTCACTGTCTTAAAATGTGAAATTGATTAGATTTGGAAAAAGATGATCATTAGTGTTCCTTTATTCTCCAACCTTAGTATGTCTGCTTTCCAAAGAGCCTGGCAAAGTAAATCTGTTAAAAGCAGCAAAAACTCACATATGTACTATATTCTTTTCTTTTCCAAATTTCCCTCATAGAACTGGCAAACATACGCTATTCTCTGAAAATTGCTTAACACTTTACATCCCAGGAGTTAAAATCTTTACTGAGGAGGTAACATGTACCTGCTATGTAATAGATTCAGGAGATATGATTTTGTCATTGAGTATTCAACACTTAGCACAAATAGACATAATCTTTTCCCTCCTGAAGCTAAGTATTTAATAGGAAAATAGACATTAATCTAAAAACCATACACAAATATGAAATTGTAATTTTGACAAGTGCTAAAAGGAGGTTCATGACCTATTAAATACTTCTTTGGGATTGTGAACTAGTAAGAGAGATAAGGGAAAATTTTTATAAGGATGCAATTTTTGACTTGAGATTTGAATGTTTTGAAGGTTTAGTGAGGTGAATAGGAAAAGGAAAACACAGAATCAGCAGCATGGGCCTGTGGTACAAAGAAGAACTCCAAGTTCAACAGCCAGAGAGACTGCCTTTATGTGTAGAGAGGAGAGAATGAAGAGGAATGTGGTGTGGAAGAAGACACAATAGCTTGATAAGAGACATACCTTGTAGGGACTTTCAGGTTATTTTAGTTGTCGATTATAGAATAACAAACTACCCATAACTTAGTGGCATAAATCAATAGCCAGTTTATTATGCTCAAAGATACTATGTATCAGTAATTTGGAAAGGGCATGGTGTGAATGGCCCACCTCCACCTTATGATATCTTGGATGACCTGAGTGGATGTAGGCTGGAATGTTTGGGCCTGGAAGATCCACTTCTAAGATAGTTTCTTCATTCTCATATTGAGGAACTGAACTTGGATGGCTGAAGAATGGCTTAGCTGAGGCCATCAAACAGTGTCTACATGTAGTCCCTTTTGCATGTCAATCTTAGGGTCATCCAACTTCTTGTCAGCTTAGAACTCCAGAAGCAAGAGTTCGAACAACAAGAAAGCTGCATGATCTTATATGATCTAGTCTTGGGAGTCACAGTGTCACTTCTAATGTATGCCATTTTGTAAAGCAGTCACAGCTCTAGTAGAGAAAATATTGAATCCAGCTCTTGAAGGAAGAATTGTCAATCCATAGAACATGTTAAGAACTTGTTACTTGTACTCCAAGAATAATAGAAAAGGTTTTTAGCATTGGGTAATGATGTTTAAATGTGTATTTTTATAATAACACTGACAAAGGAGTGAGGAACAGATTACAGGAGAGCTGAAGTGGACACAAGTGGATAAGATGGATGTGAAAGAAGAAGTCCAGGTAAGAAATAGCATTAGCCTGGACTAGAATGGTATTGGTGGAGACAGAGAGAAGTGGATGACTTTTGGTGATATTTTGAATGTTAAATCAGAGAACTTGGTGGTAAATTAGGTAAGAGAGGTTAGAGAAAGGGACAAAGGTAATTCCTAGATTTTTTGCTTTGCACAGTTGGATAGATGATAAATCCCTTTCCTAAGATTAGGAACAGAACTAGAGATGAGACAGAGAGAAAGATGGTGAGTTTTATTTTGCAAATAATGAATTTGGGATAACTTTAAGATATCCAGAAGATGTTAAGTGACTAGTTGATTACATGGTTTTAGAGGAAAGAGAATAATATGAAATAAGAATAGAATAAGAATAAGATATAATCATCTCATCAATTGCATTATGTCACCTGTATTGGTTATCAGTTTTGTAGTAGTGCATGATTCATATATTGCTTAATGAACAAATATTTTTTTGAGCATCTACTATATGAATATTAGTGTATTAGGAGAGGGATTATGGATAAGTGTTTTACTCTTAAAGACACAAATAACAATTCAGTAAACATTGTAATGTAATATTCTTGTAATGATTTGAAGATGTAGGGAGGTCTTATGTAGACTACTAGTGGTAGGTAAGTCAGGTTTCAGTCAGTCATCTGAGGACATAGCTATTCTATCGTTCACATGCAAAGGGGTGATAAGCAAATCATATAATAAAAGTAAAGAACACCAGTTCAAAGTTGGATTATTATTAGATAAATCCTCATAATGAAAGGATATGATTTGCAATAGCATGATTTTGCTTGCTAGTTGATTAAATACAGCTTTGGCTTCTAGGTTGTGGCCCTCCCCATCAGTTCACTCTCTCCAGTATAATCTCTGCTCACAACACTTAGGGAATTTTAATTTATGGCTGTGCTCTAAAAAAAGAAGTTGTTAAAGGGAAATGCCAGCATCCCTGGGATTCTGGTACTCTCTAATCTTGTACCTTTCCTGTACAATAAATCATATTTTCCAGAGATTTTTGCAATTGTATAAATCACCTTGTGACAGGAGAATGATGTGTTATCAAACAGAAGATGCAAACAACTTTTAGAGCAATGCAGGTTATGAAATGTTATTGGGTAATGAAATCAACTTCACATTTCATGGCCAGAATTTAACAAAATAAAACAATATGATGAAATAGAAAATAATGGACTGAAATTGGTGCAATATCATAAAATATAATGAATTATGTTGCTATTATTATTATTCACATTAGATATCTCTATGGGCTAAAGTGGATGTGTACCTCTTGACCCCGTTAAAACTAAAGGAAAGAAACAGGCTCAACACTGCACCAGATTCGCGTGTAGTATTGACTCTATGTGTTCCATGTCAGGTTAATTTATAACCTAGCTGGCACCACCAGATAGATGCATTGAATATCTTTTCTAATATTTGATTGTATATTATTCATATGGAGATTTCTCTCTAAATTTTATATTTAATGGCAATAAATGCAAAATTTCTATTAATTTTAATGTTTTTTCCATATATTATAAGGAAAATAATTGTTTTGTATAAAATATCAATATTCCCAGAAAAATGGTGTTATTTCAGGGTGGGGATTTATTTTAGTCTTATTCATATATTGAGACCACCTAGCTCAGTGCTTGATAAATTGTAGTTGTTTTAAAACATGTTTGTTATAGCCATTGAATAAGTGAATTGATTTTTTATTAGTAGCATACAGGGCAACTATAATTCTGTGTAATCTCTCAACTTCAACATAAGAGAAAGATGCCAGTGTTTAAGGGGGCCTGGCATGCTCTTGTGGATGTTCTTCCCCTCTGTGATGACAGATGGGTAAAGCCTGGCTGCATAGCAACACATTATTCTCCTACTTCAAATCACCTGCCCCAGGCTTCAACTGTCCCTTTGAGAACATTATTCTGGTCCTCTAGCTCACTAATTCAGAATCATGTCACCATTTTCCATGTGGATAATAATGATAACATATTAACCAATAAACCTGAAGCTCTCTGATCTAAAGCTTTCTAGTAATCAAACTTTGTTTGGAAACCCATCCTTCCACCTAGGGTGTCCATCTCTGTTCCACCCCTCTTCCCTTCAGGGAGGAGTAGCAAAAATGAGCCTTTAAGTAGACCTTTCCACTGAGTTGCTGTGACCATTGGCATTGGTCATCAGAACAGGCTTTATTTTTAAGAGAACTAGGCAGCACTGATAATAGCATGATATATAGGCTCTGAAGGGATTACATCTATCCTGACTGAACTCCCAAGCCTGGCATTCCATGGCAGTTTCTCACCTACTCCAGCTCAATAATCTTGCTTTAACTAATCATCACAGTGACTTCTCATATCTAAGTGAGAAATTCAGAAAATTTCTCTATAAGTCCATCTTTATAATCCATCTACCACATCAAAACCTCATTGTCTGGCTTACCTAGACTTAGAAGACTTGAGAAAATGAGTCTTTTTTTAATTTTTTTGAAACAAAGATGAGAGATATTGGCAAGGTGAGAGACAGTGGAGAGAAAAATTCTTTCTTATGTTCAAATAAGTGAGATCACATCCTCTGTGTTCAAATATCTCAGCAGTACTCCTGTCCCTCCTGGCCTTATTCTGAACTCAAATATTGGGATTTTCTTCCTTCCTCCCTCTCTCTCTCTCTCTCTCTCTCTCTCTCTCTCTCCCCCCCTTTCCTTCTTTCCTTCCTTCCTTCCTTCCTTCCTTCCTTCCTTCCTTCCTTCCTTCTTTTGTTCCTTCCTTCATTCCTTCTTTTTTTTTTAAATATGGAAGTTGTTTCTTAATTATCTTTTGCTGAAGTATCAATTTCTCAGAGATATCTTTGAATACTTATTTAAAAAGAATGCCACTAATACCTTTGATTTCTTTTAAAAGCCTTAAAGCCCACATTATCAAAGAAAATCATTTATTTGGTGAGGAAGAACTACTAGAGAGTTGATTTATCCAAAATATTAATGAGATCACATAAAGAAACTATACCTTTTGAGTTTAGAAATAAAAATGTAAAAAATAAGCGGTATTCCTATGTTCACTGGTTGAGATTTCTCAAGATATCAATCTGTTTGGTGACAGAAAATTTAACTACCCCAAAAAGATAGTTTTCAGCAGAACTATTAATTCTGTAATAGTTATATTCAGATTCTTTCCTACAGTCATTTGCTCCCATGTCAGACAATGTCAAGGATATGGTCATTATGGGGTTCTAGTGAGCTGCTGCGATTCTGTAAGCAAAATGAGACATGCATAAGCTGATTTTTTCTATGTCAAAGTATCATTCTTATTTGATCAAATGTTGATAGATTATTGAGAAGGAGAGCACAGCTGGGCTTTTGGAACCAAATATGTGTTACTCCACAAGGCTTATTCCCCCACTATCTCTTTGGCAGCATCTTGAAGGAGCGTTGGCTTCTAATGATTAACTTATTTAGAGTAATACTTGACTGAATTGAACTCCTAGAGATGAGTGAATCTATAGAGGGTACATCAGTAAACCTTAAGCACCGGAACATTTTTGGTTTTTTGAACACTGAAACTGTGTTTGGGAGAGATTTTTGTTGTCGTTGAATTTTAGAACTTCCAGTAAAAAAAAATCATAAGTTTTTTTCAGATACTTTAGTGTTGTTCAGACTCAATCAGAAAACTATATAATGAGTTGGATCTTCTTTAAAGAATTGCATACAATTTTTAGATAGTCTTATTTTTATATATATTTTTATACCAATACATTCAATAATCAAAAATATTTTTGAGTCTTCTTATCTATCTGACAAAATTAAGGGTCATGGGATTATGAAAATAATTTATTTTCTTTGCATATACCCCCTTCCTCAGCAGCTTACCAAATCTCTGGGGGTTTATGTAGTATTCTATTTTGTATTGTAATTATTTGTGTATATTTTATTTATCATTATAGAATTATCTAAAATAATTTTCTTGATCATATTATTTCGATGCACCATCATTTTTGGAAAAGTCTGCTACACAGTAAAAAAGTCAGAATTTACTGGGGGAAAGATTAATAGATTAGTCTTTATATTTTTAAAGGAAAGATTTTGCTGTGAAGCTAGTTTCTCCAGGCTATAAAGGTGAGAATAAACCTATCAGCAGATAATAAACTAAATGGAGTGTTCAGGAGACACAGCCGTTGAAATAGAATGGGTGTTTTAATTAAAAATGGCAGATTGCCTAAGTATATTTAACTCTTCTCCCTTCTGACACCCACTAAATGCCAAAGGATTTTTAAAAAGACATATTCTCAAGGACTGAAAAAGACAAAGTGAAGACAATCCAGTAAGAAAATGTCAGAAGCTAGAATAGTGACAATGACTTAGTAGACCTGAGGAAACTGAATCCTAAGCTTGAAGAAGGGAAATCTATTAAGCAATATTATAGCTATAGTGGGATTAACCCCCAAAGTGTCATCATTTGGAAGGTCAAATTGCCTTTAGAAGTGGTGATAAAAATGAGGTTAAAAACAGGAGGGTTATTTTAAAGTCTATGTAAAGAACAGATCCCATAACCCCTCCTGAATTTCACACTGCCAGACATTCCCTCACAGTATGCGAGTCTCTTAAAAAATAAATAAATAAATAAAATGAGCAGAGTGACAGATCGAAATAGATATCTGAATTGCCTACAAATATACATGAAACTTGGGAACACCAACAATAAAAATATAAAAGATCTGATAGAATTGAAATTGCAAACAATAAGGACTGAGTAATTTACCATTAAGAGAATACCAAAAAGCTAAAAACAATTAAAGAGAGGTTCTACTTGATTGATTATCATACTTACAAATTAAACTAACACTGAGATGTTTTGATTTTATATTGAGGGAAAATAGATGGGTGTTCAATTTCTGGGGCAACAGTAGAGAAATGAAAATTCTATTATAATGGTGGTGGAATTGTTAATGAGCAACATCAATTTGTCTGGTCTTTCCTAGACAATAATATATAGTATTTTCAATTTTTTTCTACCTGTGTAATCTAAAGAAACTATAACATTAACACACAGAAGCATTCACCAGGTCTTCATCTTAGGCTTATTTTTCCTAAGCAGAGCTGAAGTTAGTTAGCCTTGATGTCCATCACATAACAAGTGGAATGTATATTTGACTAGTTTAGATTTCTGATATACTTGGTAGCATATATTACTTATTCTGCTGTGTCTGGATTATTTCATTTTGGCATAATGTTCTCCAAGTTCATTCATGTTGCAGCAAAGAACAGTATTTTCTCTTTTATTTTTATGGTGGAATAATATTCCATTGTATGTATAGACCATATTTTCTTAATTAATTCATCTGTAGATGGACATTAAGGTTGTTTCCATGTCTTTGCTGTTATAAATGATGCTACAACAAACATGAGAGCATTAAATATATACAGCTTTTTTTTTTTTAGTTAACTATACCTCAATAAAAAATGAAAAAAAAAATAGAATGTACCTCTCTGAACATCACACAGCTGTCAGAAGCAACTAAACAAATCCACATTAAACATTATATAGAGTGAAGAAGTAGGAAACAGAGTGAGACAGACAGCACAATACCAACCACTACATTAAAGCATATGTACCTAAAATAATACTAAATAATGCATTTCCATGGGTTGAAAATATATATGTATAAACAAAGAGAGTGGGTCTGTATAAGGGAATTGTTGATGTTAGAAATGGGATTGCAGGTACAGAATAAATGAGAAAAAATGATAATGATAGTGTGTCTAAATAATGATGATGATTAGCACAATTTCCAGTCCCTGGAAGCCTTTACATAAACACTAATAGAAAGCAAACCACGAAAGGTAATCTGATGCAAGGGGAAATGCCCAACGCGGTACCTGATGCCTAGTTGTTTTTCAACAATTGCTTCTTGAACACTGAATGAATATATTAATTTGTGAAATAACAAGTGAAAAAATGAATGAATAATATGTGTTTTACATGCTATAAAGTGTATTGTATTGAAAGTATGTACACAAATGGGATGCAACCAAAGATTATTTTTTTCTACATAATTCAAATAAATGTGTGCTACAATGATTGATAATTGGTTTGCACTGGGACTTAGTTATGATTATTTATAAATTGAGGGAAAAATGCATAATTGATTCAGATAATGCTGATTGTGCTGAAAAAGCATAATGGTGGTTGAAATTCAATTCATTATATGCATTTCTGACAATCCTAGGGGCCCTTATGTCTAAACATAAAAAAGGAGACTATGATCAATTTGGAAATCTCTCTAAGGCAAACATATTTCAGTGGGAAATACATTTTCCTATCTACAATATTTAGTTCAGCATAATTAATATGAATAATTCAGGACAATTTCCTGATACTTATTATGTTTGAGAGCTTAGCTGGATTCTAACCGCCCTCAAAATGCAGTCAGAATGTAAATTTCTCAGGGAAGAATAGGAAGTAGGTAGTTTGATTAAAATGTAATGTGTATTTAGAATTAACAATACTCAGGGTCTTAACAAAATGACCTTGACAGTATTACTTTACAGAAACACATTTGCATAACTGTCATGATGACATCTCTCTCTCTCTCTCTTCCCACTCTTTCCCACACCTCTTTATGTATTTTTATCTTCTCCCTTGATCAATATACTTTCATGGAAAAGAGCATAGCTTATTTTATAGGTCATTTTAAGTTGAATGCCAGCTAAATGAGGAAGTGTGATTTTAATCTAAGAAAAGGAGACACAAAACTCTGCTTTTATAAAAATGAGAATGTTTGAATCAATTTGTACTGGGTCATATTTGCCATACTTCATTACATAGTAAGACATTCACCTTGTGAATGTCCAAGTTAGTTCTCTCTGTGTAAAGCCCAGAGAAAGGCATTAGGTTATAGGATGGGTTATAAGAGAACAGACTTTATATATCAAAGTATATATATATTTTTAATTTCGAGCTCTCTGAGTCAACTCGAAATCTTTTCAGTATGAAACAAAATATCTGAATAGAACTCCTAGACTGCTGATAAATGAAGGCAAAACTGCAACTAAGTGTTTTCCTTGACTTGGGGGATGATGAGATTTTCTTTCAGGGTCTTTTATATTTTGGATGACAACAGTTAGTTGTCCTGGCCTCAGAGAAATAACTGCTTTGATCTGGTCTTGGAGAGCCAGCAAGACTACTGGGACTGTGTGAGGGTGGACATTCCAGATTAAACAAAAAGGTGAAAAGGTGAAAAGAAAGGGAGAGGGGCCGGAGGCAAGAGTATCAGCTGGCAGTTGGTTATCGGCCAAAGAAATGATGATGAGGCCGTCAATTCAGACCAGTGGCTCCTAACTTTTTGGGGCTCACGTGTCTCTAGAATCTGACTAAAATTATGCCCATCAAATATACTTATGTTCATCTCTGCTTTCTTGTTACATGGAACTTTCCTGTTACATGAAACTCAGAAAGAATTGAGAGAAAAAGAAAATATAAGTTCCTGATGTCTTCTTTCAATTTTGTCTTTTCGATTTTTTAGAACTACGTTTCATATCTTTTAGATATGAAAGATCATCTGAGTTCAAATTTAGCTGTTATTTACATGTTGTGGGTCACTGGGCAACTTAATATTTTTAAGTAAGTTGCTTATGTCTTACATATATTATATAGAACATAGCTTTACAAAATCTGGTGCTTATAATAACTATTAATAGCTAATAACATTGTCTTTAAAACAAAAAAGTGAATTATTGTCCCAAAATTATAAATGTATGTATAATACATTTATATATACATATACACATATGTTTGTCTTTAGTTACTTGTTCAATCATTTCCTTTGGATGAAGACCTTTGTAGAAGTGGAATTGCTGCATGGAGATCAATCAAATGTACTATTTAAGGGAGTGGCTCCATAGTGTAGTGGTTAGCATGTCTGCTTTGCTCACAGAAGGTCCTGAGTTTGCACCCTGGGTGCACACCCCAAGCATGTGGGAAGAGATGCCCTGCCTTCAGAGATCTAATTCCCAAGGGGAAACGACAACATCCATGGGTCAGGGGTAGAAATGGGGGGAGGGGAAATTAAAGAGGGGAAAAAATGTACTATCTAAGTCATTTGATGCAAAATTCCAGATTGTTTTTTAATTTTTATTCTTTCTAGCAGTGTGTTTTACCTCCATACTTTTTCCAAATGCTGAGTAATATCATATTTTTTTAATCTTAATACTATAGTTAAAAAATATTCTTACCTACTATATTTCTATTTCCCCAATATATTAGGAATTGTACTTTTGTGTGTAAAATTAGCTATTTATATTTCTTCTCTTAGAATATTTACTGTTTATATTCTTAGTCTTCTTTCTCCATGTGTAGTTCATCTTTATCTAATCAATTTGTGAGAATTATTTGTATATTAAAATTATCACTAATTATGCTCACATGTAACTTAAGGCCTGAGAGCTCACCTGACCCCTCACTCACCTCTAATTTGATTTGCCAGCCAGTGAAAAACCTGGACCAGGACCTGTGGTGCTCATTCCCAGGGCAGTGCTATTCTCACTACAGAATCTAGTGCTTCTTATATTTCCTATTAGTAGGAAACATTTTTCTCAGTCTGTCTCAAATAAACTCTAATAAACTAAAAAACAAAAACAAAAACAAAACAAAACAAAAAAACAAAAAAAAAAACCTACTGATAACTAATAACATTGTCTTTTAAACAAAAATGTGAATTATTGTTCAATAATTTTTAGGCTAATTTTTCAGGTTTTATTGTTTTTTGTTTGTATCATCAAGACAATCATATATTCAGCTGTACTTTGTTTTTGATTGTCCTATGAAATTGACCTGGTGTGTATTAGATAAAGGATGGTGTTATTTTCTAGGAGTATGAAACCTAAGTGCAGAGAGATTTTATTCATAGTTCTGCTTAGTATTGTCTAACTATAGGAGGTAGGAAAATAAACTCACTATTAGATATGTCTGTTTACTACAAAAAGCTGTTTTGACTAAAGCAGTTCCACACTTTTAAGAAACATCTGGCATTGAAATAGTGATAGTGTCTAATATTGCTAAAATTTGCTGAACTAAGATTGATTGAAGCATTTGGGGCAATGATATATAAGCTTACAGTCCTAATATAGCAATCTTGGAAATCACTGAGACAACAGGAAATAATTCCTTATTTTGTAAATAAGCTGGAACAGAATTGACTAGTGGAAAGCTGGCCCCAGCTTCTCAAGACAGAAACAGGAGGCCCCAGGATAGTCACAGCTCAGGACTGCTACAATGTTCATCCTGCTGGTTCCAAGGATTCTTTGGAAATTTACAATAGAAACATAACTGAAGTGAGAGCCTAGAAATAAGTAGTCTCTTTCTCTTAAAAGAATCACAGTACTTCATCCTGAACTTGTGTTAGTGCCACTTGTCCCTTTGTCTACTCCACCTCCAATAAAAAGGGGGTTTGTCTAAAAATCTTCATTTTCTGAGTGACTAACTGGTGCCATTGTTCTCCGTATGTCTCCTCTATCTTTTTACTTCCCTTATCACATTACTTTATCCCAAGGAGAATTTGATCTTCATATCTTTCTTGCTGTTGGACTTAATACCTGTCTCCTGCCTTCTCAGCATTAACACTCAGATCCCCAGAGCCAACATAAATTTATTGAATCATCATGTGAAACAGATATGTTTCAGTTAGGATGTTTGTGGGTGCACATAACAGAAACCTAAACACAAAGTGCAGTGTCCTTAGCTCATATAAATGGATGTTGAGAGATGAGGCAGATTTTAGAATTGGACCATCCATGGATCGGGGCACATCTTTAAGGACTCAGGTCTTTGGTATTTCTCTCCACCCTGCTGTTCTGCTTCTTATGGTTCTTGTTTATGAGTGAAAAACTACCCCTGAAGATTATACGCAACTTTTCCGCTTAGTTACTGGCCGGATTTTGGTCATGCGCTCATTCCTAAACCAACATCTGGCAATAAAGATGAGACTATATTTAGATTAGGGTTTCTCAACTTTGTCACAATTGACATTTGGGATTAGATCATTCTGTTTTATGGGGAGCTGCCTTATGCATGGTAGGAGGTTTTACGGCATCCCCAAGTGCTACCCAGTAAATGCCATACCCCCTCCCCAATATGACAACCCAAAATATCTCTAGGCCTTGCTAAATGTCCCTAAAAGAAAACTGTCCCCAGTTGAGAACTACAGCTTTAGACTAATAAAGCTCACTAGCGAAGATAAAAATAAGCTAAACTTCCATTTTGGCACCCAGATATGAAATAGAGGTGATTACTCTACCCAAAGTAAGATTCTTTTAAGAATGAGGTAAAAGAGAATAGTGACATGTAAGTAATCCACATGCAAACTACATGTTTAAACCAAGTCTTGCTTTAATACTGATGCTGCTGTTCAATCCAGGATAATGTTGACGCTGTGCAGTTAGACTGCTATCCATTGCCTTATTGTTATGGAAGGGAAAGTCTATAATGCACAAGACATAGATGGAAAGAAGGAAGCCTCAATATAGAAGGGAGCCTTATTCCTTATGAAAGATTGACCGTGATTGCTCAAGTGTAAATACAGCCTGTGGCTTCTACTGATAGGAGAAACGAAGAGTTCTCAGTTATCTACAGTAACGCATTACTGTTAACAACCGAGATTTGACAGCGATTTCAAGATTTTCAGAACAGTTGTGGTGAGTTGTGGCACGATGGGATAAGCATTGTACCTTTTGAATAAATTGGATCATTTGGTAGCACTTGAACTTTCCTGTCTTTTTGTGTATCTATCAGATGGAATACCCAGTAGCAGGATTTATCTTGCTGCTATTCTGAATCTTTCCTGTACCCCTCATTTTGGTGTGAGGGAGACCCCTACTTTCCAGGAACCCATGTATAAGACAGATGTCCTCTATATCGTTTAATCATGAAGATGACAAGTATAAGATATGTATTAATTATTTTGGTGTTTACTGAAACATAGCTTGGTATAAACTATACTTACAGACTGTAGAATTATTATGTGTATTATTACATACTGGCATTAATCTTTTTCTTTTTTTGAGCCATCCCCAGACACTGGCTTGGATGCCTGGGGCACAGATTTCTGTTTAAATGCTAGTGGATGCAGGTATCAAGCTGCTTTCCTCTGGACTTACTGTCACTTGTATCACACAATGATGATCCTGTTATTTTAAACCAAGAGCCAGTCTCGGAGAAAGAAGGCTTTTGACATGGCTTATTTATTTAGCTGAAACGAGTCACCATGGAATGAAGTTACAAATTTGTGCATTCATTCATTCATTCATTCATTCATCATATATTTAGTTAGTAGGCATTATACAAGTTCCTACGGACATATTGATGATTAACCCACTTCCCATTTAGAATAAAGAAAAGTTCGGCTCATAGTCAGTGTTAATTTAATTTTACATAAACACACTTTTTTGAAGCTGAAACAAATGTGACTGGTTTTCAGTGTAAAAATAAAGTATAAAAATTGTTCTTAGGGTTATCTCTGAACAAAACTTGTCTCTAATCCTAATTTAACAGAAATGTATACATAAATTGGATTCATCCAATGACTCTCCGGCTAACAACTGTTCGAGAATGATGTTTACATCTTGTGTTGGAATGCTACTTTTTCTAGGATTTGACATTTTCAGCAATCAAGAATTATTATATGTTTTTTAAATTTATTTTTTATTTTTATTTTTATTCTTTAGGTGAGGCAAACCTTGGTTGACCTAACAGATTGCAAGGAGCTTGTCAGCTTACAAATCTCTTATTCTTTTATTTATTACGCCTACAGCACCTGGTCTTCCTAGGTGGTCTCCCACCCAAGTACTAACCAGGCCCGACCCTGTTTAGCTTCCGAGATCAGAAGAATTATTATATTTTTAAATGGAAATATCACTATGAAAAACAGACTGCTATAAATAGAATGATGTCATTTGTTTCCAAAGACTATTGCTATACTAGAGCAATGCAAAAAAATAATAAAAAAGAAATATATCATGGCAAAATTTGGGAGTAAGTTTAGGAATGTAATTTGCATGTTAACGCTCAACCCACAAACATTGCTGGAGAGTACTCTCAGCAAAATTGGGAAATAGATTAAAGCATGATCTCTGCCATTAAGGAACTCAGGGTCTGATGTGTAAGAAAAACATATAAACAGATGATTATACTAGGTTCTAAAAAGTGTCATATGAGAAATAAACAAAATTCTGTCAAAGGACAGATGCAGTAAACTTCTGAAAGCAATCTATAGGTCAAATTCTTAGCAGGAAACAAAGAATATTAACTGAAGTAAGAATTAACTAAGAATTAACTGAAAATAATTAATTAAATAAAACTTGGTGAAATAACTATTTACAGAGACATGGGCTGGATTTGGAGAAACAGAATAAAATGATGAGGCATTCAGGGACCAGCAACAGTGAAAGTCATGGGGCCAGAAGAGGCAGGAGGAAAATGTTGCTGGAAATCAAACACTCAGACATAGGAAAGAGACTTTCCATAGCACCCGAGGTCTTGAGTAGAAGAACAAGATGAACATAGCACTGTCCAACTTGTAGTTTAGGAGGAGAAAAAAGAGAGCACAGGGAGAAATGTGCAGAATAAATAACCTGACTTTTCACCCTTCCTGCATTTGACTTACTTTGTATTGCTTCCTCCAATTGGCTGTATCCAACTAGAAAACAGAGGGTATGGTGATGTATTCTACCGAATCAGCCCCTTGTCAAACAGGGAAGGAAAAAAAGAGCAAGAATGGTAAATCTGTTGCATGCCAGCAGAGTGGGATGCGTGGTGAGAATGTTGCTAGTTGGGCACAGACAGCTGAAACCAGGTTGAGAAAGGATTTGGGCTCTCATTTCACTTCATTTAGTAGAGATGAGAAGAAACTATCAGAGAGAAGAAAATTTGATTTTATCCTTTAACATTTCCCCTTGTTATATAATATTTTTCAGCAAAAGACTGTGTGTATATGAATGTGTATGCATGCATATGTATGTGTGCATTGTGCTGTCTCATTTGCATAAAGCAAGATTTTTAAGAAGATGATCTTCAAAAAGTATTTTCTAAGAAGACTTTTAACATTATTTCATAGAAACAACTACTATAAAACTACTAAAAAAGTTTTTTTTAATAGAAAAAAAGTACTGACCAGGATAAATTCATAATTACACCAAAAATGCAAAGTATTTATAAGTCTAATAATTATGCAGATCCTAATTTTTAGTTCATCACATCAGATATCAGGTTGATCAGAGATGCCCAGATGTTTCAGATTCTCATTAAAATGAAGGGGCTTAGTGTGCATTGAGATATGCTATTTTGCCCTCACGCCCATTTCATCTGGACTCCAAACAACTGAGCTTTTTAAAAGATCCTTTGAATAATTGGCCAAATACTTATATATTTCCATCAGTTTTTATAATTAGGTTGGCTTTTTTCCCTCCAAGTTTAGTTGGAAAAATGACAAAGGATGAGCTGTTTGTATATCATTAATATGTATCCTTGTTAACTAAAGTAAGCTCTTTAGTCAAGAGGAAGAGATTGGGCTAATGATGGTTTCTGGCCGTTTATCCTTTTTTTTTTTTTTTTTTGTCATTTTTCACTCTCTATATCCCCTTGATTGAGCCAATTGTGGCTATAAGCAATCAATAAAACTCCAGGTTCCACAACGTGGCACTTCTCTTGCATATATTATGTGAGATAGGGGAAATGAAGATATAACGTAGTTAATCCATAATGAGTTTAAGGAAAAAAAAACACACACTAAAACCTTTGAACAATTTCAAACAAACACAATACTCACATTTTGTGGGTACATACTTGTATAGAATTATGACTGGAACATTATTTTGTCAAAACAAATATGCAATATGAACCTAGAAAAGGTATACTTTAGTCATATACAGATTATATATCCCAATGTATATTCCATTAACATCTATTTGACTAAAAGTCATGTGCACATAGGCATTTTTAGCAATTGATAAGTTTTGAACCATTTCGATAGATCTTTTTTCTTTTTCACATACTAACAAGAAGGAAACAATATTGATATTTATTTTGGTACACAAGATATCAGCCAGTCAGTAAGCACTTTCCAGGTATGTTATTCACTGACCTATAGGCAATAAAAAATCATTTTCCAGCATGATTCCTCTCCACATCAAAGTAAATGGATTATAGAGAAATCTGAATCATAAGACCTTTGCAAATCTCTACTAGAAAATATATCAAATCATTAAATATTTTGAAAATAAATTTATTTAACATTATATGCTCGCACAGTGAAATGATTACTACTGTGAAGCCAAATAATATATCCATCTCTTCAGATAGCTACCTTTTTTTGGTAAGACCACATACAATACACTGTCTTAAGAAATTTTCATAACCTAATATAATATTGTTAACTATAGTCACCATACTGTACAATATATCTCTATATCTGTCCATGCTATATAACCACAACTTTCTGCCCTTTGACCAACGCTTCTGCACTTCTCTCACCTCCCTGTCCTTGGTAATCATTATTCTACTCTCTGCCTCTATGTATTTGACTATTTTAGATTCCACATATAAGTGAGATTGCGTGTTTTTTTTTTTTTTTCTTTCTGTCTGGCTTATTTCACTTAGCATAATGTCCTTATGTTCATCAATGTTAGTGAAAATGGTAAATATATACAATGAAATATTATTCAGCCTTAAAACAGAAATAAATTTGCTTATTTTAAGTATAATACATGTTATAGCAGTAGTTTTAAATGAGTGTTACTAAATAAAAGCTAAGCCAATGAAAAAAAAATCACCAAACTTGCATGGTGTATGGTGAACATAACATCTCTTAACGTAAAAAGATTATATTTTGTAGTCAGCAGTTGAAAGAAATCAACAAGACTATCAGGGATGCATCCTTAGTTTTATGATGTCCAAGTTTTAAGTAATTTCCACATTTTTAATCAGAGACCCTTCACTTGTAAAGCCTTTTGATTCAGAAAGGAAGAAATTATTTTGGTCTCTTAAGTCAATTAAAAGTCTGTAGTCTGTAATGAGCTATGACACAGTCTGGAATTTTACAGAATTTGGAGTCAGGGAGGTTGAGCGTTGGGAGTGTTTGCTAAATTAAATATGACCACATCACCATCAAACTTCTGTGTTCCTTGTCCCTCTTCACTTCACACTGAAGAGTAGATAACTTGGTTTGAAAAATGGTGTCACCGGTATGAATTTTTTGCATCCTTTCCTGTTAATCTAAAGAGCCCACGTGAGACCTGCCCCTGAGTAGTGATTCTGTCACCATGACAGTGTGAATGACAAGGATAATAAAGAGACATTGGGAAAGCAGATGTTGTTACACTGTTCTTGCTGCGTGACTTAGAAGCAAGGAGGAAAACTGAGTAGCGTGTCCTCTGAGCAGCTGGGGTTGATCTTGCTGATTGTGCCCAAGAACACTGGCTGATGCTTCTCCTCACTGCAATAATTGTGACAGAACAAATCCAAGCAACCCACCTCTCAATCAGTTCTGCTTTAAGAATCAGTGGGCTGCTATCAGAAGTTGACCATTTCTTAAAGAAATCCAAATGTAGACTCATAAAGACTGGATAAGGATCTTTAAGTTATGTGGCTTTCCTCCCTCCCTCCCTCTCATCTTTCCTTCCCTCCTTCCTTCTCGCAAACTCCCTTGCTTACTCCCTTCCTTCCCTTACTCCTTCTTTCTCTCTTTCCCCCTGTTTTTCTTCCTTCCCCTTTTCTCTTTTTGATCTTTCTATATTCAAATAATGAATCATTGCTATGTATTAGACAGTGTTGAAGCATTAGGAACACAGAAATGAATAAACAAAGTCCTTGCCCACTTGGAGCTGGTGAGGGGGAATTGAGGCATGCAACACACAAACAAATACACACACACACACACACACACACACACACACACACACACACACATATATATGTATGTATATATATATATACACATATATATGTATGTGTATATATGTATATATATGTATATATATATACACACATATATATATGTATATATATAAAATGTAATATTAGGTAGTTATATGCACTAAAGAGAAAAATAAAGGTGATAATAAAATAGAAAGTGTTATTAGGGTGGTTGTATTGATTTCTTAATGTTGTAACAAATTACCACAAACCCGATGGCTTAAAACAATCTATACTTATTTATAAGAGTACTGGAGGCCAAAAATCCTAAATTATGGTGTGGACAAAACTGTACTCTCTCTAAAGGCTCTAGGGGAGAATCTTTCCTTGCCTCTTCCAGTTTATGGTAGCTTCATGTGTCTCATGATAGTCAGCGCAAAACTCCAATCTCTGTCTCCATCTTTACATGTTCTCTCCTCTTCTGTCTCTTATGAGTACATTTGTCCTTGTGCTCACCTGGGTAATCCAAGATGATATCATCTCAATAACCAATTTAATTAGATTTGCAAAAACTTTTTTTTCCAAATAAAGTAACATTCACAGTTTCCAGGGATTAAGACATTGATATATTTTTGCAGAGAACCAACATTCAACCCACTACAGTGGTCAAGAAAAGCCCATCTGATAAATTGGTCAAGAAAGAGCTTTCAGATGAGATAATATTTGAATGGAGACCAGGTTAAAGTGAAGAAATGAGCCAATATGGAAATATTATGTAATAAAAAAATATATAGATCTGACTGTTCAACCAAAAAAAATTAATATCTTCATTAGTGTTTGAAATATCTATGAAGCATACTCCAAAAGAAGTTCTATATCCACTTTTTGGTGCCAGGAATAAATTAAAGTGCTAGAAGTTTCTTGAATTTTAATCACAGATTCTTACTGTGCTATCCACAGCTCCATAAACAATTGTGTGCCACAATAGGACCTCCACAGCCCATCTCCAATTCTACTCTTAGAATTTTATTTTTTCATATTACTAACATTTTCATTCTTCATAAAATGCACATAGTCCTGGTAAGCCCAAAGTTGATGTAAATGTAATGTGGAGATACCAACATGAGGAAACGAAGAAGAAGTAGGGATCTTTAAGAAGTTGGGAGGCGTGACAATAGAAGAATGAGCAAAGGGAGTGATTATTTTCCAAAATCAAATTAAGAAATTTCAAAATGTAGCTGAAACTGACCATAATAACCACAGTGGGCTTTACATGCTAGTGGGAAGTATCTTGCTCAGTGCAGGGAGAAAAATATTTTTCTTTTTTCTTTTTTTTTTTTTTTCCTATAGAAAGGATTCTCACTTCTGCTTCGTAACAATAATTCTTTATGCTGGAAGCAGAACAATTTCATTATATAGCAGAAAACAGTATGAGGTAGATCTGTTTTAGGTTCTTCAAGATTTTTTACTCATTGAAATTATACCTGCGACCTAGTTGTAAGTCAAATGAGGAGATTGCTTAACTGTTGTTTTTCCTTCTTTGCAGATTCTATAAGTCAATTTTATTCACCCATCTTTCCAAAACTGAATGTAATAATCCAATATTCCAAAAGTAAGCAGGACTACAGGATTTCTCCCCTTAATTATAGCATTTTAATTACCAGATAACACAAGGTGTTAAAGCTAAAAGGCATCTTCTACAATGTATATTGAAGAAACACAAGCTTTGTATGTAAGAACCAGAGAACTTGATTTCTAAACATGTGTCTGAAACCCAGTTTCCTCATCCGCAATGTGGTTAAATAATTGCCTTCACAAGATGTATATAAATATTTTTCTCTTAATATCAGTATGAAGGATACTCAAAATACTCAATGTATTTTAGCTTTGAGAACCCACTAAATATTGAAAGGCCTTCCAGCTCTTCTCTTTCATTATGTCTTTCTTTCCTAATGACTGGAGGCCTCATTCATAATTTGGGTTCATTTTAGTAAAAACTATCAACTTACTAGGTTAATGTCCTTAATGTTGATTAGAATCTGCAGTTGAAGCATTTCTAGGTGGGTTGTAGATATAATACATCAAGGATTAAGTTCTAAAGGCTTTTCATATTATTTAATCAGTCACCAAATGTATCCTGGAGTAGGAGACAAAGGCACCTTGGAAGACTGTTACCAGTGTGTACAATACAATATTGTTAACTACAGTCAATATGCTGTGCATTAGAGTCCAGTACTTATTCATTTTAAAACTGAAAGTTTGTATTCTTTGACCAATATCTCCCCATTTCCCGCAGCCCCTGGTAGCCACTGTTCTATCATTTCTGTGTTCCAGTTTTTGTTATTGTTGTGAGTTTTCAATATAAGTGATACCATACAGTATTTCTGTTTTTCTATCTGACCTTGTTTAACATAATGCCCTTGAGTTCAGCCAAATGGCTGAATTTCCTTCTTTGTTATGGTTGAATAAGTTAAATAATATAAGATTTTTATGCATTTATCAGTTGACAGGTTATCTTCATGTCCTGGATATTGTGAATGATGATGAAATGAATATAGGATTGTAGGTATCTTTTTGAGATAGTTATTTCTTTAGTATGAATATTCAGAAGTAGGATTGCTGAATCATATGGTAGTTCTTTTTTAAATTTTTTGAGAAACCTCCTTACTGTTTGCAGTGGTTGCATCAATTTGCATTCTTAACAACAGTGCACAGGGGTTCCCTTTTCTCTACATCTTCAACGATACTTGTTATTGCTTGTCTTTTTGGTAATAGCCACCCAAGTAGGTATGAGGTGATATCTCATTATGGTTTTGATTTGCATTTCCCTGATGATTAATAATGCTGAGCACCTTTTCATATACCTATTTGTATATTTTCTTTGGGAAAATGTCTATTCAATTCCTTTGCCCATTTTTTTAAATGGATTTCTTTTTTTTTTTTTTATTGTTGAGTAGTATAAATTACTTATATATTATGGGTGTGAAACCCTTATCAGATACATAGTTTGCAAATATTTTCTCCTGTTGGTTGCTTTTTCATTTTGCTAATTATTTCTTTTGCTGAATAGAAGCATTTTAGTTTGATATAGGCCTACTTGATTATTTTTGCTTTTGTTGCCTTGCTTTTGGTGTCATATTCAAAAATCATTGCCAAGACTAATGTAAAGAAGCTTTTTCCCTGTGATTTCTTCTGGGAGTTTTATGGTTCCAAGTCTAACATTTAAGTATTTTGTTGATTTCATGTTAATTTTTGTGAGTGGTGTAAGATAGGGGTCCAATTTCATCCTTTTGCATATGAATATGCAGTTTTCCCTAAGTTATTGTTATCGCAGACACTATCCTTTTCCCAGTGTGCATTCTTGATGCCTTGTCAAATATTAATTGAACATATATATATATGGTTTATTTTCAGGCTCCTAATTCTGTCCCATTAGTCTATGTGTCCATATTTTTATGCCAGTGACGTACTGTTTTGATTACTATAGCTCTGTGACATAGTTTGAAATCAGGAAGCATGATACCTCCAGTTCTTTTCTTCTTTCTCAAGATTACTTTACTATCAGGGGTGTTTTGTGGTTCTGTAGAAAATTTAGGATTGTTTGTTTTATTTCGGTGAAAAATGCTGTTGAATTTTGATGGGTATTATACGAAATCTATAAATCACTTTGAGCAGTATAGATATGAACAATATTAATTCTTCCAATTCATGAATGTGAGATATCTTTCCATTTACTTGCATCTTCTTCAATTCCTTTCATCAATGTGTTATATTTTTCACTGTTTTATGTACTTGTATTTGCTAAGAGAGTAGATTTTAATTGCTCCCGCCCCCACAATGCACACACAAAAGGTAACCATGTGATGTGACAGACATATTGACTAACTTTATTGTGGTAATCATTTCACTCTATAAACATATTCCAAATCATCACTTTGTATGCTTTAAATCTACATGATTTTATTTGTCAATTATACCTCAATAAAGCTGGGGAAAAACATGAATGTACAATCACTGGGAAATCACTTTAGCCATTAAGTTGAAAGGAGCAGATGAAAGATAGGAGCTGTGAGACTACTGTAATACAAAAATGGGCAAGAAGGCAGAAACAAAGAAAATCACTGAAACAATATCATCTATAACGCAGCACAGGGGAAGAACCTCTCCTGGGTGGGAATTCTGGCTGATATTCTCAATATGTATATTTTTTTAAAAAATATTTCACTCCAGATAGCTGCTTATCTTACTTTCTTGGGTTCACCCAAAAGCAGCCACATTGATCTCCCAGTCAGTGACTGTTGTCAGAAAAAAACAGCATCAAGCATTCTACTATTAAATTTAAAAAAATTAAAAAAAAATCTGTGAAGAAAATTTAAAAAGTTTTATTATTGTCTTTAGAAATAATTATAATTTTTGACCAACAAATTTTCCATGATAATCACAGTTATTTAGTCCATTGCAGAAGTGCTTCTACTGAATTAGGTTTAAACTTACAAGCCCTTCTTTTTTATTCAAATATTTCTTTAAAAATAATTCTAAGTATTTGTACTGAATTTAATGTAAACATGCTATTGACACTTCCTAGTAAAAAAAGTGATTGATGGTACATTTTCTGACTGTCACCTCACTTTCAGTTTTTATTTAAGAGGTGTGAAGAAATAGAAAAAAAAAATCATCTGTGATGGAAGCCAGATGAAAGCGTCATCCAAATGGCAGCAAGTTTTGGAAATTGTTTATTGTTGACAAAAACAGATTGTAGAAGGTCTGTCATGGGTGAAATGTAATTAATCTTCTTGAGAGGAAGGATGACTTTAAACAAAGAAAATAGAGAAAATTTTGAACATGTGACCTGATCTTCACTCCAGCTACACCTGTAATCCAAAGAGTTGTATGAGATGTGAAAGTAGAAGCAAGAACGAGAATCATAATTCTCTTTTGAAACAGTAGGAAGTATAAAGTAATGGACCAATAGCAAAATTTTGAAATGAATTTGTGACCTTAGAATGTCATACCTTGCCAAGTTATCATTTATGTGTGAAGACAGCCACATGAAATTTTCAGATATTTAAGCCTCAAAACATAAATAATTGGCCTCCTCTCTGAAAACACCCCAACTGAGAAACCAATAAAAATTATATAAAAAAAAGAATAGGAAAGTCATGTTATACAAGGAGTCTTGAGAAATGAAAAATAGGAACATGTTTTAAGTGAGTGTTAGTAAAATGTATTATTTTTCTCAAACTAGATATAAAAATAAATAGTTTATATTTTTCTGTTTGAATTTGATAAAATATCTAGATTCATTATTTTTTGAATTCATGGAAAACAGAAAGAGAACAAAGAAATACAATTTATTGATACTAGGTATAAACCATAATAAACTTTAAGAGCATCTGAATATATTAAATAAAATTAGAAATAAGTATAAAGAGGTATCAATAGGAATACTTGGAGAATATGGGTGATTTTAATGAAAATGCTCATATTCCATGAAAGAACCATCCTGAAAATGTTAGTTTCCCCCATAATCTTTATCTACCATATAAAGATTCAGAATATACTAAATAAAAACTGATTTAGGAGAAATTATAGAAGAAGAAGAGAGTGGGTGAGTTTAATGACATGGTTGGGAGTAAATGCTTTCTCCCTTTCTGAGAAGCAACTGTGAAGCCATGCTGACCTGGGCACCATTAGCAAATATCTTGTCCCCATGATGGCAGCCAAACTAATGACAGAACTGAAAGAGCTGAAAGTATGATGCGAGACTGGGGTGGGGGCAGAAGGTGAGTTTTTAAAGAAATCAAAGAACGCCTATCCCATAAGCCTAAAAAACAAATTATAGTCAAGAATTTTTATGTGAAACATACTTTTAGATACACCATGTTTTCTGAGAAGAGTTAACTTTTTTAACATGATCTGCAAGTTTTGTGAGATCTGCTTCATGCTAACTCCTCCACTTTGCAGCTGCTCCCCCCACTTTGCAACTGTTCTTGCCTCTTTCAGCTCCTTAGAAATATCTTGCTCCTTTTCTATACATATTTTGATATTGCTTTTCCCTCTGTTTAGAACTGTGTCTCATCCTACTGATCTCTCTACTATCCCAGCTAGACTTTTATTTAAGTGACTCTGCTCATCATTCAAAATAAACCAGTCATCACTCCCCAAATAAAGAACTCTTTTACTTCCAGTCGGGACCAGGTCCCATCCCTCTCCTACATGCTTATTACTTTGTACTTACCTTTAGAGGATTCATTATTTTCAAAATCTCCTTCGCATTGAATTGTAGGTAGGGATAATATATAATGCACATAATTTAATTTATAGAGCCTAGAAGAGTGCTAGTGCTTACTAGTTATTCTACAAATACTTGTCAGATGAATAAAGAAAAAGATAAAACGAGATAAAGTGGGTATGACTAATGTAATTACTAATGTGAAGTACACAGTTTCAGTTCTAACTTTACTTAAAGAAAATATGCTTTTGTTCCTCTAGTGATCGTGTAATATTTTAAAGATTAATTGAATTAAGGTCATAAAAGAAAAGGCTCAGTAGATTCTGCAGAGCATGTACCACACGGTCCACATTTCCCTGATGCATCAGAATATAAAATCTTAACACAGCCTTCTTGGGATTTCTTCAATGAAGCAGTGACTAGGGAAGATTTAAATAACATGATTATATTGGCTATCTTTCAAATTCCACAAAGAAAACATGTAAATTTCTCTCTGTGATAAACTGTTATTCTGTGTTCTCTAAATGTAGATGACACAACTAAGAAAAGGTAGTTAAAAAATAAGAATACATAAAAGCTTTAAAAAGAAAAAAAAAAACATTTAAAAGCTTCTAGAAGATAACTTTTGAGAGTATCTTCCTGATTTGAGGTGGTAGTGATTTTAAAACAGGATGCAGAAACCATTAACCCTAAATGGACAAATCAATTGATTATATTCAAATTAAGAACTTTTATTCATCAAAAGACACAAATAGAAAGTGATGGGACACACCACAATGAGGGGAAAGGTATTTTCAACATATATATCTGACAAGAGCTTATACCCAGAATATGTTGAGGACTCCAACAAATAAATTAGAAAAAGACCGAGTGCTTTACAAAAGAAGATATTCAAATAGTCAATAACATACAAAAAAGTACTTGGTCTTCAGGGAAATGCAAATTAATATCAAAATGAGATATCCCTTAGTACCCTTCAAAGGGGCTAAAATTATGATAATGCCAAATTTTACTGAGGATATGGAGCAATAGAAGCTCTCATCTACTGTTGATATAAGTGAAATTTGGCATAATCATTTTAATAATAAATCTACCTTATCTACTAGAGTTCAACATAGGGATGTTTTGTGTCCATGCAGTTTCACTGCTTATGTAAATATCCATCAGAACTTCAGCAAATATGCACAAATACATTTATGAGATGATTCATAGTTGCACTATTTGCAATAGCTTAATTGGAAACAACTCAAATGTCCAACAACAGGATACATCAATTGTAGTACATTCATACAATTAAAAAAGCAGCAAATACATGAAATACTGTTGCCTGAAACAATGTAGCATTGAGAAGAAGATATACCCACAGGTGCTACAGATTATATGATTCTACTTAATAGAAACACAGGTGTGCTCATTCTATTATATGCCCTTTCACATATAGCTTTTATAATTCTTAATATGTGTTATATTTCAAATTAAAAAGTTAATAACAAGAATCATACATATACATGCGCACACTTGCACCATACATAGATGCAGAACTTGTGGGAATTCATAGTGAAAATTGTGAATTGTTTAGAAATTATGAACAATAAAAACACTAAATACCAAAACATGTTGGATATAGCTAAAACTGCACTCAAAAGAAAATTTATATTCTACTAAATAAAATATTTAAAGAATATGAACTGGCATTAAATTCACACTAAAACATTTGAAAATTGAAAAAAAATAATTAAGAAGGTGTCTAAAACCTGATTTTATCAAAAGACTATGATAATAGATAAACCTTCAGAAAATCAATAAAAGGCTAGAGAAAAAGGAAAAGAAAAAAAAATGAGAGAGATAAACAGATATTATTTAAAATAAATTATATTTACAGAAAACAGTAAAATACAATGTAAAATAGAATTAAAAATATCATTTTACTTGATTACATAATATTTTCTCTGCTATGCTACATTTTCAATACAAATTTTACTTCTTCCTTATTTTCTCTATAAAATTATTTTTTCCAAATTTGGATATCAAATATTGAACATTTGCTTCTATATTTAGAGTCATATGAATTATATGATGTATCTAATATTCTGAAATTGTTAAATCTTTTTATTTTAAGGATATGATGGATTTTTAAAAAATAGTGAGAAATTTTTATTTGGATTAACGAAGACTAAATTAATTAATATTTAATTAATTTATATTTAAATAAAGATTTAAAATAAAATGATATTTAAATTAATGACTTCTATTTGAAAATAAATGTAAATAAAGCTTAGTAAATTCACATTGAAATAACTCAAGAAATACATGCAAGTGTAAACAGAAAAAATATTACTAATTTTCTCACACTTGGGAAGAAAAAGAAAACCATTTTTGTCAAGTGAAAAATTTTCTGGATAATTCCTTATGCAAATGTGGATATAGTATAAATGTAGGAATAGAGGTAGAAATTGCCTAAATAATAGAGAAATTCCATCACAGTGTAAATAGTTTCATATATATTTTTATGAAGTACTTTAAAATTTCCTGTTACTTAAATTTAAAGTGGCAAACTGGTTAAAATAAAAAAGAATAGCTGAAATTTATATATGTGTGTATATATATTTCTTAGTTACAGTAAATGCTACTAAAATAGTCCTACAAAATTACAAAAAAAATATAAAGCTGTTAGTAAAGTCTTTCTACCCTTCTTCCTATCTAAAGTGTTTGACTTTTCCATCATTATTGTTGTTTGTTGAGGTTTATAGCTGTTTTTCTTCCACTCTGTACCCGTAGAGATATTTAGCTAATTCTATATTCAGTTATACCTAATTATACCCAATGATAGATACCCAGTCCTTTTAGCCAGTTCCTTTATTTTCAGGATCATTATCCCAAGTTTTGATTCATTAATTATCTGTATTTTATTTTTAATACCTTCAAGAAGGATTCACAGTCATTATACTCTTTTCTTTATTACACACTAGAGAATCCCTATTGGATGTCTTTACACATGAAAAATAACCTGTTACATTTTCTTTGAACATTACGGACATGGTTCCATGATTCCGTTGTCATCTGTCATTAATCTTTGACTTCGACTTCTCAGTTTTCATCCCATTGCTGGTTTGGGTTGATGATTGATTTTATTGTGATGAATGCTTTATTTCTTGAATTCTTGTAATTTCTTCCTGTTTTTATTTAACTTAAAAAACAACTTGTCTTGTGTAATATTTTTTATGATATTTTCTTTCCATCAGCACTTTGTACTGCTCCACTTTCATCTGACTTAGGATTTGTACTAGAGATGTTTGTGTCTTAACTACTGTCTATGAGTGATGACTTGATTTTCTGCCTAGATGATTGACTTTCTTTTCTTTTTGATGTTTTGATTTTAATTGTTTTACCAGACATTTATCAGGGCAAATTGATCTGTATTAATAATTATGGGGATGTAAAGTACAGTATAGGGAACATAGTCAATAATATTGTAATAACTATGATGGTGCCAAGTGGGTACTAGATTTATCTGAGAGATCACTTCATAAATTATATAAATGTCTAACCACTGTTCTGTACACCTGAAACAAATATAAAATAATATTGATATATTATTATATGTCAACTATAATTGAAAAACAATTGATTTGTATCAAGATTCCTGAAATTTGAAGTGTCCTATGGATCTGAATCTAGCTTTTTTTAATTTCAGAAAATTTTTTACCACTATATATTAATACTCTTAAGAGCTACTTGTTGGGTTATTAATTCAAGTACACATATCTTTTTTTTTTGTGGATCACATATGTGAATGTAATTTCTCATGTTTATTATTTATTGTAACTTCGTGTCTATTATTATAATCTCATTGTGTTTATTTAATCTCTCTTTTCACCTCTTAATGTTGTTTTATGTTCTCACTTTTAATTTCTTTCTAAAAATTTATTTGGTTTCCATTAATTTCTTCAAAAGAATGAAACACTAGCAGGAATATATCTTCCTTCCTTTGGGTTATGATATAGTCCAAATGTTGTCACTTTTTTGCTGTTTTTATCCTTCTTTCCTTCCTTTCTTCATTTTCTTAATTGTCTGTTTTTGGTACAATTTCTTAATCTTAAATTTCTGTGTTGATTTCTTTTCTCTGCAACAGGTGTGCTAGAAGTCTGTTTTATTGGTTTAATGAAAGTATTCGATCTTGGATCTACCTGTTTTTTCATCTCCTACCCCTAATCTCACCCGTGGTCATCTCTCTCTTCTATTTGATATCCCGTGACATTCTTTCTTTTTTTTTTCCCACAACTTTCAAAGTTTTAAAACTTCTGTATTGTCCTAATAATGCATATATTTTCCTTCTTCCTTTTCATGATAATTTTTTCTGGTCTCACAGGAAATGAAATCAGTAACTTGAAGAGATATCTGCACTCCTATTTTCATTGCGACATTACTCATAATAGCCAAGATATAGAAATGACCAAATTGTTGGTTGACAGGTGAATAATAAAGAAATTAAGATATATAATGGAATATGTAATAAAATATATACATAAAGGGGTATTATTCAGCCTTAAAAAAGAAAATCTTGCCATTTGCGAGAATATGGATAAATGTGGAAGTTATTATGCTAAATGAAAAAGCCAGACATAAAGAAAAATTCTTCATGATCTCACTCATGTGTATAATCTAAAAATGTTGATTCATCGAAGCAGAGAATAGAACAGTGGTTACTAATGGCTACTAATAGTGAGGAAATGGGGTAAATGGGAAGATACTGGTCAAAATGTACAAAGGTGTGGTTATATGGGATGAGTAAGTTACAGAGAACTAATATACAGAATGATGACTATGTTAATAATACTGTATTGTATATCAGAAATTTATTTATAGAGTAGATTTTATGTGCTGTTACCACACACACACACACACACACACACACACACACACAAAGATAACTGTGAGGAGATGGATATGTTAATTAGCTTGACTATAGTAACTATTTCACTATGTATATGTATATCAAAATATATTGCTTTAAATATACTTTAATATACTTTAAATATATATGATTTTCATAAATAAATAAATGAAAATTTTTTATATAGTTTTCTTGGTGTCACACTCTAGTAGCCATCACATAAAAGCTATGAGATGGGGACTATTTCTTCTTTCCATTGGAAGGCTAACCTACAAGCATTTCTATTATAATGGAAGAGGTTAACCTTCTAAGATACTCCTTCATTGTCTCACTATTGTACCTCCCTGTCATCTCAACTATTGTGTTTCTGTATCCTTGACTCTACCTATATAGTAAACCACATTCTCTCTCCCCTAAATTTTTTGCATTATCCTTAAAGCATATTCTATTGTTTTCCACCTGTGAAACAAAGCAGAAGCATTCATTGTATTACATCAGATTCTTCCCTTTCTATTATTATTCAACCCTGACATCCCTTCTAATTTCAGTCTATCTACTTCTTTTAAAGTCAAGTTTCTTGAAAGAAACATCTACATGCATTGCATGTGTTTTCTCACTTTCTACTCATTATCAACAGACACTAATCTGGCTACTGCATACACTGATCCACTTGAAACTTCCATCCTCAATGTCAGCAACAATTTTCATGTTTTAAAGTTAAAAGCAACATTTTAAACTAATGTCTCTAGTTTTATGAGACCAAATATCTCAGGTGCTACATAA
This sequence comes from Eidolon dupreanum, assembly GCA_028627145.1. NCBI lineage: Eukaryota > Metazoa > Chordata > Mammalia > Chiroptera > Pteropodidae > Eidolon > Eidolon dupreanum. Next base: position 56,983,088 of record CM053515.1, read on the forward strand.
CTATTAATAATCTTCCTCTCAAAACCACATTTTTTTTCCCAGAAATGTTAGTCACTAATGTTTTCATAGTCCGTTCAGTTTCTTATATTCAACACAGTACTGGCCATCCTTTGCCTACCCAATCAATAACAAAGTCTTCTTTATTCTACCTCCGAAAGAACTCCAGACTTCATACTTCTCTCTATATATACTATCAAAGCCCTACTTTAAGTTGGGGTAATCTTTTCTTGGAATATTGCAATAAGCTGCTAATATTTGTTTCCTTTCAGACACAATATCTCTGTAAAGTTGATTCTTTACTGCAGCTAGAGATGTTCTAAAAATGAAACAATATGTTCTTTTCTCTCACGATCTTCAATAGATTCTTGCTTTTGCTTATAGTTCTCTTAAACCATCCATACTTAATGCAAACCAAAATCAAACCCCTTTGTCACTCTCATTAGTAAGTTAAAGTCAATGCATTTGTCAAATATTAGCTTAAACCTCACATATTCAGAGAGCATTTTTCTGACAGTTCTGACTAGATGAAGTCTTCTCGTTATACTCTTCCATAGTAGACTCTGGGACTTGGTTAAGTTATCACAATTGTAGTTAACTGTGATGTAAACATGTTCACTTAGTGTCTGTTTCTCAGTTTAGACTCTGAGTTATGTAAGAGCAGGAACAATATTATCTTCTTGGATATACAAAGAATTGGGAAGACAAGTATCTAATATGAATTTGTAGAATGAAGAAATAAAATTCCAGTGGTTTGAGAGACAACTATCACTTTCTCACTCTTAGAGACTGAGAATACTAGCAATATCTCTCTACCTTCTGGAAACTTTCCTCTCTTCCCTCAGGCAAAAGTCTAGCTTTTCTGTTGCTGTGAAGTACAGTTATTAAGCTATCATTCTAGTGTTAATTGTCATGGCATTTTAATGTTATTTCAACAAATCAGTAAATTCTAGTATATGAAAAAGCTCTGGATAAATTAATTTTCTGTATAGACTTAAGGCAGAAGAAAAAAATCAATTTCCTTTAGTTAAAAAAAAAAGGAGGGGTATTATGTACATGAAAAGCTAGAAATATATGCCACTTCAATGGCTGAACAGTTATTTAGTTTTAAGCAAATGAAAATACATGACCTAGTGGCTTAATTACTTATAACACTTAAGGCAATCTCATTACTTCTCCTAATTTATTTATAATCAAGTTATTTGCAATCCAATTATACTTTAAAGAAACACATCTAAGATTTTTTTCTCTGTCCAACACTAAGCTTTATAATATTTCATCTAGAGAAGATTCAGTATTAGTAAATATATAACATTTACATATTAAGCCAAAAGCACATCTACCCTCTCTTATTTTACTCATTTTTATTTAAAAGCCATTTATTTTAATTTGATCAAATTGTTAACATTGGTCTCACCTTTTTCAAATAGATTAGTTTGGCATAAATAATATGTCTTCTAAATTAATGTTGCTTCAGTTAATGACAGAGACTATTAACAACTCTACTTTCAAGAAATGCCATTAGATAATGAATCAGTCCTTTTCTTGCTTTTAAAAATGGCCTTGGGAAAGCTTATCATAAAGAAGTCAGTGATGTTCTCTTACAATGAGGATTAGAGAGTGATGACAAGTTTTCAACAAGAACAAATCAAGGACCCAGAAAATAGTTTACCTGTAGAGATTTTAGGACTACAATGAACAGCACAAGTCCAAAACTATGTAACAAGAAACTGTAACAGGTAAATTAGGAGGGAAAAAAATCAATGGTTTTCCCAGGACCATATAGTAAATCACTCATTGAACTGAATTTAAGACACCCTAGACTCCTCTACTTGCCCTTTTGGAAGGCAAATAAGTTTCTTCTTATATTTACATTTTTAAAGTTTAAATATAAACTTAAATTTGCTTTCTCTAATTGTGTTTCACTAATGAAGGTAAAGATAATTAAATTGTCAATTTGTCCAGTTTGTGTGTTAAATACATATAAATTCTCACGTGAATATATTATAATGTGTATTGCATTTCTATCTGGAAAAGATATTATTTCTATAAATATATAAAAGATAGTAGTGATATCAGAATAATAATAATAAGTTAACATTTATTAAGCACATACTGTTGTTAAATGTTTTTCTAAATATATTATACATATGTGTATATATTAAATTACTTAATGCTCACAATAACTCTATGGTGAAGGTACCATATTATCCTCATTCTTTTTAGATAAACACCAAATTTTAGTGATTTGCCCAAAGATAAGCAGCTGGTAAGTACACATGCAAATACATTTATGCTCAATGAATATTTTTGAGTATCTATGCTGTGTCAGGTAATATACTCCATAAATTCACACATTATCTCATTTTATTCTCTCAACACACCAGGGAGGGAGAAAACATTTAATTCTGAATTTTCTAAGGGAAACGTTTATTCAGCTTACCCAAGGAAGACTTTAGGGATTTGAACTCCGCACCCAGGATCCAAACCTGATTCCTATTACTCTGAAGTCTTGGCTTCCTGTATATTTCCACAGTACTGGGTTTTCCATAGTGATGATACTCATTTTCACATATTTGTTATTCTGAGGTCATATTCAGCAGTATTTAATGGTCTACCCAGCAAATGGTAAAAGAAAGCAAAGGTTTTAGGTCTCTTCATTGGGAAGAATCATTGCTATGTAATTTAAAAGTTAGAAAAGAAAAAGTCTCACATTGTGGTCTGTGCATTTAATTTTTCAATATGCCAAGTGAGTTGGCCTTAAGAAATCTCAATTTTACAACAAAAAGTCAAAATGTTCTCTTTTAATGTTTTGTTGGTTTGTTCTTTAGCCTTTAGATGGCTTTTGCAGTATAGCTGGAAAAAAGAAACATAATATTTGTGAGTAGAGTTGCTGCAGTGTAAAAATGACAACTCTGTCTTGTTAATGACTTGGCACTGACTTTAATAACTTAGGAAACTGGGAAGAATTAGATGAGCCAAACTTTATCATTCACTATACAGTTTTATATGTGCCTTATATTTATTGGAATTAAAGAGGAAAGTTAGAGAGCTTGTGGCATTTAATGATAGAATCATAAAGTAGAAACAGCATTTGGCTGAGAATTCCACTTCTGGTTCTATTTCTAACAGGAGAAACTTGTAAACTCTCTCATCTAAATTTCCTCAAATGCTAAAATACAGTAATCTGAGTATATTTAAGGTCATTTCCTGCTTAAAAGATTATGTTTTAATAGTAATAGCTATATTATTGAAGATGAGATAGCTAATTTCCATCCCTTCAGCTTTATGCCTCAGATTTCTGCTATAAAATATGAAAAGTAAATTCAATATTTTGCATGCTTCTAGATCAATGCTGTCCAATAGAATTACAGCATAAACCATATGCATGTTTTAAAATTTTCTAGAAGCTACATTTAAAAAGTAAAAAGAAATACATAAAATTGATTTTGTGAGATATTTAATATTATTTCAGCATATAATCAATATAAAAATATTGATGGTGTACTTGATAGTGTATTTTACATTCTTTTTATGATATAAAGACCTTTAAAATTTGATATGTATTTTACATTATAGAACATCACAATCCAGACTAGCCAAATTTGAAATGCTCATTAGCCACATGTGTCTAGTGGCTACTAGTGGCTTAAATTAATTACATAACAATCACAGGATGTTACACAAAAAATGCGCCTTCTTTGCAGCAGGCTAAAGAGAGACCTTTATATAATAAATCTTCTTCCTGGAAAAACAACAGAATACCCCAGGTGTAGAAATAGTCCATTAAACAAAATGAACAACCAAAGTGACAAGGTATCTCAGAAAGAAAGAGAAAAATATCTTCAGAAAATAAGCTTACAGACATAGATATATGTGACTTAAATGACAGAGAATTCAGGATGGTACTTCTGAGAAAACTCAATGAGATCCAAAACAACTCAAATCAACAATTTCAGGAATTGGAAAAAAACAACTAGATGAGCAGAGCAAGGAGATTGAAACCCTCAAAAGGAACTAAATAGAACTTCTGGAGATGAAGAACACACTACAAGAGTTGAAAAATGAAATAGCAAGCTTGAGAAATAGAGTTGACCAAATGGAGGAAAGGATCAGTGATATCGAAGACAGAAATCTAGAAATAAGTCAGAAAGAAGAAGAGAGAAACCAAAGAATGAAAAATAATGAGAGAAATACAACTAGCTTATATTATCAGGAGAGAAAATATAAGAATGATGAGCATTACTGAAGGTGAAGAAAAGGAGCAGGGACTAGAAAGCATTTTCAGAAAAATAGTGGATGAGAATTTCCCAAATCAAGAAATGAGCTGGAGCCTGGAATTTAAGAAGTCAATGGAGCACCCAATTATCTCAACCCAAAAAGACCTTCACAAGGACACATTGTATTAAAGTTGTTAAAAAAATCAACAACAAAGACAGAATTCTCAGGGCAGCCAGGGAAAAGAAGACAGTAACATATGAAGAAAAACCCATTAGATTATCCTTGGACTTTTCAGCACAAACATTACCAGCCAGAAAGGAATGGAATCAAATATTTAAACTATTAAGTGGAAGGAACTACCAGCCTAGAATAATGTATTCAGTTAAGCTCTCCTTTAGATATGAAGGAGAAATCAAAACCTTTCCAGTCATACAAAAATTGAGGTAATTCTCCACTAGAAGGCCCACACTGCAGGAAATACTAAAGAGGTCAGCCCACCTAAAACAAATTAACAAAACAAAACAAAAAAATAATAATTTTGAATAAAGTGATGATCAGGCAAATAGAAGCAGAGGAGTGCAATCCTTACTAAGAACAGGGCATTATAAGCTTAAATACTAAGAAGAGAATTGCTATAGCAAGAACTGAATTATATAACATAAAACAAGAAGAATCAGAGGCAAAACCCACAAAAACTGGTCAAAATAAATAAAACAGAAACATAAGGACAAGGAAGCAATGGGAACACTGAGACACCAGAAAGCAAAAGATAAAATGGCTATAAGACCTCATATTGCAATAATCACCCTAAATGTAAATGCACTGAACTCACCAATAAAAAGGCACAGAGTTGCAGAATGGATCAAAAAACAAAACCCAACCATATACTGCCTCCAGGAGACACATCTCAGCTCCAAAGACAAATACAGACTCAAAGTGAAAGATGGAAAATGATATTTCAAGCAATGACATTCAGAGAAAAGTGGGTGTAGTGGTACCAATATTGGATGAAATAGACTTCAAAATAAAAAAGATAAAGAAATATACAGAAGAACATTTCATAATGATAAAAGGAATCATGTACCAAGAAGACATAACACTTATTAATATCTATGCTCCCAATCAGGGAGCCATGAAATATGTAAAGCAATTACTAACAGAACTAAAAGGAGAAACAGACCAAAACACTATTATAGTAGGGGGACCTAAATATCCCACTGTCAGATATGGACAGATTGTCCAAAGAGAAAATCAATAAAGAAATAATATCCTTCAATGACACATTAGACTAACGACATAATTGAATATACAGAGCCTTCCATCCCCCAAAGCTGCTTATACATTCTTCTCTAGTGCACATGAAACATTTTCAAGAATCAACCACACACTGAGACACAGAAATAGCCTAACCAAATATAAGAGGGTTGAAATCATACCAACCATATTCTCTAATCATAATACTTTGAAACTAGAGATCAACTGAAAAAAGAAATAAGGAAAAACTACAAATTCATGGAGATTCAACAACATGCTACCGAAGAATAAATAACTGGGCCAGGGAAGAAATAAAAAGAGAGATCAAGAAATACATTGAAATGAATAATAATGATAGTACAACATATCAAAACTTTTGTGACACAGCAAAAGCGGTCATAAGAGGAAATTTCATATCATTACAGGCCTATCTCCAAAAACAAGAATGAGCCCAAATAAACAACCTAATGCTTCATCTTAAAAGACTAGAAAAAGAAGAACAAATGAGGCCTAAAGTCAGCAGAAGGAAAGAAATTGTCAAAATTAGAGCAGAAATAAATGAAATTGAAAAAAAATAGAAAAAATAAATCCAACAAAGAGCTAGTCTTTGAGAAGGTTAATAAAATTGACAAACCCCTGGCTAGACTCACTAAATAAAAAGAGAAAGGAAACAAATAAACAAAATCAGGGATGAAAGAGGGGAAATTACAACTGACATCGCAGAAATACAAAGGATCATGCAAGAATACTATGAAACAATATATAACATCAAATTTAATAACCTAGAAGAAATGGACAAGTATTCAGAAAAATTCAATCTTCCTAGACTGAATCAAGAAGATCTGGAAAATCTAAATAGACCGATCAGCAGTATGGAAATTGAAACAATCATCAAAAACCTACCAAAAAGTTAAAGTCCAGGACCAGATGGCTTTACCAGTGAATTCTACCAAACATTCAAAGAAGATTTAATACCTGTTCTTCTCATACTATTCCAAAAAATTGAAGAGGAGGCAACACTTCCCAACTCATTTTATGAGGCCAATATTACTCTGATACTAAAACCTGGTAAAGATAACACACACACAAAAAAACTACAGACCAATACCTCTCAGGAACATAGATACAATAATCTTAAATAAGATACTAGCAAACTGAATACAACAACATATTAAAAAGATTATACACCACAATCAAGTAAGCTTCATCCCAGAGGCACAGGGATGGTTCAACATACGCAAATCGATTAATGCGATGCACCACATAAACCAATTAAAAAATAAGAATCATATGATCATATCAATAGATGCATAAAAATCTTTCGACAAGATATAACACTCATTTAGGATCAAAACACTTAATAAAATCAGTATAGAAGGAAAGTACCTTAACATAATAAAGGCTGTCTATGACAAACATTCAGCCAACGTTATACTTAATGGTGAAAAACTGAAAACCTTCCCTCTAAGATCAGGAACAAGGCAAGGCTGTCCACTATCACCATTGTTATTCAATATGACATTGGAGGTCCTAACGAGTGCAATTGGTCAAGAGAAAGCTATAAAAGGCATCCAAACAGGAAACAAAGAAGTCAATCTGTCACTATTGGTGGATGACGTGATTCTCTCTATAGAAAACCCTAAAGACTCCGCAAGAATACTACTAGAAACAATAAGTAAATACAGTAAAGTCTCTGGATACAAAATTGGTGTTCAAAAATCCATAGCATTTGCATACTGTAATAATGAAGTGTCAGAATAAGAAGTAGAAAAAATAATTCCTTTTGCAATTGCAATAAAAAGAATAATATACCTAGGAATAAATCTAACGAAATATGTGAGGGAACTATATAATGAAAACTACAAGACACCATTAATAGAAATCAAAGAAGATACAAAGAAATGGAAATATATTCCACGTTCTTGGATTGCAAGAATCAACATAGCTAAAATTACCATATTATCTAAAGCATTATACAGATTTAATTCAATCCCCATCAAATTCCATTGGCATTTTTTAAAGAAATAGAACAAAAAATCATCACATTTCTATGGAAGCACAAAAGACCCCGAATTGCCAAAGCCATCCTGAGAAAAAAGAATGATGCTGGAGGCATCACTCTGCCTGACCTCAAATTATACTACAAAGGAACAGTAACCAAAACGGCATGGTATTAGCAGGAACACAGACACACAGACCAGTGGAACCGAATTGAGAGTCCAGAAGGAAATCCATATTTATATGGGTAAATAATTTTTGACAAAGAAGCCAAAAACATACAGTGGAGAAAGGAAAGCCTCTTTAATAAACGGTGCTGGAAAAACTGGAAAGCCACATGCAAAAGAATGAAACTAGACTATTATCTAGCACCACACACCAAAAGTAACTTAAAATGGATTAAGGACCTAAATATAAGACCTGAAACGATAAAATGCATAGAAGAAAGCATAGAAACTAATCTCAAGGACCTTGGACTTAAAGAGGACTTTATGAATTTGACCTCTAAAGCAAGGGAAGTAAAAGCAAAAATAAATGAATGGGACTATATCAAACTAAAAACTTCTGCTCAGCAAAAGAAACCGTCAACAAGGTAAAAAGATAACCATCCAAATGGGAAAACATATTTGCAAGCAACACCTCTATTAAGGGACTAATATCCAAATGATACAAGTAACTCATACAGCTCAATGATGACAAAAATGTCAATAATCCAATCAAAAATGGGCAGAGGACCTGAACAGACACTTTTCTCTAGAGGACATACAAATGACCAACAAATATTTGAAAAGATGCTCAACATCGCTAGCTATTAGGGAAATGCAAATTAAAACCACAATGAGATACCATCTCACACCTGTTAGAATCGCTATAATCAACAGGACAAGTAAGAGCAAATGTTGGAGAGGATGCAAAGAAAAAGAAACCCTTATACGCTGCTGGTGGGACTGCAATTGGCACAGCCACTACGGAAAACAGTATGAAGGTTCCTCAAAAAACTAAGAATTGATCTACCATATGATCCAGCAATCCTTCTACTGAGTATTTACCCCAAAGTCTTGAAAACTCATATCTGAAAAGATATTCTGCACACCAATGTTCATAGCAGCATTATTCACAGTGTCCAGGACATGGAAGCAACCTAAGTGTCCTACGATAGATGATCAGCTAAAGAAGCTGTGGCAAATATATACAATGGAATATTACTCAGTTATAAGAAGAGATGAAATACTGCCATGTGTGACAATATGGATGAATCTCAAGATAATCATGCGAAGTGAAATAAGCCAGACGGGAAAAGTTGAAAATCACATGGTATCACTTATATGTGGGATATAAACCTAAAAGCAACAAATGAACAGGACAAACAAACAGAGACTCATGACATAGACTATAGACTAGTAGTTACCAGAGTATAGAGAGTGTGGGGGGAGGGGAAGAGGGGAGGTAAAGTGGGTCAAATATAGGGGGTAGGGGGAGGTGAGTGGGTAAAGGAGATTAAATATATGGTAGCTAAAGGAAACTGGACTTTGTGTGGTAAACACACAATAGAATATACAGATGCCAAATTATAATGCACATCTGAAAATTATACAATTGTATTAACCAATATTACCCCAATAAACTTAATTTTTAAAAAGTTAAAAAAATTGCTATCAAAAACATATTAGGGATGCAAATTAAAATTCTTAGCAATTACAAACTTTAATGAGTGTTTACAATGTTAGCACTTTGCTGGAAAAAGGAGGGAGGAAGGCTTCTCTTGAGAGTAGGGAAAGTTATAAACTGCTGGAGTCTAGGACCTGTTTACTGCCTGTCTGCATAAAAAAAGAGGGAGTTTTTTTTTTTTCATTTGCATAAAGAATGAGGCCTGTAAGATCAGTCACTCCCTGGATGTTCAGAACTAGAAAAAAAAAAACATAAAAGAAAGGATTGTCCCTTTGAGGGCATAGGAATTCAGTGTCTAAGAACAAGTCATTCATAAGTTTAGTGCTCCCAAATAAGGAAATTCAAGTGAAAGTCATAAATAGCGGTGTCCTCCTTTGAACAATGAAGGTTCTGAACTAGACGATTTCTAATTTTCCATTCAGCTCTGCTATACTAGGTCTCCTTGCAGGACGTAATCAGCCTGAAATGGTTGATATGGATCCTCTGTGCTTTATGAGTTGGGATTAGGGAGCCATCCTACTCAATTATTTGAGTATTTTAAGTGTTCATGGGCAAGGAAGAAAGTGAATCGAGTCTTGAGGGGTCAGTAGCATGTGTTTGTGTGGAGAAGATGCAGGCAGGAACTCATGAGAGGGCAACCACAGGAATCAAGACTTGGAGGTGCAGTCAAGGAAAATTAAAACTGACTGCAGAAAATCTAAGAGAAGTAGCAGGAAAAGAGCCATGGAAGAGTCTGGGAAGAAGGCATCTCTGCTTATGGGAGAGCTGATGACACTAAAATGGGCCAACATCATAGATAATTTCATACCAGTAAGAACTTAACAACAATAATAATAAAATAGAACAATTAGCACAATATACAATAATAAAAAGTGATGTGAATACTCTCTATCTATTTCTAGCTCTATCTCTCTCTCTCTCTCCCTCTCCTTTTGATAATCTATGTGATGACTGAGGTAGCAACTGAGCTACTAAGTGACTAACAGGCAGGTTAGTGTATATAGCATGGATATGCTGGACAAAGGGATGATTATGTCTCAGGGGAGGAGGACAAAGCTAGACTGTGTGAGATTTCATTGTGTTACTCAAAACAGCATGTAATGTAGAACTTAGAAATTGTTGATTTCTGGTATTTTCCATCTAATATTTTAGAATTGTAATTGACCACAGGTAACTGAAACCATAAAAAGAAAACTACAGAAAAGGGAAACTACTGTAATGTGAGGATTTCAAACAGAGGGGCAATTCAGACACTTTTTCTCCCTGAAATTATGACATACTTAGCATTCTGTTGTTAAGTAGTAATTTTCAAACTGTTTATATTTAATACAAATATAAAAATGAACATGCATTAAAGACTTTGTATAATTCATTATTAATGAGAACACTGATAAGATATTGCAACCAGTTCAACAGACATATTATAGATCCACAATATTAAAATGAATGTACAAATGAGGGCAAATTGGCCTCTTCCACTATGAAGAAGGGAAGTCAATTGACAGAATCTGCATGTCTGTAGACAAGAATTATTTTTTATTGCATTCAGCTACAATTCATAATTATAAAATAACTCAAAGACAAAGAAAAACTAGAAAGTTGTGATCTTAATACAGTTCCCGTCGAAGCAGCTCTGATTTAGATTTAGATCTCCATGGTAGACTAGGTCTCCATGGTAGAATTTGTAGTGCCAAGACAAGAATGGCTAACAGTTAATTACTAATTTCTCTATTTTTAGGTATAAATTAATGTCAAAGCTTTTCAGGGAGGTGTTTTGACAGTAAAACGGCAGAAAAAAAGTATGGTGGATGATAGATTCCAATCAGAAATGAAGAAATAAGGCAAAGGAAGGAGAGGTAGAAAATGAAGGGAAGGACAACTCTGATGACTTTATGACAAAGTAATGTCTAATTTGGGACTGGAAAGATGGAATTCAGGAAGGTGAGTGGACTCTAGGCAGAGGGAACAAGGTTTTAAAATTCTCAGAGTAAAGAAGACTATGAACCGATGGGGGAACATTGTATAATGTGTTGGCATCTAGACATAGACAAGGAATGGAAAGACAATAAAAAAAAAGTGCCCATTTTTTTTTTTAACAAACCA